>CM074752.1:16023505-16623505 GCA_037367245.1 Phrynocephalus guinanensis
TATTTACAGTGGTACCTTGTATAAAGGAATTAATTCGTTCCGAATGAAATTATGCTAAGCAAATTTCCCTTTATACAAATTCCCATAGGAATGCATTGAAAACAGAGTAATCCCATTTTTTATGTTGTACAGATTCACCCCATGGGCGATCCTGTTGTTAAGCAAATTTCCCCTATCTCCAGAATTTTTTATGTTGTACAGATTTTATATTATACAAACTGTTTGTTATACGAGGGTCCACTGTATATCTAGATCTATCTTTATATCTAGCTAGCTATCTAAGCTAGCTATCTAATATTATAGTGTTTTTACCCCCCCTTTCTCCTTGCAAAAGGACTCATGGCGATGAAAAGACCCGGGAAGCTTCCCTCCATATGTGGAATTAGAAAATAATTTTGTTTTCCCCACCCCACCCCCCCACTACCCAGATTAAGTATGGACAAGATGGGGTGCTCAAGCCCTTCACGAACATGTGGAGGATTTCTAAAAGGTGGGATAAGAAACCGAAGCGTTGGGTCCAAGACACCAGTCCTTATTGAGGAGGAGGAGAGGATGGGGGCAAACTCTTTGGAGCCACGAGATGAAGACCAGGCGTTGGACTTTCTCTTGAAGTCCCATTTTCTCTGAGGATCTTTTGTATTTTTAGCTTTTTAAATTCTGGTTCTACTGATTGTGGTTGGGTTTGTCTTTGTTCTTTATGTCCCGTTGTGGAACCAATTATTATATTTCTCTGTAGTTTGTTGTATGCTATTCCTCGTTAACCGCCCTGAGTTCCCGCCTGGGAATTCTGGGGAAATCTGTTGTCGTTGAGTCGTGTCCGACTCTTCGTGACCCCATGGACCAGAGCTCGCCAGGCCTTCCTATCTTCCACTGCCTCCTGGGAAAACCTAGCGGGATATAAATCTATCCCGGAATTTATATGGAATATTTACTGTACAGTGGTACCTTGTACAAAGGAATTAATTCATTCCAAATGAAATTATGTTAACCAAATTTTCCTTTATACACATTTCCCATAGGAATGCACTGAAAACGGATTAATCCCATGTTTATGCTGTATTCTCCCCGTAGGCAATGATGTTAAGCAAATTTCCCCTATCTCCGGAATGTTTTATGTTGTACAGATTTTATGTTATACAAGCTGTTTGTTATACAAGGGTCCACTGTATATGGAATATACGGAAGCAGGGAGGAGGTTCCAGAGGCCGTTTTTTAAGCAGCCATGCCTGATTCTCCCTACCTGATGTCAAGGCTGTAGGCCGGGTCGTCCCCCCCCCCGCCCCAATTTCTGCTTTTTTATTTTCCTCCCCTCCCAACTGGCATCTGCACTCAAAGGGCAGGGCTGGGCCTCTGCAATCCGGCACATTCCCGGTGCCTCCTTGCCCTTGGCGTTGGCGGCTGGATTCCCTAGTGGGAAGTGCGCCGGGACAATGGAAGGCAAGGAAGAGGGTGGGCCGTTAATTGCAAAACAAGACCCCAAACAGCCCATATTCTCTTGAGGAATGTGCTTAGTTAAACCCACCACCACCCTTTCACAAAAGGGATGCGTAAATTTACGGAATTTGCTTCTCATGCCATCCCAGCCCTAGAGCAAATTCTGGTCTTTGAAGAACCCGGCTGCAGCTGGTGCTTTATTTCTCCTCTTGTCGCTTCTGGTTTTCCCAGGGAGCTGCCATTATTTAGATCCGATTTCCCTTTCAGCTTTAAGGAGAGAGGAAGGACTCAGGCGGGCAGGCGGGCAGGCGCCTTTGCTGCTGCTGCTGCTGCTGCTGCGTTGGAGCCGAGGGAGGGGAGGAAGGAAGGAAGGAGCTCACCTTCTCGCCATTGTCATCTCGGGTTGCAGCATCAGCTGCTGAGCCAGGAGGAGCGCAAACAAATGATAGGAGGACCGTGGCATGGGTGGGAAGGAGGAGGAGGAGGAGGAGGAGGAGGAGGAGGGATGCTCCAGGGTCGGCGCCAGCCCAGCTGGTCTCTCTCTTGTCACTTGTGGAAATGGTAACCTGCCCTGGTCCCTCCCTGGAGATGGATCTCTTCTTAGCCGGCTCGCAGGCTGGGTCTCTCATCCGTGCTTTTTCAGCTTAAGTCGAAGGTAGGACAGACAGGTGGGTGGATGGATCTCGGGCTTTTTTTTTTTTTTTCTTACTCACTGGACCTGCCGTTGGCCGGAAAACCTGAACGCTCGTCAATGTGCGTTGGTCAAGTCAGAACAATAATGCCAGAAGTTAGAGTGGAGGGGCTCGGGCAGCTCTGAACGGGAATTGTGCGGTTGTCGTCTGCATTGCAGGTGCGTAAGAGACCCAAAGAGCCTCCCTGTAGGTGGTGGTTTTTTTTTCCGGATGTGCAAAATTTCAGCAAAAGGTATTTTTATATCTTAGTTCTTGGGGTACAGGTGAGGTTTGCAGCTATTTCTTCATCCAAGTATAAAGCAAATAGTGGATACTTGAAGGGCAGTCGATTGAGACGGTGACTTTCCAAAAGAATGTGCCAGAATATTTTTCGGTTCACACAGACTTTAGCATCCCTGCCTCTCGACTTCCTTCAATGATTTTACATACTTGGTGCATGCATTTAACGGATATATTCTGCCGCACTCCTAGAAAAAAAAATAAGTGGCAATATTTTCCCCTCCTCCTTCTGTTTAAGCCATTGCTGAAGTCTGGACATGACGGTGGTTACTGTTTGTTTTCAACTTAAGAGGTGGGAGGGGTCGTCTGCCTGAAAGAGTGGGTCGAGTCAATGTTAGCGACTGTCGGGCCGCTGCGTATTTTTTTTATCACTGCCATCCACTTTTACATATATTTATACAAATCCTGACAATATCCAAGACACTGTGAGTTTGGAGACGCTGAATGTGAGTTTGCATGCTAATTGGAACGTTGCCGATCGACGTCGTAGGTCTTGCAAGGCCGTTCATTTTCGACGTCCAGTCGATCTGTTACGTCGAGCAATGTGCGATAGAATGCTAACGTTAAGGAATTCTGAATGGCAGTCCTTATGACAGATGGGTAGAAACAGCAGACCTCCGGTTCATTCAGTTCTGGGATCACTGACGACCCCAGACAGGACTTTAAACTGTCTCCGGGATTTATGCTATATAGGCCATGTACAAAATCTGTTTTTTTTCTAGCTATGTTATGAATCTGATGTCCTCAAAGTTAGGAAAAGTTGGGGGGAGAGGTGGAAATGTATTAGGAATAACATTTCTAGTAGCATTTAGCTATTTTAATCTGTAATTAAACGACGATGCAACTTTTTGTGGCAGATTTTTCCATGCACAATTCTTATAGAATGAGCATGTACGCAAGAAAGGGGGATGATGATGGAGGACATGGCTGGTTTGTTTGCAGTTAACAAAATATTCTAGTTGTTGATTAATAGTGTGACGTGCCACAAAGTGTGTGCGTTGGCACGAATGAATGCCACACTGCTATGAAAGATTTGGGATTCATGTGGGTTGTCCCGTAAACGTTATTCCTTTTGCAAAACATTGGGATGTTATTAGTTACAACCTCTTCTGTCACTGCAGTCATTACAGGCGAACTGCGTTTTCTGTCCTTTTAATAAGAACAGGTCAATATTTCTGGAGTGACTGGAGGAAAAAAACTTTATCTTCTCTCACCCCCCCCCCCGCCGCCCTTTTTTTAAAAAACCAGGGTTTTTTCTCTGCATTGCACATTTTTTAGCCATCCTGTGCAGCATCTCCCCTGCTGTGTCTCACTAACATATCCATCATTCAGGACTCAGCCTTTTATGGCTGGAATAGTCTTCCGATTCAGTCCTGTCCCACCATGTCGGTGGGTGGGTGGGCGGGGTGGGGCTCAGTAAGGCCCGTTGTCCTATGTTAGTGGGAAATAAGCATCCCCTCCCCAAACACACACACAACAACAACACACAGCAACAAAACTGGAACTTCTTGACTCCCCGGTAGAGATGCGAGTGTGCCAAAGAAACTTTGAAGCACAGGAGCCCCCTTTTTCATCATCGGAGGGAGAGACAAACGTGCAGTCTCGTACTGCTAACGTATTTCAGGAGACCTCCCCAAAACTACAGTAAACCCCCACCTATGGCAGGGGTTAAGGACCCGACCCGACTCGCAATAATAGAAAATCCGCAATATGTGGATGCTGGGTCAGGTTGGGACTGGGTGGGCTCTCTGGGGGCTCTTGTACTTAACCCAGGCCTGGCGCTGCTCCAAACGGGCCTGCAAGGGGCTTTCCAGTCCCTCAGGGGCCCCCAAAGTGGTCTCTAGTGATCTGGAGGTCACTTCTGGTTTACCGGAAGTCACTTCCGGTTTGCAAGGAAGCACTTTTGGGGCCTCCGACGGGCCTGGGAAGGCCTTTCCTCCTCACCCCAGAGGGGCTTTTTTTCGTATACTGAGGACCCGCGATATACCGGGACCGCAGTATATGAACCACGAAAGGGTGGGGGACAACTGTATCAGAAACTCCAGTGCTTCTCTTAGATCTGCAGCAGTGCAGGGGCTCGTGGTTTAAGGACGAAGCAGGTTTCTAGTGCCTGTTGCGAACAGGATCAAGTTCCGCCTGTGAAGGAGGTTCCACCCTTTTAGGGAAGACTAGGTTGCCGCTCTGCTGGGTTGCCGGGTTCGGCCTGCTTTTCCCTTCCAGCAGACGTTGGCCTCCGGCAAGGCCTGGTCTGCACTGTGTTGTCAGTCTGTGGCAGGGCGCCATTACCGCGTTAGCAGAGAGCCGGCTTGCTTTGAACTCATGGCCCAAGAGGTGCAATCCAAGGAACTCACTGGATCCCCCAAAATGCAAGCCAGTTGCTACTAGCGAGCTCCTGTTTAGGATGGGCCTGGCACACCACGTCTTTAAAAAAAAGAGAGAGAGAGAGAGTGCACCATTGCCAGACTGAATGTCACCACTCGGTGGGCATTCGTTGGGCACTTAAGGAATCAGATGACGGCAGTAAAGCTTTTAGCGGCACCGACAAGGCTTGGCTGGTTGGAGAGAGAGGGAGAGATAATGTAGCTGAGAGCGATCGACATTTGCTAAGAACAGGTCGGGCCTGGAAGCCACAGAGGGAACAGAACGGCCTCTTTGCAAGGCCCTCCCCCCATCATTTACGGGATTTCAGCAAAGGATGGACACTTTAAGGCAGACTGGATGCAGCCCGGCTACATTCATTCCCAATTATTTCCCCCGGCTGATTCTCATAAGAGTCGAAATGCATTTGGCTTCTGTATCGGACATGCACCTTGATGGAGACGGATTAATGGCTTTCCTTTAGGTTTTTAAGCCCCCACCCTAAACGGAGACAGTTGGCCCAATGCCTCCAAGGGAGCAAGGGTGGACAGTCGGGTCCAGAAAGCACTCAGTCCGGCTTTAGTTTCCCATTTCTTGGCTGGACTGTCCAGAATGGTGGAAAGGGAAGCAGGGACCATTTATTTAGGATTTTCTACTGATGCTGGCCTCTTGCTCAGCTCCCGTCAGCCGTCTCAAGGGACTGACTGGTTGGCTGCAGGCATCCCGGAGTCCTTCATGCCAGCAGAGCACTTGGGAAAAAGCTTTGTTTGCGGATCTGAATGAGAGCGCTTCATTAGGCTCAGGTCTGCTGTTTCCAGGGCCCTGGCTTTTGTTTAGAACCGCTTTACGAAACCCGATCTTGACCGTTCCGCTTCAGAGAGCACGAAAATGCCCTTGTTCTCTCAGGGCATCTCCCCCCCCCATGCTCATCCCCCTTGGTTCTCCTCCTAGGGGCGCTCCTTCTCCATGGGGTGTGTGATCCTCCTCCTTGTTTGTCCCTCTTGCCTAGCTCGGCAACAAGGACTTATTAGAACTGTTCCTTAGCGGATCTTTCTGGGTTTCTCTTGGTTGGGGGAGCTTGGGAAGTTGGACTGTGCCAACTCTGAAGGCATCCTGTGCACCCAGAAATTCCTAGGTTCAATCCCGAGTCTCTCCAATTCAGAGAGTCAATCTTGGGTCCACCAAGTCCCCGGAGACTAGTGGCTAACCCAGGCATGACCAAACTTCGGCCCTCCAGATGTTTTGGACCACAACTCCCGAAGTCCTTTGCCACTGACAATCTAAGCTTAGCATTCTGGGAGTTGTGGTCCAAAACATCAGGAGGGCCGAAGTCTGGACATGCCTGGGCTAACTGGTCACACAGCCAGTGTATGGCCATTTCATTTGATCATAGCATTAGACCCCAAAGTACTGTAGCTGTGCTTGTAATTCGGTCGATTGCCCCACAAGCTTTGCTCCTCATTATTTCATAGCCGGAGAGGGAGGGTCAAGGGCACCGGAGGAGGAGGAATTGTCTTAATAAAAGAGCGTAGAGCCAGCTGTCAGTATTTCAGTGTTTGCTTCTGTCTATATGGGTCCTCACCTGCTGCTCATGTCTCCTCTTGGCTCAAGCAATGCGGCAACACCAGGCTGGAATTGTCTTTGGCATCACCTGTCTGGTCTCGTTCTAAATCCATCCTCGGTGCCCGAGAGAATGGCTTTCTGTGGCCCAGACAGCCTGGTTTTCTCAGATCGGCTTTATGAGAAAGGACTTGAAACGCAGAGGCAGGCCAACAAATTAACCAGGAAGAAAGAGGAGCCGTCTGGAAGGAGCTCCTCGTGCCGGCACCCGTTGTGGTCTGAACCGAACGGCACCGGGCTCACCTCTTCTTCCCTTCATTACCGGTATTTGGCAAACAGAAGATCCTTGGCAGAAGGAAATCGGCCAAGGTTCATAGTGGTTAAATCAGACAAACCATGACCTGTCAGACCTACTACGGTAAACCCCCACCTATTGCAGGGGTTAGGGACCCGACCTGACCCGCAATACTTTAAAATCCGCAATATGTGGATGTTGAGTCAGGTCAGGACTGGGCGGGCTCTCTGGGGGCTCTTGTCCTTACCCCAAGGCCTGGCGCTGCCCCAAACGGGCCTGCAAGGGGTTTTCCAGTCCCCCAGGGGCCCCAAAAGTGCTCTCTAGTGATCTGGAGGTCACTTCTGGTTTACCGGAAGTCACTTCCGGTTTGCAAGGAAGCACTTTGGGGGCTCTGACGGGCCTGGGAAGGCCTTTCCTCCTTACCCCAGAGGGGCCTTTTTTTAAAATATAGTGCAGACCTGTGATATACCGGGACCGCAGTATATGAACCGTGAAAGGGCGGGGGACAACTGTAGCCATAATGTCCTACTACTATGGCTATTTACATTGATTCATCTACCTATCGACTTAGTTAATTTATATTTTTCATGTCTATTCTGCCTTTCCCCCCACCGAGCTCAGAGCGGGGCATGTGGTTCTTTCCTCCCCTACTTCAAAACAATCCTGTGAAGTAGACCAGGCTGGCCCCAAATCTTAACCCGGCCTCCTGAACCCCTACAATATCCTGGCTGTCAAAGTATTGCCTGTTTTTGGTATATATGTCGTCGTTTGTATTCTGGACCCGCAACTGTCCCACAGCGCTGTGGGTCATTGGACACTGAGAGAGGCCCAGGGTTGCTCTCAGACTAGGCTGGTTCCACAGACTTTCACCCCCCCCATCTTGTATTTCTAGATTTCATGTCAACCCAAGCTGCACCCCAGGACTCAGGGTACGTTTTGTGACCTCCACTGCGGCCCCCCCTGGGCCAAACGAAAGATTTGCTCACCCAACTTTACACGCCTGGTGTGCTTACAGACTGACCAGCCGTCCTGTAACTGTTTGCTCATCTGTTCCTGCTGATTTCAGGTCTGGTCAGTTTAATAGGTGGTTCATTTTGATGATGTAGGGGAGTGGTATCAGGTGACAGAGATCTAGTCTCGTGCACTCCCGGACGCCTCTGGTGGGGCCACTGTGAGATCCAGGAAGCTGGACGAGATGGGCCTTTGGCCTGATCCAGCAGGGCTCTTCTTGTGTTCTTATGTTCTTAGTCACCCCCATAGGCCTGGAAATTCGCATGCTCAGAGATGCCTGGCTATGATCCAAGAAGCTTCTGGTAAATGGAAGCCTTCTGAACGATGGCAGTGGCAGCAGCTCCATCGCTATGGGGAGAAGACGGGTCAACACACACTTACCCCCGAACCTTCTTGGTGTTGGGGTTTCCTTAGATCGCCCGGCCTTAGGGCTCCGAACTGCTCCACTGGAAGCGTTGGACGGCCTCTTGAACATTGGTTTGTTTTGGATTTCAGAGTGGCTGGCTCCGCTCGGCAGGCTTTCCCGTCAGCGAGGGATTACGGCATCTAAATGTAGCCCAAGAGAGGTGACGGGAGGCACATACCTAGAAGGAGAGAGGCCACACACTGTTGATGTTTTCTCGTGTAACTCCGGGGCAGTCTCCTAAAGGGATTAGTCTGGCTCTAATCCTTTCGGTTCGCAAACGGCAAACTGTCCTCCTCTGTCCTCCGTCCCTCTTGGTGGCCGCAGCGGCGCCCAGCCCCATAGGATTCCAGCTGGCAAACGCCCCGGGGCCACCTAGGCATGTCAGTTGCTGTGCAGTCTCGAAGGCTCTTTTGGATTCTTAAAAGGAGCCGTCAAACGTCATAGCTGGCGCATATTGTGTGTTAGTTACTTTACTTGTTGGCCTAGATCAGGCAGGTCCAAACTTTGGCCCTACAGATGTTTTGGACCACAACTCCCAGAATTCTAAGCTTAGATTGCCAAGTGGCAAAGGACTTTCCTAATAACCGACGGGAATCTCTGCTCCTCTCTTCCCATCTCTCTCCCCCCCCCCCCCCGCAGCGGATCCATCGGATGACAAGATGGCAGCATCGAACCTGGAGAATCAGCTGCACAGCGCCCAGAAGAATCTGCTCTTTCTTCAGCGGCAACACGCAGACACCCTCAAGGGGCTGCATGCCGAGATCCGGCGGTTGCAGCAGCATTGTACAGGTATTGAGCAGAACAGGTCCTGTTTCCCTGCTTGGTCCGTTCAGTTCTCCGTAACGCCCGAGGGTTTCCCACTTGGGTTCGCCTTAGAGAACGCAAGCTTGACTCTTCTTCCGTCACGCCGGCTTCCCGCCGGCAGACCTCAGCGTCCCACCAAAGAGGACGGGAAGGAACGCCCGGCCTCCTGCCCATTTATCGGCTTAAGTAGAGAATGTCATGGACGTTATTTTGCAAATCCTTGCGATAGACCGATAAGAGACGCCAGTGCTGCGGCCTGGTAAAGCTTCCAGCAGCCTCATCTAGGTTTTAGAACATCCTTCCTAGAGAATTGCTCCCATCTTCCTCCCTGCTTGTCCACCGGCATCAGCGTAAAGTTTTCTCGGCTGCTCTGTCGGCATTTGGTTTGCATGCAAAGTGGCCTTGAGAGTTTTATGGAAGACAAGATGTATATATTTCAAGTTTTTAAAAAAGTCCTGTTGCTAGTGTCGCTCACCTCCACAAATGACACAATCGGAAGTATTTAAAACCTTCCCTTACATTGTTTTATACAAGTGTACACTTCCCTTTTTTTTTAACAATGTCTGTTTTGCAGATCTGACGTACGAGCTGACCCTCAAAAGTTCAGACTTAACAGGTGAGGGAATGTTCTTCTGTTCCATTTGGAGGGCGGTGGGGGGACAGTTAAGGGTAAAAGACGAAGGACCTTCTCGTCATGCGGTCCCTGCGATGGTCCCGAAGGATGTTCAGCAAAGGGGGTTCAGTGCTAGCTTGTAGGCCTGGAGTTCTAGAATTGTTCCTCTCAGGGAAACCTTCTTGCCATCCAGGAAAATAAGTTGGCTGAGTCCAAATACAGCAAAGAGAGGGTGCAGTAGCTGATGGCGCTCAGGAGAGATGGAGAACACAACTGTGGCCTAAGTTTCTGTTACCTTCCAACGTTGCCTGCTGTTTTTTACCTCCTAGACTGAAACACTCCGCGGGGATGGCATTCTGGGAGCTCCCTAGGCTCTGTTATTAAAGCGTGCTAGATTCTTTTGCCTCAAAAACAGAAAACAGGAATGTCTTCACTGAGGACTGGGGTCTCCTTCCTCGTTCAAAAACAGTGGGAACGACTCTGCCCTTGCTGTCAAAAGAAATAAGACTATATGGGTGGATACCTTCATAGCCTGCTAGTAGAAAAAATAATAAATAAAATTTAAAAAGTTGCTTGAGCTTTCGAGAGCAAGCTCTCTTTTTTCAAAGCGGGTAGAGAAGTCCAAACACGACGAGGGATGTCATTTGCCAGGAGAGGGTTCTTTAAAGTTCACTTGGCAAGAGGGACACCTGATTTTCTTCTCGGATGGCCCCATCGAACCGTGCTGCCCTGTGTCTACTTCCAAGAAGAACCCTGGCGTCCATCTTGCCAAGCGAACGTTTAAGAACTCTCTCCGGGCAAATGACATCCCTTGCCATGTCGGGACTTCTGTACAGTGGTTTGGACTTAAGAGCAGCTCGACTTAAGCGCAATTCAACTTAAGAGCGGAAAATTGTTGGCATTTTTAATTGCTGCCTTACAAATTTTAAATATGGTCTGCTTGACTTACGAATATTTTTTTCCATTTTTTTAACTTATTTTTTTTCACATTTTTTAGATAGGTACCCCGACTTAAGAGTAGTTCGACTTAAGAGCATGCATTCAGAACGGGTTAAATTTGTAAGTCGAGGTGCTACTGTACCTGCTTTAAAAAAAGATAGCTTGCTCTCGAAAGCTCAGCAACTTTTTCTCTCTCCTAGCAGCCTATGAAGGTTATCACCCATCGTCCAGTTTTGCGTTTGTTTTAATGGCTGCATGGCTCCAAACCTCTTTTTTACTGCAAAAGAAATAAGGAGGCCGTTTCGAATTCCTTTGACGGCGGCTCTTCACCCTTAGGGCCTTTCGCTTGACCCAAGCCGGCGTGTTTTTGGATTCCACCTTGTGCCAAACTCTTTCTCTACCGGTTCTTTTATTTTATTTTTTTCCCCCCACCAGAAGGCGGGAATTCGAGAAGTGAGGAGCTCAGAAGAAAATGCGAGGAGCTGGAAGCCCAGCTGAAAGCGAAAGAGGCGGAAAACAGCGAGCTGCTGAAGGAACTGGAGCAGAAGAACGCGATGATCCTGGTGCTGGAGGACACCATCAAGGAGCGGGAGAAGAAGTACCTGGAGGAGCTGAAGATGAAAAGCCATAAGCTGAACACGCTGTCGAGCGAGCTGGAGCAGCGGGCCAGCACCATCGCGTACCTCACCTCCCAGCTGCACGCGGCCAAGAAGAAGCTGATGAGTTCCAGCGGGACGTCGGACAGCTCTCCGTCGGGGAGCCCGGTGCTGTCCGGTTACAAGCCGGCCCCTCCCAAAGACAAGCTGCCAGAGACGCCGCGGCGCAGGATGAAGAAGAGCCTGTCCGCCCCTCTCAACCCCGAATTCGAAGAGGCTTACCGCCTGGGGTCGGACGGCCGCAAGCTGCTGTTACGGGAGCCCGTGGACGCCATGCCCGACCCCACGCCCTTCTTGCTGGCCAGGGAAACGGCCGAGATCCACCTCGTCAAAGAGAGGCCTTTAGTCATCCCGCCCATTCCCACGGAGCGCCCGTCTGCCCAGCCCCGCAGCCCGGCCGCCCGGGAGAGGCAGCACAAGGCCCACGTGGGGGTGGCCCACCGCATCCACCACGTGGCTCCGGCCCAGGCCGCCCCGGAAGTGGAGACGCTAGCCGTGGATCAGGTGAACGGGAGCAAAGTGGTCCGGAAGCACCCGGGCACAGACAGAACTGCTTAAGCAGATTCCTTTTTTTTTGGGGGGGGGGGAGGCCACTTCCTTTACGCACTGTGATCACAAATAGGGTTAAATCACATCTGCAGTTAAAACAAAACAAAACCCAACCCTTCTCCTCTTCCTGCCCCCTCTCAGAGGCCACCCCCAACCCAAAAACCCCCCAAAATGCATGCCAAATTCCTTCCATCACTAGAATAACTTCCGTCCACGGAACACCAATAGGACTGTGTCCATATTGCAGAGTATCTACTTAATGAAACGCTGTGGCCAAACGCAGGTGTCCGCCTGACTGCTTGCTTCCAGTGCTCCTTCGTTTATTCTAAGCAATCCAAACGGCCCCCGGGCATCACGGCGCTCTTATGAATCGGTAGCAATGGCAGAATCCGAGAGCCTCCTCGGCCGCTCTGTGTATCGGCTGTTGGCGGTTGAACGCCTCCTTTTACCATCCCTTCACCCAGTCCTGACAAACAGTCTTCTCGCAAGGGGGTGGGTGGGGAGGGCAGCGCTGACCACCTTGCAGAGAGATGCCTGCCTGTGAAGAAGATCTAGCCAAGCAAACGCTCCATCGTGTGGTCCTCACCCCCGCTTTCCTATTTTCTGTTACCGATTTTATCGACAGCTACTAAAATCCCAAACAATCTCTATTTTGTTAACCCTGGCTGATCTTGTTGTGTGTCCTTTTGTTCAGTCTTGAGACCCGTCTCCCAAAAGCGTAACCAGCTTCCCCCCCCCCCCCCCCGCTCAGGCAAGAGAGGAGAAGGCGAGGCGGGGCGGGCGAGGGGAGAGAAGATCGGAACCCCGGAGGAGCAAACGCAAGAGGTGTTGGTGTGGTTTCAGTCGGTGGAAATTGGGGGAAACTTGTCATCTGCTCTTCTGCCTCAATGCCGGGAAGCTAGGGATCTAGTATTCAGGGCAGCTCATCCACCTGGCTTTCAGAAGGAGAAGCCACAGCCTTTTTATCAGGATGCTTTGCTCAGCGTCGCTCAAATCCACCCTAGAGTGTAGAGCAGGCATGTCCAAACTTCGGCCCTCCAGATTTTTTTGGACCACAGCTCCCACAGTCCTTTGCCGTTGGAAATACAGGCTTGGAATTCTGGGAGTTGTGGTCCAAAACATCAGGAGGGCCGAAGTTTGCACATGCCTGGTGTTGAGATTTGCTCTGCTGCCCAAATGACAAGAGGCCAATTAAAAAAAAACTATCACAGTTCAACCCTTGATGACCCAAGGTTAGTCTTTCATTCTAAAATTACCTCACCTGTTTTTTTTTTTAAAAAATCAATTGCAAAGCCACTGCATTAAGCCCATCTGATTTTTTAAAAAAACATTCCATGTTCTGATGGTAAGTGCTTTGCCCGGGGATGTTTTTTTATCAAGGGATTATTCTCCGATGTCTCATTGAGGCAGAGCAGAAATAAGTCCTTTCCCGAAGACTGTAAAAGGAAGCAGATCCATTCCAGAAGATGCAGTTTTAAAATGTATTGCGCATCCACTGGCTGGCCTGAGTCTCTTGCTTATGCATGTCTCCAATAAGGACGGCAAGCACTCTTTTTAAGTGGTGGCGAAGAGGTCGTCATTGTATTAAAAATGCTCTTCACCTTTCTCTGAGGGCCTTTTCACACGACCCCTAAGATCCGCTGGCCACTTAAATTCGGACCAGAGATCTTAGGGGTTTGTCGCTGTTCCTGCGTTCCCATCCCCCCTCCGCACTCCTGGCTGCTGGCTGTGTGAGGGGAGGGAGAAAAAAAGGAAGAAAAGAGACGTGGCTCACCTCTGTTCTGCCATCCCGGCGCTGCATTCAGATCTCTTAAAGGGGCGGGGGGGGGGGCAAAAAAAGAACAAACAGAAGCAAGGAGAGCCGGGCAGTCACTACTGTTATGTCCGCATCAGGAATTTTCACCTCCAGAGAGCAGGTACCTGAAAAGTGCGCTGGGACGCGCTTAGGTGGACGTGGTCGCACTTAATTATCTGTAAACTCCGGAGCTGGTGGGGAAACAATTTTAAGCTCCGGAGCTGGGAGCCATTTGCCGCGGAGTGTAGGGGTCGTGTACAAAGGGCCTAAGTATCATTCAAACCAGGCGTTTGGTGGCTCTTTCCTGATCTGCTTGGTGGTTGCGAATGGCAGGGATATTGTTGTGGTTTGCGCAACAATAGCTGCGTTGCCCGTCCAACTTGTAAACATGTGTGGACTCAAGTCTGTTTTGTTAGGTGGATCCCATTCTCAGGAATAAATAAAATTGATCTATATAGTCTTGCACTGCAAGTGCATGGTGGATTGCTGGCAGGCGTGTACAGCAGAGTTAGCAGGGTACAAAATTACAGGCAGCCATAATTATGTTCTTTAAAGTGATCGCTCCTAAAACGGCTTCTGGTTAACATAACTGTCCCTACCACCGGGTAAACAAAATCAGCTACATTTGGTATTCTATTTAATCCCTGTGTTTTTCGGCATCTCCTACTGACCTAGAGTAAGATAATCCCACTGCCACTGATTATTCGTCAGTGACCTTCTGACATAGCGGTAGGGCTCGGATACTTGGTGTGTCTCCTAATCCCCTGTTGTGCTTGCCCAGAAATATCACAACGCTTGTAAATACAACAATACGGTCCTGTTTCTGTGAGTGTGGGGATCAGGAAGCGGCGGCCATGGGGAGAGAAAGCATTAAAGAAACAGGACCTTCTTTATATCCCTAAACTGCAGGGCCCTCTTAAACCAGAGATGCGGCTTTTTCTGAGGGTTTTAGCACAGACAATGGATTTATCTTATGCAGCCAGGTGCACAGGGGTATCTGGCAATGAAATCTGTGATGTGGAGAGCTTCAGATGAATGCTAGGGTTCTGTTTCCGAACACACTCATGGAAATGCTCAACGGACACATAGACATCGGGTTTTCAAAACCAGGCTATGTGTAATTACTGTATTTAACCAACACAGATAGTCTGTCATTGGCCAGTTGGCCGCTGCTGCCTTATGAGTCCTCACTGCTAATAATATAATTTATCACTGCCGGAATTTTTTGAATTTCATTCTCCTCTGCCCTTCCAATTCACAGTGGCTTGCGACCAGACAAAAATTGTCACGGTCTTCGGAACATATCAGGACTGTCTTGTTTGTTTGTTTGTTCTCCGCCCCCCCCCCCCCCAAAAAAGACCTGAATCCTTCACAGCTGTTGACTCAATGTAAACTTTAAAAAACATTTACGTTCAAACTAATTGCAAAACTCAAACAAATGCAAACATCTGATGAGTGCTAGTGACATGGAACTTTTAGAAAAAAAAACCTGCAGGAGATGCCTTTCCAGATCTCGGTGCGAATGCGACTCCAGCGGCAGGAGTAAAATCCAGCAAGAGGGGAAGACCGAGCATCTCGCCTGCCTCTTCTCTCACCGTCCGGGTGGGGGCAGCCCAAGCTACGACACGGTGACTAATCGGCATTCAGCGTGAGACAAACCCCTTGCAAAACCCAGTGTGAAATGTGCTTTGTGGTAAAAAGGTCAGCTTCAAACACCAAGCCGACCCCCATGGCGTTCCTCCGCATGGACGTCGTGTATACGGGCGTCCGGAAGGTATTCTGAGAAGAAACGGATAATAAAGTCAGAGGGCTGTGACGTGTCCCTGAACCGCTGCTGTGGCCTATTAAAAATAACAACAAAAACAAAGCCCCGTGCTGGTACGCCACTCCCTATTACTTAAAGCTCTCTCTGGGTGATTTACAATTAAATTATGCAGGCCACATATTGCTCTGAATAGTGAGCGGGGGCTCAGTTTACCAACCTGGGAAGGATGGAGGGCTGAGTCAACCTCAAGGAGTCTTATCTGGGATCGAACCCAGGCCGCGAACATAGTTTTGGCTGCAGTACTGCAGTTGAAACACATTGCCACTGGGCTCTTAACAACTAGTTACCCTGGTGGCTCAGGCCATCTGCTTAAAATTATACTGAAAAATTAGCCTCTAGGAAGGAGATTGGATGAAATGGTTCTTCTCTCTAAAGAGGAAAACATGGGGGCAAAGAGCATGTGATGTTTCTGTATGTACGACAACGCTTCTTGTGGGTTTTTTTTTTAAATAACTCTAGTACGGAGAGCTATAAATTGTAAAAAGAACCTGAAAAAAAATTACAGAGCATTCATAGCGAACAGTGAGAAATATCGCTGAACTGTAATGTCCCACTGGGCTTAGGAGCGTCGAAATGCGGACAGCGAGGGGAAAAAATGGCCGTACTTCAGTTCCTGAATATCATCTGCCATTTCCTAACATGGAGGGGATGATGGCCGGGGAAAACGGCTCCTGAACTTAACTTGCTAGCCTGCTTCTGTAGGGAAGCAGACACACGTAGTTGTGTGGCAAGAAAAATTACCCCCTTCTTCCTTACCGAGGGGTTTATGGTTTAAATAACAACCGAGAACCCGCTGCCGGCCGGCCGGCCATGTACCTGTAATTTGAGACGGTGAGCCTCGATGGGGATGATCTTCAGAATCGGTAAGTCGACAACCAGAACTTTGGGTTTGCTCTTCACAAGGCAGCTGTTTTCAAGGTCCCAGTCGGCTCCTTCCAGGTACAGGCCGGAGACGAAGCATCCTGGTGACAAAAACCGAGCACGGTGATTCCACGTCTGAGGAAATCTGCTTGAAAGGGTGTTTTATTATTTTTTTTATTTATACAATTTATACGGCGCCCACTACCCAATGGTCTATTCTGTACATGCCAGGATCTCAGATTTTATTTTTAAAAACGAAGCCCGGGCATATGCTGTAGTACAAAATGACACAGGTACCTCTAAGTGCTTTTAGTCCGACACTCCTGGAGATAAAATCCAGGCTTCTGAGCATTCGAGAAAGGCTGTGAGGGATCCTTTGGCACAAGGTTTCTTCTGAGGGAAAGTCCTACCTTGCCCAGGGCGCTCGGTGACCTCGTCGGCCGTCCGGTATTTGGTGACTTGGGTATACAAGGTGGAGCGGTCCAGGGGCCAGCCATTCTTCCTGCAGGTGGCTTGAACAAGGGCAGTCAGGTAGGACTCGGGGATGTGGAGACCAGACAGCCACATGACACTCGGCTCTCCTTCCTCCACCTAAAGCAATAATCAGATTATAAGAAGAGCCATGCTGGATCAGGCCAAAGGACATCTAGTCCAGCTTCCTGGATCTCACAGTGGCCCCAACAGATGCGTTCTGGGAGTGCATGAGACTAGATCTCTGTCTCCTGATCCCACTCCCCTGCATCTGGCCCTTGAAGTAACCTGGTTTTCATAAGCCTGGAGATGACACATCTCCATCATGGTTTGTCACCTGGGATGGACTTTTCCTACAGGAATCTGTCCAATCCCCTTTTGAAAGCATCCAGACTAGATGCCCTCACCCCATCCTGTGGCAGGGAGTTCCACAGACTAACAACACGCTGAGGCAAAAAAAAAATACTTTCTTTTGTCTGTTCTTACTCTCCCAGCCCTCAATTTGAGAGGATGTCCCCCTAGTTCTGGCATTTTGTGAGAGGGAGAAGAGCTTCCCTCTATCCACTTGACTCATGGCCCTGCATTGTTTTGTATTGATTGACTCGTACCAAAGCACCACGGACCCCGTTTTCAGGGAGTGGCTGCCCCGTATGATTTCAAGGACTTCCTTCCACGTGGGACGGTGGCCTTTGTATCCCCCAGGTTTTTCCCAAGCAAGACACAAAGAATCTCCCACAACGCAGCCGCTTAGGAAAGCCCCGCAAGATCCAACAAGACTTAACCGGGCCACCTGGGGCCAAGTATTGTTTTAACATCACCGGCTCCCAAACAGGTGTTCTTACCTGCTGTTCTCAGAAGCCTTCAGCCCCAGCTGTGCTGCCTGGGGTTTCTGGAATTGCAGTCCAAAATATCTGGGTAACCCCCCCCCCCAAGGTTGGGAGCCACAGCTCTCAGCTGGCCCGCCGGCCACTCTCCAGAGGCCCTTCCGTTGGCAGATACCTCGTCTTTTGACTCCGAGCCTTTTGTAGGCAAACGACGTTGCCTCACGTCTCTGCTTCAAGGGCATTTCCGAAGGGGGCCCGTGCACTCACCCACGAGGTGTACTGGAGAAACCGGTTCTTAAAATAAATCATCCAGTTGCCGAGGGTTTTCAGCGTGTCAGGGGCCAGCTTTCTCCAGATGCTTGGGATCTGCCCGTTGAAGAGAGCCCGGGCCACCTCGTCCAGCTCATTGCTCATCCCAACCTCTCCCGCCAGCGCCTGAGAAGAGGATCGACATTTTGCGATCGAGGAGTGCGACGACGGAAAGAAGGGGGCGAGGGGGGCGCCTTTTCCTCCCACCGTCCCGCTTACTCTTTGCAGCTCCGCCAGAGACTTAATCATACGGATCATGAGTTTGTTGAAGCGTTCCAGTTCCTGCAGGAGAACCACGGTGGTGGGTGAAATTTCAAGCCCAAAGCCTTTTCTGATCTGATCAATGTCGAAGATCTTGGGCATCTTGTTTTCGATGTCTTTGGCAACCTGGCCGATGTATTCGTCCCGACTTATCCCGGTGCCAGATTCGCCTGAAATAAATAAAAGTTGATTCTGGGGGCGAGTTCGCCGTATACTGGGCACCTCCAGTTTCTCAGAGACAAGATCCATTTTGGCACAGTCAGATATGCTAGATTATTGCACATTATGCTTTATAGCTCTGTTCACCCCATGCCCAAAACAGACGGATTTTACCAATATCCTTCTCTGCCTTTAAAGATCCACTCATAAAATGACTCCCTCTTCACAACCTGGCTGGAGATGTTCACACAATCGGCTAAATTTGCACATGTTTTGGGGGATCCACCTAATTGGGATGCGGGCATTCTGATGGCTAACCCAACCGTGTTAGGGTGAGTCCCCGTCGATCTGGACAGAGATGGCCCAAAACCCATCTTAGGGCGTTTATACACGACCCCTAAACTCCGGGGCAAATGGCTCCCAGCTCTGGAGCTTAAAAATGTTTCCCCACCAGCTCCGGAGTTAACAGGAAATTAAGTGCGACCACGCCCACTTTAGCGCGGCCCAGCGCACCTTTCAAGTACCTGCTCTTTGGAGGTGAAAATTATTTGATCCAGAGTAACGATAGTGAATGCAGGGCTCTCCTCGCTTCTGTTTGTTGTTTTTTGGCTCCCGCCCCTTTAAGAGCTACTTTTACAGAGACGAGAGGCAGAACGAGGTGAGCGGCATGCTTTTCTTTCTCTTTTTCTCCCTCCCCTCACGCAGCCAGCAGCCAGGAAGTGCGGAGGGGTGGGGACACAGGAAGAGCGACGAACCCCTAAGATCTCTGGTCCGAATTTAAGTGGCCAGCGGATCTTAGGGGTCGTGTAAAAAGGCCTTTAGGTGATTCTTTGGCCTAAATCCAGTTTGTAGTCCCGATGCAAGTAAAGCCACGGAAGCAATGGATGAACGACAGCGCCAATGTTTATATCAAGACCTCCGAATCCACTGTTGGGGCTCTGGTGGGCCGAAAGGGCTTACCTGTTTGAGGCTGTAGCTCCAAAAGATGTGACCACATGTCCCGGGCAGCCTGTGTGTAATATCCGATTTCAGCGTTCGGATGGAGGCCGAAGACCTCCGGGGTGTTGGCCAGCGGGAGGGACTCGATCTCTTCTGCAAAGTTCAGATACGAAAGGAACAAAGGGTAGAGCGGCAAAACCTCATCCTTAAGGGATACCAGGGATTAATGAGACCTGGGGGAAAAAAATCCTCAAGTCCAACCCTAAACCCAGCTCAAATATCTCCAGCCGGTGGGCACCCAAGCACTGTCTGAAAGCCTGCAAAGAAGGAGGGTCTACCACCTTTGAAGGCAGTTCATTCTACCACTGCAGAACTGGAAGGTGAGTTTTAGGTGAGATTTCCCCCTTCTTTTCATTTGAAGCCGCTGTTTCTGGCGCTCCTTCCCGGAAGAGCAGAAAACCAGCTTGCTCTGTCGCCCACGAGACAGCCTCCCACCTATTTGGAAATGGCTGTCGTTCCACCACTCCGTTTTCCCCGCTACCAATGTTCCAGTTCCCCCGTAGATCTTTTGTTGTTTTGGACCCTTCCTCTGGCCACGTGCCGGCTTGTTGAGATACTCCCTAAACTAGGATGGTGACCCGAACTGCACACAGCAGGCAAGTGCTGCCTAAAAGAGAACAGAGCCGTCCTGTTGCTTGATATAGATCAGTGGTTCTCAACCTCTGGGTCCCCAGATGTTCCTGGACTGCAGTTCCCAGAAGCCTCTACCACTTGCTGTGCTGAAAGGGGTTTCTGGGAGTTACAGTCCATCAACATCTGGGGACCCACCGATTGAGAACCAATGACAAAGGCGCTATGTTTCTGCAGAGGCAAACTGGAATTGTATCTGTTTTTCCCACCACTACATCCTACAGGGGACTCATACTTGGCTTGTGATCTAGTAAGACAGCGGCTACAACTTTTTAATATGCTCAACTGCAAGCTAGACTCTGTCATCGATTCTTTTCTTCTGATTTGTCCTGCCTCAGGGTGGTGAATTTACGCCTGTATACATTTTATCTTGCTTATTTTAGTCCAGTTCTCTGATCTATTAAGATAATCCTGAATCCTGATTTTGTCTTCTGGAATACGGGCAGTTCTTCCAAGTTTAGCACCATCTGCAGGTTTTGCAAGTAAATTTCCTGGTGATGCTCATTTAAGATACTTCAATACTTTAAAAAACCCTCTGCACACCTCTTCTCTATTCTAGGGAAGCAATAAGCACGTGCAAAATGAATCAGATGAAGGCCCGAGAAAGGAAGCAAAAGGAATGTTATAGGAGATCTTTAAAAGAGAACTAAATCCTCCTGTTGGTTCCGTAGTGTAAAATTAAGAGGTGTTTGGTCCTAGGAAAGCTAACTTGACACATAAAAACATCCCTAGAACCTAAAACTTGAGATAGACCCTCTAAAAAAGCAGAAACAGAATGGTAGCATTATTAAGCTACTGAGACATTACCCACGAATACAAAAGGTCTACCCAGGGCAATTGCCAGGGAGGCACCTAATGTATCCTGCTGGCACCATTTGCTGAAGAAAAGGGTCCTCTCAGAGACGCGGCGGTCAAGTCAGCCAGAAAGCCGAGCGGCACGGAAGTTTTCCTCACCCACAAAATCATCCTTGGATTGCCCTTCAGGGATCCTGTAGTCCACGTCATCGTTGTGGTAAAAATGAAAGGGCTGAAAGGTGTCAAATATAAAATCCCCCAGGTACTCGTCCATGTAAATGGTCAGAATGCGCCGGTCAAAGCTGTCGATGGCTCGTCCGCCGTACATCACCTGGAAACAGGGAGAGCGAGGTTTTTAGGGAATGCAAGGCTGCCGTCGCAAACCACATGCATTGCCCTTGGGTGAGATCCAGCTTTTCCTTTGCTTTTATGGCTCCATGGCACCAAACCGTTTCGTAGCTACGGAGAAGAGGCTTGGCAAGGCACCACCGGGTGGTTGGAATTGCTCCTGGCCGTCAAGCAGGCCGACAAGATCCCACACATTACCTACCCTGGTTGTGCCTTGTGTGATACAGTAGGACCCCAGTATCTGTTGGGGATTGGTTCCAGACCTTCCCGTGGATAATGAAAACTGTGGATAAGAGAGAACACCCAAAATCCCCCAAACTGCTGTTTGGTGACAGTAGCTTGCTTTACAGCTGCTGTTTTATGACAGTAGTTTGCTTTACGGCTGCTATTTTGTGACAGTAGCTTGCTTTACGGCTGCTATTTTGTGACAGTAGCTTGCTTTACGGCTGCTATTTTACAACAGTAGCTTGCTTTACAGCTGCTGTTTGTGACCGTAGCTTGCTTTGTGGCTGCTGAATTATTTATTTGATTTTTTTCCTCCTCTGCCATCCCTGGGTAACTGAATCAGTGGATAATGAATCAGTGGATACGGGGAGTCCTACTGTCCTTTTCCTTTTTAAAAAGCAATTTTTAGGTCCACCCTGGAGCCAAAAGACACCAGGATGTTGCTGTGAATACATTGCAGCTTCCCTGGAACGAAATCTCAGAAGGGAAAAAGAAAAAGAAAGAAAGGTGGCATCTCCTAATTCCACAATGTCAAGTCCATTTTGTCTCACAACAACCTGACTCTTGATGTTTTCTAGGGACCAAGCAGTCAGGAGTGGTTTCCCCCCATTCTTCCCTCTGGTGGCTGTGTGGAACCGCCCGTGCGGTTCACCCAAGGCCACACAGATGACAGGACACACAATCCCATAATTAGCCACCCGGGGGTGGGGTGGCAGAGGACCCTGCAATATATGGGCCGCCATGGGGTGGGGGAACTCCTGCAGTTTTCTCAGTACACATGAGCTTACCTCGCCAATGAGATACTTGAGGCTCCCCCATGGGATTTTGTCATCCTTTTGCTCAAATGCTTTGCTCAGGTATGTATTCAGGATCTCCATGCAAACCTAACCGATGTCCGAGGGAGCGAAATGAAAAATGGTTCCCGATTAATCCCTCTTATCCAGTGGTTCTCAACCGGTGGGTCCCCAGATGTTCCTGGACTGCAACTCCCAGAAACCCCTTCCAGCACAGCGAGTGGGGGGGGGCTTCTGGGAGTTGCAGTCCAGGAACATCTGGGGACCCACGGTTGAGAACCGCTGCTGTAATCCAACATTTATTTAACCCTGAGTCCAAGTGCCTTCCAGCAGAGAACTCTTGTCTTTTCCAAGCTGGCCATCCGACACAGCCCTTTGCTCTGTTCGGCTCAAACTCGGGCTCCTCCTTTCACAAAAATGTATTCTTCGGTCAATGGGATCAGCAACGTGTTGGGGATCCCTGGGCCTGGGCAGCTTGCCCAAATCTACCCAGGCTGGCTTTTCTCCCTGGAGGCACGGGGGAGGGGGGGGGGACTGAATTCCCGACCACCGGCTCCCCAACCACGGACTTGACTCACTCACTACCAGCCTCAGAGGGGTTGTCTCTACAGGTCTATAAAACGGACAAGCTGGCTCCCCAGCACGCTTGGTGCCAAGTGGATTCCCGTGTCAAGTGTTCTATTTATTTATTTATTTGATTGATATACCGCAACCATCTAGCCAAAAAAGCTACTCTGGGCGGTTTACAAACATATACAATATATAAAAAACGGAATTAAACAACTCAAAATAGTAAATAAAAACTAATCCATCAAACCAAATAATTAAATCATCCTCATAAAAAGAACAAATAAACAAATAAGCACAAATACAATAAATCAAAATGGTTTGACAATTCAAAATAAGAACAAATAGGGGGAAAAAATAACTAGTAGAAACCCTCGGCCTTTAGAACCGGCGTCTTTAAGGAGGAATCTGCTATGGATTCCACAGCGTGGTGTTCAGCGTCTCCATTTACAACCTGCAAGGGCCTCGTCTTCTGAAGGGAGGTGTATGTTTAAGCCCTTGCAATCGGGGTGACCAACCAGAGCTGAAATCCCAGGGTGCCGTTCAGGAAACAGAGCTGAGCCGTGGGGCTGGCGGGGGAGGGGGCGATGCTCGCCACACATGCAGGCGGCTGGGTGAGTTCTCGGAGAACGGCCGGCGCCGGCGTCTTACCTGGAAGTCGGATTCGTTGAAGTCGTACGGCACATTCCATCCGATCTTCCCAAACTTCCTTCTCTCCTGAACCACGGCGTGGAAAAACGCCAGCACGTAGACCAAGGACTTGAAAGCAGGGTGATGGCACTGGTCCAGCGCGTCGTGGGAGATTTTGAAGTAGGTGGCTCTCATATTCAGTTTCAGGCCGTTGGGAGGCTCCGTCACCACCTGAGACGATCGGAGGAAATGATAAACCTTTGTGTGACCAGCCTCGGCTGGTGAACCTGCTTCCCAACCCTCCTCTTCTGCAGCCTAGTCACAAAAGTTTCATTCATTCACCTTTCCCCACTATTGCTCGTCTCCCATTCTTTACCAAAGAGCTTCAAATACTTCTTAATAAAGGCATAAAATAACTGCACATAACAGTAAGGTCTGGAAGTTGAGTCATGGCTACTGGACTTCTTTTTTTGAGAGATAGAAACATCCAGTAGCCATGACTCAACTTCCAGATAAACTCACCTGGATGACTGAGAATCTTCACAGACATACCAGTAAGGTGTTTTTGTTTTCCCAAAGTAAATTGATTTATATCTAAATGACATGTATAAGGACCATTTGGCCTCCTGAAAGTTATTTAAAGGACATTCCGCTGTTTCAACATCTGTTTGGCAATATGATTAAGTTTACGGGAGGGATTTACGGGGAAGAAACTGAGTTCCCGCTGAAAGACCGTTAGCGGAGCTTCTCCGGGCTTGCGATTTAAAAATAATCAGCTCAGTTTGGCATGCGGTAAATGCCTCAAGGCTTAGGGAGCAGCTAGATTCTGTTATTCTGTCAGGCTGCCCAACCCAGCCACCCACCCACCCCCTGGCACTGGCACCCCAGGCTTCTGTTGAGGTTTCTCTCCAGTGCAGGAGGTGATGATGGTTGGGAAATGAAGACTCCGAGATCTTTCAAGAAATCTGGAACGACAGGCCCTCACTTCGACACCACAGACACAAACATGATGAATAGTTGCCCGTGATAATGAGTCAGGCAAGTCACAGCTCCGTGCTGTCCTCAAGGATATTCCTGTGTCTCCCCCAGGGCAGAGATATTACCCCATGGTGTGGGGGGGGGACTTTTTTTTTACCCACTCTCTCTAAGCACTCTTCTCTTCTCTGTGGTGCATTGGTTAGAACAGCCTGTGCTCATGACCTGGGGTTCAATCCCAGGTAGCCGGCTCAAGGTTCACTCAGCCTTCCATCCTTTTGAAGTAGGTAAAATGAGAACCCAGCTTGCTAGGGTGGTGGGGAGGGGCAATGTGTATCCCTTGCAAACCACCCAGAGAGTGCTTTTAAGTGCTATGAGATGGTATATAAGCCTCATGTCTGAACCAAGGTTCACTCAGCTTTCCATCCTTCTGAGGTCAGTAAAATGAGTAATCAGCTCACGTGGTGGTGGTGGGGGCAACGTGTAGCCTGCATTAATAAATGTAAACCACCCAGAGAGTGCTTTTAAGTGCTATGGGGTGGTATATAAGCCGCGTGTTTGAATCAAGGTTCACTCAGCCTTCCATCCTTCTGAGGTCAATAAAATGAGTAATCAGCTCACTTGGTGGTGGCGGGGGGGGGGCAACGTGTAGCCTGCATTAATAAATGGTAAACCACCCAGAGAGTGCTTTAACTGCTATGGGGTGGTATATAAGTTACATGGCTGAATCAAGGTTCACTTAGCCTTCCATCCTTCTAAGGTGGGTAAAGTGAGTAATCAGCTTGCTTGGGGCGGGGGGCGGGGATGTGTAGCCTGCATAAATAAATGGTAAACTACCTAGAGAGTGCTGTAAGTATTTCTGCAGCCATAAAAAGACAGGTTGGGGAACCACCACCCACAAAAAGCACAAGGCGAGGGGCCCTCTTTGCCATCTCCCTCCATCCTGGTCCTACCTTCAGAGACTTCTGGAGTATCCCGATGGGAAAGCCCTTGGTCGGGTCTGTGGTCAACCACAAGCGGAAATCCGGGTGGGGTTTCACTATCCTCTCCAGCGCCTTCTCCAGGTCGATCAGCCACTTCACCAAGAGGTGACAGTTCTGCAACATTAGCCACTGCCCACGGGCCACGGCATTGTCCAGCAGCTGCAGGGCCACCTGCAGGGGGAACATTTGAAGCCACGGCCCGTATAAGTGGCTGACTCGGGATCAAGAGAATCCTCAACCTAAGGAGGGAGGTGCAGGTTTGGCGTGGGAATCCACTTGGAACCGAGCGGGTTGGGTCGCCGGTCCGTTCTTTTTGATGGACCTGTAGAGATAACCCCTCTGAGGCCGATAGCTCCGTGAGCCAAGTCTGTGGCTTTTGGAGCCACAGATCGGGAGTTCAGTTCCCCCACTGGGACTCTCGAGGGAGAGGAGCCAGCCTGTGGATCCTTGGGCAAATGGCACAAGCTTAAGGATCACGGACGACGCCATTGCGAGGAAAGCAATGGTGAACTTCTCCTGTCTACCTAGAAGCAACTCAAAAGGGTGTTCTTAAGCCAGAACTGACTTGATGGCACGTGGCTATCATTAGTCCAATAATCCCGACCCCAGCCTAGGACCCTGCCTTCGCCTGAATCAGACCTTGGCCATCAAGTGCCATCCACTCTCACCGGAAGCAGTAGTCAGGGAACTCAGACAGGACTTAGAATCATAGAATCCTAGAGTTGGAAGAGACCTCAAGGGCCATCCAGTCCAACCCCCTGCCATGCAGGAACCCCATCACAATATTTCCAACAGATGGCCATCCAGCCTCTGCTTAAAAACCTCCAAAGAAGGAGACTCCACCACCCTCCTTTGTGGCAGCATCTTCCACTGCCGAACAGCTCTGTTCTTCCTAATGTTCAAATGGAATCTCTTTTCCTGTAGTATGAAACCATTGCCCCATGTCCTAGTCTCTGAAGCCATGGAAAACAAACTTGCTCCCTCTTCAATATGACATCCTTTCAAATATTTAAACATAGCTATCATATCCCCTCTCAGTCTTCTTTTTGAAAGGCTAAACATTCCCAGTTCCCTAAGCCGTTCCTCATCAGACATTTCCTCCAGACCCTCAACCATCCTGGTCGCCCTCCTCTGCACCCGCTCGAGGTTGTTCAACATCCTTTTAAAATTGAGGTGCACAGAACTGGAAGCAGGACTCCAGCTGGGGTCTGACCAGAGAAGAACAGAGTGGTACTATCACTTCCCTTGATCTAGACACGATGGTTCTGTTGATGCAACCAGGAATCGCATTGGCTTTCCTGGCCGCAGCACCACACTGCTGACTCATGTTCAATTTGTGGTCCACCAAGACTCCTCCCTCGACCCTGCATCCCGACACGGAGAGATCTGTGATTTCCCTGGTTTCCCCCCCCCTGCCCCCCATTCCAGTACGAGCCATGCCGGACTCCGCTTCGCTTAGGAACCTGGCCAAGACGGCCATGTTGAGGACAGCGCGTGAGGCTTAGCATCACACTGGTGTGGTCCCCGCTCCACGGACGTGGAATCTGTGGGCGCTACCAAGGAGCCCAAGCTTCAGGCGGGATTTTACCTTTTCTTGTCCCTGTCCCATGGCCAGGAATTTGAGCCGGTTCCCTCCGAAGCCCGTGCGGTCCGCCAGTTTCATGAGGTCGCCGGCGGGGTCGGAGCCGGGGCTCAGGATGAACACGATGGGCGAGTTGGGTGTGCTCTGCTCGAAAATGGCTTCGAAGCTGATGACGGGAGGCTGGACGTACCTGGGGAAGGAGAGGAAGGGGGGAACGTCATGGAGAGGCAGAAAAGGGCTACGAGCTGGAGGCTCAAATCTGGTTGCCCGGACGAGACCTCAATCAGGTTTCCTATTCCCCTGGACTGCAAGGAGATCAAACCTATCCATCCTGAAAGAAATCAACCCCGAATGTTCACTGGAAGGACAGGTTTTGAAGCTGAGGCTCCAGGACTTTGGCCACCTCATGAGGAGAGAGGAGTCCTTGGGAAAGTCCCTGATGCTGGGAAAGATGGAAGGCAAACGGAAAAGAGGACGGCAGAGAACGAGATGGTTGGACGGTGTCATCGATGCAACCAATATGGATTTGACCAAACTCCGGGAGGCAGTGGAAGATAGGAAGGCCTGGCGAGCTCTGGTCCATGGGGTCACGAAGAGCCGGACACGACTGAACGACTGAACAACAACATTGGAAATAAATCCTGTTTAAAAAACAAATGTAGGGGGGGAGGTGGCTCCACTTACTTCACGCCCATTGTGAGCGTCACGTAGTCGGTCACCGCCCGGTAGACCCGGTCCACTCGGAAGCAACGTAACAGCAGGAGCTTCTGGAAAGGCGTGAGGCTGCCCGTGTAATGCATGGGGAATGGGGATTGCTCCAGAGCGTCAATATCGTACCACTGGGGAGAAAAGATCGTGGCGGTTTGCGGCAGGGATTTGATGGGATCTCTGGAGGGAAAGAGGGGGCTGGTTTCCCCACCATCACCCATTTTTTTTTCTGTTTCTTCCTCAAATAGCTTCAAAATGTCTGGAAATTTTACATCTCCCATTACTTCTAAGGAGGAGAATATTACCCACCATTTGCTACTGCTACCTACCTTAAGAACATAAGAAGAGCCATGCTGGATCAGGCCAAAGGCCCATCTAGTCCAGCTTCCTGGATCTCACAGTGGCCCCACCAAATGCCTCTGGGAGTGCACGAGACTAGATATCTGGTCTCCTGATACCACTCCCCTACATCATCAAAATGAAACACCACTCCCCTGCATCTGGCCCTTGAAGTACCCCGGTTTTAAGCCTGGAGATAACACATCTCCATCATGGTTTGTAACCTGGGATGGACTTTTCCTCCAGGAATCTTTCCAATCCCCTTTGGAAGGCATCCAGGCCAGATGCCATCACCACCACATCCTGTGGCAGGGAGTTCTACGGACTAACAACACGCTGGGTGAAAAAAAATATTTTCTTTTGTCTGTTCTCGCTCTCCCAACCCTCAATTTGAGTGGATGTCCCCTAGTTCTGGTATTTTGTGATTTGGGTGCCCCCCCCCTCACTCTAGCCTGGCGTGCAGTTTGCCGCCAACCTGCCCCAAACGCTCCTATTGAAGAGCTCTGCGCTGCCCTAATCAAGTCCCTGCCCTCCTGCCCCACGGCCCTCCCGCCTCTTTTAAGCACCCTCGACGCTAAAAACGTTCGTGACCGCGGCAAATTTGTCTCACCTCTTTCCACTCCTCGGGATGGTTCTCCACATCATCGGGAAGAGACCCAAATTGTTCTGGAAAAAGTTCGGCGATACGGATCACGTCTTCCCAGCCTTGGTCGGAAAGCCAGCTGCAGGGCTTCTTCCGGGCACTCTTCTCCAACGAAATATTACCTCGAGGCAAAGCGGATCATGTGACCGTGAGAATCCATGCTTGTAGAGACAGGTTTTTAGACCCCCCCACTAAGTGCCACAAAGGCACTCATTGGATGGCTTTCCTTGCCGCCTGATAGGAGAATGTGGTCAGTTCGACCACATCACCCCTGTTCTGGCCCGCCTGCATTGGCTGCCCGTCGCGGCCCGAATCAGATTCAAGGTCCTGGTTTTGATTTACAAAACCCTCCATGGCCTGGGACCTGACTACCTGGCAGAGCGGATCGACCACCGGTCAACATCGGCCCGCCCGACTAGGTTGTCGCGGGCGCACATGCTGCGCGTGGCCATGCCCAGGGAGGCTCGGAGAACATCCACCCATGCCCGAGCCTTCTCTGTGGCTGGCCCGACGTTGTGGAATCATCTCCCAGCAGAAGTGCGCCTAGCAGAGTCCCTGCCAGCCTTCCGGAAAGCTTTGAAAACTCTCCTCTTCCGGGAGGCATTTGGTTGATTCAATTAAAGTTGTATCTTTTTTTCTTTCTTTTTTTCCCCCCTGCCCCTCCATCTGCAACTCTGGATTTTATTGTTCTGTTATTTGGTTAACTCTGTGTTTATTTTAACTGTTATTTTGTTACATTGTTTGTTGTAAACCACCCGGAGTTCCTTCGGGAAGACGGGCGGTATATAAGCCTAATAATAAATAAATAAATAAATAAATACATAAATAAATACATAAATAAATAAATAAATAAATAAATAAATACATACATAAATAAATAAATATCAGATTGCTTGATACAGTTATTACAGTCGAGTTACTCCTAATGAGCTGCCTAGATGCCCTAAGCACATCCGATCTCGCCTGATTTCAGAAGCTAAGCAGGGTCGGCCCTGGCTAGTCCTTGGATGGGCCACCACCAGGGAAGACCAGGTGCTGGAGGAGCCTGGAGTAGGAACTGGCAAACCACTCCAGTATTCCTGCCAAGAAAACTCCATGGACGTGGAGTCACGAAGGGTCGGTCACGACTGTAACAACCCAACACACCCAACACACTCCTAATGAGCAGAATTAATCAGAGGGGTCCCCCCCCCTCCACACAAAGTCCGGAAACTTATAAACTGCTATAGAAAGCTCATGAAATGGCAGCTTGGTCTTTTGTGTCGCTTGCACATCAAGCAAAAATATGTTTTGAAAAGCATGTGGTAGGCTGCCGAAGGATAGTTAAAAAGAGAGAAAGTCAGCCTAAGCAGCAGTCGGAAACACAGGTATGTAGGACTGAAACGCAGACAGCTTCCCAGTCCGGCAATATCTGGAAAGTGTTTATCTACCTTTTAAAAAGAAATCCAGTTCCTCCTGGGGGACTTTATGATCGGCCTGTTCGATCTTGATAGTCATGTTAAAGGAGTAGAGCAACTTGTGTTTTTCAAACAAGCCTGCAAACGCAAACGCAACGGTCTTAGTTAGGAGAGGCGGCCAGCACTGACTCACAAACCTAGGCAGACTCGAGACGTAATGTGCATCCCATTTCGATCAGAGACTGAACGCCAGACAACGGGTTAGATCAGTGGTTCTCCACCGGTGGGGTCCCCAGATGTTCCTGGACTGCAACTCCCAGAAACCTCTTCCAGCACAGCGAGTGGTGGGGGCTTCTGGGAGTTGCAGTCCAGGAATATCTGGAGCCCCACCGGTGGAGAACCATAGGGTTAGATGCAAGCAGCTGAATTCTAGGACCTGAGAAATATCTGAAACCCCTGGGAAACCCTGAAAAGGGTCGCCGTACATCGGAACGGACTGGACAGCAGGTAAGTAGCCCGGATTCTGCCAGACTGGGAAAGCAAGGGCTGTTGATTTACTGCTGGGAAAAGACGCCTCCGTGGAAAAATGACGGGAAGACAGTGGACATCTTTTGGGGCATGTTCGTGGACACTTTGAGGAGACAATCTCTTCCCTGTTTCCATCGGTCGCTTTCCACCACACCCACCTGTGCAGCCGTAGTTATAGACGTTGAAGGTGAGCGTGTCCATGATGTTTCTCAGCCTTTTCGCGAGGATGGTGTCGGGCATGGATTTCCGTAGAGAGAGGCCAAAGACGTCTAGGAAGGCAGCCAAGGAGTACTGGTACATGGTGTTGACCAGGGCCATCTCGGACAGCACAAAGAATAAAATGGCGCCTCTTTTGGCCGCCGGGCGGTACCCGTCTCGTAGCTTGTCAATGTCTATGGCGGTTTTTTCAGCCAGTTTGAGTTTCTCTGAGACCTGTGGGCACAGCAGAGGGACTCGGTTCAGTTGGTGAGTTAGTTCGAACAGGGTTGGGAAAAGGGTTCCGAAATACAAGCTTAATTAATAGGTTTCTGAATCTGAATGGGGGTAACGTTCTCGCCCACAGACATGGGGTGAGAAAATAACTTCAATGGTGCAGCAGGTTCTTCTGAACTAGAGGACAGGAGACGAAGCCTCTGATTCCGTCGAAGGATAAAAAATAAACCCTTCCGAGGCTGCTTTTACACGACCCCTAAAAGGCAAAGGGCTCCCCGATGCGGAGCTTAAAATTGTTTTCCCACCAGCTGCGGACTTTAAAAAAAATAAAGTACGCCCACGCCCACTTAAGCATGCCCCAGCGTACTTTACAAGTACCTGGTCTCCGGAGGTAAAAAAAAATTCCGATGCGGACTGTAAAGCTGTGGATGCCGGGTTCTCCCCGACTTCTTTTTGTTTGTTTTTGTCCCCGCCGCCCCTTTAAGAGACGGGAATCCCTACGGGGCTGCTCCGACAGCAGGCGGAGGTGAGCCTGCATTCTTTTCTCAATTTTTTTCCTCCCTCGCCTCACGCAGACAGGAGCAATGGAGTGCGGAGGGGTGGGAACACGGAAAGAGGAACAAACCCCCCACAATCTCTGGTCCGAATTTAAGTTGCCAGCTGATCTTAGGGGTCGTGTAAAAGCGCCCCAAGGTTTTAAAAAAGAATTACTTGTAAAAAATAGACGAGCAAGTCGTGAACAATAGCCTGCACACATGACGGGTGCCGACAGGGAGTGCCTGGATCTGTGTGCCAAGAAAGGAACCCCTCCCGCCCCCCAAAGCCAAGGAATGGCTCCCACCTCGTTAGCCTTGGCTTTCGTCTCCTCCAGCGTGTGCACCAGGTCCACGTTGTCCAGCATGTTCCCGGTGGAGGTGGCCAACTCCCGGAGCAAAGAATCTTCCAGGTCTTTCAGGAGGTTTTTGTTCTCGCTCGTCTCCTGGATGAGATGCTCTCTCTGCTCTTCCAGCTCGCGTCTCTCGAAGCCCACGATGACGCTGAGGAGCTGGTCTTCCAAGCCCTTCAGGGTGACTGGGGGGAGGATTAGGGTCGTGGTCAAACGCAAGCATGAGCAGCCCCACTTTCGCACTTGTCACGCTTGTTAACCCCTTCGCTTATAATAAATTATTTATTTATTTATTTTATTGTGACACTTTTATACCGCCCGTCTTCCGGAGGAACTCCGGGCGGTTTATAACAAGATAAAGTATGGTAGTATAAAGCTCCTATTAGTTGTGCTGTCATTAACTAACAGGGCAGTCTTAGGTGAGTCAGTTAGTTACTAACCTTATGTGTCTTAGATGAATCTATAGGTTCACACAGGCTTTGTGTTTATAACTACTTATAACCTTGTAGCTTTAATGTAATGTCTATTAATGCTGTAAGATGTCCCTCAATTCCCTGTTCTCAATACTTGAACATGTCTTGATTATATTGGACTGTATATTTTCCCTCATTACTGTAAGCCACCTTGGGTCCTTTTCCAAGGAGAAAGGCGGGGTAAAAATACGCTAAAAATAAATAAAAATAAAACAATAAAGTAAAATAAAACCACAACATAAGAGATCAATGGCAGGACGGCAGGGTGAAAAGAAAAATCAACAACAATAAGAATCAATCAAAATCAATCAAAAACGGACGGCGGGCAGGGGGAAAAAAATTAACAGTCGCCAAATGCCTCACAAAAAAGCCAGGTCTTTAAGGCCTTATTGAAGGCTGGCAGGGACTGTGCAAGGCGCAACTCACTCGGGAGATGGTTCCATAGTACAGGGCCAGCCACAGAGAAGGCTTGGTTACGGGTCACCGTTTTCCGAGCCTCCCTGGGCGCGGCCAGCCGAAGCGAGTGCGCCCGCGACATTCTGGTTGGACGGATCTCCGTTATTAATAATAATAATAATGCCGCCTTTCTCCCCGAAGGGACCCAAGGCGGCTTACAACAACAACAACAACAACAAAAATCAACATCAAAAATATTAAAACATCAGTCAATGGCTAAAAACAACAATAAATACACTATAAAAACAATACTAAAACAGCAGAAGCAGCAGAATTTAAAAGGCCCCCCAGCCGATAAAACTAAGTATTAAGATGTTAAAAATAAAGAATTTGTAAAAGGCTGGAGGATCAGAAGGCTTGCCTAAATAAACCTGTCTCGAGGCCTCGCTCAAATGTTTCCAGGGAGGAGGCAGTTCTTAGCGCAAAGGGGAGGGAATTCCATAATGCCGGCGCCACTACTGAGAAGGCCCTGTTTCTTGCTGCTCCCCCACGCAGCTCCCTGGGCGGTGGCACTCGTAGAAGTGCCTTCTCTGATGACCTAAGGCAGTGTTGGCGAACCTATGGCAGGGGTGTCAAAGGTAGCACTCGGAGCCCTTTTTGTGGGCACCCGACATCGCCCCTTCACAGCCACCTGTATGCGGGTTAAATTGCTGTATTGGCACTTAAGTGAAAAATTAGTGGGTTTTGAATCGCAGTTTGGGCACTCGGTCTCTAAACGGTTCGCCATCACTGACCTAAGGGGATGGACCAGATTATATGGAAGTTTAATTCAGGAGGGTGGGTGGGTGGCATTCTTTGCCCAAACAATATAACCCATGACAGCTGGCGGTGTGTTACCGGAGGGGGCAAAACGGGACCGTTTGCGAGCCTCACGAATTCGCTCACCGGTGTAGTTGATGACCATGGCTTTGCCAAACACCGACGGCGAATATTTAGGGTTGGCCAGTTTGGTGTTCAGGTAGAGCTTGAAGTTGGCGTCAAAGTCCACCTCTTTGTCTCCGAGGACGATGAAGGTGCGGCCCTGGGCGCTCTTGACGTTCTTCTCCAGGACGTTGTCAATCACCGGGTCGATGTATTCGTCCACATCGTGGAACAGGAAAGGGTTGCCGTATTTGATGGCCATTTCGAGGTGCTTCAGGAAATCGGGATCGTTGAAGGAAGCCATCTGAAGGAGAGAGAGAGAGATGAGAACCTTCCCGAACCCTAAAAGGGGGACAGCACCGCTCCTCCTTTTGTCCTGCCTTGGTTCTGAGCAGTTAGAATTAATTAATTAAGTGGGAATGTGAAATAGTTCAAAAGTTCTGGAAAAGGTTTTTTTTAGAGCTAAGTGACATGATTAAACTAGATATTGATTGCAATCCAGAGACAGCACTATTATCATTGTTAACTAGTAAAGATTATGATGCTACAACAAAGGAACTAATAGCAAACCTTACGACAGCAGCTAGATTAATTATAGCAAGAAATTGGAAATCTAAACGAGATTTCAAGATGGAAGATTGGTATAACGAACTTTGGGATATAGCCATAAACGATAAATTGTCTTGTAGCTTAAAAGTTAAACGAGGAGAAATGAAAAAAGACGTTTTTTATGACATTTGGGGAAAATTTATAGACTTTGTATTAGTTGAAGGGAAGGGGAAAGAGCCGACAAATACTTCAAGACAGTTCTGGAGAAGAGGACTTTAAGAAGAATACTAGAACAATAGAAGACAGAGTAATAAAGAAGAACGCATGGAAGAACAGGATGGTCCCGGGGGTGGGGGGTGCACTTGTATTGTTAATTGTTAGTTGCTATTTTGTTTGAATGTATTATAAAATTAAAATAAAAATATTTTTTAAAAAAGAATTAATTAATTAATTAATTAATTGTACTTGTTGACCGCCTGATTTTCCCACGGGAACTCAGGGCGGTGTATAACCCGTTGCAAAACGACTGGCCCAAATATACGATCCCCAAACTTAACAAAACAAAATACGAATAATAAAAAACAACAACAACAACAACAACAACAACAATAACAACAATAAAATAAAACACAAATGGGAATAAAAATAAAAATAAACATTACTCATCACCAACCATATAGCATGAACAAGATTTGGCAAGAGAGGGCTGGGACCCGCAGACATACAGACTAATAACAAAACCACAGCCTGCTCCAAGGTCACCCAAAGCCTTCCCTGAAGAACCGGGTCTTTAAAGCCCTTCAAAAAGCCGGTAGCGACTCCGACGACCTAACCTCAGGATAACGGGTGGCCACTGAGAATGCCCGATTCCGGGTAGAAACCCTTCGGGCCTCTCTAGGGGTATTTGTACACGACCCCTAAACTCCGCCGCAAATGGCTCCCAGCTCCGGACCTTACAATTGTTTCCCCACCAGCTCCGGAGTTTGCAGGAAATTAAGTGCGACCACGCCCACCTAAGCGCATCCCAGCGCACCTTTCAAGTACCTGCTCTACGAGGGTGAAAATCCCCAGGCCCGGATTTAATCTGGTGAGTGGGGGGCTCTCCTCGCTTCTGTTTGGGTTTTTAAGAGAAGGGGCGGGAGGCAAAAAAACCCCAAACAAACAGAAGAGAAGGAATCAGGACAACGACCGGGCTCCGGGCAGCTTCGGAGGTGAGCCTGCATTTTTTCCTCTCTTTTTTCCTCCCTCCCCTCACGCAGACAGGAGCAAGGAAGTGCGAGGGGTAGGGATGCAGAAAGAGCAACGAACCCCCAAGATCCCTGGTCCGAATTTAAGTGGCCAGCGGATCTTAGGGGTCGTGTGAAAAGGCCCTAGGTGTAGCCACCCGGAGCGAAAGGGAAAGCAAAGTTCTGGTAGGTCAGGACGAAGTTGGCATCGTAATTAAAACAACGCATACCATTCTTTTTTTTTTTAAGCCGCAAAGAACCACGTACCCTCTGCAAACTGACCGCTGTCGCTTCGTTTCCTTTGAAACAAAGGTCAGGTCAACCCAAAACCTTACATTGCGCTGCAGGTTTTTTTAAAAACGAAGCGAGGCAGGACTTTTGTCTTTGGCTATATGTTGCCTTTCAAGGACAAAGGAGAGGCTTAAACCATGCAATTTGGGGGATGTGGGGGGGGGTTAATTTTACCCGGAGGTTATTTTTTTCTTCTTTCCTCTTGATCCAGTTTAAGGCCTGCTGCTGCGGATCGATGCACAAAGGGAAGCGGCTCGCCCGTGTGGTCAGGATGCCGTTTTGGATGGAGAGCTCGTCGGGAGGGAGGCCTTGAGAGCCCCACCTGGAAAGAAAGCAGTTACAGGGGGAGACACACACTGACATTTCTGTTTGGGGGGGGGAGAGAAAGAGAGAGGGGGGGGAGAGAAGTAATCTCTTCTGTGGGAGCCTTTGGAGTCCAAAAGCACCCATCTGTCTGGGATGGTACAAGGTCTCCTGTCTTGCACAACAGGCTGGACTAGAAGACCTCCAGGGTCCCCCCACCCTACGATGAGTCTATGTTTCTATGATTTCGGGGGGGGGGATGAGCTGCCCAGATGCCCTAAGCCCATCCGATCTCGCCAGAACTTGGAAGCTAAGCTGGGTTGGCCCTGGTGAGTACTTGGATGGGAGCCCACCAGAGAATACGAGGTGCTGTAGGCGCCTGGAACAGGAACTGGCAAACCACTCCAGTATTCCTGCCAAGAAAACTCCATGGACGTGGGGTCACAAAGAGTCGGTCACGACTGTAACGACACACACACACACACACACACACACACACACACACACACAAAAGGGGGAGCTGAGATCAAGCATGTGGGGGACGGATAAAGTACAGTGGACCCTTGTATAACAAACAGTTTGTATAGCATAAAATCTGTTCAACATAAAAAATTCCAAAGATAGGGGAAATTTGTTTAACATAATCACCTATAGGGAGAATCCATACAACATAAAATGGGATTACAGTACTCCATTTTCAATGCATTCCTATGGGAAATTTGTATAAAGGAAATTTTGCTTAACATAATTTCATTTGGAACGAATTAATGCCTTTATACAAGGGACCACTTTATGTGTGAATGTTTCATGTTGGGCAAACAGAGATAGGGGTGTGGCTTGCACAGGATGGGAACTGTACAAACTTAAGGAGAACAAAAAGAAGTTACTTTAAAAAAAAACCTTCAGAGTCTCCTACGCTCTGGAATTCTGGAAAACTTCGTCTTAGAAGGGCTGAGGTGCAAAGGAGAAACGGCAGGCAACTGAATTCCCCAGCTGTGGATCGGCAGCCAGAGACCTAAGCCACCGAAGTATCCATCAATTTATAACAGTGGACTTAGAACGGCAGGGGTGGAAAGGGGTCCTCTAGAGATCATCCAGTCCTGGCCTTCCCGAGGAGGCCCGGTGGGAGGAATCGAACTCCCAACCTCTGGCTCCGTAGCTTGACAGGTCCCTCAGCTCTTCAGCGGTTCTTTTAACAACCGCCCTCCCCAAAAAAGTGACTTTTCAAAGATCTGGAACGGACGGCCAAGCCCAATGAGCTGCTAAACAAACAAGCGGACATGATGCGTTACCGAAAGGCAGCCTCCCAACCGAAACACGTCCGGGGCCTTGCTTGTGAAGCCAGAGAAGAGAGGGGAAGTAAGAGAAGCCCCCTGACCCCAGCCCCCCCCCGGTGGGTTTTAAGGCCAGGCGCCAACGGAGCCACCCGTTCCTGCCTACCGGCTGATCTCCACATCATCGGTCAGCAGGTTTTCCAGCCGGAAAGGCTGGCTGAGGGGTATCTCCCGGGCCCGGATGTCCTCCTGCCAGGTTCCCTTGATCATTTCATCCCGGAATTCCCAGGTGAAGGCGCCTTCGTAGCTCAGGAAGGCCGCGCACAGGAGACAGTCCCCCAGCAGCTTCACTTGGCGCCGCTTCAGCTCCTCCAGGTCGTTCATCCACCTGGTTCCCAAAAAAAAATTAAAATTACAATTAAAAAAAAAATAACGGAGAAAAGCCCGGCAGGTCTTCTAGGGGCCAGAAGAAGAGAGAGCAGGAAGCCAGGGAGAGCTTCCAGGGCTGACAGGGTGTGATAGGCTGCTTTTACACGACCCCTAAAATCCGCTGCAAATGCTCGCAGGTGCGGAGCACAAAATTGTTTTCTCACCAGCAGCGGACCTGAAAAAAAATAAAGTATGACCACGCCCATTTAAGCGCGCCCCAGCGCATTTTACAAGTACCTGGTCTGGAGGAGGTAAAATCCTTGTTGCTGTTTTAAAGCATCTCATGCCTGGCCCTCCTCTGCTTTTTGTTTGTTTTTGTTGGGGTTTCCCTCCCCCCCCTTTAACAGACAGGAATCCTAACGGGCTGGAACAATTAGCTGCTGCCGACGGCAGGCGGAGGTGAGCCTGCTTTTTTTCTCTCTCTCCCCTCACCGCAGACAGAAGCAATAGAATCAGAGTGCAGGAGGTGCGAACACAGGAAGCAGAACAAAAACCACATTGGGGGGGGGGGGGAATCTGCATTTAAGTTGCCAGCGGATTTTAGGGGTCATGTAAAAGCAGCCATAGTCACGGACAGAGGAGGGAGAGCTTTCCTCGCCTCCCACAAACTGCGAATCAGCCTGCTTTGTTTTGCGATCGGTGTCTGGGACCTTCTTTCCGTTGTGAGTCCGATTGCTCAGACACTACAGCCTGAATTGCGCCTTTCCTACGAGAACACGACTGCAGAACAGGCTGTCTGTAAGGGAATATTTTCATCTCTTATCACCAATTTGTTAAGGAATTAATGACAAATTAATTGGGGGGTAGGAAGAGGCGGTCCCTCTAAACCCCTAATATTTAACACGAATCTTCAACACAGCGTTAGCCGGAATCGGCTTCGTTTCCCTTGCCTGATGTTTTCCGATCCCAAGCCCGAGATGAGTTTGTCGGCGGCGATCAGCCGTCGTTCCATGATCTCCGCTTCCTCCTGGAGCTGCTGTTTCTCCCGGATGGCCGCCTCGTACTTGTCTCCCAGGGCTTTAAGTTCGTTCTGGATGGCCGTCAGCTCGGCCTGGATTTTCTCCAGCTCGCGTTTGCTCAGGAAAAAATTCCGCTCCAGCCTGGCCACCTGCGTGGAGGAGACAGAACCGTTCAGGGCAGGGGTGTCCAAACTTTTCGCAAGGAGGGACTATCAAACAAATAATTAAGGGATTATGAAAAATGTTAACACACACATGTGTATAGCAGAGTAAACAAATATGAGCTTAGCAGCAGTAGCGTGTAGATAAAGTGTAGTTAATTGTTATAAGTATTATCAGAACCCAGAAACGGAGAGACAAAGAAACATGACTTAGAATAAAACTCTTACATTGAATATATACAGCAAATATACAGCAGCATAACGCCAAGCAATATCACATATACAAATCAACAGAGCGTGGGGTACTGTTTCTCACCATAAACAGTCCCAATTTAACATTATTCCACCTGTGCTAAATCACTTAACCTGCTGGTGATTTCTAATTCCTTGCACTTCTGGTTAACATCATGACACTGCTTTTTTGACTGACTCCATTTTACAATTCTCTTTTCACTCTGTTAAATATACAATACATACATTTTGTCAATTCTACATATTATGACAGGGACAGATTGGACGAGGTGAAAATGTGTGTGTGGGGGGGACCATTCAGCCGCATTTGACCCCCTCCGGGCCAGACATTGGACAAGTCTCTGTAACATGCAAGGAGGAAGGGAGGATGCTGCAGCAATGGAGCTTGGGGTGGGCAGGCCGGACTGGTGGCTGGGGGGACAGACGGAGGCAGGGAGGGCAGGCGAACCGTAAAACCGCAAGCTAACACCTCCATCCGGTATGGGGAGGGCCCAGCTGGCGGGGATGTGTGACAGGCCGAGCCGATGGGGAGAAGAAACCGGGGGCCGCTCAGAATTTGAGAACGGGCCTCATTTGGCCCCTGGGCCTGACTTTGGACATGCCTGGCTCAGGGGAAACGTGGCTCCCTGGGGTACAGGCTGCCTCGGTAGACCGACCGACACCAATCCTCTTCCAAAAATGCTCCGCCAGCCTTGAAATTTGTTTGCTGGGGAGGGCGGGTGGTGGGAGAAGAGGACATCCCGCCCCCCTCAATGTCAAGACAACCATTCGGCCCAAGGGAACTATTCCCCTGAAAGGACACGGGGACAGCAGCAGGGGAAAGGACACTGGACGCTGCAGGAGCTTGATTCCCTAACACAGGGATGAATACGTTTGGGTGCCCGTCCTAACTCCCCTGACTTGTGACGGCCACAGAAGCTGCTGTTAGGTCCAGCGGTGAAAATGAAGTCGACTGCATCGCCCTTTCAGCAATTCTGGGGAACGGTTCAAGCAGCGGTGGGTCATCTCAGCCTCGGGGGATAAATCTGACATCTCTGGGGCTCCCCCAAAGGACTGTGATCCCTCCCCCATGGCCCTGGCATTCAATGGCGACACTAAAGCTTCAAATGCCCCTGAAGCTTAGGGACTGGTAGAAAAATTAGAGTTTTGAATGAAACCAGTCCCCCTCTTCCTGCTGAGAGCCCAGTCTTTATGCTGAAAAAGGTTCCACGCCCTGAGCTTTCCCCCATGACAGTGAGGGTCAAGGGAACCCGACTAAAATGATGACTGGGCTGGGGCACCTCCCTTATGAGGAAAGGCTAAAACATTTGGGGCTCTTTAGTCTGGAAAAAAAGGCACCTGAGGGGGGGGGATATGATTGAGACGTACAAAATAACACAGGGCATGAGTGAAGTGGATAGAGGGAAGCTCTTCTCCCTCTCACAAAATACCAGAACTAGGGGGACATCCACTCAGATTGAGGGCTGGGAGAGTAAGAACAGACAAAAGAATTTTTTTTTCACCCAGCGCGTTGTTAGCCTGTGGAACTCCCTGCCACAGGATGTGGTGATGGCATCTGGCCTGGATGCCTTCAAAAGGGGATGGACAGATTCCTGGAGGAAAAGTCCATCACAGGTTACAAACCAGGATGGAGACGTGTCATCTCCAGGCTTACAACCAGGGCACTTCAAGGACCATATGCAGGGGAGTGGTATCAGGAGACAGAGATCTAGTCTCGTGCGCTCCCAGATGCATCTGGTGGGGCCACTGTGAGATCCAGGAAGCTGGACTAGATGGGCCTTTGGCCTGAACCAGCAGGGCTCTTCTTAGGTTCTTATCCATAAGAAAAGACCCTGGGATCCCAGAACACACAACGCCACTTGGGGCCTTTTCTTCTCTCGGTTTCATTCCCACAAACGTCCCTCCGTGCCCCGTACCTTCTCTCTCTTGGGCTTGACTTCCTTCGCCACGTCGCAGTAGCTCATGACGGCGTCAACAAATTTCAGCATCCCGAGACCAGCTCTGCTGACCACCTCCATCTCTTCAAAGGTGGTGTTGAGGTTCTTGAGCAGCCCTCCGGATTTAAAACAAAAATAGATAAATTCCGGAGTTCAATTTAACACCGGCTATGGGTGCCAAAGAGAAACGTGAAAGGGCTTTGGGGCGATCTGTTCCCTCCGGAGACGTTAGATCTGGGAGGGGACCGCCTAGGTCGGTGGTGGCGAAACTTCGTCACTCCAGATGTTTTCAACCACAACTCCTGCAGTCCTTTGACGTTGGCAATCTAGGCTCGGAATTCTGGGAGTTGCGGCCCAAAACATCTGGAGGGCCAAAGGTTTGCCACTCGCTGGCCTAGGGGCGGAACAGGACTTGGTGGCACCTCCCCCCCATCTCTTTCTTCCTATAGATTTGCTCCATAAGACAGCTGAGGTCAGATGGTTTTGGGGTGGTGAGGTGCGTGTTTGTGGCAGGAAAAACCCAGGAAGAGCAAAGGGGGGGGGGGAGAGAGAGAGAGAGAGAGAGAGAGAGAGAGAGAGAGAGAGAGAGAGAGAGCAAAGAGAACATCAAGTCTAAGCTGCTGCAAAGCAATTCCTTCGTTTAATATTGGGCAACCCTGTCGCCAATTGTACTCTGAGAGACAAACGTAACCTTGAAGACAATTTGTCTGTGAAGATTCCCAGTCATCCATGTGAGTTTATTTGGAAGTTGAGTCAGGGCGACTGAGCTTCTTTTTCTTGAGAGAAACATTTCGCTGCTCCTCCCAACAGCTTCATCAGTCTGAATACAACTAGTGCGAGTCATCCATCTTAAAGTCAGCTTCCACCTCTTGTCACCCTGATCTGAATTAGGCTCATAAGATGAACAATGGCCTGAATAGGCTCTTTAGGGAGATAATAGCATCCATAGCCTTAAGGTGAACAATGGCCTACGTGCTGAAGCCTATAAAGTACGGGTGGTTAGCTTAGCTATGGCCTTGGCGGTGAAGGCTTTTTTGATTTGTCTGGGTATTGATGAAAGCACACCCTGATAAGTAGCAGATTCATGATGCCTGAGGGCCCCCCCACCTCTGTTGAGGGAGGGGGTTTCCAATGCTCCCATGAATGCCTTCCCTGACTCCTCTCTCAAACCACCTCTCTTCTCTGTCTCATACGTGTCCATCCTCATCTTTGAATGAGTGCCCTTTGAAGATGTCTGTGAAGATTCTCAGTCATCCAGGCGAGTTTATCTGGAAGTTGAGTCATGGCTACTGGACTTCTTTTTTGAGAGATAGAAACGTTTCGCTGTTCATCGGACCGATGAAGCTGTTTGGATGAACAGCGAAATGTTTCTATCTCTCAAAAAAAAGAACTCCAGTAGCCATGACTCAACTCCCAGATGCCCTTTGAAGACAATTAAGCCGGGCCGACACCTTTGCAAACTCTGTCTTGCAAAGGACTCAGTGACCCCTGTAGTTTGGGAACCAGAGGTGCTGCGAGCTACTCTACGGGGCTAGATGAGATCCCTGCGGGGGTGGGGGTGGGGGGAGTGCTGCGGCATTGGAAATACAAATGTGTAATGCTTGGTTCCAAGAGCACCCCACCCCGCCCACCCCCGCCCACCCCCGCCGATCGATCGATTTACCTCGGACAGATTTCACTTGGGCCTGGGTAATCCCGTCAAAATCGATCTCCATGAGGGAACGCAGGAAGTTGGCTTCCGACATCATCCCTTTGGCCGTCTTCCAGTTCAGCTCTTTGTAGCCTCTCATGATGAGGATGCACTCGCAAACGGTCTGGACCTGCTTCGGAGGTTTCGCGAAGGACCTGGAGCGCACAAGGCAGCCGTCTCAGGGAGCAAATAGAAGCCCGGCGTTTTCTCAGACGCTGTCCTTTGGACGGGCATCGGCCCGCGGAAGGGAAGCGCCCGACGCGTGACGTCGATTCTGAAGCAAAGTGTTCTGCTTATATACCGCCCGATTCCACTAAAAGTAGTCTCTGGGCGGTTTACAATTTTAATTACAGTGTGCAGGCTACACATTGCCCCACCCCAGCAAGTTGGGTACTCATTTTACCGACCTCGGAAGGATGGAAGGCTGAGTGAACCATGAGCCTGCTACCTGGGATTGAACCCAGGTCGTGAGCACAGTTTTACCTGTACTACAGGCCTTTAACCACTGCGCCACGAGGCTCATATAACACATTGGGTTCCCGGTTCCCCTTTCCACACTCATCAGTCGCACGCAGGGTTCTCCTCAGTGGCCTGGTCAGCTCACTTGCAATTCCGCGCCCCCCCCAACCCCCGAATCCTTGAAATGCCTGACTCCCTTAAGACCAGGACCCCGAGCAAGGCCAACTGGGAAGGGGCCCTAGAATTTATCCAGCTCAGCCCTGGAGAAACAGAGAGTCCACCTTGCAAGTTGCAAAGCGCTCTATCTGTTGGCTGTTTCTGGACTGACCGCAAAGGATCTGGATCAGTGCTTGGGCCCAGCGGTGGCTTAGATGAGGATGAACGGAGGGGAAACTCAATCCAGACGGCTGCGCCAGGCAGGGCAGGTGTGGGATGTCTCATCTAACCAGGTTTGCGAGCCTCATCCTGTTCTAGAAGGAGCAGCGTTCTCCCCAAAAAAGCAGGGTGGGGAATCAAGTGGCCTACATAGCCAACATAAGTTCATCACCCCAATTAGTAATAGTATTAATAGTAATAATAGCAATAGTAATAATAATAATAATAATAATAATAATAATAATAAGAAGAAGAATAATAAGAAGAAGAAGAAGAAGAAGAAGAAGAAGAAGAAGAAGAAGAAGAAGAAGAAGAAGAAGAAGAAGAAGAAGAAAACCACCACCACCACCACCACCACCACCCTGGAGTTTCTGATTCCTAGAAAGGGGCTTAAGTGCCCTAACTTGGCGACAGCTCCGGCTTCACTACCTGATCTCAGTGACATCCGACTTGTCCAGTTTCTGTAACTCCAGTTTTGCCGCCTCCAAAATGGGCATGGCTTCGGCCAGGGCGGTCTCCGCGTCCCTCTTTTCCACGGCAATGACCTTGTTCTGCTCTTCTATTTCATTGGCTTTTTCCACGGCCAACTTCTTCTTCTCCTCCGCTAGGATGGAGCCGGGCAGAATCATTTCTAAGCGTCATTCTCCAGAGCAGGCCATCAGGTTTAGTACACTGACTAATCTCTAACTTTGTGAGAGGGGTGGAGGGTGGGCCAGTGCTATAGGATGGAGAACCTGGGGAATTATGGGATGTTGCCTCTGTTTAGGCTCACGTCCACATGCTCCGCAGGTTTCTAGGAGCAGCACGTCATTTTTTTAAAAAAAAATGTATCTAATGACATTTATGGTGAATAGATACAATTCAAATATTCTTTAAAAGCCCAAAATCACTCAAGAGGTAAAACCTAAAGAACAGAAATTTCTGAGGCTTGATTTTCCCTTTGGAGAAATACCGTATTTTAAGGGCAGATGTAAAAGGAAGGAGTTGTACAAAAGAGAATCCTTACAAAAGAAAACATTTTTTTCACCCAGCACATTGTTAGTCTGTGAAACTCCCTGCCACAGGAGGTGGTGATGGCATCTGGCCTGGATGCCTTCAAAAGGGGATTTGACACATTCCTGGAGGAAAAGTCCATCACAGGCTACAAATCATGATGGAGATGTGTCATCTCCAGGCTTAAAACCGGGGTACTTCAAGGACCAGATGCAGGGATTGGTATCAGGAGACAGAGATCTAGTCTCGTGCCCTCCCAGAGGCATCTGGTGGGGCCACTGTGAGATCCAAGAAGCAGGACGAGATGGGCCTTTGGCCTGATCCAACATGGCTCTTCTTAGGTTCTTAGGTTCTTAACACGTAAACATTTCTAGGGTTATTTATGACTCACCAGAGCAGAAGAGCAAACAAAGGTGGCATGCCAGCATCACTACCTGTGATTTCAGAAAACTCTCCTCTCTCAATGGCTGGGGGTGATTCGACAGGCCCCGTCTGACTTAGGGGGACTGACGGTGGGCTGGATACGAGAGGGATGCTAGAGTCGTCCTAGGGATACCTACCGATGGCCGTGTTGGTTGCGATCTCCTGAAGCAAGGCCTCGCACGCGGCCGATTTCTCCGCCAGCACGACCCTTTGCTCCGCGAGCTTCAGGTTGAGCTCGTCCAGCTGAACGGTGGCCTCCTTAAGCTTGTCCAGGCCGCCCTCCAAGCGTTTGCACTGAGCTTTGGAAAAGAAGAGGAGAAACCTTGGCAACGAAATGTCTGTGAAGATTCCCAGTCGTCCAGGTGAATTTATCTGGAAGTTGAGTCATGGCTACTGGACTTCTTTTTTCTTGAGACCAGAATCAGCAGTACGCCTCCATTTGAAGGAAAAAAGGCCACTCTTTCAAAGATGAGGACATACAAATATTAGACAGAGAAGAGAGGTGTTTGAGAGAGGAGTCAGGGAGGCCATTCATGTGAGGCTTGAAAACCCCTCCCTCAACAGAGGTGGCGGCCTCAGGCATAGTCTACCTGCTACTTATCAGGCTGTGCTTTCCAAAGTACCCAGGAAAATCAAAAAGCCTTCACCACCAAGGCCATAGCTAACGACCCATTCTTGATAGGTTTCAGCACCTTAGGCCATTGTTCACCTTAAGGCTAAGGATACTATTGTCTCCCTAACGAGCCTATTTAGGCCACTGTTCATCTTATGAGCCTAATTCAGGCCAGGGTGACAAGAGGTCAAAGCTGCCTATAAGATGGAGGATTTGCACTAGCTGTATTCAGACCGATGAAGCTGTTTGGATGAACAGCGAAACGTTTCTATCTCTCAAAAAAGAAGTCCAGTAGCCATGACTCAACTTCCAGATAAACTCACCTGGATGACTGAGAATCTTCACAGACATACCCAGACAAATCAAAAAGCCTTCACCACCAAGGCCATAGCTAACGACCCATTCTTGATAGGTTTCAGCACCTTAGGCCATTGTTCACCTTAAGGCTATGGATACTATTGTCTCCCTAACGAGCCTATTCAGGCCATTGTTCATCTTATGAGCCTAATTCAGGCCAGGGTGACAAGAGGTCCAAGCTGACTGACTATAAGATGAAGGACTCGCACTAGCTGCATTCAGACTGAGGAAGCTGTTTGGAGGAGCTGCGAAACGTTTCTATGTCTCTCAAGAAAAAAGCAGTCCAGTAGCCATGACTCAACGTCCAGACTTAACAACGAAGGAGGCTACTTCACCACTTCATCTCAAAGACAACAGCATGGCGATCTTGTTGTTTTACTGGTCTTGTCCACATCAAAGCAAAATGTGCCTGCCTACCTTACCAAGAAACCCGGAGGAAACATGACACACACCCCTCAGCAAAAAAAAACGTTTCTCCTTCCTAACGTAGACTGAGCACAAAGCAAGGAACAGCCAACTTGCACAGTGTGATCCGACCGTCACAAAATCGATTCAAAATGTGTGTTACCCAAAATGAACTGATTCTTCTCGTCCAGCAGCTTGGAATAGGTATTGATGAAATCGAGGTAGTTCTTCGGAGTGACGTAGTTGCTCCGCCTGAGCTTCTGGAGAAATTGTTTGCTGTAGTTCCCGACAGAGTCGTGGACCATGACCGTGTGTTCGATGACCGCCTCTGTGTTTTCTGATGGGATCAGCGGATTGCTCCCTAGAAAAAGATAAGATGTGGGTGGGTGGGTTCAAAGCACGGAAGACCTATCAAGCGGCACTCAGAGGGCAGTGTCTTCCGACGTAGAAACACAGTGGGGGGGGGAAGAGACTCCGTTTCAAATAATAAGCCATCTTGGCATCTGCAACATAATAACTTGGCACTCAGAAACTCAGAAATACTATTCTTTTCTATCCCTCTAAAAGGCGCATTGCAATGGTTCTCAACCTTTGGGGTCCCCAGATGTTCCTGGATTGCAACTCCCAGAAATCCTGGCCAGCTCAGCGAGTGATGAAGACTTCTGGGAGTTGAAGTCCAGGAACATCTGGGGACCCACCGGTGGAGAACCACTGGCGCATTGGTTCCCCTGTGATCCCCATGGATGGATGGACAGAGAAGGAGAGAAAAGGCATCATGGGTATTCTCTGTCTCGGCCAATGTTAGGTCCCCAGAACCCACCCACTCTGCTATTCTGGACTCCTTGTTCAAGAATACTGTATATACATACCTAAAAAGAACGTAGCAACCGCATTCAGTGCCTGAGCCGGCCAGGGCAAAAACCAATCGATCCCGGTGTTGTTGACTAGACCTATAAAAGGACATGAAAAGAAAACAAGATATAGCCGTATATACTCGAGTACAAGTCGACCCGAGTACAAGTCGAGGCCCCTAATTTAACCCCCCAAAACTGGGGAAACGTATTGACTCGAGTATAAGCCTTGGGTGGGAAATGCAGCAGGGCCTGGCTGCTCCTCCTTTGTGAGCTGGGTGTGTGATGTTTAAAATGACTTTGAGCCACTGATGCAAGTGCTTGGGGTCAGTGGCTAAAAGTCATTTTAAACATCATGTGCCGCTCCCTTGTGATGCAGGGGGGGGGGTCATGAGAAGTGGCGCGCAATGTTTAAAATGACTTTTAGCCACAGATGACTTGCCTCAGTGGCTAAACGTATTGACCCGAATATAAGCCGAGGACCCATTTTTTTTTCAGCCCAAAATTAGGGCTGAAAAACTAGGCTTATATTCGAGGATATACAGTATCAGCAATAGTCTGTCCTCTATTAAAACGGCCACTGAGAAACTGCTTGGTTTTTTTTTTTTTTTGGTACCTGGGAAATTCCGGCAGCGTGTTCTCAGCATCTCGCCGACGGGGGACATGCCGAGGACAATGTGGAGGTTGTTGGCACTCTTGTTCACAAAGTACTGCCACAGGCTTTCTTTGGCCGGGGCCACCCCGAGCTTCATCGCTTCATTTGTGATCTGACTTAAAATATTGTCCCTCTCGTCATCTGGGAAAAGGGCTGGGACGATTCCTTTTTAAAGAAGGAGAAGCGTTATGAAACCGCGACGGCGACCCTTAACCACGCATCAGCTCAGCAGATTGTACAGTAAACCCCCACCTATCGCTGGGGTTAGGGACCCGACCCGACCCGCAGTAATTGAAAATCCGCAATATGTGGACGCTGGGGCAGGTCGGGACTGGGTGGGCTCTCTGGGGGGCTCTTGTCCTTATCCCAGGCCTGGCGCTGCCCCAAATGGGCCTGCAAGGGGCTTTCCAGTCCCCCAGGGGCCCCCAAAGTGCTCTCTAGTGATCTGGAGGTCGTTTCTGGTTTACCGGAAGTCACTTCCGGTTTGCAAGGAAGCATTTTTAGGGCCTCTGACGGGCCTGGGAAGGCCTTTCCTCCTTACCCCAGGGGGGGCTTTTTTTCATATACTATGGACCCGCAATATACCGGGACCGCAGTATATGAACCACGAAAGGGCGGGGGACAACTGTATCTGTTCTAAAGATGCCTCATGAGCAGGTCTGCTTGTTGAGAACGGCTTAATCTTTTACTGTGATACTCCCCGAAAACGCACCCCACACTTCCGCGCTTTGGCCGAGGACGGAATTGGATGGTTCCAGAGGTCAGTCCAGAGATGCGAAGCGATACATGTCAGATTAGATTTCCCAGAGGCCCACGGATATCAGGCTGGCAGTGGGATGCTGGAAACCCTTGCGATCCAAAAGGGTAATGTGACCCATCCCTGAATAATTCCTGATTTCTCCATCCTATACCAGCAGACAGCTCTTCTCCAAAGCAAGGCAAAGTGTTCTGCTTATCTACCACCCCATAGTGCTTACAGCACTCTCTGGGTGGTTTACAATGTAATTGTGCAGGCTGCATATTGCCCCCCCCCCCCGCAGGCTGGGTACTCATTTTACCGACCTGGGAAGGATGGCAGGCTGAGTGAACCTTGAGCCGTCTTTCCTGGGACGGAACCCCAAGTCGTGAGCCCAGTTACAGCTGCAATACAGGCATTTTAACCACAAGGCTCCTTCAAGATGGGTGTTTCTCTATCGAGCGGGATGTTGGGCTGCATGGCCTACGAGATCATGTGCTGTCTCTTTAGTTCCTAGGAAATCCAGGACTTGCTTCTCAGCTTACCTGAGGTCAGCATGTTGTTGATGAGTTCCAGAAACCCTTCCTCTGCCACGTGAGCGTCCGTAAACAAGAAGATCATGACTTTGTTCTCAATCCCCAGTTTCGTATATAAAGTCTTGAGGTCTTCCCGGAAGTTGTTTTCTCCGTACCCTCGGCTCAGAACTATTTCGAAGATCTAAATGCAAAGTACAGACTTAGGGTGTTGTTTCCATCTGGGAGCAGAGCCCATGACCCGTTTCGACTAGAACAGGCCCGCGGAATCGATGCTGGTCACCTAGACATCAGCACTTGGTTGAATTCAACGGCATTCGATGGGTCTACTCTACAGTGTGCTGGGAAAAATGCTGAACAAACTGATTTGGTTGCAGAAAGGAGAACACACACACACACACACACACACACACACACAGATGCTGTTTCTCAGAGCCAGCTGAGATTCAGGCACAGAACACAGTCTGACGTGTCTGTCCCAGCAGCTCCCTTTTATTGATCTATCTACTGTTAATGAATACAAATTGGATTACTAATGAAAACATCTCCTCTAATAAGGAGCAAATGCCCTTTAGCCTTTTTCCCTGCCTCCAAACAAAGGTGAAGAGGAAACAAAAGGCCACTTCCTCTCAGGGATGCAACGTGGCAAAGTCAGGATGGTGTGCCTTCACTGGAACCCCTCCAAGAGAGGTTCCCACATTCCCTAATCTGTACGGCTGGGTCAGCCAGTGGTTTAGGTCTCTAGCTGCAGAGGTTGGGAGTTCAATTCCCCCACTGGGCCTCCTTGAGAGGGGCTGGACTAGATAATCTCCAGGATCCCTTCCATCCCCGAAGTTCTAAACTCATACTGATGGACCGTTTAGTGATTCAGGTCTCTGGCTGGCTGCAGAGCCAGAACTGGGAGTTCAATTTGCTGGTGTTCCTCTGTGATGATCCGTAGCATCATTTTAAGATTAAGATCTGCCAAGCTGGGGCAGGGCGATCTTTCTGGACGACAAGGTTCCTCCTTTTTCAAGAAGGAGGATCGAAAGAATCGAGGGAGAAAGGCCGAAAAGAGGACCCCCCCTGACCTCACATCCCGCTGTGTAAGCCGCCAATCTCGCCAGGGACTGCTTGCCGGAGCCTCCGACGCCAACGAGCAAAGCGTGGCCGCGATCCATCCGTATGATGCGATGGACCCGGGTCAGGTGCTCTAAAGCGTCGTCAAACAACACCAGGTTCATTTTAGTATTCATTTCATTGTACTCTTCAAGAATTTCCTAACCAAGGAAAGGAAAAAGGAAATGGGGGGGTTGCAGAAGGAACGGAAAAGGACCGCCAAATTCTTCTCATCTTAGACACAACAAAAGGCCTTTAAACTTTAACATTAACTGCAATACTTTATTTATTTATTTATTTATTTATTTATTTATTTATTTATTTATTTATACATACATACATACATACATACATACATACATACATACATACATACATACATACATACATACATACATACAATTTATATGCCGTCCACTACCCAAAGGTCTCTGGGCGGCTTACAATAGAAGTGAACAATGAAAACAAAGCATTAAAATGTCAATTAAAACAATAAAAAACATTTAAATACTTGAAGCGGTTCCCCATGTACCCAGACCCTACTCTTGCACCCGTGTTCATTCAGGACCCCATGGGATTTTTCCCCCCCCTAATTCTCTACACTCCGGATTCAGTTCCATACCTGAAAGAGAGCTTTGGCCGCGTCGTAATCCTGGATGTCTTCATAGACACGAGGCTCGCTTTCGTTCAGGGCCATCCGGAAGTCTCCGAAAAGAATGGGGTCCCTCATGACATACTCGACGTCGTCCTTGAAGTTGTCTTCGATCAGGGCCTGAATATGGCCTTGGACCTTGCGAGACGGAGAGAAAAAAAAGGACAGGCAGGGTCACCAGTCGCAAGCCGAACGCTTCGAGTCTGCGGTCGAAAACCATGCATAGGTAAACTTATTCTTGCACAAGTGAAGGGATTCATAGGATGATATCTGGAAGGTGAAGTAAAAAAAAAGGAACCAGAAAGGCATCAACTGAGAAAGTGACAGTAGCACACACACACACACGGACACACGGACACAGACACAGACTCTCTCTCTCTCTCTCTCTCTCTCTCTCTCTCTCTCTCTCTCTCTCTCTCTCACACACACACACACACACACACACACACACACACACACACACACACAAAGAGGCACCCAAGTCCCTCAACCCCAGGGATGCTGAGAGACATGGATTCTTGCGAAAACTATTTTAATAGCAGACGCTATACCAGGGGTCTGCAACCTTTAAGACATAAAGAGCCACTTGGACCCGTTTCCGACGGGGGGGGGGACTGGGAGCCGCATCGCTATTGCCTGTAACCGGGCGGGCAGTGTGGAGCGGAGCGGCGAACCTGTCACAGTCACCTCCCGGAGCAGCGGCAAAGGTTCCAAAGAGCCGCATGCGGCTCCGGAGCCGCGGGTTGCAGACCCCTGCGCTATACTGTACCTACGATGGTCTCTGGTTTTCTCTAGTGGCCTGGCTTGGTAACTTCATTGTTAAAATTATATATTTGGGGCATTTTTCCTTTTTAACATTTTTAATATTTCCAGACCGTGAATAAGTGAATTCCTCAGTGAATAACTGATCCTACGGCTAAGGAGGTTCCACTGTACTTCAAAACAGAGTGAAACTGGGAGCCCTCGTTGGCCGAAACGTGTTGGGCACGTAGCAAGTCCCCCCCCCCCCAGTAAAAAGATAAGGACTAACCAGAGCTTTGTCTATCTCGTTAATTAGGCGGTCGTGGAAAACCCGTAGACACTCGTTCCTCCAGACTCTCGCCATCTGCGTGACTGTCTGGAACCTGTGTGCAAAACAACAACAACAACAACATCATGGTGGCCTCACCAAACTCGGACGAAAAGGCTCTGCCACACTCGCCGTTATAGGAGTCTGTAGTCCAGTGGAGGCCAAACTTTGGACCTCCAGATGTTTTGCGTCACAACTCCCAGGATTCCAAGCCTGTATTGCCAGTGACAAAGGACTGTGGGAGTTGTGGTCCAAAATACCTGGAGGGCCGGTGTTTGGCCACCGTTGCGGTAGTCCAACTCCTCTATACAAAATCAAGGCGGCTTCCGCCAAGGGGACACCGGCCACTAACGACCAAGATGCATGGCAGTCAACCCGTTTTACTCATTTTTATTTCTGGATTTATTTTTAAAAAAACACACCAAAAGATGGAAGCAGTGGGACAACACAGAAAGGCTATAAATCATTAAAGTTACACAAATCTAGACCTCTGTTGTTGTTTTTTAAATATCTCTCGATAAAGCCATACAGTTGCACCATCAATGATGCAACTAGAAGCACCCCAATTAGAGAATAACTTCTCCGTTGGCACGCTCGGATTAGAAGCGCAATCAGGAGTACGGTCACAAAACGAGCACAGAACCAGAGGGCCGAAGCACTCACCGTTCTGGGGTCGTTTGAACTAATCCGTTATAAACCCTGGACAGATCCCGCAGGTTGAAAATGTAGTGGAATTTGGAAGGAGTGGGAGGTAAATCCCGGACGATCATCTGATATAGGGCCAGCGTGCAGGTGGTCATCTTGTCCGCAATGGCTGCAATGGACTCGTGAAAAGTCTAGAAACACAAGACGGGTGGGAAGCTTTTTGGGCTGAAATTAGGGCAAAATATTCCAAGTGGCTGTTTCATATACTGCCTCATAGTCCTTAAAGCACTCTCTGTGCAGTTTACAAGTAATTATGCAGGCTACACCTTGTCCCCCTCCCTCACCGCCGCCGCCAGCAACCTGGGTACTCATTTTACAGACCTCAGAAGGATGGACGGCTGAGCGAACTTTGAGCCTGCAACCTAAATCTGAACCCCAGGTTGTGAGCACAATTTTGGCTGCACTTCAGCAGCTTTAACCACTGGGCCACAAGGCTCTGTATTTCTCCTTGAGGCTTTTTTTTTTTAATTTTTGCTTGCAATGTCGCCCGTCACAAACAATGCTAGAGAAGACGTCACGCCGGGCGCTGCCTCCCTGTGAGGGCCACACAGATGCACCCACAGAGGACTTTTAACATGCTCGCAAATTAGCTTTACATCCGATCCATAGTTCTTTTTTTAACCCAATGGCTTTATATAAATATTTTGGAGAATGGATTCTACCCCTTCCCATGGTCAGTGGATTAAAAGTTGCTAAGGAACACCTGACTAAAGTCCCAGTCAGCATTTATTTCCTCATGAAAAGGTTAATTCAAAATATTCTAAAAGGTACCACATTTTATATTTATTTATTTATTTATTTATTTGTTTGTTTGTTTTATTTCCCATCTCTATGACACCTGTTTGGGGAGACAATGTACGGGCAGTTTTGCAACCATACAATTCTCTCCTCAGCTTACTTCTGTGTATCAGACGACCCTCAATCTTCAGTCTAATTTTTAAAGAAAAATATATAGTCTTATACATAGAAAAATAGGAGAATTTTCAACATAGAGGCAGGACACAACTAAAATCTTTGAAAACAGTCTGCTCCTTGTTAAAGAGTTTTCCTCGGAAACATTTTTAAATGATTCTTTAAAACTTTAAAAGGAGAGAGCTCTGTATCAACAACAGATGCCAAGAGAAGATTTCCGGGCGATTTGCTCAAGCGTGGAGATTCCGCGTAGCCCTCTCAACGGGACTTTAAATCAGCCTCTTTCTGTACCAAAACAATCTAGCTTACCGAAGTGTGCCCTCTTAAAATGGAAGCGTAAATCAGGTGCAAGGAGGCGTCCGACGGGAACGGGACGTTGAAGACGCTGAAGAGGGAAATGTACCGCGTGTCGACTTCATTGCGGCCGCCTCCGGCTTTGCCCATGGCAGCCACAAAGCCCAGGTCCCGGAGGTACTTGCAGTTCATCTCTTTGCCGCGGTCATACAGGGCCCCTTTCTCCAGCAGCAGCTTCAGCAAGGCGATGGGCTGCTGGGTGCCGTATTCGTCCACCTTGGGGCCGACACAGGAGAGGGAGACACTTAGAGGAGTCCAGGAACATCTGGGGACCCACCGGTCGAGAACCACTGCTCTTAAGTTTCTTGCCCGCACGTAGAAACTTTGATGCTACCCCCAGCAATTCACTGGGCATTCACTTACCCTCGACTACAGCATGGGTTTTTGCCTTTAAATAGTGGCTAAACCTCCATTTCAATTTCCCTTCTGACTCCTTCCTGTCCAATCTCCTGAAAGACCCCTTTACCCCCTTCTTGGGACACCTTTTTTGTTACCAAACTCCAAAATATAGGTTTCTCTTTAGATTACTTGACTGACATTCACTTTAACAGAGCTCACTCAATCATAAAGTCGAGATTATGGGAAGTAGAAATACAATCACTTACTTCCACCTTAAACCGTGTTTGCTCCCCGTGCTACTTCAATCGATCCCCTGTAGGTGGTCACGATTTATCTTACTTCTACAAACTAGTAAACCCCATCAAGAGGCGTGCATTCATGCTAGCTAGATATAACATTTCCCCCTCCTCAGTCCTGTCTGGAAGTTACCAAAGCCTACCCCATTCACATAGGATCTGTAAATGTTGCCATATAGCACCCAATATGGTTGCCCACATCCTGTGCCACTGCCCGGCTTATAGTAAGCTACGCAAATATTTTCTCAGCCCAATATTACTTGAGCTCCCTGCCTCCCCTGAAGGACATGTGGGTCTCCTTCTGGAGGACACTTCTGAATCAATCACTGCCCGGCTGGCAGATTACCTTGGTGCTGTTTTAAAAAGCGATCCAAGGTGGGACATATTTTAAATGTGGTGCTGTTCTGTCTGTTTTTTATTTATTTGTATTTATATCCTCTTTTAAATGCCACTAAAGGTTTATGAAATGAATGAACTTTGACGCTGCCCCCCAGCAATGCAAGTAAGAGCCTTTGTACACGACCCCTAAGCTCCGCCGCAAATGGCTGCCAGCTCCGGAGCTTACAATGGTTTCCCCACCAGCTCCGGAGTTTGCAGGAAATTAAGTGCGACCACGCCCACCTAAGCGCGTCCCAGCGCACTTATCTTGTACCTGCTCGAGGAGGGTGAAAATTGCCAGGTCTGGATTTAATCTGGTCAGTGCGGGGCTCTCCTGGCTTCTGTTTGTTTGTTTTTTTGCCTCCCGCCCCTTTAAGAGAAGGGGCGGGAGGGAAAAAAAGCAAACAAAAGAGAAGGAATCAGCACGACGGAGCTCCAGCAGCTTCTCCGAGGTGAGTCTGCATTTCCCCCCCCCCACTTTCTTCCTCCCTCCCCTCAACAGACAGTTGTGGAGTGGTGGGGAGGAAGGAAGAGCAACGAACCCCTCTGGTCCGAATTTAAGTGGCCAGTGGATCTTAGGGGTCGTGTGAAAAGGCCCTAAGATTCCCTTGCGGGCTCCTGAATCCTTACCCGGGGCATGTTCATGTCATCCATAAAGACAAGCAGCCGCTTTCCCATCGGGGGCCCGTACGTCTCTTTGGTGCATTTCTCCACATTCGCTTCTAGGTTCCTTTGAATATCCATGGACGTCGTGCGGGAGGAGAAGTTGATTATCAGCAGCACCTGAAACGAGCAAGGGAAATAGGGTCGTTCTGCTACGAAGCCTTCTGCCCGGGGGGTCCGGGGGGTTTCAACGGCACCCGACACTGAGGTCACACGGCAGCGACCGATGCGGGGAATCTGGGAGCAGCAAGCATCAAACGGAACCGTTCCCGGGGGGGTGGGGGGCTGTTGCTATCAAATGCAGCTCTACACGCAGGAGGTCCTGCCCGCCAGGAGCTCAATGAAGTCTTAGGCTCCTTGGAAAGCACGGCTCTCCTCAAAGGAGACAATGCCTTCCTTGACGCAGGTGATCCAGGGAGGGGGAAAATAAGGCAGGCAGAACGCACGTCTCCACGTTGCATCGACACACAGCCTTACGTTTGTGTCCTGGTGGAGTTTTCGGAGGAAGTTTTGTGTCGTCGCTGTTTTCGAAGTCCCAGATTCTCCAACGAGGACCACCGGATTCTTGATCTTCACCATCTTCTCCAGCAACCAGGTCGTGCGGGTGGTGTCCACCGTCGGAACTAGGGGAAGAATGTTGGGAATGGTTTAGAAAGTCCCCCGGGTGAGTCGCAGGTCCTCAACGGTTTAAGAGCGAGACAAGTCCAGGGGTAGAGAGAATCCGTGCATCCCACCTGCTGAGGAATTCAATGCATAGGGCCCCAGACCATGCAACCTAGGAGAGCTATGTGGTCCTCATCTAATGAGGAACGGAGCGTGGAGTGAGCTTGTTTCTAGTTGGATGTGTCCAAGGCTGCCTTTGTCCCTTTATGCCCTGGAATTAATCTCTCTGTAGCTTCAGCTTCCCTGCCGACTGTACTGTAGTTGATTTACCTTAAGAACATAAGAACCTAAGAAGAGCCCTGCTGGATCCGGCCAGAGGCCCATCTAGTCCAGCTTCCTGGATCTCAGAGTGGCCCTACCAGATGCCTCTGGGAGCGCACGAGACTAGATCTCTGTCTCGTGATACCACTCCCCTGCATCTGGCCCTTGAAGTACCCCAGTTTTAAGCCTGGAGATGACACACCTGTCACTTGGGATGGACTTTTCCTCCAGGAATCTGTCCAATCCCTTTTTGAAGGCATTCAGGCCCAATATCATCACCACCTCCTGTGGCAGGGAGTTCCACAGACTAACAACACGCTGGGTAAAAAAATATATCTTTTGTCTCTTCTCACTCTCCCAACCCTCAATTGGAGTGGATGTCCCCTTCTGAGATAAAAAATAAGAACAGACTCAATAAAGCACCCTTTTTATTTCTATATTTTCTCGGCCTGTAGGAAGAATGCAGGGAGTGACACCTCTATTGCAGAAGAATCCCTATGCGGCTGTTTGGTAGACGGAATTCAAATCAAAACGGAAGTGGGTTTTGCACAGGTAACACCAATTAAATCCCTCTTCTTACTCAGGGACCACAAGTGATCTAGCTGCTCAGACCCTCCCGACAGCCTTTTAGATGATCGGTCAGCAAGATGCAATCGGCTAATTGGTAGGATTAATTAACCCCCGACAAATTATGCCACGCTTCAAGGATGCTTACCCAGAATGTCAATAAATCTCACTTCGGGCGAGTGGACATATTCAGGGACCAATTTACTCCAAGGCACCCACTTTTTCATCTGCCCCTCAAAGTGGAAGTCATATAACGTTGGAAGCTGTCCTGAAAGGGGAGGGGGAAAAAACAGAGCTCGTGACCGCGGGCAATATGACAAAGAATTTTCCTCTTTGGGTATGTTTCCTTTTGATTTGTACTGGGGTGTTTTTAATTGTTGTACGCTTTGTTTGTGTACCGCCCAGAGTTCCCTTGGGATAATCGGTGTGGTTTATAAATCTAAAAATCAATCAATCAATCAATCAATCAATCAATCAAGCTGAACCCTACGCATGCTTAGGTTAAATAGGATGGCTTAAGAACATAAAAACATAAGAACATAAGAAGAGCCCTGCTGGATCAGGCCAAAGGCCCATCTAATCCAGTTTCCTGTATCTCACAGTGGCCCCACCAAATGCCTATGGGAGAGCACGAGACTAGAGATCTGTCTCCTGATACCACTCCCCTGCATCTGGCCCTTAAAGTACCCCGGTTTTAAGCTTGGCGATGATACATCTCCCTCATGGTTTGTAACCTGTGATGGACTTTTCCTCCAGGAATCTGTCCAATCTCCTTTTGAAGGCATCCAGGCCAGATGCCATCACCACATCCTGTGGCAAGGAGTTCCACAGACTAACAACGCGCTGGGTGAAAAAATATTTTCTTTTGTCTGTTCTTCCTCTTCTTTTTCCTTTCTCCCCCATAGCTTTTAATTCTAGTAGACAAACTACCACTATACGACCTGAAGAGAAACCAGAGAAACCAACTCCATGGACATGGGGTCACGATGGACAAACTACCACTAATACCTACTGTGTCATCACTTGGTGGTTCTCTACCCTCTCCAACCTCATTCCACGGGGACGAGGTGTTCCGAACCGGATGCCACTCAGCTCCTGTCGGCTCTTCCCCCAGTAATCAGTTTAAAAGCTGCTCTGCAGCCTTTTTGATGTTAGTCTGAACGGTGGCGTGGGACTCTCTATTGCCATCTGAAATTAGACCCCATGACTCCCTTTCTCACTGGTTATTTGCCCCCTTTCTACTCCCCCCTCTAACAGGCTGCCTGTGGGTTGGAGCAGGGAACCTGCCATCGCATACACCACTGTATTATCCCCCCAATTGGAGGAAAGGGACTCCCTTCAGGAGAAAAGTGCAGGGCCGCAGAGGCTAAAAAAAATCCCCCTCCCCCAGGGATCCAGACCGTTCAAGGGGGCCACGCTCCTTTCAGGCCCCCGTTGTCCGACAAAAGACGGGGCGCACCCCACCTGGCAGCTCTCCCGGTTTGGCGAGTGTCATCTCGTCGTTGGCGGTCGACATGGAGGAGAGGCGTTTGATGAAGTCGTCGAATTTCGACCTCCCCGCCTCCAGAAGAGAAGCTCCCAAGGAAGAGTATAAAGCTTCCAGGAAGTAGCACTCCAGAACGTCGGGGTCATCGGTTTCCACCTCCAGGAGGGCGTCCAGCATCTTACTCAGCTGGGTCACCTTCCGCAGGAAACCACAGAGCCAAAAAAAAAAAAGTGTATAAATGCTTTGGGGTCCACCTTTTCAGATGTCTAGAACTAGGATTGCTTATGGCTGATAAGATGTCTTTGACTTTAGGGACAGCTGCGATCTCTCAAGGGCCCACGAAGGGTGTCTTGGGGTGTAAAAGGGAAGGGAAGGGAAATACGTGACCTTCCTCATGTCGATGGACCAGACCTGTCAAGTGTCACGTTTTGGGCAGGACGTTCACGGATCAATCACTCTTTCCCGCCGTCTTCCCGAAAAATTATTTTTCCCTGAAATGTCCCGCGTTTCTGGCGGCGGGTGGCTGAGCTCTGGATGCTGCTGGGTGGCCGTGTGGCCAGCCTCCAGGTAGCCCGCCAGAGAGCCCTTCTCCCTGCACCACACCCCAACAGCTGTCCGGATTGGTATATATATCCCCTAGAAAGCCGAGACACCTAGGTCACAGTGATGCATTTTTGAAGCCACCGTTATGCAAATGAGGCTCCACCCCCTAGCCGAAGGGCCCGGCTGCTGGCCACCATCTCCCAGAAGCTCCCAGTCCTGGGCGGCCGAGGGAAACACTTGACAGGTATGCACTGGATCGCAACTTTGAGGACCCCTGCCCATGGAGTCCACTGCCTAAGGCCGATAGGTGCTGCAACGGAGGAGCAGGCATCCTAGAGCAGTGGTTCTCCACTGGTGGGTCCCCAGATGTTCCTGGACTGCAACTCCCAGAAATCCCGGCCAGCTCAGCTAGCGACGAAGACTTCTGGGAGTTGCAGTCCAAGAACATCTGGAGACCCACAGGTGGAGAACCACTGTCCTAGACGGAGGTGGATGATGTCTGACTGCTGATGAAATCCCGAGGGAGGTGATCTTTTGTGGCCGGCCTTGGCTTGGAATCTCCTCTCACGTTGGACTTCCCTCTCCGTAAATCACCATCGTACCCCGTGGGGGTTTTGAAGTTTTGAAATTCTTCTCAGCCAGATTCTGGGACCCCCTCCCGACCTAGGCCTTCCGGGAGCTTCTTTCCCTGCCTCGGTTCTGCCGACCCGCAAAGCCGACGCTTCTTACCATGTTGAGGTCCGTCTGCGGGACGATGGTTTTGAGTTTCTCCCCTTGACGCCCGTCGACAATGCCTTCCACAATCATTTCGATCAGGTAAGGGACGTATTTATCGAACAGCCTGTTCAAGAGCTGTTGCTCTTGCTGAGGAGCGAGAGCAGAACAACACGGATCCCAAAGCGTTAGACCGGGCACGTCCAAAACTTCGGCCCTCCTCCTGATGTTTTGGACCGCAACTCTCAGAATTCCGAGCCTAGATCGCCAATGGCAAAGGACGGTGGGAGTTGCGGTCCAAAACATCAGGAGGAGGGCCGAAGTTTTGGACATGCCTGCCGGTTAGATCATTAAATCCTTCTGCAAGCAGGGCTTTCTCTTCAGGCAAGCCTTTCCTCAGGAACTAGCTACGGGTTATGTGGTTTTTGAGCTGCCTCGATGCCCTAAGCACATCCGATCTCGCCTGATTTTGGAAGCTAAGCAGGGTCGGCCCTGGTGAGTACTTGGATGGGAGACCACCAGGGAAGACCAGGTGCTGTAGGCACATGGAGTAGGAACTGGCAAGCCACTCCAGTATTCCTGGAGTCATGGAGTCACGAAGGGTCGGTCACGACTGTAACAACACAACACACGTGTGTGATTTTTAGAGGGATGGTTCTGTATGACTGCTTGGGCTGATTTGGACAAATGCTTGTGTTTTCTGTTTCTCCGAGTGGCATTTCCCCCCTATATTTGTTTACTTCTTGCTCTTAGCTTTAATACGGCCTTTTAAAGGACGCAAGATGCTTCTTCACTCTCATTGTTCTTAGCTTCAAATGTTATTGATTGACTGATTTGATTTACATATCGCCCATCTGACCACTTATATACTACCCATTTATATACCACCCATCTGACCAAAGGTCACAGTCGCTGTTAATCGCAAACAGTGGTGGTTAACAACCATTGTATGCTGTAAACGTGGGCCCTATAAAAGCCTTCATCTTTAGACATGGTCCTTCAGCGTTGTAAGCTGCCTTCCAAGGAGAATGGTGAGACAAAACTACAGCATTTTAAATAAATAAATAAACAAATAAGCATCCTCCTATTAGCATCATGGCTGAGAAGTGTTTAAACAACAGGACCAAATTTAGTTGCGTGGATTGCTTTGTTTGTTTTTTACCTTACTCCTTTGGTTTGTCCACTTCTCCCAATAAGGGCGGTACTTCAAGTTCTTTGGGTCCACAAAGACCATCCCACAGCGTGACACCGTAGCAGGGGAGGCATACTGCAAGTCTCCGACCTAGAAAGCAGAGGTCTTCGCAGCTATAACAGGCTCGGTACTTTCAGTCAGTTGTTCAAACACAGAAGACCATTGCAAGCAAAAAACAAACAAACAAAAAGTAACCACAAGCACAAAAAAAAACCTTTGTAGAGGTTCGGTTGCTTTGAACGAGCCTTATGGTACTGTGGTTAAATGGCAGTACTGCAGTCAAGGCTGCCGACATGCCCTAAGCACATCTGATCTTGCCTGATTTCGGAAGCTAAGCAGAGTCGGCCCTGGTTAGTACTTGGATGGGAGACCACCAGGGAAGACCAGGTGCTGGAGGCGCCTGGAGTAGGAAGTGGCAAACCACTCCAGTATTCCTGCCAAGAAAACTCCATGGACATGGGGTCACGGAGAGTCGGTCACGACTGTAATGACACAACACACACACACACACTCACACTGCAGTCAAGACTGCTCATGATCTATCTATCTATCTATCTATCTATCTATCTATCTATCTATCTATTTATTGCATTTTTATACCACACCAATTTCCCAGAAGGGGCTTTGGGTGGTTTACATAAATGCAAATAAGAAACAAACAACAATGTTTCTGAGATCATCAGAGGAAAAGCAGGGTGTCTGAATAAGCAAGCAAGCAAGCATGAATGAATGAATGAATGAATGAATGAATGAATGAATGAATGAATGGTTTCAATAAGGTGTATGGAATTTCCATTACCTCAAATAAGAGGGCGCAGTGGGTCTGAAGCCGGATCCGCTCCCCATTGGCCAACGTCAACAGCTTGTTATCATCCATCACGGAGTTCATGTTCTCGACCCAGAGAGCATCCACATCTCCGTCAAATAGGATGTATCTGTGCACCACGGCAAAAGGCACTTTGAAACACGGTCACCTTCAAAACAGTTCAGATCTAACAGAAGGTATTCTGTGCCGTCTGGCTGAATCAGAGGTGGGCTGTGGGGCCAGGGAAGCAGCCGCCCACGTGCTGGATGTGCATACGAATTCACGCCAAGAGGTCCGTCCCCTCAGAGGGCTTGAGGGAGTATAAGTGGCCCGTAGGTTGCGCGCTCCCTCCTTTCGGGGCTGCTCGGCAAACTCAAAAGCGGCTGCCTGGCACAGTTCAGAAAGAAACGCCAGCCGACGCTCTGGGCGATTACCTTCTCTCCTTTTTGTCGGTGGGCTTGTTGATTTCCCGGAAGATGTTGGACAGCACGCCGTCCGTCCAGTCCCGCGTGGTGGGGTCGAGGATCCCATAGAGCTCAATGACGCTCATGGCTTTGGGGTTCAGCGTGTAGAGCTTGGTCAGCAGTCCCAGCCTGGTTGGACAACGGAGAGGCCGTCGGGAGGGGAAAGAAGAGGAGAGAGGAAAGGTCCTCTCCGCAACCCAGTGGATGCTTCCTGGACCTGGAGGCCACAAAGAACGTGGATCCGACTCCCCAAAAAAAGCTCTAGGGTCAGCATCGCCAGAAACGCACCATCCAGCGAGGTTTGACTCACTACGGAGAATCTTTTCATCCTCCAGTGTTAATGGCTGGAAAAACACAACGCTGCCTCTCGGCGTGACCGGTACTCACTTGGTCTGGGCCTGGCATAAGGTATTGATGACCACCGACTTGCCCCCGCCCGTCGGGCCGACGATCATCGTCGTGTGACGAGTCAGCATCGTTTCGTACATCTGGACCACTTTGTCCACCTGAAGGAGAAAGGCGAGACGTCAGCCGTTTTTCGCCCCAACGTCGTCCGGTCGACGTCGGTGAAATTTCAGGTCGAAGACGGCCCTGACGGGACAAAGAGTCACAAGGCGTTAAGAGGAAGGGTCCATCTTCCCCTGTAGGACGGTCGATGTGTTGTGGGTTGAATGGACAACACTGGTGGGATGCGCATGGCCTTTTAAGGATGCTACAACCTGGGGGTCAATTCCCAGGTAGCAGGCTCATGGTTGACTCAACCTTCCATCCTTCCGAGGTCGGTAAAATGAGGACCCAGCTTGCTTGGGGGGGAGCAATGTGTAGCCTGCACAATTCAACTGTAAACTGCCAGGAGACTGCTTGAAGCGGTATGAGGTGGTACATATAAGCCAGGCATGTCCAAACTTCAGCCCTCCTGGTGTTTTGAACCACAACTCCCAGAATTCTAAGCTTTGATTGCCAATGGCAAAGGACTGTGGGAGTGGTGGTCCAAAACATCTGGAGGGCTGAAGTTTGGACATGCCTGATATAAGCAGACACTTTAATGTTTATGTTTAAGAGCCCCGTGGCGCAGTGCTTAAATGCCTGTCCTGCAGGTAAAACTGTGCTCACGACCTGGGGTTCAATCCCAGGTAGCAGGCTCAAGGTTCACTCAGCTTTCCATCCTCCCGAGGTCACTAAAATGAGTACCCAGCTTGCTGGGGGTGGGGTGGGGGCAATGTGTAGCCTGCATACTGTAATAAAAACACTGTGAACCGCCCAGAGACTACCTGAAGGGGTATGGGGCGGTATATAAGCAGAACACTTTGCTTTACTTCATATTCAAAGATCAAGCTTCTGGATGCAGCTTCTGGAGGATACCTGTACAGGAAGGACCACGTATTTGCCTTCGGCCAGCACCTGCTCCACGGCGTCATTGAACTTAGGGTAGCGCACACGAGGGCAGTCCAGCCCAGGAAACAGGTCGGAGATGAGGCCGAGGAAAAGAGGAACGTCCTCGAACACAAATTTGGGGAGGTTCATGTCCCGCAGAGCCCTCATCAGGACGACATCCTAGGAAGGGGGTGGGAAAAGCAGAGAGCTCCTCTGTATTTATTTTTTTGGGGGGGGCAGGCGAGTCAAGGTCTATCTTGAGCATCCCCCCCCACACACACACACACACACTCATCCGCTCTGCATTTCAGGGCCTTTTGGGCCGCATGGTCGGCAGATCGACGGTTCGAATCCCGGGTGCCATGGAGTGGAGCGAGCTCCCGGTGATCACCCCAGCTCCTGCCAACCGAGCCGTTCAAAAGCATGTCCGTGCAAGTAGATAAATAAGGACCACCATAAAAAAAGCAGGAAGGTAAAACAGTGTTTCCTTGCTGGGCCTTTCCCTGACCCCCCCCCCCCAAAAAAAGCAGGGAGGTTTACCTCGTTAAGATCTGGCGAGCCTCTCTTGAGTTCCCCAGCCATCACCAGGACCGACTTCAAGGCCCGGAGCCCAAAATCATAGTGGTGCTGCTTAGAAAGCTGTTCTCTGGCCAGTTTGTACAACACCGTCATCTTCTTTGCCAGGGTCTGGTTGAGAAAATAGGGAGAGGAGGCACCGCAGGGGCTGGGTTAAAAGGAAGACACTCCCCAGGGGCGCCCTCGTTCATCCCTGCGTGCAGCTGAGTCCAATGCATCGGATCCTGAGGTGCGAATGAACCACCAGCGATCCAACACCGTGGGTGCAATAGCCTCTTGAGAAAGGACCCAGTGTCGCTCGCCTGGTTTAAAATAACCCTCAATATTAGAAGTCAAAACCAGTACAGTGGTGCCTCGGATAATGAATTTAATTCGTTCTCTGAGGCAATTCGTTATCTAAAAAAATTCGGTTTCCAAAAGGAATGAATGGAAAACCAATTAATCCGTTCCAGAGCCTAGGAAAATGGCACAGACGCCTGGTTTTTTTGCTCAAAACTCTTTATAAAGTGCACTTTAAAGGTACAGATGTGATGCAGCCTGGGATAACTCTTTTTTACCGATGAATGCTGGAAATTCGTTATCTGAAGCAGCCCATAGGGAAAATTCGTTATCCAAGGCAGCCCATAGGGAAAATTCGTTATCCAAGGCAGCCCATAGAGAAAATTCGTTATCCGAGGCAGACCTATACCTGGAAATTGTGATTTGTTATCTGAAAAATTAATTATCAGGGGCATTCGTTATCTGAGGTATTACTGTACTTTGTTCAAATATTAAAGAATTGGGTAAAATTATATTCGAAAGGTGCATATGCACCAGCCGCGTGTGTGAGCCCAGCTTTCGCGGTGACGCGAACGCACCTTGGCCAGAAGGAACCCTTCAGAGAAGAGCATGATCTCGCAGATTTGCTGCAGGTCTGGCACGATGACCACCACCGGCCGGAACAAAGCCTTGACAGATTCGGGAAGTTCGGTGCGACCGGCGTAGCCGGGATTCATGGTGATAAAAATGCCCATTCTGGGATCCAGGCTGATTTCTTGCCCTTCAAACTGAGACGTGAAATTAAAAAGAAACGACGTCAGAATTGGGCAGGCGAGGAACAGAAGGGAGGGAAAGGGGCCCTCCCTCCTAAGCTAAGCGTGGGGGCGTCTGTCGAGGGAATCCTGTCCTTCGGCTGCAGACATCTCCGCCTCCCTCTCCCTCACCTGGAACGTCTTGAGCTGGTTCATCAGAGCATTTCGGATCGTCTGAATCTGCGAGGAGATGACGGAAAGCACGGAGGCGTCGATGCGATTAAACTCGTCAAAGCAGCCCCAAGCTCCGCACTGGGCAAGGCCGGAGAAGATTTTACCGACTGCCTGCAAGGGGAAAAGATTTTTTGGGGGGGAGGGTTAAAAACGGGTATCCGTGCCACCGTCTGTGCTGCTGTGAATGGTTGGGCCTAAGGCCATAATCCGCTTGGGAGGGTTCGTAGTACAGTGGTTTACCCCGACTTAAGAGCAATTCGACTTAAGAGCAGAAAACGGTTGGCGTTTTCACTGCCGCCTTATAAATTTTAGTTATGGTCTGCTGACTTACAAATTATTATTTTTTTTCATTTTTTTGGATTTTTTCAAACTTTTTTTTTTCAAATTTTTAAGTAGGTACCCTGACTTAAGAGTAGTTCGATTTAAGAGCATGCATTCAGAACGGATTAAATTCGTAAGTTGAGGTACGGCTGTATTTTGTTTGCTTTACACAGTGGAGAGAAGAGTGCCTAATAATGGTTTCCAACTATGGCGGTGGGTGGGTGGAGGGTTACAGCAGGACCAAAATATCCACAGAGAGATTGGTTTCAAGATGCCCACGAATGTAAAAATAAAATAAAAAAAAGAAAAATGCAGAAAGAGTAAACATATACATAGAATGGACTTTGCTTCTGTCTCAAATAGTGGTTCTCAACTGGTGGGTCCCCAGATGTTCCTGGACCGCAACCTCCCAGAAGCCTCCGCCACTCGCTGTGCTGGAAGGGATTTCTGGGAGTTGCAGTCCAGGAACATCTGGGGACCCACAGGTTGAGAACCACTGCAAAAGTGTGCTGCCTATATACTGCCCAAGAGTGCTTAAAGGAGCCGTTTACAAGTAATGATGCAGGCTGCACATTGCCCCCCCCCCTGCCCCGGGATGGATGGAAGGCTGAGTGAACCTTGAGCCGGCTCCATGGGATTGGACCCCAAGTCATGAGCAGAGTTTTAGCTGCAGTACTGCAATTTAAGCACTGCACATCAGGCTCTTCTGGCCAGTTCTTCTCAATACACCATGGCAATCCATATAACTTTGTCTTTATGGGTTTTTTAAATTGAGTATTTTCAGGGAACGAATCAATGAATCCGCACACACGGATCCTGCGGGCAGGGTGGTCCAGAAAACTGGGCAACGCCTAGGGCAGGGATGGCGAACCTTTTAGAGACCGACTGCCCAAACTGCGATTCAAAACCCACTAATTTTTCACTTAAGTGCCAATGCAGAGATACCAGAATACCAGAACTAGGGGACATACACTCAAATTGAGGGCTGGGAGAGTAAGAACTGACAAAAGAAAATATTTTTTCACCCAGCGCGTTGTAAGTCTATGGAACTCCCTGCCACACAATGTGGTGATGGCATCTGACCTGGATGCCTTCAAAAGGGGATTGGACAGATTCCTAGAGGAAAAGTCCATCACAGGTTACAAACCATGATGGGGATCTGTAACCTCCAGGGTTTAAACCAGGGTACTTCAAGGGCCAGATGCAGGGGAGTGGAATCAGGAGACAGAGATCTAGTCTCATGCGCTCCCAAACACATCTGGTGGGGCCACTGTGAGATACAGGAAGCTGGACTAGATGGGCCTTTGGCCTATTCCAGCAGGGCTCTTCTTATGTTCTTAATGCAGCCATTAAACCTGCATACAGGTGGCTATGAAGGGGCGACGTCGGGTGCCCACAGAAAGGGCTCCGAGGGCCACCTTTGGCACCCGTGCCATAGGTTCACCAACACTGGCCTAGGGGACGGACGGTTCCTACCTTGAAATCCATGCCTTCACCGCAATTAGTGACGACGCACAGCAAGCCCAATGCTTTGGCGAGATCTTTGGTGGTCTCCGTCTTCCCAGTGCCTGCTGGGCCTGCCGGAGCACCTCCCAAGTACATGGACAAGGCCTGCAGAAGAAAAACAGTGCAGGGGAGAAACAGACTTTCCATTACAAGCGGCTCCGGGTTAGATTCTCCCAGCAAATTAAAGCTAGAGAAATGCGACGGGCTTCAACAGAATTTGTCTGCCTGTTTGTTTGATAGATCGGTCGGCCGACTGTCACCCACTAAAGGGACCCAAGGCACTCCGAAAGAGATTGTGCTTCTGATAGGATATACATGTACCGCCTTAGTCCACAGCGGTCTCTGATCAAAACGTCCGGCCAAGAAAAGATACAAAAGGCTGCAAAACCAATCGACTCCTCGGAAGTGGAAACAGGGTGAGTGCATATGGCTGCTTCTCTTCCAAACAACTGCCAGGACTCGCAAAATCTGGAGGAGCCCGGGCTCTTATTTCTTTGCAGGCATTCACGTTTTCATTTAAGGGCTAAGCAGAGACAGGCAGTAAGCAAAAAGGCAGTCAACACTATATGAAGTAAAGAATGTTGGTCTGAGACCAACAGAATGATAGGGAGAGGCAAAACCAGACGCTAGTAATTCTGTTTTCCTCACCTCTCTAATTCCAGGAACAACACTTAAACCCAATTCTTAACACAGCCTGCTGTTTGTACAGTACAATATTGGCCAACCAGGAAAAAAATCAAGAAATGTGGCTGGACTGTGGTGGAAGCAGCTGCGTGCGCTGGAAGTCACAACAGAAGGCAGGCATAATTTCAGAGCGGCAACCGGCCTACGCGTTGCACTGCAGAAAGAGCCAAGCGAGACCAACGAATGCTCTGAGGTGGGCGCCGCACGTTCTAACACCTGTGCTACTCTCCCAGAGGGAACAAAAAGCGGCCGTACCTGCGTCAGGGTAAGATAAATCCGGTCCGTGAGCGGCGTGATGACCAGCCGTCCGTTTAAGCCCATGTATTCGTAACCGTAAGAAAAGGTGCCCGTGCACTGCCGAACGTTCAGCTCGTCCGGCTCTCGGTCCCAATAAAACCGCAGCTGGCTTTCCCATTCGAATTCACGCGCATCCATGATGCTAAAAGGGGGAGCCGTTCAAGAGGGCCGGTGAAACATGTGACATCAGAGAGGCATCAGCAAGAGGAAAAAGGCAAAGAGGCGGCCTAGGAGCCAGTAGACCTGGGTTCAAATATAGAATCATAGAATCATAGAATCATAGAGTTGGAAGAGGCCTCAAGGGGCATCCAGTCCAACCCCCTGCCATGCAGGAACCCCCATCACAGTATTTCCCGACAGATGGCCATCCAGCCTCTGCTTAAAAACCTCCAAGGAAGGAGACTCCACCACCCTCCTTTGTGGCAGCATCTTCCACTGCCGAGCAGCTCTAACTGTCATGAAGTTCTCCCTAATGTTCAAATGGAATCTCTTTTCCTGTAGTTTGAAACCATTGCCCCGAGTCCTAGTCTCTGAAGCCATGGAAAACAAACCTGTTCCCTCTTCAATATGACATCCTTTCAAATATGTAAACATAGCTATCATATCCCCTCCTAGTCTTCTTTTTGAAAGGCTAAACATTCCCAGTTCCCTAAGCAGTTTCTCGTAAGATCTATCTATTGGGCTGTCAAGATAACCACTGGGGGGCGGGGGTTAGCAGTGGTAAAACCACTCCCTAAATCAGTAGTGACCAAACTTCAGCCCTCCAGATGTTTTGGACCACAACTCCCACAGTCCTTTGCCATTGGAATTACAGGCTTGGAATTCGGGGAGTTGTGGTCCAAAACATCTGGAGGGCCAAAGTTTGGACATGCCTGCCTTAAATCCTTCACGTCCCTTGAAAATACGATGAAGGATGCCAGAAGTCAGAGGTGACAACACAAAATACGTGAGGTACTTTGACAATCCTGACATGATCAAGAAAAGTGTATGTCAGAAGAGCAAAAAACCAGCCATGGAGGAGGAAAGCTATAGAAAGTCGAAACCACAGGTACTGATTTAAACATTTCCAATTGAAATCTGGGACAAGGAGAACATCATTAAACTCCACAATACAAGAATCATGCCCTGGCTGAAACATCACCTAGCCGTGGATTTGAAGAACACCATCTAACCAAGGACTTTAAAAGTAAACTCCTGGTAAAGCACATCTTTTACCATGTCTGAACTTCTGGGACCTGCTTTGAAGAAGGGTGATGGACTGCACTCGAAAGCTTGCAATGTTCCTTTTTTATTTTTAATAGTGGCCTATGAAGGTATTGCCTGTAACCTATTTTTGCAATTGTGTATCGTACATAGTAATCCACGACGGTCTTTTCCACCAGCGTACGGCTTACCTGTCTCTCACGAAGTTATCCACAATATCCCTTGCGTGGACGTCAATGATGAGCACCGTGTTGTATTTTTTCCGGTCGTTTTTGCCGAGGGGCTTGGTGATGCGAGTGACCAGCTGGTCGATCTGTTGGTGCATCTTTTTGGCGTAGTTCTTCATGGCCTGCTTTTCTCCTTTCTTCACTTTCCGGAAGACGTCTTCCACCTCCCAGGTCCACCACACCTGGTTGGCTGCCAGCACCATCATGCCTTGATACATCAGCATCCAGTCCACCCTAAAGTGGTGGGGTGGGGATGGGGGGGGGGAGAGAGAGCCTCACTGACGGGAGAATTCAAAGTAACAGAGCGCCGGACGCCAACGAGTTAAGATCTCAGCTACATTGGGTGTTACGTTCTCTCTCTCAAGAGGTAGATCAGGCATGTCCAAACTTCGGCCGTCCTGATGTTTTGGGCCACAACTCCCAGAATTCTACGCTTAGATTGCCAATGGCAAAGGGTTGTGGGAGTTGTGGTCCAAAACATCTGGAGGGCCAAAGTTTGGACATGCCTGAGGTAGATATCCAAATATTTATTATTTATTTGTTTATTTATTGCGCTTATATCCCGCCCATCTTCCAAATAGGAACTCTGGGCGGCTAACAATAAAACAAAGCAAAAGAGATAAAAACAATACCAATAAGAAGAAGAGGAGGGCAAATCCAACAAGGGTGACGCAGGTGGCAAAAAGAAAGAAAGAAAAAGAATAAAATACTCAGCACATCTGGAAGGAAACTACAAAACCTCTCTCTCTCTCCTCCTCCTTCTCCTCTCTCTCATTCTCTTCTTCTCTTTCTCTCTCTCCCTCTCCCTCTGGAGTTGGTTAAGGGAGTTTGATATGGTTCTCAAACTGGGCACAGGTCACAGGGTCAGACTGGATCTCAGGGCCAAACCGGGTCGTACAGTTAACCCATCATTAGAAGCAGGGCTCTGTTAAAGAGGCAAAAGGCTGCCCATTTAGTCCAACGAGAGCTGGCCTGGATCCACACACGAGCTTGCTTTCATTTTGTAACTCGGGGATGAACGCGACTTTGCTCACGTCCCTTTTGAGAAGGCAAGACAAGACCTGGGGGTACGGAGATTCTAATTTGGGTAAGCTTTGCCTTCCGAAAAGAAACAGGAGGTTCAACTCGTGCAAAGTTTGGGGGTCACAGGGCATGAATCACGCTGGCCCTTGAGAATGTCAATATTTGCACAGCAGCCCATCGGGGTCCAGCAGTACAGATGCCAGAGCTGACATGAAGAGGGCCACTTAACCAACACCTGAGTAGACGTCTGCTTGGATACAACCTGGTGGATTGAAGTGTCTCACCTGCTTCTGTCTTCGCAATAGCGGAAGATGGCTTCTTTAGTAATAAGCCGGTTGGTTCTCTTCATCTCGACCAGCACCGCCGTCATCCAGTTCTCCACTCGGCCTTCCGCCGGGATGGCTTTCCGGAATTCCATCACTTCGCCTTCGGCGGAAATCATCGCGGTGGCGATCTTCATCCCACTGTCGTCTTCTTGAAATTTCAGGGCGGCAATGTTGTCGTACATCTGAAAGGAGAGGCAAGGAGATAAAACCACCGAGGGGTGAGACCACTCAGGTAAGAGTTATTCAACCTGCATGACTTACTGGGCATGTGTTTCTGATACAAGCCTTTGTCCCTGACTAGGAGATGTAAATGGATGGCCTTGGGTAAACCACCAAAACAAAGGACACATACCGTGGATTAGCCAAAAAGCACTTAAAATGGGAAGTTGAGACAGTTCTACTCCAGAATTCAGGAAAGGATTAGGCCCCTCCTTAGGGTGAAGACCAAGTGTGGCAACACGACAGTTCCTGGCAAGGGTTTCCATATTCAGGGCATTTTAGAAGGAAGATCAAGCTTGGTGGATCTTCAACCACAGGACAGTTTAAATCAGGCATGTCCAAAGTCTGGCCCGGGGCCCAAATGCGGCCCGATTTAAAATTCTGAGTGGCCCTCAGCCTCCTCTCTCTGCTGCCTCAGCCTGTCACTCAATCTCCTCCGGCCAGCCCTTCCCTGTGCTGGCTAGAGATGTCAGCTTACAGTTTTATGGTTTGCCTGCCCTCCCTGCCTCTGTCCATCCCCCTCAGCCACCCACCCTGCCTACCTGCCTGCTCCTGGATCCATTGCTGCCTTCCGATCCCATGGGGTCCCACTTCAGAGAAGGCAAAGCAGCTGGCAAACCCCCTCCCACCCAGCACACACACACAGAGAGACAGACACACTCCTGTAAAAAGGCAGGAGAAGTCGTCGGATTGGGGGCTGGTGTCTTCCAGACCTTCCCTTCTCCCACCTTGATCATGTGTTCCTGGACGCAGAGGGGGTCACTGCTCCCGAGAATGCTCAGCAGTTCATCGTCGGAGATGAAGAAGAACCTGGGGAACGCGTTTCTCTTGGAATCCAGGTAATCGTTCAAGCTTTTCTGGCATTTCTCGAGGCCGTCGCTGATATTCTGCAGGTCCGAAAGACGGTTGGGGGCTTCGCAGCATTTCTTTATGATCGGCTCCTTGACCGTTTCTCCCATGATCTGGAAGGAACAGAGGACAGAGCAGCTAAGGCTGATACTTCACATCCATCTCATCGCTGTTCACGGTCCCGCTTGGGACCGGTATGAAGTAATCTAACCGCACGTCCATTGCGGGACGAGGGGAGTTCGTCCCGACCACACCCCCTGAACTGTGATTTAAGCAGGATGAGAGATTCCCCTCCCTGGCCTCGGGAATCTGCTCGTCACGCTTCTCGTTCCGAGACGAGTGCCCATGAGGTAAGGCTCGTCACACAACGTGCCATTCTCCATCTAGTGGCAGGAGTGCGCAGTGCTATTCGCCAGTACATTCCCTATGGAGTCAGCAACACAGTGCAGAGAGCTTAAAAGACAAACGCCTCAAATTTAGCTCCATAACGCATTGAAAGCAAGGCTTCAGAAAATCAAAACATCGAAAAATGGAAGGTCGGGGCCGGAAAAAAAAACGGAGAACAAAGGCATGGAATTTCACATCTCATCACAGAACGAGGACGTGCGGTAACAGTCATGCCGGTATCATCCATCACGCCCGTGCATACACAGGAACAGGGACAGAACCAGAAGAAGACCACGTGACCGTGACCAATATCAACACGCAACGAACTTCCTCCCGGGACGAGAATGGACGTGAAGTAACTGTCTAAGCCATTTGCGTAATCTGGGCTTTAAGAGTAGCATATATATATATATTTAAAGTGTGTCTGCAATCAGTATGTGTTGCCCCATTTCTCCTGGTAATCTTCTGCTACTTGCCCTTTTAAAGATCCTGTCGATGTTGTCGAATTTCTTAGCCTCGTCGGGCAGTTGAGATCTTATGTCCCCGCCGATAAAAATGCTTTCGAGGTACATCCATTTCCTCTGGACGATCATCCAAACCTAGCAGAGGTGGGGGGGGGGGAAACAAGCGTTCCTTCAAAAGAAGAGGAGCTCTTTAGTCTTGAAAAAAGGCGCCTGATGGGGGATATGATGGAGACGTACAAAATTATGCAGGGCATGAGTAAAGTGGGTAGAGGGAAGCTCTTCTCCCTCTCACAAAATACCAGAACTAGGGGACACCCACTCAAACTGAGGGCTGGGAGAATGAGAACAGACAAAAGAAAATATTTTTTCACCCAGCGCGTTGTTAGTCTGTGGAACTCCCTGCCACAGGAGGTGGGGATAGCATCTGGCCTGGAGGCCTTCAAAAGGCGATTGGACAGATTCCTGGAGGACAAGTCCATCCCAGGTGTAATCGCCAGGCTTAAAACCAGGGTATTTCAAGGGCCAGATGCAGGGGAGTGGTATCAGGAGACAGATATCTAGTCTCGTGCGCTCCCAGAGGCATCTGGTGGGGCCACTGGGAGATCCAGGAAGCTGGACTAGATGGGCCTTTGGCCTGATCCAGCAGAGCTCTTCTTAGGTTCTTCTTATGTTAAGAGCAGACTCCTGAATGGCAAACAGTGGCAAGACCACCCAGGGAAACCGACCTTGGTTATGAGCCCCACTTGGCCGCCCTACCTCAATGACTTCCCCAATCAAAGAGAGGGTTTTCTCCCAGTTGTGAACCGTCGCCAGGAAAGGCCCTACGAATCTGCTTCCGGAGATGCTCTGGAGGTTGACGGCGTTGTCGTCCAGGATCTGAACGATGTCGTCCACGGCTCCCAAAATGAAGCCTCGCTCCTGGGTGCCTTTGAAATATCTCTGCACGGTGAATTTCATGTTCTCCCAGGTTTCCACAATCTCCTTCACTCCCTACGGTTCGGTGTTGTTTGTGTTGCCAAACCGGAAGAAGAAAACAAATTAGAAGGCCCTTGCTCTAATCAGAACCCAGGAAAGGGGATCTAAAGACCCCCCCCCAAAAAAATGGTCGCAGGAGGGACCTCTACCTTCTCAATGCTCAGCTCTTTGACTGCCGAACCCACTATCTCATTGATGACGTCGCTGTATTTGTGCAGCTCCATGGCGAACATGTTTTCCAGCGTGAAGGTTTCCGTGGCCATGTCGAAACTGGTGCCTGTTCGAAGCATCAGCTCTTTCCAGTGCCTGAAAGAGATGGAAAGAGGGATGGCAGTCAGTTGAGAACGAGGCGCATCCCTTCCGGGGTGGAGGGAGGGGTGGAGGGAGGAAACGACACATCCTACTTTGGCCAAGCGCTCGGCTTCGAAGGAATGGAAAAGCGAAGGGGAAATAGGTAGGCTGTTTGAACTGGTACATTTAAAAATGTTTATCAAGGGCCTGCGTCAAAAAGGGCACCAAGGAAGGCCCAAGAATGAGGGGTCACCACCAAGACAGTCCAATCCTTTATCCCTGTCCTTCTAATTCTTCTTCAGAAAAGCGCTAACGAGCTGGATCTTTCGGGAAATCTTTGGTGATCGCTGAGTGCACGATGGTTTGTTGTCGGTGGATTCGTATTATTTGTCCTAGGCTTTTCTTACCAGACCCTATGTTTGTGGTATGGCTGCTGTTGTCTGTTTATTATTATTATTATTATTATTATTATTATTATTATTATTATTATTATTATTATTATTATTATTATTGTTGTTGTTGTTGTTGTTGTTGTTGTTGTTGTTGTTGTTGTTGTTGTTGTTGTGTTTTATTTGATTTTTACAGTTGGGGTTTGTTTTAGTTTGGATAGGTTGTTTCATTGTAATTTGTTGTACACCGCCCAGAGTTCCTGAGGGAAAGCCGAGCGGTTGATAAGTATAAAAATAAATAAATCAATAAATACAGTAGGACCCCCATATCCACCGATTCATTATCCACTGATTCAGTTATCCATGGTTGGCAGAGGAAAAAAATTAAATAATTCAGCAGCCACAAAGCAAGCTATTGTCACAAACAGCATCTGTAAAGCAAGCTGTTGTCACAAATAGTGGCCATAAAGCAAGCTACTGTCTCAGAACTGCAGCCAGAAAGCAAGCTACTGTCAGGAAACAGCAATTTTGGAGGAGGTTTCGTCATTCTCTCTTTTCCACAGATTTCATTATCCACAGGTAGGCCTGGAACCAATCCCCAGCAGATACCGGGGCTCCTACTGTATTGACTTCTTTTTAGTACCCTTCTAGCATTTAGGACCACAAAACGGCCGAGAAATGTCGGCAGCTTCAACCGTGACTTGTACATCACGGGTCACTGCGTCACGCGACCGACGTGTTCAACGTGGACGGGCGTGCAAACCGCCCCCTGCCCCCCCCCGGAACGAGCGAGCGAGCAACGCCCAGACCTGTCTCTCAAGGCTTCGTTCTTCAAATCCAGCAGCAAGGGGATGGAGTCTTTGAAAGCCTTCATCTTCATCTCCAGGTGATAGGCCACGGGCAGGCTTCGGACGTGCTTCGGCAGCTTTCGCAGGCTCTTCAGGTACCCGTCGATGCCTTCCTGCAGCACCTGGACGTTGAGGTTCATCCACAGGGTCTGAGACCAGTCCTCTTTGGCCGCCTGGAACCCGGGAAAGCGCGAGCTAAGGAACAATCCCCTTTTCAAGTCCCCTTTGCTCTCCGCCGACCTCCTCCTCCCATCCTTCCTGAAAACTCAGGAAGGGGAGGGATCTCTTCCCCTCCCCCCACAAAAAAACCCCGCTTACTTGCTGCAGCTTGTAGATTTCGTAGATCTGCTGCAGGCCCTTCATCTCCTTCTGGATCTTGATGAGGTCAGGATACATCGTGATGGGGAGGTCGAAGAGTTTCTCGGCGTTGGCCAGCTCCTGCCGGTTCCGCTCGTGTTTCTCCAGCTCTTTCTCGAAAACCACCAGGAGCTCCACACCTGCCGTGGAGAGGAGGAAGACACGGTCAGCCCGAGGGGAACGGAGGGACCTCCATCAAACGGCTGGGGATATTGCCTTCTTGAACATGATCTACGCTGGCTCAAGATACCAAGCGATCGATCGGCACCTCCGGAGCAAGAATCCCAAAGACGGCAAGGGAGTTTCCTTAGAAGACAACCAGTTCGCCGCAGCTGAGATTCCCCTTCAAAACGGAGGCAAGGAAGTTCTGGTTCGCTCTTCCGTAACAGTGGTTCCCACCCTTGGGTCAACCTTGGGGGGATGTCTTTGGCTGCCACTCATAAGAACCTAAGAAGAGCCATGCTGGATCAGGCCAAAGGCCCATCTAGTCCAGCTTCCTGGATCTCACAAGTGGCCCCACCAGATGTGTTTGGGAGTGCACGAGACTAGATCTCTGTCTCCTGATACCACTCCCCTGCATCTGGCCCTCGAAGGACCCTGGTTTTAAGCCTGGAGATGACACATCACCTGGGATGGACTTTTCCTCCAGAAATCTGTCCAATCCCCTTTTGAAGGCATCCAAGCCAGATGCCGTCGCCGCCTCCTGTGGCAGGGAGTTCCACAGATTAACAACGCGATGGGTCAAACCCCGGACAACAGAGCTAGTGGCGAAGGCTTCTGGGAGTCGCAGGCCAAGAACATCTGGAGGAGGCAAGGTTAGGCACGGCTGTTCTACAATCTTCTCTGCATCAGTGCGGAACGTGGTCAAGTTCTAACCAGAAGGATCGCGAGATAAAAAGTGTATGCAACCTAAATAATTTCCCAGAACCCACTTTCGGCACTAACAACAACATGTCAGCATGGGAAGGTAAACGGCTTGAAAAGCCACGTGCCGCCAGGGAGGTAGGGAAAAGACGGACGCCGTCGACTCTTGGGACAAAATGAAGCGCACCCTCACATTTCCAGAGGAGATGAAGCCGGGATCGACCCTAGAATCGCCGGAAACGGCCCACTGAAATCTGTTTCCATATGCTATGGCTGCCAGGAAGGCTGAAGCACCTTATGCTCCCTGGAAACAGCAGTCGACAAAAGAGTGTCTGCAAAGGTGGCAAGAACTACAAACAGCAAGGGGCGTTTGTGTGAAAATGTAGCCATGGCAAGGGCATGAGTGAAGTGGATAGAGGGACGCTCTTCTCCCTCTCACAAAATACCAGAACTAGAGGACGTCCCCTCAAATTGAGGGCTGGCAGAGCAAGAACAGACAAAAGAAAAAAAATTTTCACCCAGCGCGTTGTTAGTCTGTGGAACTCCCTGCCACAGGAGGTGGTGATGGCATCTGGCCTGGATGCCTTCAAAAGGGGATTGGACAGATTCCTGGAGGAAAAGTCCATCCCAGGTGACAAACCAGGATGGAGATGTGTCATCTCCGGGCTTAAAACCAGGGTACGTCAAGGGCCAGATGCAGGGGAGTGGTACCAGGAAACAGATATCTAGTCTTATGCGCTCCCAGAGGCACCTGGTGGGGCCACTGTGAGATCCAGGAGGCTGGACTAGATGGGCCTTTGGACTGATCCAGCGTGGCTCTTCTTAGGTTCTTATGTTCTTATGAGTGGCATCACAGGAGAAGCACCCAATCCACACGGTGCTGGCAGTCTTAGAGGAAAGGTCTTAACTGCAACTGTTTGAGAAGCGACGCGTTGCCTCTTACCTCTGTCCAGATTCTCGCCGACAGAACCAGGGCCTTCGCTCACAAACCGACGGTAAAAATCGTCGATCTCCTTACTGAAGTTCGCAATTTGTTCCCTGGTGATCTGGAAGAAAGAACGATCTGCGTCAGACCGCGTTCCCTTCCCCGAGTGGGACGAACGACGACGCACGTTACAATACGCTACCTCAGTAAACGTCTTTTTGATACTGCCGAGGCTGTGATCAACGGCGGAGGCCTCCGAAAAAAGGGTGTCCCACAAGAGCTTAATCTGGCCGACCAGCTGCTGTTCCTCTTCCGTGATCTAGAACAGAGGAAGGACAACACATCGGAAAGACGTAGCAGAGGCTTGAGAGCTTAAAACGAGGCCTGCTGGTGTGTAGCCCAGCACCTTCCTTAGCGAGTCACTCACACGGGCCCGCTGGCCAGTGAATTCAAGCCCAGTCTGTTATATCATAAGAACATAAGAACCTAAGAAGATCCCTGCTGGATCAGGCCAAAGGCCCATCCAATCCAGCTTCCTGGATCTCACAGTGCCCCCACCAGATGCCTCTGGGAGCGCACGAGAGTAGATCTCTGTCTCCTTCTGATACCACTCCCCCTGCATCTGGCCCTTGAAGTACCCCGGTTTTAAGCCTGGAGATGGCACGTCTCTATCACGGTTTGTAACCTGGGATGGACTTTTCCTCCAGGAATTTGTCCAATCGCCTTTTGAAGGCATCCAGGCCAGATGCCATCACCACCTCCTGTGGCAGGGAGTTCCACAGGCTAACAACGCGCTGGGTAAAAAAATATTTTCTTTTGTCTGTTCTCACTCTCCCAGACCTCAATTGGAGTGAATGCCCCCTAGTTCTGGTATTTTGTGAGAGGGGGAAGAGCGTCCCTCTATCCAATTTACTATGTTCTGTTCTGTTTTGTTTTGTTTTATGCAAAGAGCACCATAATGTTGGCACTATTTAAGATTAAAAGACAGACAAACAACTCACCATGGCCATCGTCCTGCCTTCCGTCACTTCATCTCACACAACCTCCTTGCATTTTGCCTCCTTTGCCCTAAGCTATATCCTTTAAGAGCTCCCGGATTCAAAGAATTGTAGAATGCGGTGGAAGGAATGTCAAGGAGCATATAAAGCCAGTTATTCCCACTTTGGATAACCCAGGCATCCTTGGACTACAACTCCCAGAAGTCTTCATGGCTGGCCACGCCGACCAAGGATGCTGGGAACTGTAGTCCAAGAACACCTGGGTTACCTAAGGTCAGGAACCCCTGGATAACTCGCAGTTATCTTGCACTGAACAAAGGGCGCAGCGGTTAAATGCCTGTACTGCAGGTGAAACTGTGCTCACGACCTGGGGTTCAATCCCAGGTAGCCGGCTCAAGGTTCACTCAGCCTTCCATCCTTCCGAGGTCGGTAAAATGAGTACCCAGCTTGCTGGGGGGGGCAATGTGTAGCCTGCACACTGTAATTAAAATTGTAAACCGCCCAGAGACTACTTGTAGTGGTATGGGGCGGTATATAAGCAGAGCACTTTGCTTTGGAGGGCCAAGGAATTCCACTTACTGGAATGTCGTACATTTCCAGTGTACGGTATCTCTCTTGAATATCTGAGTATTTCAACTCCACTTCCAGAGACATAGCTTTGATCTCCGCAATGGTGCCCAGGACAAATTTGAGATCTTCCAAGGTGCTGGGCACCGTCTTGAGGTTGTGTGATAATCTCTGGAAAAGAGGGTTTTCCTTTTTAATGCAAACGAAGAACCGTATAAATAAATAAATAAATAAATAAAAATAAAATAAATAAATAAATATTCTCAATCGTTGGTTTTCCTCTTTTTTTAAAACGAAGAATCGTGTTGAAAGAAATATTCCCAATCTGTTCTAATAATGATCACTATTATATATTTATTTGCTTTTATCTGTAGCCCATCTTGCTCCTGTTCTATGCTGTTATATATTGTTTACGAGTGATAGTGTTTTTATTTATATACTTGCGCTTATCTCTTATATTGTATTTTATTGTTTTATGGTTTGATTTCTGGTCAGTTTGTAAACCGCCCAGAGTAGCCATGTAGCTAGATGGAGCGGTATATAAATTAAATAAATAAATAAATAAATAAATCGTTCACCAGCTTTCTTTTTTTAAGAACAAGAGAGAGAGGAACGCTGAGAATGGTAGAAGGTGGCAGGAAAAGAGAAACGTGCGATGGATTGACCCTGTCAAGGAAGCCACAGGCTTGTGTCTCCAAGAGCCGAGCACGGCCGTTGAGGACGGAGCGTTTTGCAGATCTCTCATGTACAAGACCACTGTAACCCTGGGGGGCCAGCGGACACCGCAAAGCAACAAGAACACAGGCTGCTTTCACACGACCCCTAAAATCCGCTGGCAACTTAAATTCGGATTCCACACACACACCCCAGCCGGAGATCATGTGGGTTTTGTTCTGCTTCCTGTGTTCCCACCCTCCCGCACTCTGTTGCTTCTGTCTGGGGGGAAAAATGCAGGCTCACCTTGAGATTCCAGTCTGTTCAATGGGCGGGGGACAACAAAAACAAAGAGAAGGCAGAGGAGGAGAGCCAGGCATTCACAGCTTTACAATCCGCATCGGGATTTTTTTTTTTAAATCTCCGGAGACCAGGTACTTGTAAAGTGTGCTGGGACGCGCTTAAGTGGGCGTGGGCGTACTTGATTTTTTTTTTTAAAAAAAAGTCCGCTGCCGGTGGGAAAACAATGTTACGCTCCGGATCTGCAAGTGTTTTGCAGCGGATTTTAGGGGCCTGTGTGAAAGGGCTCAACAGGCCAAAAGGTGACGATCGGACCCGACCTGCCTACCTCGATGGTTTCTTGGAGGCTGTAAAGGGCCTCTTTGGCGGATTCGTTGAGCAGCTTCCCCAGGGAATTCACCCAGCCCCGGGCGTTCTCTTGCACGGTGAAAGCCAAGGGGGCCAGCAGGAGGCGGAGGCACTGCTGTTCTTTGCGCATGGGCTGCTCCATCACCTCCTGGGCCACCTTGGTGTAGAACTGGAGCTTGTCGTCAAAGACCACACAGGGGGGTTTCTTGGCGGCAAACTTCTCCATGACGATGGCCTTGTCCAGCTTCCACAGGGGACGGTACCGCTTCCAGCGGTTCAGGTACTTGGTGAGGGAGACCAGCAGCTTGTGCGTGTTCTGGGTGATGAGGACGGCCTGCTCGACCACCAGAGGGTTCTGGGAGATGTCGCTGAAGAAGCTGAAGACGACGGGCTCGTCGTCGCCCGTCTGCTGCGGCGGGCAGTCGATGCAGGTGCCGTGCATCCAGCGGACAAAGAGCTAGGCGGGAGAGAAAGGAGCAGCCGTCAGGCCTTCAAGAGGTGTGTGCGTGCGCGCGTGTGTGTGTGTGTGTGTATGTGTGTGTGTGTATGTGTGTGTGTGTGTGTCTAGGGCAGGCATGTCCAAAGTCAGGACCGGGGGCCAAACGCGGCCCGTTTTCAAATTTCCAGCAGCCCACGTGTGTGTGTGTGTGTGTGTGTGTGTGTGTGTGTGTGTGTGTGTGTGTGTGTGTGTGTGTGTGTGTGTGTGTGTGTGTGTGTGTGTGTGTGTGTCTAGGGCAGGCATGTCCAAAGTCAGGACCGGGGGCCAAACGTGGCCCGTTTTCAAATTTCCAGCAGCCCACAGGTGTGTGTGTGTGTGTGTGTGTGTGTGTGTGTGTGTGTGTGTGTGTATGTGTGTGTGTGTGTCTAGGGCAGGCATGTCCAAAGTCAGGACCGGGGGCCAAACGTGGCCCGTTTTCAAATTTCCAGCAGCCCACAGGTGTGTGTGTGTGTGTGTGTGTGTGTGTGTGTGTGTGTGTGTGTGTGTGTGTGTGTGTGTGTGTGTGTCTAGGGCACGCATGTCCAAAGTCAGGACCGGGGGCCAAACGTGGGCCCATTTTCAAATTTCCAGCAGCCCACAGTGTGTGTGTGTGTGTGTGTGTGTGTGTGTGTGTGTGTGTGTGTGTGTGTGTGTGTGTGTGTGTGTGTGTGTGTGTGTGTATGTGTGTGTGTGTGTGTGTGTCTAGGGCAGGCATGTCCAAAGTCAGGACCGGGGGCCAAACGTGGCCCGTTTTCAAATTTCCAGCAGCCCACAGGTGTGTGTGTGTGTGTGTGTGTGTGTGTGTGTGTGTGTGTGTGTGTGTGTGTGTGTGTGTGTGTGTGTGTGTGTCTAGGGCAGGCATGTCCAAAGTCAGGACCGGGGGCCAAACGCGGCCCATTTTCAAATTTCCAGCAGCCCACAGGTGTGTGTGTGTGTGTGTGTGTGTGTGTGTGTGTGTGTGTGTGTGTGTGTGTGTGTGTGTGTGTGTGTGTGTGTGTGTGTGTGTGTGTGTGTCTAGGGCACGCATGTCCAAAGTCAGGACCGGGGGCCAAACGCGGCCCATTTTCAAATTTCCAGCAGCCCACAGCTGTGTGTGTGTGTGTGTGTGTGTGTGTGTGTGTGTGTGTGTGTGTGTGTCTAGGGCACGCATGTCCAAAGTCAGGACCGGGGGCCAAACGTGCCCCGTTTTCAAATTTCCAGCAGCCCACAGGTATGTGTGTGTGTGTGTGTATGTGTGTGTGTGTGTCTAGGGCAGGCATGTCCAAAGTCAGGCCCGGGGGCCAAACGTGGCCCGTTTTCAAATTTCAAGCCGCCCGCAGCCTCTTCTCCCTGCAGGATCAGCCTGTCACGCATCCCTGCCAATTGGCCCCTTCCCCATTCTGGATGGAGACAACAGCTTGCAGTTTTACGGTTTGCCTGCCTTCCCTGCTTCTGCCTGTCCCCCGGGCACTTGCCCAGCCCACCTGCCCCTGGCTCCGTTGCTGCCGCCGCCTCCCCGCCTCCTTGCGTGTCCTAGAACAGGCTTGTCCAAAGTCTGGCCCGGGGGCCAAATGTGGCTGAATGGCTGGCCCCCACACATTTTCACTTCACCAAATCTGGCCCTCCACGCAAAATGTTTGGACACCCCTGGCATTGCAACTTGAGGAATACAGGAAGTCCTAAACAAGGTTCTCAAAGCTTCATTAGGCTCAGTGGTTTTTTCCTATCCTGCTTTCTCTAGCTGGTCTGTTCCCTTTTTCCTGGGTAAGATTCCTCTGCACAAACACGACAAAATGTCTGCTCTCTCTCTCCCTCTCTCTCTCTCTCTCTCTTTCTCTGGCCTTATACTCAAGCCCCTCCGGCTATCCCGTTCCCTCCTCTCTTTATTAAACCAACACCCCCTCTTCCCTCCCCATTGCTCCATCAGGCTCCTCCTCCTTATTATTTGCAATATGCCCACTGTCAGGACCTCCCATCTCTCCACACCAACCAACAATCAATGGGAGCAGGTTCCGAGGAGGGCAGCTAGGACGATTCCCGGGACCAGAAACCAAGTCCCGCGAGGCAAGGTTGAAAGAACTGGGTAGGTTTAGCTTTAGGAAAAAGAAGACTGAGGAGAGGCAGGCGAAGTAACTCTTCAAATACATGGAAGGTCATCATGGAGAGGAGGAGGAGGAGGAGACAGCTCTGTTCTCGATTGTCCCAGAGTTGCAGCATAAGCAACAACGGGCTCAAGGTACAGGGGGCCAGAATTAGGCTGAATGTCAGGAAAAACTTCCTGACTGTTAGAACAGTACGACAATGGAACTGAATCCCTCAAGAGGTGGCAAGCACTCTAACATTGGAAGCCTTCAAGAGAAAATGGGAGAACCATCCATCAGATCTGCTTTGATCTGAGTTCCTGCCGTGAGCAAAGCGTTGGACTTCCAGGCCTCAGAAGCCCCTTCCAACTCCACGATTCTCTGATTCTCAGATCCTTACAGATCCTCCGGGACCACTGCCGCCATCTTCCCTTCCTCCTAGCCTGCTGCAGCTTCCCCTCTGCTCTCTCCGCCTCCTTAATTGTCCCGAACAACGGTAGGTCCTTGGGGGGGACGCCCTGACCTTTGTGAGCTGCTCTCACCTTGGTCACTTCCACACAATCCCGAATGGAGTGCATGCACATTTTCTCGATTTCGCCGGCGTTTGGCTGGAGAATGATTTCGGGAGCGGATAAAATCGTTTCGGCTTGGAACAGCGGGGTGTTCCCCAGGACTGCTGCGTTGAAAGACTGCAAATTTCTACAAAGGAGGGGGGGAAAACAGTCAGATGTATATCCTCTGAAAGCAAACGGCCAGAAATGAAAGTGGGAGGGAGAAGGAAATAATGGGGTCCCCCCCGCACGCACACACGCACGCACTTACTTTAAAATTAAATTCGTTAAGCTCTGATAAACCTTCTTTTCCCAAAAGGCATAATAATGAACCAGTCTTGGGGCCCTGCCTGTGTTCGTATTCATGACAAGGCCCTCCATTTTTGTCAGCAAAGGACCGATGGAAACGTATTTGCGAACCATGTGTTCCACATCCTTCGACCTTTCGCGCTTCACATACTCAAAGTATTCTTTCACTCCTGTCCCGGTGATTTAAAAAAAAAAAAAGAAGAAGAAGGAAGAGAGAGAGAGAAAACTCCATTACAAAATCACGAGCTTTGACAAATACACTTGTTCTTAATAGTGCTTCTCAATTCACACCAAAGCTTCGCAACTACCAGCCTTGGGTCCTTTGAGGAGAAAAACGGGAAAGAAATGTTTTAAACAAACAAACAATTCAAAGAGCGTCCAAACCGCAATGATCCTTCCGGACTTTTTCCAAGGGCTCTGTCACAAAATAGGCAGCCGATATGAGCCACGGAGCAGAATCGATGCTTTTGAGCTGTGGTGCTGGAGGAGAGTCTTGAGAGTCCCCCCTGGACTGCAAGGAGGTCAAACCTATCCATCCTGAAAGAAATCAACCCCGAAGGTTCACTGGAAGGACAGTTTTGAAGCGGAGGCTCCAGTACTTTGGCCACCTCATGAGGAGAGAGGAGTCCTTGGAAAAGTCCCTGATGTTGAGAAAGATGGAAGGCAAACGGAAAAGAGGACGGCAGAGAATGAGATGGTTGGACGGTGTCATCGATGCAACCAATATGGATTTGACCAAACTCCAGGAGGCAGTAAAAGACAGGAAGCCCTGGCGAGCTCTGGTCCATGGGGTCACAAAGAGTCGGACACGACTGAACGACTGAACAACAACAACAACAAATGATCCACGGAAGCTTTAGAAACGCATAAGTACGGATAATGATTTCCGATCTGCCTTTCTCCTTGAGGCTTGCTTTTAAAACATGCGTATGTCGCCGTAAGCTGTACGGACAGACGGGAGCTGCAATTTTAAGAACCTCGTAATGGCTGAACAGTTGACGGTAAAAGGGAGGAAAAACCAGCCTGAGCTCCTCTTTTAAAAAAAACACCGTTGAATCCTACGGTGGCTGTTTGGGTGTGTATTTGAAGGGGCAGGTGCCTTACGCTCACACGTAACTGCGCCTTCTCTGTGGTGGGCCCCACGTTGTGGAATCAACTCCCTAGTGAGCTGCGCCTAGCATAGTCCCTGCCTGCCTTCAAAAAAGGCTCTGAAAACCTTCCTCTTTAAGCAGGCATATGGTGACCATTTCATTTCATTTTTTTTTGCCCGCGTCGCCTCTTGCTGAGTGTTTCTCCCTCTTTATTTTACTAGGGTTTTTTTTTACTTGTTATATACTGCTGGTTTTACTCTCGATTGTTAAACCGCCCAGAGTTCCTTTTGGAAGATGGGCGGTATAAAAATGCAACAAATAAATAATAATAAATAAATTTTCTTTCCTCTGTTTCTGCTCCAAACTTTACACCGGGGAAAATACGGGGGCTTTGAATAGGTGGCAGGGAGCAGCTTCTTTTCTAGCCTAAGAATAACTGAGGGTCTGGACAGGAACAAATAGGAAGAACAGACTTACCGGGTAGATGGTCTTCTCCCTTGGAAGGAGGGCTTTTGAAAAGATTGGTCGATTCTATTAATAAAAGCTTATTGGAGATGTCCTCAGCATTTTTGTGGATCTGGTGAATGAGCGATTCAAACTTGCCGATGGACTGGGTACATCGCAGGATGTAATCGCCAATGCCTTCAGAACACAATAATCCCAGGTCACGATTTTATCTTTTGCTGTCAAACACACTCCATTACGATGAGCTGGACGTTGAGTCGTGGCTGCTGGACTTCTATTTTGAGAGATAGAAACGTTTTGCTGCTCATCCAAACAGCTTCATCGGTCTGGAGTCCAGTAGCCATGACTCAACTTTCAGATAAACTCACCTGGGTGACTGAGAATCTTCACAGTTCGTTACAATGAACACCATCGGGGGTTACGAAAACAAAAGAATCTTTCTTACGCTTAGGTGAATTAAGTCATTTTTACATTATAGCAATCTTGCCATCGTATGAATGTTGAGGTGAAGAATAGGCTGGATGGCCATCTGTCGGAAATATTGTGATGGGGGTTCCTGCATGGCAGGGGGTTGGACTAGATGGCCCTTGAGGTCTCTTCCAACTCTATGACTCTATGATTCTATGAGATTTCATTTGAACATGAGGAAGAACTTCATGACAGTTAGAGCTGTCCGGCAGTGGAATAATATGCTGCCACAAAGGAGGGTGGTGGAGTTCTCCTGCTGTGGAGGTTTTTAAGCAGAGGCTGGATGGCCATCTGTCGGAAATATTGTGATGGGGGTTCCTGCATGGCAGGGGGTTGGACTAGATGGCCCTTGAGGTCTTTTCCAACTCTATGACTCTATGATTCTATGAGATTTCATTTGAACATAAGGAAGAACTTCATGACAGTTAGAGCTGTCCGGCAGTGGAAGATGCTGCCACAAAGGAGAGTGGTGGAGTTCTCCTTCTTTGGAGGTTTTTAAGCAGAGGCTGGATGGCCATCTGTCGGAAATATTGTGATGGGGTTCCTGCATGGCAGGGGGTTGGACTAGATGGCCCCTGGAGGTCTCTTCCAACTCTAGGATTCTATGATTCTATGAAAAGGGTTTCACCTCGGGAATGATCCCGTTTCTGGTCATTCCTCTGCCCTCAAAGCAAATCTGTGAATTGACCTCCATTCCTTATGTTGACACCTAAATGTCCTTGGAGTAAAATGTCCCACGATCTCCTTCACACAGCAACATTTTAATCTTTTAAATGACAGTATCTCAACTGCAACTGATTTCAGTTCTTTCGCAGCAGAAGCAAAATCTGGCGAATTCATAATCCTAGACCCCAGATTCCTCCGGATTCTTTTAGAAACTCGAGGGGGGAAAAGGAAGAACCAGTATATCTGAAATACAGTAGGACCCTGGTATCTGCTGGGGATTGGTTCCAAACCTTCCCTTAGATAATGAAAACCGTGGATAAGAGAGAACACCAAAATTTCCCCCCAAAACTGCTGTTTTGTGACAGTAGCTTACTTTTAGAGCTGCTGTTTTATGGCAGTAGTTTGCTTTATGGCTGCTGTTTGTGACAGTAGCTTGCTTTTCGGCTGCTGTTTTACATCAGCAGCTTGCTTTACGGCTGCTGTTTGTGACAGTAGCTTGCTTTGTGGCTGCTGAATTATTTATTTGATTTTTTCCTCTGCCATCCGTGGATCACTGAATCACTAGATAATGAATCAGTGGATACGGAAGTCCTACTGTACCCAAGAAACTAAAGGAAAAAAGGAAAGCAAAGTTTGCTGCTTATATACTTCCCCGTAACGCTTGAAGCACTCTTTGGGTGGTTTACACGTAATTATGCAGGCTACGCATTGTCCCCCACACCCAGCGAGCTGGGTACTTATTTTACCGACCTCTGAAGGATGGAAGGCTGAGCGAACCTTGAGCCAGCTACCCGGGATCGAACCCCAGGTCGTGAGAACAGTTACAGCTGCAGTGCCACAAGGCTCCAAAACGGTAATGAAATGCAACAGGATGATTAGATACAGATCAAAGAACGGGACGGTTTGTTTTTTTATCAGATGACATGCCGGTCCTAAGAGGTTTCAACCAAGCAGCATTCCCTGAAACGCGGCTGACCGCCGAAGCTGCCTTACCTAAAGAGTTCCAGTTGAGCCTCTTGTAACCGGATCTGAAAACCCGCCAGAGGTCCTGAATAGGCTCCTCCAGGAGCTGAGACTCGGCCTCGTTGAGCGTCCCTATTAATTGGTGATAATGGTCCAACATCTGTTTTATGCTATCGGTGTATCTGAAAAGGGAGACGGAAGGAGAACGCCTAAGAACGCCTTAGCCCAGACAAACCTACGACTTGTTTTATTTAATCAATGGTACGGAAGCATCTAGGGGACCTCCAAACCCGGAGGCCATCGGGACGGCATGGACTCGGGGTGCTCCGAACAATGCCTCTGCATTGTCATCGACGCAACCCCCCCCCCCGGCCAGGTTTTTCAGTCAACACATTAAGGCCCCTGTATCGGAGGGAGAGTGGGTCCAGACAGATGCTGCAAAAGGTGAATATCACGAACGCTATTTTAACAGTGAATGCTCCGTGTAGTCTCTGGCTCCCTCTGGTGGGCACTTTGGGTGATTTCCTCTTTAGAAATACAGTAGGACCTAGGTATCCGCTGGGGATTGGTTCCAGGCCTTCCCGTGGATAATGAAAACCGTGGATTAGAGAGAACGCCTGCCCACCCACCTCCAAACTGCTGTTTCCTGACGTAGCTTGCTTCATGACTGCTGTTTTGAGACAGTAGCTTGCTTTATGGCTGCTGTTTGCAACAGTAGCTTGCTTTACAGTTGCTGTTTGTGACAACAGTTTGCTTTACAGCTTGCTTTGTGGCTGCTGAATTTTTTTCCCCCTCTGCCAACCGTGGATAACTGAATCAGTGGATAATGAATCAGTGCATACAGGCGTCCTACTGTACATATATTTCTAGGATTTTTAAAAAATCTTTCAGTGTCTCCAGACTGTGGATAAGTGAATCAGCAGATACTGATCCTGCAGATACAGGAGTCCAACAGCCCTTTCTCTCCTCCTCCTGGCGCATATGCCACCTCTTTTGCTTCAGCACCTCAACATGTCCAGTGCCTTCTTTTTGATGCTCAATTATGTTAACGAAATCTAAGCCGATAAAAGCTCAACCCCTGCCTTTCCAGAAAGGCAGGACCCCCCTGGTGCTGAGCAGGATTGACTCAGTGAGAGTGAGACAGCTTCTGTTCTGTTCAAAGGGACAGTCCTTCCAAAGGCTTAACCGTATCAGAATAAGTCGGAGGGTGTTCCTTGCACCAAAATATACCCCTCCGTTAATGGAGAACCAGGGACTTCCCATCATTCTGATAAAAACTAGCTCACAAGAAAGTCTTTATTACCTTAGCAATTTGTCCTCCTGGAGGGCCACGTTCCTGGCTATTTCAGGTATAGGGAATCCCAGGTGCTCCATATACTTTGTTTCATTAATGATCTCTCGGAGTTTCGGAGAAAAGTTGACCGTGAATCGGGTGGTTTTCTCCCCGGTGTCCACCTCGTCGGCATGCGGAGGCTGCATCCCAGGCCACAGAAAGGAGGGACACGGCAGGACGCCGTCAGAAGGCAGAAGCCACGTTTGTCACAAAAGGGGAGAGAAATGCAAAATGTTTGCCCGCAACCGCTGTACCTTACCCCACCAAAAAAGAAAGGCTCTCTCCTTACCGGCTCCTGGGTCTCCAGGTTCGCCTGAATAATCGCTCCAGAAGGATGAACTTTGGCCAGGAGCGTTTTTTTCAGTAAGATAGGGAGCCGCTCTTCGGTGTTCTCTCTCCACTGGTCATATTTCACATCTTCATACTCTTTCATCCTCTTGGCCACCTCGAGGTATTTCTGCTTCACCTGAAAGATGCAAGTCGGCATGACTGGTACACGTTTATACGGACTTAAAAGGCTTTCCCCTGCTCTTCAGTCCAACGGAAAGGCAGTGACAGCAGCTGACAAGAACAATTCCCTTTTATCTATCTATCTATCTATCTATCTATCTATCTATCTATCTATCTATCTATCTATCTATCTATCTATCTATCTATCTATCTATCTATCCCTTCCTTCCTTCGTATCTATCTATCTATCTATCTATCTATCTATCTATCTATCTATCTATCTATCTATCTATCTATCTATCTATCTATCTATCTATCCCTTCCTTCCTTCTTTTCTATCTATCTATCTATCTATCTATCTATCTATCTATCTATCTATCTATCTATCCCTTCCTTCTTTTCTTTCTTTCTTTCTTTCTTTCTTTCTTTCTTTCTTTCTTTCTTTCTTTCTTTCTTTCTTTCTTTCTATCTATCTATCTATCTATCTATCCCTTCCTTCCTTCTTATCTATCTATCTATCTATCTATCTATCTATCTATCTATCCCTTCCTTCCTTCCTTCCTTCCTTCTTTCCTATCTATCTTTTGTTTTGTTTCATTTCTTGGGATTTTGCGTGGAATGAATATTTAGAAAGTCTGGTGTGTTAAACCGATATGACGCCCAACGTTTCATTCTGTTTCCATCCTTCTGACGGAGTGGACGCGTCCATGAAAGGTCACATGAACATTTATTCATTTGTCTTTCGGGGCCACGTGTTTTTGCCTGCACAGACTAACACGGTGGCCTCTTTGGGTAGTTCGTTTACTCTTTAGAGATATGTTCGAGGGGAAATGTGGTGAACTGGGAGGATGGGCAAAAAGTTAGCGACTCAGGGTTCCCTGTAATTAAATGCATAGGATCAGCAGTAAGGCGATTGAACAAAACTGGCCCACCTGAATGTACTGCTATATCGAATGAGCCATGTAGTCAGTAATTGTCGTTTCCAATATCCGGAAGATGGCATGATGGGTATACATGCCAAAAGCTTGATTTTTTTAAAACTGTATTAGAGTTTTTAAAAAGTTTTCCCTTGGAAGCTAAAAAATTTTGTAGATCTTTTCAGTCCGTTGACTGCTAACGGCCAACCTCTGTTTAAAATTTAACATGCCCCAAGAAAGTAGGAAAGTTCATGGAGAACAAGGGTCTCCATGGCTATCATGACGGATGATGCCTAAGGACAACCTCCGGGTTGGAGAGAGAGGCAGGGTCTCTCTCAATGCCATTTGAGGGGCATCGTAAGCAGTTGAAGACATCTTCTTGGGAATACCCTGAAGCAAACGGTGAGCCAGTGCTGTGTGAGACAGGATGCTGGACTGGATGGGCTGTGGTGGCCTCTTCCGACAAGGCTGTCCTTATGTTCTTACCTTCTACTGTAGTTCCTAACGCTTGGGATTAGTCAAAGAGACCTCTAGCCTACCTCTTTTCCGCGCTCGCTGGCCAGAAGTTCTGCTACTTCTTGGAACCGGACGATGGTGTGTTTGATGCAGTAGAACAGAGAGCGGGCCCAGTAAATGGCCCCGGCCATGGGAGGGTGGTTCTTGCACAAAGGCGGGTTGGTCAGGTTACTGACAAAGATGTTGTTCACGATATCGAGCTGCGGAGAAGGAACAGGCTGTCATTTCGCCTTGCTTATTCATGATCAATACTGTATATAGGCAGAACCTGGATTTTTTTTAATTATTGAACCATGCTCAAAGATCTAAGAAGACCTCTGTGGAGAGTAAACAGCCGAGTACCTCTTTGCAATACTGAGCAAGGATGTCGTTGAATTTCATCATCATTTGCTTGTTGATGGCCTCGCGAGAGCGGATGTGCTTGAACTTTAAGAGCATGTCAAAAGCGGCTTCGGCCGAACGCAGGGATTTAAAAGACTCGTCAATGAAGCTCTTGGCCTCTTTTTCTATATCCTAAAACAAAACAAATAAAAAAAATCAAGCCAGGCACATATTATAAAATTGGGGTGGACAGTGTGTGTGGGGGGGTGGCAATTAAAACCATCGCTATGCCACAGGAAAAATAAGCTCTCTCGTTGCATTTCGTGGCACGGGACGAACGTATTTAGTTGCCATCTGGCCCAAAGGTCCCTCGGGGCAGCGGACGACACTTGAAAGTACAAAACATACAAAACAATAAATGTGAATAACAAATGCAACATGTTAATAGAGCTCGAAACACTGCCGTGGAAAATGGAATTAAACAATATCAAAATCAGACAGCCAACGAAGAAGAAAAATCGTTAAGGCAAGCAGTCAGAAATTAGAAGCAATGGTGGGTTAAGAAGAATGGTCCAGCACCTTAATCCTCCGCCTATCGCGGGGGTTAAGGACCCAACCTGACCTGCAATAATGCAAAATCCACGATATGCGGATACTGGGTCGGGTCAAGACTAGGGGGCCTGCCTGGGGCCTCCTACACTTACCTGAGACCAGACGCTGCCCCCAAACAGGCCTCCGACAGGCTTCTTGGGCCGGTCGGAGGCCCCAGAAGTGGTTTCTGGTGACCCTGATCCGGAAGATACGTCTGGTTCGCCGGAAACCACTTCTGGGGCCTGCAACAGGTCCAGGGAGCCCGTCGGAGGCCTGCTCGGGGCAGCACCAGGCTCAGGTAAGTGCAGGAGGCTCCAGATAAGCCCATGCAGCTTACCCCAGGGGGCCTTGCCTTTCCTATTCTGCGGTCCCGCAATATACCGGGACCACAGTATAAGAACTGCAAAATGGTGGAGGGGATGACTGTACCATCAGCGGCTTTCTAAACATCCCAAGGTTTTAACTGACACTTAGATGCCTGCAGTGAGGAGGCCGGGTGGAATTCAGAGGGCAACTAATTCCACAGACAAGGCGCGACCACTGCAAAGGCCCTGGTTCTTTCCTGAAATTTTCCAGCCCTCCCTGGTGGTCAGCCCCTCGAACGCCCAGCCTGGGATGAACGAGGCAGGCAGTCCTTTGTGGGAGAAGCCGTTTTGACAGATACGAAAGACATAAGGGATCTGCCAGGCACGTCGAGCTCATGGTTCCTCGCAGCAAATGAGGCCAGGGATACAAAGCCAAGCCTCCGCTCCTTACCACAACTTCCAACTTAAAACCCTCCATCACCAGCTTCCACTGGGTGGCACAGCGGAGGTTGAAAGGCTCGAAGGAGAGGGTCTCCAGGGGGCTCACGAGGCCGTCGACTCTTCGCAGGACTTCGTCAATGCGCTTGGGGTCCCCCGTGACAGCTTTCAGCTCAGGACCAAAGATGTTGTAGAATTCTTCCATTACCTGGTATTGAAAGAGAGGTTTATCTTTAATACTCAACAGCACTGGCTTCTCTTGGGCACTTCATTCCCACACGCTTTCCCAAACCCCAAAGCCAGGAAAACCCTCTGCTCTTCTGAAAGGCTGCCCTCGATAAAACAAACTGGGCCGTATTAGAACGGCTGCGTTCGGCGGCCAAGGCAGTTACGATTCATTTTTCTCGAGTAGGGATTTGAGCTTTCGTGTTCACCTGCTTTTTTATCGCCATCTTGCTTTAATAATATTACTCGTGGCGCAGTGGTTAAATGCCTGTACTGCAAGTAAAACTGTGCTCACGACCTGGGTTCAATCCCTGGTAGCAGGCTCAAGGTTCACTCAGCCTTCCATCCTTCCGAGGTCGATAAAATGAGGACCCAGTTTGCTGTGGGGGGGGGGGCAATGTGTAGCCTGCACACTGTAATTAAAATTGTAAACCGCCCAGAGACGACTTGTAGTGGTATGGGGCAGTATATCAGCAGAACACTTTATTGTTGTTTAGTTTTTCTTTTTTAACTTTGGGTTCCGCTGTAGGTTTGCTTATTATTTTTAGGCTCGTTTTTATGGAACCAATTACTATTCCTTCGTGCTTGTATTTCAGAATTTTTATATCTGTTAACCGCCTTGAGTTCCCTTGTGGGAAAATCTGGCGGGATATAAATATAAAAATAAATAAATAAATAAGGATGTGATGGTCGCCACCTGTATCTAAGCTTGCAGAGTCCGTACATCAAGTGAAAGATGTTTGGATGCCAGAGACCTGTGTTCATTTTGAAGTCTAATTCTTGACAGACAAAAGGTTTCTTAAATCCCATCTCTGGCACTCTAACATATTTTCAGCTAAAATGGCCTATTCCCAGACATATACCGTTCAGCTCTAAGCACTGGTCTGTGACAGACAGTTCCAAGACCCACTACATCAGCAGCACACACTTAAAAATAAGGGTCTACGCTCACTTTCATGTCACAAATACCTTGGACTACACATATTTCTGAGACAGAAGACAAAACGATGCAGACTCGAGAATTCCACCCTACTTTAAGAATCTTGGATAGGGGACGCAAAGAGCAACTCTTGAATCATTCAGGCATGCTATTACCTGCAGTACATTATAAAGGTCCTGACAGATTATCGCCATGTAATCCGTTTTCTCAAACAAACGCTTCCGGTCAAATTCCCATCGTGCGTCCCTTCCAGATGCCTCGATTTTGGCACGGATGTCAAAATAAGACTCCTTCCAGATTTCCAGCGTCCGCTTGGCTTCGATCATCTTGATTTTCGCCAGCTGCCTGTCCTCTCTGTCGGTCCGTAAGAGAGTGCCGAGGTAAGTTCCCCCCCCTCACCCAAAATGGGGAATGTGAAGGAGGAAGGGGAACAGGGGAAGGAAATCAGTAATATTCAAAATAAACCTTAACGTGTTTAGGACCAGAGAAGTTTCACCTGGGAAATCGCATTTAACTACAAATCTCAGTCTTCCAAAAAGGGAATTCAGAAACAAAAGATGCCCCTCAGAGGTTGAAGTGGATGAAGAAAGGAAAGGAGAGGCAAAACAGTGGTTCAATGCCTGTCCTGCAGGTAAAACTCTGCTCGCGACCTGGGGTTCAATCCCAGGTATCCGGCTCAAGGTTCATTCAACCTTCCATCCTTCCGAGGTCGGTAAAATGAGGACCCAGCTTGCTGGGGGGGGCAATGTGTAGCCTGCATACCGTAACTAAAACACTGTGAACCGCCTAGAGACTACTTGAAGTGGTATGGGGTGGTATATAAGGAGAAGACTTTGCTTTTTACTGGCTAAAATCTCTTTGCTGGCAAATGTCATCATAAATAAATAAATGATGATGATGATGATGATGATGATAAGGAGCACCATGGTGCAGTAGTTAAATGCCTGTCCTGCAGGTAAAACTGTGCTCACGACCTGGGGTTCAATCCCAGGTAGCAGGCTCAAGGTTCACTCAGCCTTCCATCCTTCCAAGGTCGGTAAAATGAGGACCCAGCTTGCTGGGGGGGGAGGCAATGTGTAGCCTGCATTGCTGTAATTAAAAACTGTAAACCGCCCAGAGATTAATTGAAGCGGTATGGGGCAGTATAGAAGCAGAACACTTTAAAAAACAGAGAGGGGGAAAAGGAGGGCTGCAAACTGTTTCCTAATTTTTAAGGAAACCAGCATCACGTCAGCACCTGGATGCAAAGCCCTGAGCATAAAGTTAGAGCTTGAATAGGCAGTATCAGGGTGGAAACATGAATTCAATAAGTTAAGTACCAGTGGTACCTTGTATAAAGGAATTAATTCGTTCCAAATGAAATTATGTTAAGCAAATTTTCCTTTATACAAATTACCATAGGAATGCATTGAAAATGGAGTAATCCCATTTTTATGTTTTACGGATTCTCCCCATAGGCGATTATGTTAAGCTTCAAGCTTTCCCCTATCTCTGGAATTTTTATGTAGTACAGCTTTTATGTTATACAAGCTGTTTGTTATACAAGGGTCCAGTGTGATTCTTCTTCAGTAAATGTGTAGTTAATAAATTTGTTCCAGTTTTAGTCCTCTAGAATATGCTGCTTAGAATGGCTGGAAATGACCATGACAAGTCAATGTGGTGACGTTAAAATTGGCTGTTGGCGAAGTCAACAAATAGTAAGGATGATCTAAAATCTACACAGCTGGAAGGGTGCCTATGGATCACTGAGTCCAACCTCAGACAAGGAGGCATTGTTGGGAATTGGAAACCGCCGTCGGATGCCTAAACCCCTGAGCCCTCTAGCAGTCCTTAAAATATATGTGAACCTGTTCCCGAAAAGGTAACCAGTGACGGCACAAACTCAATGTTTTCGAAGGCCCAAACAAAACGGTTGCTGCCAACGCCCCGGGTCACGCCCGGCTCCGGCGAGGTGTCTACTCACTTGAACAACGTCCTCAGATCCACCACTTTGCAGACCCGGTTCGAGATCTCCCAGGCGATCCGTTCCATCAGAGGGATCATCCTTTCGTCCTTGTTGTAATGCCGCGAAATGATCCAGACCATCCTCAGGGCGTTCATCAGGGAGGGGATCGTGTCCAAGACCACGTTGAACCCGGTGCCATGGGTCAAGTTCTTGGGAGGGCGGGGGAAACGGGCGTTGCCAGCCGAGGGCAGCAGGGAGGAAGGGAGGGCGTCATTCAAGATCCCCCTCCTCCCCGACAGCTAGGGTTGGGTTTGGCCAACTCCTGACCTCGCATGAAAACAACAGGCCTTTCCAGGATGCGGCCTGGGTAGAGGGGAATACCCTTGCCCGCCCCCCCCTCTGCCGCCTCTCCGGCCGATCCACGCCTACCTTCAGGTGTCTCTCCAGAGTGGAAAGGAACCGCACGTTGTCCACCGCCTCCACGTGGTGCTTGCAGAGCTCGGCGATGACCGCCTGCAAGCTCTCCACGATGCCTACGTTGGCGACGTCCAGCACCTCCAAAACCCTTTTGACCAGCGGCAGCTTGACCTGCTCCGTCAGGGCGCTTAAGGTCGCGTTCCTCTCACGCCACAGGTCGATCTCGGCCAGCGGCCCGTTGCCCTGAGAGCGAGGCGGAGGGAAAGCGGGTCAGGAGCTGCGGAGGGGAAAGCCCGATGCTCGCTCAGGAAGCTCGCCGCCTGGTTCCCACAAAGGCAAGGCTGAGGGGGGATACGATCGCTTTGTTTAAATATGTGAAAGGACGTCCCATTGAAGAGGGGACTGGTTTGTTTTCCATGGCTTCAGAGGCTAGGACTTGGGGCAATGGTTTCAAACTAGAGGAAAAGAGATTCCATTTGAACATTAGGAAGAACTTCATGACGGTTAGAGCTGTCCAGCAGTGGAAGATGCTGCCCCAAAGGAGGGGGGTGGAGTCTCCTTCTTTGGAGGTTTTTAAGCAGAGGCTGGATGGCCATCTGTCGGGAGTCCTGTGATGGGGGTTCCTGCATGGCAGGGGGTTGGACTAGATGGCACTTGAGGTCTTTTCCAACTCGATGACTCTATGATTTTATGAGATTTCATTTGAACATGAGGAAGAACTTCCTGAGGGTTAGAGCTGTCCGGCAGTGGAAGATGCTGCCACAAAGGAGGGTGGTGGAGTCTCCTTCTTTGGAGGTTTTTAAGCAGAGGCTGGATGGCCATCTGTCGGGAGTCCTGTGATGGGGGTTCCTACATGGCAGGGGGTTGGACTGGATGGCCCTTGAGGTCTCTTCCATCTCTAGGATTCTATGGACGGTTAAAACATTCTCGCCGCTGGCAGGTAGCACATAAGGAAGGCAATTATATATGTGATATAATAATTATCATCATAATCTTAGAGCTTGGGGGGGGCGTGGGGGATCAACCCCAGCCCCTGTCAAGGAGGCCACAGCTGGAGACCTCAACCACTGAGCTGTCCAGCCGTTCAGCCACACAGGCACGGTTCTTGCAATGCCAAGAAAAGTAGAGCTTGCAAATGGGAAGTGGCAGGTATTTAAAGGCTTGAAGCACTTTCCCAGCAAAAAAGGCCAAACTATTTATAGCAAAAAAAAATTTAAAAGGCTGAAAGGACATGATAAAAACCAACAGTCAATAATGAATCAAGGTTAACCAAAACAAGGCTCATTCCGGGTCCGTCGCAGGTTGGGAGGTGATGAGAGGTGTCGTCCGACACCCCTGGAGGCCTGGCGACCCCTGACGTTAAGACTTTGGAAAGAGGAAGGCGTGACACATTTCTGATTTGCTCTAACCCGATCACCTGGGGGACTTTTCTCTGGAGTTCATCATCTGCTGAGGAGATCAACAAAAGCCAGTTGGTGGCCAGAGTTTCCAAGATTTCTACGATTTCGCGGTCGCTGGCGAGGCTGTTCACGTCCCCGTCTAAGGATAAGGTCGGCATCTCCAACTTGATCTCCCCTAGGGAAATGAAAACAGGACCGGCTTCGATTACTGATCCCATCGGAGGTTTCAGAAACAGCGGACACGCTTGAAAAGGCTTTTAAGCCAGGCATGCCCAAACTTCGGCCCTCCAGATGTTTTTTGGACCACAACTCCCACAGTCCTTTGCCATCGGCAATCTAAGCTTAGAATTCTGGGAGTTGTGGTCCAAACCATCAGGAGGGCCGAAGTTTGGACATGCCTGCTTTAAGCGTCTCCTCCGAACTTCCAGGTTCGTTCAGGCTCGAGTCTACACCCTGGGACTACGATGACAGCAAGGCATCACGTCAGGCCAATTCTTTACACTTCTCTGTTTCCTGGTCCTGCGTCCATTTTTATAACATCCAACCGGAGTAAGAGTCCTGGAGAACATATGGAATTTTAGTCCATCTGCCTATTGATGTTAGTTTTGCTCTCTTCTCGAAGACCAACCTGGTTATTTCTGTCTACATGTCTGTTTATATACTGCCCATCTAGCTGCCGGGCTACTCTTAGCAGTATATAACCAACAACCCCCAAAAGATAACATAGTAATTAAATATAAAAATATAACACGTTGCAACCAAATAGGAGCCAAATATAACAGCAAATAGTAACAAACCACATAATCACAAGGTAAACAAGACAAAACCAAAGGAGAATCGGATCATAGTTGGGAAGGTGGACACGGATTGAGTCCATCAGAGGCTCCGAGCTGGTCTTCCGACCCCTTTTTCATTTCACCCAGCTTCCAGACAGCAGAAAGAATGGACTGAGATTGCAAACCCGCCTTTCTACAAGTCTACCAGTCCATTAAAAAATCCAAGAGAAGCACATTTAATTGTATCTTTACTTAAAAAAAATACAAATTCACCAACTCTAAGCAAGGACTTCGGACGTGGTTCAAAGCACGCGTACAAAGCTGTCTGAGGCCTACCTTCAATCTGCTGTATGGTTCTCTGAATATGGTTTAGGAATTTCTGCATATTCATTAAGAATTCGTTCCGCAGTGTCTGAAAGCTGTCCAAGGCCACTGGCTTCGGCATGGCCTTCACCGCTGAGGATGGATCTTCTCCTTCTTCTTTTTCAGCTTCTGGGCGAGGGACCGAATCATCCACCTCATACTGGTGGTGACACATTGCAGGCAGAAAGACCTGAAAAAGACACAACTTGTCGCTACTCTTTTCTGACAGTAGAAATTTCCTTTCAACATGCAAGGGCTAAAATCAGCTATTGCAAGGGCTAAAATCAGCTATGATTTTTTTTTAATACAGTAGAACCCCGGTATCTGCTGGGGATTGGTTCCAGGCCTTCCCATGGATAATGAAAACCGTGGATAAGAGAAACTCCAAAAAAAAAACCAACCTGCTTTTTCGTGACAGTAACTTGCTTTGCGGCTGCTTATTTATTTATTTATTTATTTATTTATTTATTTTCCTCTGCCATCTGTGGATAACTGAATCAGTGGATAATGAATCAATGGGTACAAGGGATCCTACTGTACTCTTGGAGACTTGCAGCTGTCAAGGGCAAAGCGTAATATAAAAGAAAAGAAATAGGCCCACCCCGCCCACCCCATGCTTTTGCTGTGTGTTTTCTGCAGAAAGGACTACATTTTGCACACACAAAAAAATCTGCAGTCCAATTGAAAAAAAACCAACAGTGAAAAAACCTCTCACCAGTCCAAAGATCTGCTTCAGCATCACTAAGGTTTTGCTATTTAGAACGCCATATTCCAGGACTTCGGGTAGGACATCATTGGCTTCTATCAAGTCATTTGGTTCGCTGACCGTTTCTGAAAATATAGAAGAAAACCATTGCCTCTTTCATTCAATGCCACTGTTCAAGAGTTGGTTTATAAGTCAGGAAAACCCCATAACGTCTGATCATCATCATGTCTAAAGACTTCAAAACCGCAGAAAACAGGCTGGGGGGGCCTTCGTCTTTGCATTTCTCTCTCTCCCTCTCTCTCTGTTTCTGTGTACTTAAAAAGCCAGCACATTAGAGGGGAAGACAGGCTATCCTTTGGTATATTAGCAACCATGGGGTAGCACATTTCCATTAGAGGGAAGCATTCAAACATAATGAACTAATCCCCTAGGAGAGTCAATATACCAGCCCTGCCTTCCACCCTCGTAGAATATTCCTTGAAAATCATCGTTGCAAAATACCTGCAGTGTTTCGGAGAAAAAACACAATGTCGCTCTCCACAAAGTCTTCCGGGATGTCATTCACGGCCATATGATAGTACAGGTTATAAACCTCTTTCTTTATGATTTTCTGAAACGGACAATCATTTTATGAGTTTTAGAATGCCCAGCAATATGCTGTCAAAATCAGAAAGCAAGAGCATGTATGTTTACACTTGTCTTCCAAACTGATATTTACAACTAACTCCCTCAACCCAGAATGGCTCAGTAAACCAGAATTTTGAATTCCCAATAAGCACAAGATCCACTAGTCTAGAGAGAGGGGACACAGATCCCTTGTGGGTAAGCAATAATATGGAACTACCATATTTTTCCATCTATAAGACGCCCCCATGTATAAGACGACCCCCCCCCCCCCACACTTTTCCAACCCAAAATTACGGTTTTGCAATCGGGCAGTTTTCTTCTTGGCTTATTTCTGCACATACGGTGACCCTCAATTTTCGGTCTAACAATTTTAGACAAAAATAATCTTATGCACAGAAAAGCAAAAAACTGCTACAGGTATTATTACAGTATTCTAAAATCTTAATCCTAGCATGACATCTGCCACCCTCTAGTGGCCTGTTCTGGTAATGCATGTTAAAATAGGTTTTCTGTCCGCCTTCCCCTCTATTATATTCTATATTTAGCATTTGCTATTATTTACAGATTTCAGTATCTGCGGAGGAGCCCGGAACCATATCCTCACAGAGACAGGCATCGTACTGTATCCAGTTCCAAGGTCAGAATTAATTCTCTCTCTTTATATCCGAAGAAGGTTAATTGATACACTGATAGGGCTCCTTTGCGGTCACCGTTCATCAGAAACAGCCTGCGTTTCTGCAACGTTGTAAAAGCAGCACTGGAGAAAAGGACTTACTTTATATGTCTGACTTCTGGTATCTTCCATTCCTAGCTCACGCTCAATATCAGCCATCCCTGTTCCCAAGGAGGCCGTAGAGGGACGGACGGCCGTCGCGGACTTTTCCCTGCCTTCCATCAGAGAGGTTTTGCTTTTCAATTCTCTCCCTAGAAAACAGGAGCATCCAGAACAAAACAGAATGAATTCCAACCCAGAGTGCAGCACATAACGTCGGCAACCTCAAAAGAAAGGGAACCGCTCAGATGGATTCTGCGCTCTGAATTCAGCCCAGAAAGGTACCGCTAGGCAGCCTCGGAGGAAAGTGATACAAAATTCAAGTTGCGGTGGTGCGGTAAAATCTGTTTGGCTGTATTTGCTCAAGAAATGTCCGAATCATTTTCAAAAGCAGTCCTATATAAACCCCGTTACTCTTGAGGGGAAAGGGTACACCAATAACAAAGCCAGGCCCTAGTAATAGAAGGGTTAGTTCAGAATGAACCACATGTGCCATCCGTTTTAGAGGACTGAAAAAAAACAAAACAAAAAAAGGGTTACTAACCCTGTCTTCAAAGCATATGTCAAGAGCTGTGGTGGGGAAATTAGGGTACAGGTCAAGGAGGGGTAATCAAAACTGATAGTAAGCATAAATCTTTGATTTGGTGCTCTCTCTTTTCTTGTATAGCGGCATGTTGGCTGAAAACGGTCGGCTGCAAAGTCGGCAGCTCGGGGGTTCGAATCCCGGGTGCCACGCAGTGGCGTGAGCTCCTGCTGTTCACCCCAGCTCCTGCCAACCTAGCAGTTTGAAAGCATGTAAAATGCAAGTAGATAAATAGGTCCCGCCGTAAAAAGCAGGAAGGTAAAACAGTGTTCTGTGCGCTGAAATGTGTTCAGCCATGCCAGCCACATGGACACGGACTAACACAACACTGGCTCTTTGGCTTGAAAACGGAGATGAGCGCTGCCCCTAGAAGCGGACATAAATACCACACCAGTGCAGGGGGAACCTTTACCTTTTCTTGTATATGTACATTATAGAATCTCTACAATTAGAGTCCGTCAGAACCCCTGGGAAACGGCACCCAACTTTTAGCACATGTGAGTTATCTCTGAATTAGCCAGAGATGCGAACTGACATAGCACAGTTGGTGGGGTGGGTGGCCAAGTGGGTTTTTTCAGGCAGCAAAACATCTGGGGCCAGCTTTGGAAAATCACAAGTTGCTAAGATTTATTCCAGGTTCTTTCCCCCTTACATACTTCCTTCGACCACTGACATGGAGGACGCAGCGCCCAGCCTATCGGAACGAGAATCTTCTTCGTCTAAGCCTTCTTCGTAAGGGACATCTGTTTTGGAATGACAGGAAGAAAGAAAAGAAATCACGCTAGCGTTACAGTCACATGCCGAATATGTAGAAATCCTTCACAAATAAGAAAAATGGAGTTCCTTTCATGTTTCCCTTTCCATTCAAGAAAATATTTTACACACTGAAGTAAGTTTGTTCAAAGTGGAAAGCAGAACTTGGGTGACATCCTTTTAAGGCTTAAAACTTTGAATCCGTTTATGAAACAAAATCAAATCTCAAGTCTCTAGACATGGCCCTCCTGATGTTTTGGACCACAACTCCCAGAACTCTAAACTTAGATTGCCAATGGCAAAGGACTGTGGGATTTGTGGTCCAAAACATCTGGAGGGCCCAAGTTTGGACATGCCCATCCAGCCCTCTGCAAAAAACATAAAAAAAAAATAAAAAAATAAAAAATTAAAAAAACCACCCTGTTTTTTCCAAGGCTAGTTTAAGAAAAGAAGGACCAGCGTTTGGTAACAAAAACATGCACTTTGCAAACCCAAAGCTGCAGATTCAGTTTCTGACATTTTCTCTGCCTGAAAACCCAGAGACCCTTTTTTTTGGGGGGGGGGGGGACTCCCTGAAATTTAGGGGGGAGATAGCTAGATAGTAGATAGATAGATAGATAGATAGATAGATAGATTTTTTAAGGAATACAAAAAGTATAGCTCTTCGGGAGGAATGGGAAATCAAGGGGGGCTCTCTCTCCATTCCTCCTGAAGAGCTACACTTTTTTGTATTCCTAAAAAAATCTATCTATCTATCTATCTATCTATCTATCTATCTATCTATCTATCTATCTATCTATCTATATCTAATATATATCTCTCTCAAACCTTCTATCTATCTATCTATCTCTTACTAAACTCTCTCTCTCTCAAACCTTCTATCTATCTATCTATCTATCTATCTATCTATCTATCTATCTATCTATCTATTCTATATCTATATATATTCTATCTATCTAAACAGTATGAATCTCTCTAGTGTCTGTCTATCTCTTCTAATATCTATCTATCTATCTAACTATCTATCTATCTATCTATCTATCTATCTATCTATCTATCTATGAATCTATCTATCTATGTCTGTCCTATCTATCTATCTATCTATCTATCTATCTATCTATCTATCTATCTATCTATCTATCTATCTATCTATCTATCTATCTAAACAGTATGAATCTCTCTAGAGTATGTCTATCTATCTATCTATCTATCTATCTATCTATCTATCTATCTATCTATATCTATCTATCTCTCTATCTAAACAGTATGAATCTCTCAAACCTTATATCTATCTATCTATCTATCTATCTATCTATCTATCTATCTATCTATCTATTTCATCTGGCTCAGTCCCCCCCCCAAAAAAAAGGGGGACAAAAAAAAGGTCTCTGGGTTTTCTGGCAGAGAAAATGTCAGAAACTGAATGAATGAATGAATGAATGAATGAAAAATAATATTTTAAACAAGCTCTTCAGTACGAATGGGAAATCAAGGGGGGGGGGTGGCGTTCTGTCCACTTCCTCAGAAGATGACGCCCTCGCTCCGGGTGTATCACTGGCGGAAGGGGGTGGCGGGGGGGGGGGGAAGGGGCAAGGCAGAACTCTGCCCATGTTCAGAGGCACAGCGGCCTGGAGGCGCACCGATTTCGACGTCTATTTCGTCGAGGCGCATCTCCTGCCGGAAGAAGAGGGCGGCGGGCTCCCCTTCCTCGCCGACGGAGCCCAGGTTGAGGAAATGGAGCAGCTTCTCGGCCTCCTCGCCGTCGTCCCGGTTGAGCAGCTCCTCGAAAGGCGCCCCGTCGGCGACGCCCAGCGCCTTCTGCAGCCGCTCGCCCACCCACTGCACCCGCACGTCGTCCATGGCCCCGGAGGAGCTTCCCTGCCGCCGGGCACCGACGCTACCGCCCGCCGAGGCTTCGGGCTTCGGACTAGGCCCCGGCCACGCTCAGCCGTCGCCCTGGCAACGGAAGGGGGGGAAAGCGGCGCCCGGGGGCGGTCCTCCCTCGGCGGATTGGCCAGTCGGCTTGATTGACTTCTAGCCTGGCCAATGGCCAACTCGGGGCGGTGCGCCGCGGTTGAAAACCATGGCGGGACATGCCATATATATATATAGTATACAAATATACAATTGTTTTTATTTGTTTTATTTATTTATATAGCTTGTATGCCGCCCACTACCCAAAGGTCTCTGGTGGCTCACAATCAAAAATAAACAAATCAGACAATTAAAACATCAAAATTGCAATAAAGTTAAAACTGTAATAAATAATAAATTACTGTAATAAAGCTGACATTTTGAGTTTTCCTTCCTTCAAAACCCTGTCACCTTTTCCTAGCTTGAATTTGGCCTCCAAAGTGTCTTATTTCTGCTTCCTTTCCGTCCAGGCTACCTATCCCCACAGAACACTTGTGAAGTGTTCCTGAGCATGTGCAGAGGGCATTCCCAATCCATCTCCTTCACACCTTCCATCATGCCATCTCAAGGTTTAACAAGAGATGCAACCCTGGTTCAACCACTTCTAAAATAGCAATGGAGAAAAGCACCCTTTTGCTTGTAATCCCAAATGTGTCTTTTGCAAATCCATGCCATTAGGGAGAATGTGCAATATGTACTTTCATAAGACACTCTCCTTTCATCTTTTGTGTGTGCGCGCGTTTCAGGAGAGGTTGTGTATATCTCTTAAGAACAATTTTAACCAAACAAAAAGTCTGTTCTTCCCACTCTACAGGCCCAGTCATCCTCATTCAAAATTGCAGTACTGTACTTTGATTTCGGCTTTGCTTCTCACACAATTTTGCTACCATTAAAATGCTAGGCATTCCTCTTATAATGACTGGAGTCCAAGCACATTTGAAAGCTGATTTTCTCTTCTCCATTCTTACAATAAATGCAGGCAAAAGTTAGAATATGACAAAGACGACTGCATGATCCGGACAGGTTTAATCTAGTCAGTGTCATTAAATTTGCCTAACTCCCCTATATCTTTTTTTTACAGTTCTTCAAGGACTGAGGTATTGTTTACAGCTCCCATTAATTCCATTTCCCACCCTCCTAATCGAATCCAGAGATGTCTCTCTCCACCAATAAAAGCAAACAGTGTGTTCATTTTTAGCTACAATTAAACAAGTAGAGTGTATTTCCTCGAAATGAAAAAATCAGCTTTTATTTAAGATGAGTAGGAAAGTAACAAGATTAGATTTGTTCTGGCACTTATAAAATTATTTAACGTATTGGTATCCCCATTTCATTTTGGTATTTTTTTTTAAAAAAAAACCTACTTATCTTCACAGATCATAAAGAAACCTAGCAAATTAAGCTGTTACCTGATTGTGCAAATTTCCAGCCTGCAAGCTGTGGAATGCTACATGGAAAAGGAGTACTGTATATAAACTGTGTCAAGGATATCCAGGATTTCAAGGAGTTTGTTGAACAAAGACAAAATATCTCACACTTTTATACAAAGAGAACAACTAAACAGCACCGTTTCTTTTTTAGGGAAACATTTTCGGTTGTGCAAATATGTGAATACTCCTGGAGCTCAGTTAAAATACATAAGACTTTCAGAAAGATTTCAGGTACCAATCTTGGAAGAGGAACTTTGAAATGTGCTCCTGTATCTTTTAATTCAAGCTGGCAAAGAGGCGTCTCCCCAAAATGAATCTGAATAAATTCTTCAGTGAACCCAAAATCCAGAGTGGTTTGGCTGACCTTTCTCTCCTAACAAAAATGTAAAAGGTGCCATGGGCAAAAAATTAGTAGAACTCTTATGCCAACAAAAGGATTTAAAAGAAAACCTTATTACTACTTACGACTATATATTAACTCTTGGCAGCTCCCTAGAAATACTGAAAGATAAACAGCATTCTTTAGCTGAAATTGCACATAGATATAGAAATATTAGTGGCAATGACCAAGGAAATAAACAGTGCAATCCTATGCCTTATAAAAAAAGTCACTCTGCAATCAACAGAGCTGCTTCCAGTTACATATACATAAGGAGAGTGCTGCAAGAATGCTACAAAGATAGCATTTTTAGAAGGAGAAATCTGATGTTCAGAATCAGTTCAGGAAAACAAACATTTGTAATGCCAATTTACAAGAGGTCCCATGTTTGCCAAGTCCCAAGTGAGAGGTAATATATTACAAAAATTATTTGGCTGCACTGTAAGGCAATCAGTGATGTTCTTTTCAGCGGTCAGCTGTATAAGGACGACACCGAAGGACACCATTATTTTCAAAGTAGTCCAGAAACAGCAGCCAAATTATGCCAAGTCTCTGTTAAAAAGTAAGGGGATTTCTTGAAAGGAGAAAGGTGTGAACTTGTATCCTTCACCTGCATAGAATTTATTTTGAAACTCTACCCTGGAACGAGAAACACAATTATATTAGACAATCAAATGTCACAAAATTGAATTAAATATTGATCAATCCTAAACTTTTCAAACTTGTTAGGCCAACAAGTATTGAATTCGTATGCCGTACAAAAGTATTTTAAAAGTGAAACATTTAAAAGTCTGGAAAATATTCATGTGTATATATTTTTAAAGTAAGCCACCTTTTTAATTAAAATCCCCCAAATGTTTTCTGAGTGAGATAACCTAACTATTAAAAAGTTAGAAGGAAAACAAGTACCAGTGAAGTCGTATTGCGTGCAGAAAAGCTGAGAGCCCTTCCATGAGTAAAAGAATGAAAATGGTTAAAACCATAAATAAGGCTGAAACTGGAACCAGTAGCAGGATCCCGTAGGTAGCATCTACACGGAGGCCCACTCTCATGACCATTGCCCAGAGCACTTCTGATAACTCTATATAAAAAAAGTTCACAAAATGACATTTAGCAGATCTTCAGATACCTAAAACAAACAAACCTTATGACTTATAGTTGACTACGATAGTCTATGGCCTGCATTGCCGACAAATAATATTACAAGTGGACCCTCGTATAACAAACGGCTTGTATAACATTAAATTTGTACAACATAAAAAATCCAAGAGATAGGGGAAATTTGCTTAACAGAATCGCCTATGGGGCAAATCCGTACAACATAAAAATGGTCGTGATTAGGGATTACTCCGTTTTCAATGCATTCCTATGGAAACTTTGTATAAAGGAAAATTTGCTTAACAGAATTTCATTTGGAACAAATTAATTCCTTTGTACAAGGTACCACTGTATTAGGGGCATACAATAAAATATGCATATTTGAAATAGTAGAAAAGACAGCAAGGAGGCCTTGTTTTGAGGCCAACGGGATACGTACGCGCATGGGCCAAACTGAGGGCCCAGAGCCTCAGGTACGAAGCCGTGTTCGAGATGCACCCCAGGCAGTATTCAATGGTGTGGATGACTTGATCCATGAATACGTCTACAAAATTAAACTGAAACAAAATATGGCGTAAATAGGCCTGGTGCATAAAGAAGCTTGTAGGGCAAGCCAGTCCAAGTGAAAGGCAGAAAGGTCCCTTGAGAAGTTATGTTATTAGCAAATAATAGGATGTGTCTGTTTAATAAAGCACCCTCAATATACATGGCATGTTGAATCAGTGAATAAAGATGACTGGTCTCAGCCCTGATAAAAACAATCTAAAATTTTAAAGGATAGAAAGAAAGAAAGAAAGAAAGAAAGAAAGAAAGAAAGAAAGAAAGAAAGAAAGAAAGAAAGAAAGAAAGAAAGGAAGGAAGGAAGGAAGGAAGGAAAACAGATAAGGCCATGGGCAAACAGGAGAAAAATATGTATTCAGGCTGGATTTGGAGAAGTCAAACCTCTAGACATCACGGGGGAAGATGTAATTTAAAGATAGCTCTGAAAGCAGACAGAAAGTTTCTTATAAGCACAGGCATTCTGGTTAAAGCACCCACAAAATACTCCACAATTGTTCTGCAAGTACTTCAATTTTTTTTTTTTTTTTGGGCGGGGGGGGGGGAGAGATAGCCATAGAAGAAAGGGTAGTGAAGATACGTCCAAAGTAATATAAAGCAGAGAGAGAGAGAGAGATCTATATTAAAAAGAGAAATGCTAAATCATCACTGAAGGGGATTTGCTTGCTTCTGAGCCCTATAACCAAGGGGTCCACATAGAAGCACACTCATTTACCTCTTCTTTATTCTCCTCTTTATGCCTGGTATCCAAAGGGCTGCTTCCTTCTTCCACGTCATGAGTCGTCAACAAAGCAATCTCTTCGTCACTTTCTTTGCGTACCAGCCGGTAGCCTTTCTGTAAGAACATAAGAACCTAAGAAGAGCCCTGCTGGATCAGGCCAAAGGCCCATCTAGTCCAGCTTCCTGGATCTCACAAGTGGCCCCACCAGATGCGTCTGGGAGGGCACGAGACTAGATCTCTGTCTCCTGATATACCACTCCCCCTGCATCTGGCCCTCGAAGTACCCCGGTTTTAAGCTTGGAGATGATACATCTCCCTCATGGTTTGTAACCATATAGGGGGACACATCAAGGTGCATGTCGTTCGTTCGTATATAGTATACTTTTAGGAGCTGGCACAGGGGGAAAGGATGGGTCCCCCCCCCCATCAAGGATCGACCCGATCCACAGGGAATTCTTTCAGATACGTACTCGGTAGGCCCCGATGCCTCGGCCACCGTTGTTCAACCAGTATAAATACAGGGGTTTTCCGAAGAGCAACACAGGGACGGAAAGCAACGCAACCATTAACAGGATCCTCTGTACAACGATCTGTTTCGGAAGGAAGGGGGACAGATGTAAAAGCGGCTTTCGGGAAAGATCGGCTTTCCGTGAGCGAGGCAAAGCCCCCCTCAAGGCCGATCTAACAGTGCCAAAAAGGTCATTTTAAATGAGAAATTCATCTTTCTTCAGACTGCCTCTTGTTACAAGGCAGGTTCTATGGCAGTGATGGCGAACCTAGGGCACGGGTGCCAAAGGTGGGACTCGGAGCCCTTTCTGTGGGCACCCGACATGGCCCCTTCATAGCCACCTGTATACAGGTTAAATTGCTGCATTGGCACTTTGCAAAAAAAAAAAAAATTAGTGGGTTTTGAATTGCAGTTTGGGCACTCGGTCTCTAAAAGCTTCGCCATCACTGTTCCCAAAAGAGGAAATGTCTCGTCAACGCTTCAGAATTTTTATTCTTTTAACCTTTTTAATGTTTTCAGAATAAGTGGCCCCATACATAAGAGGCTCCCTCTGTGTTTTCTTTTAATTTTCCTCTTGTGAGACAGACAAGGGGAAGGGAATTCTGAGTTCTCTTCCTGACTTTCAAGTTATAACGATTACCAACCTGTCCTGGGAAAAGGAAATTATCTGTTTTCCCAGAAAACATAAACATGTCGATGAACAGAATCAGAATGCTGGGAGCCGTTCTGGAGTTGTTGACGTTGAAAGCTAGCCATTTGTAGACAATCATAAATACAAGGTATCCGAAGACAGAGGTGATAAAGAGAAGTTGAGGGATGAAGACGAAATAAATATTGTACGTCTTCCTAAAATGCCTGTGGAAAATAAAAAGAAAACGTGTTAAGTTCTTGGTCAAGAGCGGCCGCTAATTCTTGTGCTGAAAATTCACAAAGAAATAAATTCACCATATTGAGTGGCCTTTGTTGCCAGATGGTGCAGTATACAATTCTAATAAATAAATAGCAAATAATGATAAATAGAGAGCTTTTGGCATGGGGCGTGGTGGCTCAGCGGACTAAGGCTCTGAAAACTGTCGGATGCAAAGTCGGCAGCTTGGCAGTTCGAATCCCGGGTGCCACTCAGCAGAGTGAGCTCCCACTGTTCACCCCGGCTCCTGCAGACTAGCAATTTGAAAAGCATGTAAAATGCAAGTGCTGTAGATAAATAGGTACCGCCGTAAAAAGCGGGAAGGTAAAACAGTGTTTCCTTGCTGCCATGCCGGCCACGTGGCCACGGACTTGCACAACACTGGCTCTTTGGCTTGAATACGGAGATGAGCACCACCCCTAGAGTCAGACACGACGATAATGTATGTGCAGGGGAAACCTTTTACCTTTGGAAGAACAAGGTTTCTTCATTTCCTGGAGGGGCAGGGAAATGTCATACAGCTATCATACAGCAAAGAGTGTTCCTTGCTGACTGTAGCCTTGTGAAGATGCTTTAATGGGGACTGCGAAGCGGGATGGGCAGTGAGACACAGACTAAAGCTACACAGAAGGGTAATTAGGAACTAGGCTAGAGCTTGGATGGCAAGCCAGTTCTTGAATGCAGACGCTGTACAGGATAATATATCCCTACCGGAAAATCAAGGGAGTCAAAACAATTGCTGAATATTTCCTACTTACCAGTGGTTAAACCCTGCAAGGATGATGCCAAAGACCATGTGTAGCACTCCGATGATGATCGACATTTTCATTTTGAAGGAATTTAAGAAAGTGAGGCGGTTGCCTGCCAGGTTCCAAATCTAGAAACGGACAGGAGAACAGACAACACAATCACACGCGCAGCCACAAGGTCCCAGATGCTCTGACTCAGTTATGCTTTTACAAGGAAAAAAAATTGGCGTTTCCAAGCACAAGAAACCCAGTGAATATTAGGAGGTGAAGCACCGAGGATGTTATTTAAGGGACTTTCTAACCCCTGGTGTTCAGGACCGGAAGGACGGCCATCAGCAAAGCAAGTGAGACCTGACACAATGGAGGTACCTGTTACCCGACAAAGCGATACCAGAATGAGAGGCTGTGAGTTACGATACGTCCAGGTTCCAAAACAGAAATGAAATGTGATCAGATTTTCTAGGATGCAGGTACACCAACTTTGGGGGCAGAGGGGAAGAGAGATCGACATACTGTACTAATAATTCTCAGGCCCATCGCTGGAACACACCCAAATACTCACTGGATCAATGCCGAACGGATACGCCCCTCCAAACACCCCGGTCACATTTGGATTCAGTGTTAGGAACTGATTATTCAAATCCTCGTCTCTGTAGAACAACAACAATTTTTAAGCAACTAAATTCAAGACTTAGGACTTGCATACAGGCATGTTTTATCATCTCACTCTCGGCTCTCTAGATGTTTTGGACCGCAACTCCCACAGTCCTTTGTCACTGGCAATCTAAACTTAGAATTCTGGGAGTTGTGGTCCAAAACATCAGGAGTGCCAAAGTTTGGACATGCCTGCACGAGGTTGTTTGCTACTTTGCTTTGTTTGTTAAAAAAAAAAGCATTCAAAGCAATTTCAGTACCCTTAAGGTAAAAAGTATAGGATAACTATTTTGATTTGTCTTATTAATGGGCTGCCTTTCTCTTGATAAGAAGGATTAAAAAGAACTTTAAAAGCTCACAGTATTTAAAAGTATAGAATTAAAAACACAGCAGGTTACACGTGAGAAAGCAATTGAACGATAAATCAGATTGAAAGGCAATGAGTGATTAAAACGTGTAAAATGTTAAAAACAATCTTAACTCTGTAAAAAAAAGGTTTTCCAGGGATTTCAGCGACGATTGCTAAAAGCCTGCTGGAAAACATGGGGGCTTCAGCGGTCAGCAGAAGGGTAAAAGAGAAGAGACCACCATGATCTCTCAGTGAAGGTAATTCCACAACATGGGGGCAACAAAAAAAAAAAGACCCTCTCGTGTGTCCCCCTGCCTATTCCTCCAATGAGACCCAGTGGAAGGCCTCCTGAAAATCTTAAAACACTGAGAAGGAAATAGACCACATAATAACTTCAGGGGCCTCAGCTGAACCCTACTATCTTTCTTAGAACCAACCAAAAAATCTTAACAAGTCAGAAATCAACATTGACCAAGGCCATTAACATTTTGGCTTGATCTGCAGATGGTTATAATTTTGCCCGGAAACACTTTTTCCCCCTTCCCCTCAACGCCCCGAGCAGTTGTGGTAGTTGAGCTGTCGATTGCTTTACACACATGTAAAAAGGTTTTGGAGAGGAGTTTAAATAACTGCTATTTTTTAAAAAAAAGACACATGGCATGTACTAGCCCCGTGGCGCAGTGGTTAAATGCCATAACTGCAGATAAAACTGTGTTCACGACCTGGAGTTCAATCCCAGGTAGCAGGCTCAAGGTTCACGCAGGCTTCCATCCTTCTGAGGTTGGTAAAATGAGGACCCAGCTTGCTGGGGGGGGGGTGGCATTGTGTAGCCTGCATACTGTAATTAAAAACTGTAAACCGCCCAGAGACTACTTGAAGTGGGATGGGGCGGTATATAAGCAGAACACTTTGCTATGTATTGTGTATTGGATGCACTTTTGATGTAAGCATGACATTAGCAAAATGCACACACACCGAGCCAATGGTGGAGCTTCTTCTCTCAACCTATTTGTTTCGGGGTTCTTTTGACAATGGCAAGTTACATGGGAACAACTTGGGAGGAACTTACCGCCACTCTGCTTCAAACATAGGGGTCACGTTCCAGCGGGAGCCAAATATAATCAAGGACTTGGAAAAACAGTCATTGTAGATCAGGCCCGTGTACACCGAAAACACCCCCATCAGCAGGATAATGTACCGCCCTTCAAAAAACATCTTCATGATCTGTGGACGTTTCAAGAAGGTAGGTGACCCTCGGCTATGAACACACGACACGTACAACATCTCTGGCGGACACATCCTGTATTGTCAGGGAAGCCATACAGGAAACCCCTCTCCACCCCTGTGGCGCAGGGGTTCAATGCCTGTCCTGCAGGTAAAACCATGCTCACGACCTGGGGTTCAATCCCAGGTATCCGGCTCAAGGTTCACTCAGCCTTCCATCCTTCTGAGGTCGGTAAAATGAGGACCCAGCTTGCTGGGGGGGGGAGGCAATGTGTAGCCTGCACACTGTAACTAAAACACTGTAAACCGCCCAGAGACTACTTGAAGTGGTATGGGGCGGTATATAAGGAGAAGACTTTGCTTTTTACTGGCTAAAATCTCTTTGCTGACAAATGTCATCATAAATAAATAAATAAATAAATAAATAAATAGATGATGATGAGGAGGATGATGATGATGAGGATGAGGATGAGGATGATAAGGAGCCCCATGGTGCAGTGGTTAAATGCCTGTCCTGCAGGTAAAACTGTGCTCACGACCTGGGTTTAATCCCTGGTAGCAGGCTCAAGGTTCACTCAGCCTTCCATCCTTCCGAGGTTGGTAAAATGAGTACCCAGCTTGCGGGGGGGGGGGCAATGTGTAGCCTGCATAGTGTAATTAAAACTGTAAACCGCCCCAGAGACTACTTGAAGGGGTATGGGGCGGTATATAAGGAGAACACTTTGCTCTCAACAGGGGCGGAGGATTCTAGGCACAATCTGTCCCCTATTGATCACGCTGCCCTTTCATCGGGGTCCCCCGGGGAAGATCAGGACCACTTCACACCTCCGCCAGGAAGGCCTCTGCTAACAACCCGTATTAAGCAAGTTCTGGGAAGGGCTGCTGAGGTGTGACTTTCACGCATTGTCCATCACGAGCCTATTCTGAGCAGGGTGAAGTGGAACCAACGTGGAGGATAAACTGGAGGTGGCCCACCAGCCTTCCTCAGATTAAAGATTAGCTTCATGTTTCATCCTAACAAGAAAAGGAGTCCACCTGCCACAACTCAACATCCGGAGAATCTCACCTGGATGACTGAGCACTTTAATAAGATGCTGGACAAAGGCGGGCAAAAGGACAAGGACAAGGATCAAAAATCCACTAGAAGGCACCCCCCCCTGCCCTGTCATTGCCAGCACTGATGGAAGTGAATCAGAACTCCACCCCCCACACACACACCTGGAGGGGGGGGGAAAGACTTTTTTTTTAAAACCTCCCCTTACCTCGTCTTGTGATCGCTGCAGTTTGGAATGCTTCTCAAACAACACCATGCACAACGCAAACAGGGCCATCAGAAATCCGTGGCCGCAGTCACCAAACATAACCGCAAATAAGAAGGGGAAAGTGACGGTTGTGAAGACAGCTGCAAGATCGGAGAGACAAGACTTAAAGACTTTGCTTTTCAGGGACGCCTTCAACAATGACTAGGGATTTCCCCCCCCCCCCTTTCCTCCTCCTTTCGTGTTGCTTGGACTGCTATTGTGACTGCTCCTGGTATTTTTATGTGAATTTGAGTTCTCGTTTGGGAAGTAGGAGCGGTATATAAATTTGAAAATAAATAAATAAATAAAATAAGAGCCCGGCGTCAGAAGCAAGGGGCTTATCGTGGGTGGGGAGCAGGGCTCTCGATCGAACGCTTGCCTCTCGGACGGTGACCCAGGAATCTCAAAGATCAAGGCAATTTTGTGGTGAGGAGGAGCCTGTGAAATAAGTGCCATCCCCCTTCAAACTGGAACTGCCTCTCGAGAATTCCACCTCAGCTATTTATCGACAGAGAAACAGCGGTGACATTAAGAGAGGGGGGAGGCCAACACACACGGCTAAAGAGCTATGTACTTGAACGGACCCAAGGGAGCCCTTTTCTGCTCCTCTGAATTTCCAAACAAAGGCCAATCAGGGTGGAGGGGGTGGGGAACACCATTAACATTCCCCGTCTCAATTTCAGTCCTCAAAAATCAAGAATTGCTGCACTCTTGCTGTTAAATAAACCTGAACTGCAGCAGTGACACAATGGGCAAGTGAAAAGATCAAGAATCTCAGCAACGTCCTGTAAACCGTTGATGCTTCTAAGTGTTAAACAGCTGATAACTTTTTTTATCCATGCGTCGCCAATTCTTCTCACGTTGGTTTTTGCAAATCCTTTTTAGAACCGTGAATAAGAACAGTGCGATCCAAGTATATTCTGCTTTTTAATCAATCGTGGTCGACACGCCACGTACTCACCTGGGTTTATTTCCTGGTAACTCCCAATTCCGTACGCATCCACTATGTTCTGGAAGCCAGAGGTAAATTTATTGGTCCGTATCAAAGTCGGAGGCGTTTCTCTCGTGGGAATCGTGTTCATGAAGGAAGGAACTGAGGCCCCGCTTTCTCTCTGATTACAGAATCAAACAATTATGAGTGGCATTAACACTTCCGGCACATGTGACGAAGCTGAGAAAATAACACACTTTTTCCATTCCACCATCCAGGTATTAAATCATGCATGCATAGTAAAAAAAAATAAGTATACCTGGCATTGGTATCAAACAGTTGAACGCCTATGTTCCTAACCTTGAGTAACCCAGGCGATCTTGGACTACGATTCCCAGAAGCCTTTGCCACGAGATGTGCCCCCCCCCCCCCGGGTTTTGCTGGGAGCTGCAGTCCAAGAGCACCTGCAGACTGTAGTATGTTTCATGTCTTTTTGCTCGTTATGGACGGCAACAATCATTAACTCAATGAAACTAAATGCAGACAGCTCAGTGGCCAAGGTCATAAGAACATAAGAACGTAAGAAGAGCCCTGCTGGATCAGGCCAAAGGCCCATCTAGTCCAGCTTCCTGGATCTCACAGTGGCCCCACCAGATGCCTATGGGAACGCATGAGACTAGAGATCTGTCTCCTGGTACCACTGCCCTGCATCTGGCCCTTGAAGTACCTTGGTTTTAAGCCTGGAGATGACACATCTCCATCATGGTTTGTCACCTGGGATGGACTTTTCCTCCAGGAATCTGTCCAGTCCCCTTTTGAAGGCATCCAGGCCAGATGCCATCACCACATCCTGTGGCAGGGAGTTCCACAGACTTCAAAGCCAGAAGTCGGGAGATCAATTCCCCCACTGGGCCTCCTTGACCGGAGCTGAACTCCATGATCCAGAAGACCCCTTCCAGATGTGCAGTCCTATGATAAAGACAACATCCAAGGGTGTTGACGGCCCTGAGATCCGACGCACACGCGGCAGACGGACAACAAGGCCGTTGGATGTGACCATACTCCAACAGCTGCCCACGTAGGTGCCTCTCCATCAATTGTACATGGCCCCAGACCATCCTGAACCCGGTCTCGATACGGTTGCTACAACAACCTCAAGTCACTAACCGTGACGTACCAAACACCTCTTTGTCAGAAGAACTGGAGTGTGATATCCGATCATGGGCGGCTCAGCTGCAACTTTGAAACAACAGCGCAAAGGCGGCCTGTATCTTTCTTGACATGCATCTAAGGAAACTTTCCCAGGCAAAATCCATCCTGCCAAGAACTTATGGATTTGCTTTACACAGGTCCGCACCTGACCAAGTGGACAGCCCTGACCCACAAAAGCTAGCCGATTTTTTTAAGTCTTCAGTAAAGGCACTGTCCAGTCTCCCATTTGTGTTCTGAAATGACCTGACAACTTCCTTTCCTATCCACCACGTAGGGACCAGACATTCTCTCATCTCTGTTTTAAAGAGAGAGGCACCTTGGCCGTGCGCGTCGCAAACTTCAAAAAAGTTACTCGTTGCCGCTCAATGACTTACCGATCCCTCCTCAAGGGCCTGGCGCATATTTGGGAGATCTGAGACAGGGCACCAGACTTCGGCAATCAGGCATTTGTTTGTGACGTCAAAACTGCAGAGGTTTAGCACGTGGTAAATCGCTTTCATTTTCTTCACCTGAACGTCCCAGGTGTAGATGGATTCGGAAGCTTTGCACAGAACCTGCCGTAAATAATCCTCCGTTTTGTGCAGCACCTTAAAGAAATATCAAACAGCAAATATAGGATCAACCCCCCGCCGTATCAAGGACAGGGCAAGTTTGCGGGAAGGGGGGCCACAGTTTCCCTCCCTCCTCCATGTTATCTCTCTCAGAGATGGGCGCGAACCGGCGATTCGTTTCTTGGTCGAAGTGTTATTTGGCACTTCCTGGCCCCGCCTCTTCCGATGGGCACTCACTCAGAGGCAGCACTCGAAGAAGGCGGGGCAAGGAAGCCATGTCACTTTCCTCTGAGTGGGTGCCTCCCTGGAGGAGGCGGGGCCGGGAAGTGCCAAAGACATGTTCGCTCGGGAAACGAACGGGCAGCAACCACCAAATCGGCGCTTTGTGCCCATCTCTAATCTCTATCCATGTGGGCCTTTCAACGTTTACGTCAGACCATTTGCAGTCCACCAAGCCATTTTCTCTCATCCCTGGCGGCTCAGCTGGAAATGTTTGGGTGTTGTTGAAAAGTAAGACCCCCAGGCTCTGGACATGTTCTATTTACATGTGCACATTTTTAATGTGTAGCAACCTATCTGTGCAGATAAATGTTATTCCTTTGGAAATACAGCGGTACCCTGACTTAAGAGCAGCTCGCCTTAAGAGCAATTCGACTTAAGAGCAGAAAACTGTTTGCATTTTAACTGCCGCCTTACACATTTTAGATATGGTCTGCTTGACTTACAAATATTTTTCTTCATTTTTAAAAAAATTTTTTAAGTTACTCTTTCAATTTTTTTTAGATAGGTACCTCGACTTAAGAGTAGGTTGACTTAAGAGCATGCAGCCGGAACGGATTACATTCGTAAGTTGAGGTACCACTGCACTTAAAAAAAAAAAAAGAATCTTAAATGCACAGTTATGTTGGACCGGTCTTTTATTGCAGCAGTTTGAGCCTCCCAACAGCTACCGGGGGGTGGGGTGGGGTGGGGGGGGGGGGGGGTAAACGAGGAACAAGAACTTCCGACTCACAATATGGAGATCCTGAATGCGAATCTGGAGTCCCTCCATCACCGTTCGGCGCTCCTCAAGAGTGCTGGGATAAGGATACATGTGGCAATGGTAGCTGGCAAGAGAAGACCAAAGGGATCATAGGGACATAAAAATCGTGCTCTTAGAAAGAAAGGAAGGAAGGAAGGAAGGAAGGAAGGAAGGAAGGAAGGAAGGAAGGAAGGAAGGAAGGAAGGAAGGAAGGAAGGAAGGAAGGAAGGAAGGAAGGAAGGAAGGAAGGAAGGAAGGAAGAACGAAGTTGGGAGAAAAATCCTGTCAGCCGCCCAGAGACCTTTGGGTAGTGGGCGGCATATAAGTTGTAAAAATAAATAAAAAATAAATAAAATAAACCTCTCCGGTCAGTAAAAAGGCTGAAGAACATTTATAAATATGAAATACAGAATGGAATCAGACACCGATCCTTACCAGTCACAGATTTTCTTCACTTTCTGACCGATCTGTTCACCCCAATAGGAGATTAAGAAAACAAACCACTTCGTCGGCTCTCCCTGAAAAAAGAATGGCAGTTATTCAATAGAACAAAAACGGCACTCTTTAGAGGTAACCGATACACACAGCTCTTAAGGTGCAGAATTGAAAATGGAGCTTTGATGGACAAAACGTTCACATTGTGTACAGAAGTAGGTCAGGGAGCTTCTGCTGGTGAAAGGGTTAAACACACACACACACAGAGAGAGAGAGAGAGAGAGAGAGAGAGAGAGATGGATGCCTGGCGCACAAAGACTAACATCCTCTATCAACAGCAAAACCCAAGAGTTCTCTTTCTGGGTCATGCTGTGCCTTCCTTCAGATGGCATGCAAACAAACATCGTAAGAAGCTCCCTCTGTCACTAAGGGGTTGCATTCCAGCATCACGGTAAACCATGGTTTATGACTAATCGGTACAATGTTATAAAAAGTTGAGCGCTGGTACCCATCTTCTCCTTCCTGTCTTCTGCTACACATCCACAAGAAGGAGCTGGGAAGGATTTAAGTTCTGGCTTCGATTAAACTGTGGTTTGTTGTTACAGGTAAGAAGGGCCCATCTGAGGCTAACCTTAACCGCGGTTTGCTTGAAAGAAACCACCATTGGCCAAAGCTTTGGGTGAAGCAGGCTGTAGTTAGTAAAGGAGGCAAATAAAGGCACTTGCGAATTTGATCGGGCACGCATCTTCACAGGGACATGATGCCACCAGTTTATCTTGGTTACTCACCGTATCTGGGTCCTCCAGACACTCGTCCACTTCTGAATACGAAACGATCGTATACCCTTTGCAGACCCGCCACAGCATTTTCTCAAAAGCTTCAATCTTGGCTCGGTGAACTAAACCAGACACAAACCTACAATAAAATGAAAAGGGAGAGCTGTGCTCTACACTTACCTAGTCATTACACGCTACCATCGTAAGGGATGCGGGCCATTCAGATGATGGGAAAGCTAAACCATCTGTGTACACCTACATACAGCATTTTTGTGTGCATAAGACTACATTTTCATTTAAAAGGTGCTTTACATGTTACCAAAATCGGCCTATCAATCTCCGTGAAGAGGCAGCGTTTAAAGCAGTGGTTCTCAACCTGCCTAATGCTGCGACCCTTTAATACAGTTCCTCGTGTGGGGGTGACCCCCTTGCCCTGCTCGGAAGAGGTCACAAGCCCCTTTTGGCAAGCCACTGCTACAGATGCCATACAGAACTTCCCTCTACAGCAGGCATGTCCAAACTTCAGCCCTCCAGATGTTTTGGACCGCAACTCCCACAGTCCTTTGCCACTGGCAAGCTAAGCTTAGAATTCTGGGAGTTGTGGTCCAAAACATCAGGAAGGCCGAAGTTTGGGCATGCCTGCTCTACAGGGACCCTCAGCCAATCGCAGCCTCTGGTGCCATTGACTGACATCCCCTCCAACCACTCAAGCTGCAACTCACTCTTCCTCCCTTCCTCCCCCTCCTCCTCCAGCCCCAAACCATTTGTGCCTTTTTCTTCAGTGGTTCATGGCGACCCCTGTGAAATGGTCCTTCGACCCCCCCCCCAAAAAAATGTGCCCATATTGCCGACTGCCCACCTGAGAGTGTTAAGACGCCATCCCAGTTTTTTTAAAATCACCTACCCTAATTTGGCACCAAGCCTGTGCATGCAGCTGTAGTCCGCCAACCTCTCGGTTTCTAAAGCAGGGAATTCTTCATAATTACTTGGTACAGAGGGCTCGAGCTAAAAAAACACAACCAAAATTTAAAAAAAATAGAGAGTTGCTATGGGACCAGTCACACCAGAGGAACATCGATTCAAATCGATGTAGACCACAGTTTAAACTGCAATTCAATTTGAAACCTAAAACAACTTTTCTGAAGATTTAAATAAGTGTTTCGTCCAAACTGTTTTGGCATTACAATTTAAAAAAATTTAAAAATGTTTTTTTCTAAGACATCAAAAATTGTTATTTTTTAAAAAATTAATGTTTTAAACCAATGGGATTTTTAAACCAATGGGATTCGTCCAGCGACCCACCGCCTCCCTTCCGCCCAGCCTTGTTTAGGAAGGCTCAGAACTTCGTCCGCAGCGCCCAAGGCCACGATACCTCGGCCGTCCTCCTGACGAAGGACTGGGTGATGCGCAGCATGTGGGTGTACTCCGTAAGCTCAAGAAGGTTCCTCCTCAGCTTCTCCTTGTTTTTCGTCACTTCTCTCAGCTCCACTTCGAGCTTCTGCAGTTGCTCCTGCAAGGGGTCCAACAACGGCTGCCATTTTATTTGTTGTTGTTGTTGTTGTTGTTGTTGTTGTTGTTAGACTTGTAATTAAGGGGCCTCGTGGCGCAGTGGTTAACTGCCTGTCCTGCTGGTAAAACTGTGCTCACGACCTGGGGTTCAATCCCAGGTATCCAGCTCAAGGTTCACTCAGCCTTCCAGCCTTCCGAGGTCGGTAAAATGAGTACCCATCTTACTGGGGGAGGGGGGGGCAATGTGTAGCCTGCATTACTGTAATTAAAAAACTGTAAACTACCCAGAGACTACTTGAAGTGGTATGGGGTGGTATATAAGCAGAACACTTTGTATACCGCACCATCCAGCAACAAAGGCCACTCTGGGCGGTTTACAGGGTTTAAAAAAAACAAACAGATAATCCATTAAACATAATCATATATTAAAAATGTACCGAGAAAGGTGGGCAGGAAGTTTGTGCGCCTTTACCTGGATTTCCAGCATCTGCTTCAGCGGAGGAGCGGCGGGGCTGGCGTGTCCGTCTGGGAGAGGAATCTCGGCCCTCTTGATCTCCTGCAGGAGGTACCCTGGAGCGAAGAGAGAGGAGGGGAAGAAAATAAGACCCCATTCAAGGGAGATTTGACGTTCCGTTTCTCCGAAACTGCTTTCTGAGAAAGGCCGGGCATTTTTCGACCCTCCACCGCCATGGGCTTTCCGGGTTCTTAGTTCTGGAGAAATTCCGGCTTCTCTCGGTCTGCCCTGGAGAAACAGGAGGAGGAGGCCTGTACCACGTCCCCAAGTGGGCAGACAGCTCGTGGAATAGTTTATGCCTCTTTCTCTGGGTGCAGGATCCGGTGCCCTCAGAGCTCCCCTGGACAGCCAGAATGCAAGAGAACATCCAGGTTGACGCATTTCACTGCCCTTGAAATAAATCCTGTCCGATTTTTAACCTGGGGGTTGATTTGGTTGGGGAACCATAATAAATGAACTGTCGACTGATGATGAAGGTCGGATAAATGATCTTCTCCTGCTAACCATCTGCCTGGGAAATAAGGAGCCAGTCTTCACAACAAATTACTTTTGTCCCAGGAGGAATCGTTTTCTAATGTCGGTTTCTTCTCTCTGTTTTTATGTTGGCCATATCCCCAAAGAGGTTCGGCTCTCTAATAACTCCCCAAAATCGATCTGATTTAAAGGCACGCCTGAAAGAACAGGCTTGGACAGCAGGAAGGTTCCTTTGGAGCAGGATAACACTTTAAATATCAGATTTCAGGCCACTTTGGGCTCTAAAAGTCAGATATAATCCTTTACACAGAATGGGAAGCAGCTGGCAACGAGTAGTCCAGAATAGGTTGAATACAAGCAGGGTACATAAAAATCAATAACCTTTAAAAATACCATCATATTCATTTGAATCACAATTTAAATAAAAATATTTTTATTTAACTACATTAAAAACCTTATTTATTTATTTATTTATTTATTTATTTAAATTACATTATTTAAACCAGTGGTTCTCAACTGTGGGTCCCCAGATGTTCCTGGACTGCAACTCCCAGAAATCCCTTCCAGCACAGTAAGTTGTGGAGGCTTCTGGGAGTTGCAGTCCAGGAACATCTGGGGACCTACAGGTTGAGAACCACTCATGTAAACCAATCCAGCAGGGACAGAATCCTGCCGCAATGGACCCACCAGAATCCCGACAACTGTATTTTGAACTACTTGGCATGCCTGATCTAAGGACTGTTTTATATTCAGAACAATAGCACAATAGCACAACCCATCAGGATGTCTCCAAGAAAAATGGGTGCCAAGCAAGTAAGCAATTCACGCAGTGGCGCAGTGTAAGACATCTACAACGCCATGCACCGTCCCCAGACAACACATTTCAAATCCTTATGGAGGATTTGCATCCCACAAGGTTGCTTGTCATCCTTAATCCAAAACCTTAGCAGCATGCAGAATGCAATTAGCTACACAATACCCCGCTTTCAGCAAGAGCTGAGGAATTCCATAGCTTTCAGTCACCTCCAAGATTAATAGGCTTATCTTGTTTCCCTAAAGGAGATTTAACTCCAGAATCAAAGGCAAAGAGAAACAGCTGAGATCCACCCAGGTCAGACTTCTGGAAGGAGGAAGAAAGGCACGGAGGAGAGGGTGAAAGCAGAACCAAGTACAGTCATGCTTTACGAGCTGCCAAGAGATGTAAGAAGGGCTCTTAGCTCACCTCTCCCTCCCTCCAGGTCCGGTGGGAAAGAAAAGACGCCACATGGAAGCGATGAGGCAGCTCTGAGGCGAACCTCAGGAAAGGCATAAGCTTTTGTTTGGGAAAGGAACCAGAGACGGCTGATGGTTAACGAAAGAGCAAGTCAACCAAGACACACACACACAACCCCCGCTTACCTAAAATCCTTTCCATCTCTTCACATTTCTTCACTTCGCTCACATATTTTCTCTGAAACACGCTGGTGCTTGGGTTGAGCTGGAAAGGCAGAAAAATGGGATTTGCGTTATTAGGGCATTCTCTGCTGGGTCCCGGAGCCACCGGCTCGGAGGGTCTTAAAAGGAGATTAGATTAAATGCACTGATTAGGTCCCGTGGGTTCCTGATATACATAAGCAGAACTCCTATGTAGAGGAGCAGCGTTTAATAGAGAGACATAGCTACAAGGCTTCCTAGACGGGTTTAGAAGACCACTTTTGGAAATGTGACCTTCAGATGAGTGATTTGGCATCGGAACAACCCAGGTTCTCGCATTCAAATGGGAAAATGTCTGAAAAATCCACATTTCGAAAGAAGACACCTAGGACTGTTCACCAACAGAGCAGATGTATAGAATCATAGAGTTGGAAGAGACCTCAAGGGCCATCCAGTCCAACCCCCTGGAATCTTCTGTCACAGATCTTCTGTGTCATCGACCTGCACAGCGTGGCTCGCCAAATAATTCGTGGGTATCGAAGCCTTTAAACCAGTGGTTCTCAACCGGAGGGTCCCCAGAAGTTCTTGGACTGCAACTCCCAGAAACCCCTTCCAGCACAGCGTGTGGCGGAGGCTTCTGGGAGTTGCAGTCCAGGAACATCTGGGGACCCATAGGTTGAGAACCACTGCTTTAAATCATACAGACATGTGTAGTACTAAAACCACCATAGATCAACATTGGTCAGATCTGCGTAACACTGGTTATCTAGTTTTTAATATAAATCGCTTCTGGAGTAAACTCTTGTCCACAAAGGTTTATGACATAATAAATGTGTTTTAAAAATCTGGCTGCTATGCCAGCATAGCAAACTATCCAGGGAAAGTGGTAACATTCTAGTGTCAATTGTCTTTAACTACTGGATTAAGATTTCTGGTGCAAGAATTTTGAGATGACCCCCCCAAAAAAACCCAATGTGGCTGAAATGAGTTATTTATGTTATGTAAGAATGAATTCAGTTGAAAGAGCACACGTCCCTAGAAACGGAAAGGGATGTATCAAGCAAACCTGGAGGCACTGTGTGCCTAGAGTGAAATTATAGGAAGATCAATCTAAATCAGTGGTTCTCAACCTGTAGGTCCCCAGATGTTCCTGGACTCCAACTCCCAGAAGCCTCCACCACTTGCTGTGCTGGAAGGGTGTGACAGGGAGAAGGAAGGAACAGATGTGGGTCTGTCCGCTCAAGACCTCTGTGACACAGGATGAGGAGAAGAAGGCTTTGATATCCCTGTTTTGTCTCCCGTTGGAGATGTTGGTGTTAATAAAGAAACAGAATAGACAAGAGTTGAAGAGTTAAATAAAGATCCGTTTATTTTACAAGAATCTGCCAAGTCTGTATCTAATCCTTTAAGAACAAACATAACAATAGACAACGAACCCTCACAAAGGGGTTTTCTGGGAGTTGCAGTCCAGGAAAATCTGGGGACCCACCAGTTGAGAACCACTGACCTAAATCAATGGGTTGAGTAAGAACAGCACCGTGTTAAATTGTGCACCATAAACCCAACGTCTGAATGATCTTTGCCCAACAGCTGAAGGATGATTGCTGATCTGGCTGAGATATGAAACAAGGAACCAGTTTCCATAAGAACAGGAATGACTGAACTATAAAAGCAAGGAGCAAACACAGTAAGAGTAAGGCACGAGAAAGCTTTGTAGTTCTCAGTCACGAACTACCGCTACTTAATCAAGGAACACTGTGAGCTATTCCACTATCAGCGCTGCAACGTGGCAACACGAAGTATGAGAAAACAGAACAATTACGAGCCTCTATAAACACCCTAGGTGTGACAGCAAAACACACCACAACGGTTTTAAATGCCTACAATACATATACTCCAAAGAGACCCTTCTGAATTTCAGTATGACGAAGCTGTTTGGATGAGCAGCGAAGCACTTCTCTCTCTCAAGAAAAAAAGAAGTCCAGTTGCCATGACTCAACTTCCAGACACAGTCTCCGTGGTTTGAACTCTCTGTTTTGATGCCAGATATAAATATTTGCTATGTGGTCTCTCTTTCTCTTATACCAGATGGATGGATGGATGGATGGATAGATAGATAGATAGATAGATTCAGTGATAGAGTGATACAGTGACACAGCGATAGATACCGTAGATAGATAGATAGATAGATAGATAGATAGTCAGATAGATAGATAGATTTAGTGACAGAGTGATACTAAGCAATAGATACCGTAGATCAGGGGTCCTCAATCTAAGGCCCCGGGGCCGGATGCGGCCCCCCAAGGTCCTGAATCCGGCCCCTGGGACCAATTGCAACCCCCCCACCTACCCCCTGTTTTGTGAGCAAGCCAACCTCTGCAGCTGCTTTTGGACTGTGATCCGGCCCCCAGTGGTGTCTGGGTGGTGGTGGACCGGCCCGCTGTGTGAACACTTTGAGGACCCCTGCCGTAAATAGAGAGATAGATAGATAGATAGAGTGATACTGCGAAAGTGTGATAGAGTGATACTGTGACACAGCGATAGATAGATGATATAGACTCGCCCCCCAAAACCTCATGCTATATATAAAACAGCAAGCCCTGACTCCTGAAGGTAACCACCTTAAAGTTTTGCCTTTTCTTTTCATCTTTTCTTTTACAATTTTTTATTTCCCGTTCGGCCTAAAAGGAAAAGAAAAGGGGCGCCTCCTTTCTAGCACAGAGGAGGGTCGGGGTTCCCCTTCCCGCCAACCTCAAAAAGGAGCTCCCTCCCTCCCCCCCCCCCCCCCCACCCCCCCACCCCCCTTTACCCAACAACCCTGCGAGGTAGGGGAGGCTGGTCAAGGGCAGCCAGGAGGAGAGAGGGAGGGAGGGACCCCTTTTGCCCTCCTCCTCCTCCTCCTCTTCCTCCTCACACAAGGCTGTGACCACTACACCCTCCTGCCCCGGGAAGCTCTTCCTAGCCCCCCCCCCCATTCCGATGAGCCGGCCTGAGGAACGGAGGAGGAGGGGAACTCACGTCTCTGAACTGGGCCAGGCCTCGCTCGCCTAAAGCGCTGAGGCACTCGTAAGCCGAGCCGGCCTGGAGGAAGAGCTGGGCCAGGCACATCGTCTCGCTCCGGAATGGGGAGCCCATGGCGGCGGGAGATCGAGAGCCGGGCCTCCGCTCCGCCCGAGAGGCGCCGGACGCCGCTTCGCTGCTTCCGAGGGGTGAAGGGTTCCTCCCGGCCCGAGGCCATAGGGACCGAGCAGCCCTTCACGGCCGGCCCGCCCAGTTCCAGCCGCTTCCGGTTTTTGCCCCCCCCCCTTTAGAGACCGCCCCTTGCGGAGCGGCCCTTTCCGGCTCCACTTCCGGCCAGCGCCGAGAGCGGGCCGCTCTGCCCTTGGGAAACTCTATGGTCAGCGTTCAGCGGTCTTGTTTACGAGACCAAAGCCGGCAAGGAGAACGAGTTCCGGACCGGAAGTGGGAGGAAGGTCTGCGCAGCGCTCGACAGGGGAGGGGGGAACTTCCGGCTCCTGCCTTTCCAAGATGGGCATGGGAAACCGTGGGGGTCCTCCAGATGTTTTGGACCACAACTCCCAGAATTCCAAGCCTGTATTGCCAATGACATGGGACTGTGGGAGTTGTGGTCCAAAATACCTGGAGGGCCAAAAGTTTGGCTGCCACTGATTTTTAATCCAGAGCAGTGGTGTCCATACTTCGGCCCTCCAGATGTTTTTGACAACAACTCCCACAGTCCTTTGCCATTGGCACTACAGGCTTGGAATTCTAGGAGTTGTGGTCCTAAATTTCTAGAGGGCTGAAGTTTGGACACCCCTGATCCAAAGGCTGGACGACCTGAAAGGAGCCCCAAATATTCCTCTCACGCCCATAATTAAGAGGTTATGGAGCAGATGACAGCTCCCTCGTGCTCTGGTGGCCCCTCCCAGCCCTTCCAGTAACAAGCCTCAAAATATGCTAGGATCCTAACCCAAAACAGTGGCTGGGACCCTACCATCACCTCTGAGCAGGGTTGCCGCTTACATATCAAAGGTGTGGGAGGGAGAGATAATGAATGATGCTACTTTGCCTAAAACGGCTCGTTCAGCTTCATTTGTTACAAATGCATTGTGTATTTATTTTGAATATCCCCCTCCGCCGCCTTTCTCCTTGGAAAATGACCCAAGACGGCTTACACAGTAATAAGGGACAATATACAGCTTACACGTAGATATGATTTTAGAAAAATTGCAGAGCAGCTCACCTAAGTGGGAAGAGAGGGTGACCATGAGACCTGCACACCTGGTTGCTAATGGGTGTGGCCACCCCCACACCCATTTTCCCCCCTCTTTCAACCAGATCTGCACTGAAAGGCAGCCCTTCAGATGTGGCTGCCCTACGTGTGCCCCCACAAACCTTGATAAGGGACCTCAATAGTTCACCCAAGCAGGGGCACTGTCACAAGGAAAGATTCGAGTTTCCGCTCAAAGGAACGTAGCACTACTTCCACTCCAAGCCTGATGTGTGCATTTGGAGCAAAAAAAGCTGGCCTTCAAGCAGATTTGCCTCACACACGCACACACACACACAAAACACACACACACACACACACACACACACACACACACTTTTCTTTTCGCAAAAGCACAATGCAGCTCTTTGTTATTTAATTACATGATAAATTTAATTTCTGTCCTCTAAAAATATACATTAAAATCCAAAAATTTGGGGTTCCAAGAATCCTTTTTTTTTAAAAAAAGTACCATCTATCATAACAGAGAAAAGCGTTATGAAAATGTCTGTCTTTGGCCAGTCACGATTGATTCCATGCTTCATAGTTTCTCCTCCAAGGATCGCTCAGCACCACTCCGATCAGGACGAAGAATATCAGCACTAAGCCTTTGGCAAGAGAATGGCAATAGGGCTCTCCTGAAAAAGAGGTCAGAAAAGAGGTCAACGGATATCGCATGTGCTGTGTCCTTGTAATCAAAGAGTGATGTGGAACCTAAATGGAGATCCAGACCCTGGCTCAAAAGAACCGCATGCTAAAACAGCTAAGTAAGCAAAGAAGTTGCTTCCAGTGACCAAAATTTTTTTTAAAAGAGGCAGGCATTCTATCTGTTACATATTTTCTCCTTTGTTTACCGGCAGATTGATTAAAGTGTTACTCCAGGCATGTCCAAACTTCGGCCCTCCTGATGTTTTGGACCACACCTCCCGGAATTCTAAGCTTAAATTGCCAATGACAAAGGACTGTGGGAGTTGTGGTCCAAAACATCTGGAAGGCTGAAGTTTGGACATGCCTGTGTTACTCGCTTTTCCAACAGCCATAGGTATGTACAATATCTTATAATGTCTCAGTGATCACAGACCAGCATCCAACAAATAATAATAGGAGAACCAGCCAGAAAACGAATGAATCCACAATATGCCTACTAAGGCCCTTTGTACACGACGCCTAAACTCCGCCGCAAATGGCTCCCAGCTCCGGAGCTTAAAATTGTTTCCCCACCAGCTCCGGAGTTTACAGATAATGAAGTGCGACCACGCCCACCTAAGCACTTTTCAGGTACCTGCTCTCTGGAGGTGAAAATTCCTGATGCGGATATAACGTAGTGACTGCCTGGCTCTCCTTGCTTCTGTTTGTTCTTTTTTTGCCCCCCGCCCCTTTAAGAGATCTGAATGCAGTACCGGGACGGCAGAACGGAGGTGAGCGGCATTCTTTTCTTCCTTTTTTTCTCCCTCCCCTCACGCAGCCAGCAGCCAGGAGTGCGGAGGGGGTGGGAACGCAGGAACAGCGACAAACCCCTAAGATCTCTGGTCCGAATTTTAAGTGGCCAGCAGATCTTAGGGGTCGTGTGAAAAGGCCCTAAAATAAAAAAAGGTCCCAACGCTCTTAAGGAAAACATCCAGAAACGGACTCTCTCCTTGTGCTTAAAGCTGTTTTATTTCAAAGCTAAGACCACTGCACTCAAGGCCCTGCTGACTGTCACATTGTAAAACCAGCCACAAAGAAGGCTTATTCGTGAACCTGATTTAATATGAGGAGAGCTGGTTATTCGTATCAGTGCGCCTCCCTATCTAGAACAAAACTTTTCAAGTTCTTTAGCTGCCATCTGTTAATTGAGCGGATAATCGCTGGCCCTCCAGAAGTCAGACTACAACCCCCATCGGCCCACGGGAGTTGGATTATGGGAGCTAGAGTCCGACAGCACCTGGGAAACCACCCATTCCACTTCTGTGCGGTAAAAAGCAACCCATCCAAACACACGCCCGGGTGAAGTATTATTACCCGTATAGTAGCGTGTCAACGGATACAGCAGTTCTGGCCAACAAACATCATTTCTGTGGCAGTCATATTCTGTGTAGTTAATCTGAAATCTGCAAAACAGGTCAAAGGACACGGCATCTAAGTTATGTAACAAACAGAAGGGATCCACTGGATAACACTAGGATCACGGGAAGGAGCAATATGAGAGGGACATACAGTGGACCCTCGTATAACAAACACTTTGTATAACATTAAATCTGTACAACATAAAAAATTCCAGAGGTAGGGGAAATGTGCTTAACAGAATCGCCTATGGGGCGAATCCGTACAACATAAAAATGGTTGCGATTGGGGTTTACTCTCTCTTCAATGCATTCCTATGGGAAATTTGTATAAAGGAAAATGTGCTTAACAAAATTTCATTTCTGTTAAGAACAAATTAATTCCTTTATACACGGTACCACTGTAGTTTCTGTCCATCTAGGCCAGAATTGGCTATTCTGGTTGAGACTGGCTCTCCAGTGACTCTGGTCGGAGCACCTGTCATGTGATTTCCCCCCTGCCTCAAGTGGAAATGCCTAAGACTGAAACTTGAACAGTTCTGTTGAGATCTATGGCTCCCCTCCCAAGCTGAGCCTGCTACTACCACCGTTACATTGATATTCCAGTCTTCTCTTGGAAGACGCGAATGCCTGTAAAATGCATACACCAGGCATGTCCAAATTTTGGCCCTCCTGATGTTTTGGACCACAACTCCCAGAATTCTAAGTTTAGGTTCCCAATGACAAAAGACTATGGGAGTTGTGGTCCAAAACATCTGGAGGGCCAAAGTGTGGCCACCACTGCCATACACGGCTCTGAGCTACTGTGGAGCCAGAGATGAGGAGTTCAGTTACCCCACTGGGCTTTCTTGACAGGGTCTAGACTTGATGTTTCCCCCAGGTCCCTTCCAGGTTTCTGCCGTTCTAAGATGATCATCATCACAAATCAAACCCACTGGTTTAACTGAAACTACCACTGAATTAGCTGAGACGGTGACAGCCGGGCCCAAGCGAATTACCTTGTCGGCGGAACTGGCAGTTGAGCTGGTATTTGAATAAACCGCACGTCAGCAGAGACGGAAAGGAAGCCGGTTTTCTCCTCACAGACCAGAGGACACTGAACTTGCCAAGTGATCTTCGAAAAACTGAACGCGAGGAGAGAAAAAAAATGGATGGGGAACCCTCAGTCTCCAAAAAGTGAAAACAGAGAGTGAGCTATGAATTCTCAATACCGACTCTGCCATGGTAAGTGTTCATCAGTAGTTCCTCCTAGCCAAAACAAACTGCTTCCATCCCTGATCTCCAAACGGGTGGTAAATGAGTGGCCGGAAAACTGCCCAGGGGTTTACACCAGGGAGAGCATTAATTGCATAAATCGCTACGACAAACTGCCAGTGATTTACAAGCGGCGGCTTCCAGGCCTGCTCATGTACCATTTGCAAGACTTGGTGGGCGAATTGGAATCTAAATGGCTACTTATTAACTCCAGGCACTCCACTGGAGCAATTTACACAATTACACCTACACCCATGCAAATCCTCAATTGGCGATTCCATGGATTCGGGCCAAATTAAAAAAATAAAATTAAACCTTCTTAACCTCTATTAATCTCAGGCTTCGTCTCTTGGTGCTCCCCCCCCCTGCATCGCAGTGCAAAAAGCTTGTCCTCCCTGCGACAAGATACAAAAGTCTGCAAACAAAAACCAAACGTACTGTTTGGGGCAGAGGCAAATGAGAGACACATGCTGAAAAGGGTAATATTGAACGATTAAAACAGGGCAGAACATGCAGAGATAAATAAAGGTTCACATCAGCCAAACGACACTCGAATAAAAAGTACCTGATCTGCACCCCGAGTATCTCCCGCTGTGTGATGCCTTCTACCGCTCCCACATCAGCAGTGATAATCTGAATATTTAAATGGGCAGGAACATCGGGGCAGGTCCCCTTTAAACTCCCGACACTTGCCTCTGTATTCTCGTCCAGTGTATCCAGACCTGTTAAAAACAAGATGAAACTGATGAACTGATTGTTCAGCAATAAAACCCTTTTGATGGTTACAAGTTAAAAATGGGCTTACTTCCTCTGAAAAAACAAAACAGACAAAACCTTAGCTTTTTCTGAAGCAGCTCTACCCACAACTAAACATCCAAAATCTTCAACGTTCATGCAGATGTAGAAGAGATAGCCGTGCTAGTCTGTGCCAACGTTATGGGTTTTTAAAAAGGGGAAAAAATACAAAAATAAAGGAACAAACGGCAGGAAAGACAAAAAGGTGGTGGCACCTTAGAGACCAACTGCTTTTTAACACAAGCTTTCATGGTTATTAGCGTCACGATTCTAGTGGCTTAAAAGATCAAAATTCAGTCCTGAAGCTGTCTTAATATGTAAAGCAGAAGCTGAATCATGTTTTCTACCACTCCAGATCTTATTAATCATTAAAAAAAACTCTGCACGTGCGATTTTCTCTGAACAGTACATTGCAATTTTTATAATAAAACTTGCAAACAGAATTCCATTTTTTTTTAAAAATTAAAAGAAAACCCAACAACTAATTGGATTCAAATTAATTAATTAACTCACGGATTATTTGCACCCAATCATCTGGGACGCTCGTATTGGAATTCCCTCTCTTTCCAACGTAGCTAGCTTGCACCAGAGAGTTCAATGTTTCAGCAACGTTTTCCCTGCAAACAAATTGGTGTGCATGCCGTTATTTAATATTTTGCATTCCATTTTGACTCCGTCAGCTGATGACACATTCATAATAGTGAAATTACTACTCCATGAGGAAAATATTACAGTTTTATAAAGTAGTTTTCAACACAACTGTTGTTCTTTATTTCAGCAACGTAAAGGTCTTAAAGGTGATAGGATCTAGGTTCTATTGTCACTTCAGATATGGTACAAACAACAGATGGGCACGAATCGCCAAACCAGCGGTTCATGCTGGTTCGTTTCTCAGCTGAACAGGTGTTTGGGGGGTTCCCAGCCCCGCCTCTGGAAGGCACCCACTCCGATGCAACACTTTAGCTTCCCTGCCCCAGGAGCTGCCTCTGACAGGACACCTATTCGCCCAAGAAAAGAACCAACACGAACCGCCAGTTTGTTGGTTCGTGCCCATCTCTAGTACAAATCTTAAAGGGAACTAACCAAACTGATCTTACCTCAACTGGTTGCAGTTCTCCGCAAGTTCAACCTCCATAATGCATCCAGAGACTGAATTTAGTCCAAATAAAACTGGTGTGAGAGTCGCTGATGTACACAAACTACGGCCATCTGTGTGAAAAAAAACATATCTGCTTGAGAAATCCTCCTATAAACCTTTTTTTACTTTCTTGCTTGCCAGGACACCATGCAATATCTATTGTTTCTGAAAGCAACGCTAGAGCGTGTAGCAAAAGCCACATCCTATGGAGCAGTCAGTGTTTGCTATTGTACAGGACCGAAACCTTTTTAACACCATTCCAACTGAACTGACTGAGTCATCACGCCGCAGGCCGACTGAAAAGCTAAAACATGCTGTAGATTATCAAGTTTGTGGGGCCGTTGCCCCTTGTGTACTGCAATACACAACTTAGTGTGCAGTGACTGCAACAGCCATTTGCGACCCAAAGCCACAACTTCTGCCGGCAATGATTTTTCACCAGTATCTCGGAGTTAGGAAATGTTTTTAATGCCAGATGGTTATCAATATTTCTTTCCTGGAGGTGTTCAAAGGAGACCCTGGTAGACATAAGAAACAGAAGAAAAGGCATCTACAGGTTTATGCAGGTACTGTATTCTGCCTAATGATCAAATATTTATTGATGTATTTATTTATTTTCAAATAGTCAAATAAATAAATAAATAAATGCCAAAGATCAGATAACCGAACTTAATCCTTCACTGATGTTGCATTTAAAAATTTTAAAAAAGCGATTCGACACTAATCGCGTATCACCAGACACCAGTGCTAGAGTGAGCAGAAAATCAGTGGCCCAGTAAAACATCCGATTCTGACATTCCTTCATTTATGCTGCCGTTTCAACCATTACATCACATTCCCTGCCAAAACTTTGTACCTGGCTTCCAAAGATTTAAGGTGGTAACCGCGTCGGAAAACATTCAGATTTGCGGCTCTAACTGGTCTCCCGACTTGGTAACCTACGTAGACAAGGAGAATTACGTGCGGGGTTTAGTCGGAGAGGTTGGGGCCGATGGCTTGTCAACACAAGGTCTGGGCAACACAAGAAAATCCAGTCGCCTCCCTGGACATTGCACTCCTGTTCCCTGCTCTAAACAAAAAAGTCACCCTCGGTGACTGTCTCGGGCTCTTCCCTGACCTGCTCATTCCACACAATGTTATTCTGCAGGAAACTGAGGCTGTTAAAGGAAGGTTCTTTGGCCATTGGTTGGAAGGAATGGTGGTCTCCACCCAGCATGAGCCAGGAAGGATGGAACACGAGCGTGGTAAACCCGATGCTGGGCTTTGCGGCCAAGGCCAGACAAAAAAATACAGCCCCTTATTATTTTTCATTTTTTATTTTATTATTAGATTTATATCCCGCCCATCTTCCCAAGGGGAACTCTGGGCAGCTAACACAGCTGAGTAAATCAGCGAATACAACAATACAATACAGTACAACAAGACAGATAAACCGGCATATCAATATAACTAAAATAAAAGACAAAATAAATGGACAAGGAACGCACGTAAATCGGGCATGTCCAAACTTCGGCCCTCCTGATGTTTTGGACCACAACTCCCAGAATTCTCAGCTGAGATTGGCAATGGCAAAGGACGGTGGGAGTTGTGGTCCAAAACATCTGGAGGGCTGAAGTTTGGACAATGCCTGATGTAAATACACAATTGGGTTTTGAACGCCAGCAAATCTGGAAGGATGCGGGGCTATTGATGCTGACAGGAACAAGAAGCCAAAGGGAAAACTGAATATTGCTCACTAACTGAGCATTTACACGAGAAAAAAAATGTGTCTTTTAAGCCAATGGTTGACGTCACCTGGATTTCCAGACAATTCTTCTGAGCTAGTCGCATTGACACTCACAAAGCTGACCGAAAATCTCTGTGTCAGTATCTCTGATAAAAAAAAAGTTACAGCGTATCATTTTAAAAAAACATAATTCCACCCTTATCATAAATATTGCTATCTAAGAGCCTTTTCACATGCCCCCTAAGATCCACTGGCCACTTAAATTCGGACCAGAGATCTTGGGGGTTTGTCGCTGTTTCTGTGTTCCCACCCCCTCCGCACTCCTGGCTCCTGTCTGCATGAGGGGAGGGAGAAAAAAAGGGAGAAAAGAATGCCGGCTCACCTTCCTTCTGCTCCCGGCAGCATTCCAGTCTCTTAGTATCTCTTAAAGGGGCGGGGGGCAAAAAAAAAAAAAACAGAAGCGAGGAGAGCCTGGCACTCACTACGTTACATCCACATCAGGAATTTTTCACCCCCGGAGAGCAGGTACTTGAAAAGTACGCTGGGACGCACTTAGGTGGGCGTGGTCACACTTAATTTTTTGTAAACTCCGGAGCTGGTGGGGAAACAATTTTAAGCTCCGGATCTGGGAGCCATTTGCCACGGATTTTAGGGGTCGTGTGAAAAGGCCCTAAATGTAGTTAATTGACTCAATTTGAAATGACAGTATGGGAATGCTTCTATAAGAGTATGCCACGGAAGCAACATACAAGAAACCCTGACTAAACAGTGATGATGCTGGGGAATATGACGGTACCTTCTGGACACAGATCTCCAAAAAGGATGTTAACCTTCATTTCAATGATTCTCTTGCCTTCCCATATGATCGTGTAATCTTCGGCCAAGGTCACATTTCTGCATCCTGAGAACAAAGAGCAGACCGTGCTACAAGGATGTAAAAAACCCACTAGCAAAACCTCTTTCAATGGACATGATAGTCAACGGATACGTACCTCCACCAGCACAGCTATTTGTGTCCGTGGCGCTCTTCTCCCGAATCACCTGCAGCCAGACTGCCTCTGGTGAGAAAAAGAAACATAACAGATGTCCCACGTCTGAAACCCAGCTGTAAAGGAAAAGGTAGCATCCGTGCCGCGTGCAGCTGCCCCCTGTCAGCCAGCTGAGCCTCAAGTACAGGACTGGGCTTCTGCATACAGATGTGGTCAGAACCACATCTGGACACAGAGGTATGCAACAGGTGGAAGTTGGATGTGTGGTGTGTGTGTGTGTGTGTGTGTTTACAGTCGTGACCGACTCTCCGTGTCCCCATGTCCATGGAGTTTTCTTGGCAGGAATACTGGAGTGGTTTTGCCAGTTCCTACTCCAGGCGCCTACAGCACCTGGGATTCCCCAGTGGTCTCCCATCCAGGTACTAACCAGGGACGGCCCTGCTTAGCTTCCGAAATCAGGCGAGATTGGAGGTGCTTAGGGACTTGCATTAAAAAAAAAGTGGGTGGGTGAGCAGTTCATTTTAGCCTTTTCTTTTTAATAGCTCAGGACAGGGATGTTAAGGTCATCTGATGTCGCAGCTTGGTATGAAAGCAGAGAACGCAACAGCCTCTGTGAAACTGAGCAGACCTGAGTTCTAGAAAACCCTGTGTAGACCCCTTCTTTTTTATCCCCCCCCTTATTCTTATTTCCTCCTCTCCCCTTTCAACCCACAACACCCTCGAGAGGCAGATCAGTCTGACGGGATAACGGATCCAACGTCATCCAGTTTGGTGGGGTCAGTGGGGATTCAGATCTCAAGCAGACCTGTGATTCCCCACACTGGTTTTCGTCTTCCATGAGAAAAGAAAGGAGGCCTATAGAAGACAAAATCTACTGCTGGTCAAGCAACCTTGTCGCCCATTGTTTCTGCGAGAGGAACACACAATACAAAGGAAATCTGAACTCAAGGGGAAGGTCACAAGGCATCAGCTGAAAAAGTAATATCATGATGAGCAAGCTACCTGTTTTTTTTTTTAAAAAAATCCGCATACCTCCAGTACCGCTGTTTATTGCTATGTCTGTCTGTCTGGTCCCCACTTCAGTGCAAGCTGTAAGACATTCAGTCTCAAAATTCTGTAGGAAGGCAACAGGGGCGTTTCTCGCACATTGACCAGCTATGAATGGCTGCATTGCACACAAAACGAGAGAAAGGCATCAATCTTTGTGCTGCTTCTCATTCTAAATCCAAAGAAAAAGAGAGAAAAAGAGGAGGCCCGTTCATAAAAGTCAGACTGTCCTTACCTGAGGAATGGTAAAATATTCATTTTGCACAGTCAGGATCGGATCGCCTTGTTTGTAACCGCTAGCGAGTTTTCCTGGGACAGTTTGAAAGGGAAACTCGAACGAAGAGATACGGGGTGAAGAGGAGCTGCAAATACATTTTGAGAAACACACTTGTATTGTTGTTGCAATGGTTTACAATAACGGCACGCTGTCAAGTTGGTTTTGAGAAATAGCAATCCGCTTCAGCATTTCCTAGATACAACATACTAAAAAATGGCTTCCCACCCCCTTCTTCTGGACTGCTCCGGGAGTGCCGAGGACGGCTCTTCTAGGCTGTACAGGGAGGAACCGAACTTCTCTACCTCTGTCTCTGCAGTCTGATTGAGCTATCCAGCCAGGCTATTATTGTTATATGTCAGGCCTGCCCAACAGGTAGACTGTGGGCTACCGGTAGCCCGTGAAGGGTTCAAAGTAGACCACCAGCCATCAATAAAAAAAGTGAGGGGATAAGTTCTCCACCCCTCCCTCCCCCCATCCCAAGGACCACCACTGCCCCACCAAAGTTTCTGGGTCAGCCAGCCCACTGTCTCAGCCAAGCGGGGCAGTTCAAGGGCCATGGGGTGGTCCCCGGTCCCCCCCCCCCCACTGGCCAGATGATCAAGCAGGTGCAAGGGAAGCATGTGCATGGTCAGTCTTCCCATAGGAATGCATTGAAAATAAATTAATCCATTCCAGAGGGAACAGATATCAATGCATTCCTATGGGAAACCGCTGCTATACTTACATTTTTTTTTTACTTATGAGCATGTGATTGGAATGGATAAAATTCGTAAGTAGAGGCATTAGTGTAGTAGCTCTCAGGCACTTTGGGCCAGAAAAAGTAGACCTTGGCCTGTTCAAAGTTGGACAGCCCTGTTGTTATATGTTATACTCCAGGCATGTCCAAACTTCGGCACTCCAGATGTTTTGGGCCACAACTCCCAAAGTCCTTTGTCATTGGCAATCTAAGCTTAGGATTCTGGGAATTGTGGTACAAAACATCAGGAGGGCGGAAGTTTGGACATGCCTGTTATACTCGATACTGATGATACAAGAACAGAGCTAACATACCGCACATACCAAATGAAGCCAAGGAAAGCATCCTTGTTTTGGAAGTCATGGAATTAATGAGTCATATAATGGTTGAATTTAGCCTGGAGAAAAGAAGACCGAGGAGTCACGTGATAGCCCTTTTTCAAATCCTTTAAGGGCTGTCATACTGAGGAGGGGCAGGGTTTATCTGCAATTATTCCAGAGGCAGGCATGTCCAAACTTCAGCCCTCCAGATATTTAGGACCACAACTCCCATAGTCCTTTGCCATTGGAAATTCAGGCTTTCTCCCCGGCTCCAGGCTTGGAATTTTGGGAGTTGTGGTCCAAAACATCAGGAGGGCCGAAGTTTGGACATGCCTGAAAGAGAGCCCAGCTTGCGGCGGAATATCAGGAAAAACTTCCCAACTGTTAGAGCAGCGTGACAATGGAACCCGTGAGGCAAATTCCACAAGAGAAAGAAACCAGATCAGATCAGAGAGGGTGAGGGTGAGGGTGTGTGTGGAAGAGGTGGGGAAGAGAATGGGCGTTCTCTCCCATTAGCCATGTTTAGAACTGATTAGCCAGGTACGGAACCGAAAATGTACGCCTGTACTTACACTGCTCCGTGATAGAAGTAGCCAAGGAAAGGTGTGTTGTTAAGTGGCGTCTGCACACACAAGAAGGGAAACCAGTCGGGGGCATCGTGTCCTTTCTGGGCGGAGCACAATTGGTCGAAAGGCGGGCTGACCATCCCGCCGTAAACTCCGGTATAACATGAGCCGCTGAAGAGTTCCTTCACCTCCGAGGTGCATTCCTAAATGGAGGAATGGGGAAAAGACGCAAAAATTAAGCAACAAGGCTGGGCCAGATAAGGGAGACTGAGTAAAAGCAGGGCCAGGACCGATTATGGTCGCTACAGTTCAGTGGCAAGGCACAGGCTTGGTACACATGCTGAACCTCCTGCACTCCCTTTGAAAAGAATTGGGCATAAGGTTGCGTGAAAGGCTATCTATCTATCTATCTATCTATCTATCTATCTATCTATCTATCTATCTATCTATCTATCTATCTATCTATCTAAGTTGTTTTAAGTTGTTTTAAATTGTTAGAATAGCTATGTTTATTGTTGTATTATGCTGTTTTAATTTCTTATTGTGTTTTGTGACTCTGTCAACCACTGTAAGCCGCCCAGAGTTCCCACGGGAAGTTGGGGGGGGGTATAAATATAATAAATAAATAAATAAATCTATCTATGTATCTCTTCTTCCTTTTCTCTCTCTCTCTCTCTCCCTTCCTTCTTTCCTATCTATCTATCTATCTATCTATCTATCTATCTATCTATCTATCTATCTATCTATCTATCTATCTATCTATCCCTTCCTTCCTTCTTTCCTATCTATCTATCTATCTATCTATCTATCTATCTATCTATCTATCTATCTATCTATCTATCTATCTATCGCCCGATTTTCCCAAAGGGAAAATGTAAAAAAGTACAAATGGCACCGCTCCCAAGTCAAAAGGATTATGACCTGGTATAAAGCCATTTTCTGTGTTTGCTTTTGCAAGGATAACCCCTTTTCACTAGTCATGTTCTTTGAGTATTTCCCTTGACATCCCATTCTTCCATGACAGAAAGAGTGTCGGAAACAGGCGTCGCCGGTATAATATGCCGCAACACAGAGTGCAGAAAAGCAATCCCTTGTTTTGTTGTTGTCGTTCAGTCCGTTTACGGTCCTTTTTTTGTAGATTTCCACCAAAGGATGCTTAACGTCAGCGGCGTCTGGACGTCCAAGTACAGAATCCGTACCGAATCGCAGCAGCAACGGAAATCGCAGGCTCCCGCGGTCAGATTGCAAGGACAAGAACCCAATGGCTGAAAGACTTGATTGGGGATGGCTGTTGCGTTATCTTTGAAGAGAGAGAGAGAAAGAGAAAGGGCCTTTTCACACGACCCCTAAAATCCGGAGCAAATGGCTCCCAGATCCGGAGCTTAAAATTGTTTCCCCACCAGCTCAGGAGTTTGCAAAAAATTAAGTGCGACCACGCCCACCTAAGTGTGTCCCAGCGCACTTTTCAAGTAACCTGCTCTCCGGGGGTGAAAAATTCTTGATGCGGAGGTAAGGTAGTGAGTGCCGGGCTCTCCTCGCTTCTGTTTGTTGTTGTTTTTTTGCCCCCAGCCCCTTTAAATATCTGAATGCTGCCGGGAGCAGAGTGAGAGGGCAGAAGGGAGGTGAGCCGGCATTCTTTTCTTTCTTTTTTTCTCCCTCCCCTCACGCAGACAGCAGCCAGGAGTGCGGAGGGGGTGGGAACACAGGAACAGCGACAAACCCCCAAGATCTCTGGTCTGAATTTAAGTGGCCAGCGGATCTTAGGGGTCATGTGAAAAGGCTCAAAAAGGAAGGAAGAATAAAATCAGGATTGGATCCAATTAAGGGGATAGAAGGACGCCTCCCTCCATCAAGAGGAAGGGACAGGATCCGAGATCAGCTCACCCACCCTTGTAAGTTTTGCCAGGTTCCTCTTCTTTCATAACCGCCTTGATTCAACAACGTTGTTATAAAAACATTTGAGTCCTTGAGAAGTGGAATAAGAATTTGCTTCTCCCCTGCCCCGCCACCCCCAAGGCTAAAGCGATCAACTCCTTATTTTAGGAACCATCTCCATGTCTGACCAAACCAAGCTCTTACCGAAGACCTCCTAGTACAGGGATGTCCAAACTTTTTGCAAGGAGGGCCAGATTTGTCGAGGCAAAAATGTAGGGGGGGGGGCGGCCATTCAGACACATTTGGCCCCAGAGACGGACTTTGGACAAGTCTCTATAACACACAAAGAGGCAGAGAGGACGCTGCAGCAACAGATCCGGGGGCAGGTAGGTTGGGCAGGTAGCTGTGCGGTGCACAGAGACAGGGAGGGCAGGCAAGCCATAAAACTGCAAGCTGATGCCTCCATCCAGTATGGGGAGAGGCCAGCTGGCAGGGATGCGTGGCAAGTTGAGCTAGGGAGGAGAAGAGGCCGTGGGCCACTTGAAATTTGAAAACGGGCCGCATTTGGCCCCTGGGCCTGACTTTGGACATGCCTGTCCTAGTACAATCAAGGAAAAGAACCCAAAAAACAACAATGGTAAACAGAAGGCAGTTCAGTATCGCTGAGAGTGGCCCAAGAAAGGTTTCGCTCCCATCCTGAAGACATGAGCGTGTTTTCAAAAACACGCATCCTCCTTACGTACGTGTGCGGAAGAGGAGAAAAAATGACCAGCTTTGTTGAACATTACGTTTAAAATATTTATGCCATGCCCGAGATTGTGCAAATGCACTGGGGACTTTCTCTACCCCTTGCCCGACAAAATTACTTCTCCCCACGTCATTCTTTAAGAGATGAATCTAACTAAATCAACAGCCTGTGCCTCACTATAGACATGCATGCTCTTTTGGATCACAACCACCCTTGTGTCATCCGTGCAATCCTACTCTAAAAGACAATCCTATACTCCTCCATTGCTGTCAGGGCAAAACACAAGCAATCTGGCGAGGTCCTGATATAAATACCGGCATCTTGTTCCACACAGCTAAATGTTGTGCGGCTGCAGTTAAAATCCGTTAAGAGATGGCCTTAAAAAACTCTTAACAAATGGTTAATCGGTTTTAGCTCAGTAGCCAGAGCTTGGTAAGCTTTTAACAAGATGTGTGTGTGTGTGTGTGTGTGTGTGTGTGTGTGTGTGTGTGTGTGTGACAGAGAGAGAGAGAGAGAGAGAGAGAGAGAGAGAGAGAGAGAGAGAGAGAGAGAGAGAGAGAGAGAGAGAGAGAGAGAGAGAGAGAGAGAGAGAGAGAGAGAGAGAGAGAGAGTCTCTCTGGATATGTATATTTTAAGTTTATGTTATGTCAGTGCTAGTCATTGACTGTCAAAGTCCACTCATTCATTCATGAGCCATAAAGATCTAAGTACTGTACCTTCAGCTCTTCCTGTCACATTTCCCGAAGATGTATTGGCATAGATTTCAGCCTGGATCAACAGGTGGGCCACCGCCGATTCCCGACAAGCTGAGACCTGCAAGGCTTCAACCACACAAAGTGCCTCCTTGCAGCAGTTAGTCAGGTTTAAGGAGCACAGCCATAAATCTCTAGTCAAGCGCACCGTCACTTGGGAAACATTCTGAAACACAAAAGGGTTGAGGGATAGTTCTGATACATCAGATACACACACACACACACACACACACACACACACACACACACACACACACACACACACACACACACACACACACACACACACACACACAGAGATCACAGATTTTAACACCACTTGCTGGGAAACCGTGCTGAGCCACAGTTTGATTTAAACAAGCGCATGAAGTATCTCACCTACCAGAAAACATAAACATAGTTGTTATCATTATGTTCTTTAAAATATATATATATTTTAAAAATTTAAAGGTCAAAAGGCCTCCAAAGTTTAAAAAAATGCAACACAAAGACACAATGTTGCTAATTGTTACATTTCTTTTAGGGGACTGTAAATACAGTAATAATGTAAAAAATAAACTTTTAAAAGGGAACACTGCCCTTCGCAATGTTACTTTCAACCTCACTCTGTCAACAAATAGGTAAAAGAGCAACTTTTAAACTGAATTTTTACCCTCAAATTCATTCTTTTTATGACGGTCCCCTTCAACGGAAAAACACTGAATCACCAAAATATACACCAAGATCTATCACATCCTCTGGCCAACAGAGGAAGTCTTTTTTTGGTGATCTATATAGGATTCAGTGAACTATATAGTCATAGTCAGTATGTTACTTTTCTCCTAAATTGGGAGCGGGGCCTTAGATGAGCCTCCAAAAGGAGTCAGCCACAACAGACGGCGGATTTGGAAATGTATGGAATTATACAAAGGAGGCACTGAAAAAGAAGTTTGTTAAGAGAGTCGCCTAGCAATGAAAACACAAAGGTTTTTACTAACCCCTTGACGGGTGACATTCAAGCTAAAGTCACCGGTTCTGTTCCTTCCGCTACAGTCTGCAAGGGGAAACGTACCTGGAAGCAAGCAGAATCAGGCAGATCAGATCCACCTGAGGCATTCTCCTGCCTCGGCAAACCACCCAGCCCCATTCCACCCACAGAAATTGGTCGGAGGGTCAGTGGAATGTTACTTTAGTACTGGGGAGGAGAAATACCCTCCATCCCACCTAAGAAACGAAGGAAGCTGCTTGGACATTAGGTGAAAGCATTGATCTGCCTGCTCTGCTCTTGTCAACACAGGCTGGAAACACTGGCTTTCCTGTGTTTATTTTCTTTAGCTGGAAAATACCTGACACTGAATCTAGGAAGTATACAAGGCAAGACATTATATTCGACAGCCGCAGCCCTTCCATAAGGCTGACGTAGAAGATGCGGGATGCTGTGGCACACACTACATAAGAATGTAAGAAGAGCCATGCTGGATCAGGCCGAAGACCCATCTAGTCCAGCTTCCTGTGCATCACAGTGGCCTCACCAGATGTGTCTGGGAGCGCATGAGACTAGATCTCTGTCTCCTGATACCACTCCCCTGCATCTGGCCCTTAAAGTACCCCGGTTTTAAGCCTGGCGATTACACATCTCCATCATGGTTTGTAATCTGTGATGGGCTTTTCCTCCAGGAATCTGTCCAATCCCCTTCTGAAGGCATCCAGGCCAGAGGCCATCACCACATCTTGCGGCAGGGAGTTCCCCAGACTAACAATGTGCTGGGTGAAAAAATATTTTCTTTTTTCTGTTCTTACTCTCCCAGCCCTCAATCTGAGTGGATGTCCCCTAGTTCTGGTATTTTGTGAGAAGGAGAAGAGCGTCCCTCTATCCACTTTACTCATGCCCTGCATTCTTTTGTATTCCTCAATCATATCCCCCCTCAGGTACCTTCTTTCCAGACTAAAGAGCCCCAAATGTTTTAGCCTTTCCTCTTAAGAGAGGTCCCCTGTGTCAACATCTGAAAGAGAACAGGCTAAGAAGCGGCCAGTTCACAAGAATTGCTGCCTGAAGCAACGGCTAAATGTTACAATCAACTTATTTATACCTTTAGGTTTATTATTTTCTTGCCTTCCCTGTCAAGGAGTATAGGAGGGAGACTATTTTGTTAACAGAAACGTCCGTATGTTTACTGACATTGGGATGAGCGGGAGAGCGCAGAAGTCTTGGGACGGGGTCTGGGCTCAATGATCCAGGCCCCTTCCAGGGTCTGCAGTTCTAAGCTGTTTGTTGACCAGGAGAGAAAACAGTCCAGCAATTTCATATGCAATATTAGGAAACGTGTTTCAAAGCGATCTTACCTGTTTCGTTGTCTGCCACAGCAATAGAGAAAACATCTGTGGGAGGGCTGACTAAAGACGCAGTAACTACATTCCCAGACATATAAATGAAGGGAGGCTGAAAACCTACAATTAGAAATAAGATGCCAATATGGGCAATTGCGCCAAAAACAATATATATGGAGGACACGTTGCTCTGTTAAAAATTAACTTCAGATCACGCCCTAAGAATAAAGCTCCATTTGTCCACCCTTTTCTTCGTCGCTCTGAAATGTTATCTGAAGATAAAGGAATCCCCCACCCTTTGAGAGAACAATGGAATTTCATATACAATGGACCCTCGTATAACAAACGGTTTGTATAACATAAAATCTGTACAACATAAAAAATTCGGGAGATAGGGAAAATTTGCTTAACAGAATCGCCTATGGTGCAAATCCGTACAACATAAAAATGGTCGCGATTAGGGATTACTCCATTTTCAATGCATTCCTATGGGAAATTTGTATAAAGGGAAATTTGCTTAACATAATTCCATTTGGAACGAATTAATTCCTTTATACAAGGTAACTCTGTATTTGTTTCAGCAGGAAACAAGTACAATTGAATTATAACATCCTTCATGAGAAGGCAGTTGATAGAAAAGGGAAATATGTTATTTATTCCTAGACACCAATTGCAGCACACAACACTATTAAAGATTAACTTCCAAGGATGCTGTTTCCTGACACCCCTCCTAAGACTTTTTTTGTGCGTGTGCAAAAGCTGGTTCAGCCTTATTTATACTGTACAGTGGACCCTTGTATAACAAATTGTTTGTATAACATAAAATCTGTACAACATACAAAATTCTCGAGATAGGGGAAATTTGTTTAACAGAATCGCCTGTGGGGCAAATCCATACAACATAAAAATGGTCGTGATTAGGGATTATTACTCCGTTTTCAATGCATTCCTATGGGAAATTTGTATAAAGGAAAAGTTGCTTAACAGAATTTCATTTGGAAACAAATTAATTCCTTGATACAAGGTACCACTGTATTTAAATGCAACAGAGCAGGTTGCAATCTTGAGCATACTTTAATTGCAACAGCAGGTCGTAAATCTTAAGCATATTTAAATGCCACAGAGAGCTGTAAACGACCCCTAAGCGCTCTTATCTGGAAGCAGAACCCCCCTGAACTCAACGTCCGAGCCATCATGTTCAGGGCTGCAATCTGTAGCAAACCCAAACGGGACCCCCCAAAAATGAGGACTTAAAAGGGGAGAGAAGAGCTGCACCGGTTGGATTTCGGACCGAGCCGCAGGCAAGGGGGGCAAGGGTCTCTCTGCTTCCCCTCCACCCACCGGGGTTCCCATCCTGGGCCTCAGCCCCGAGGAGACCCCACAGGAGCCCCCACAGGAGCCCCCCGAGGGGCATCGCCAGGCAGCAGCGCCACTAAGGCGGGAAACCCCGAGCCGTGGCCGCCGCCATCTTGTGCGCGGCCTCTTCCGCCTCCTCCGGTCGCCATGGAAACGGCTGCTGGGACGGGACCACTCTGCTGCGGCCGCTTCAAATAGGGGGGGCACGAAAGTGGCTCCCCTGTGCCCTTCCGAGCCAAATCCCTCAGGAGCGACGGTCCTCGGAACTGTCGCTCTGCGGAAGAAGTTGCCGCTCGTGTTATTACAAATAAATAAGTTTTTTTTTCTCTCTTGAATTAATCTCCCCCCGTCCCTGCGGCGCGAGTGGTACAGCCCACACTCAGGCGGCGTTTCATGGAGCCGGGGAGAAAGCATACAACTCCCATCACCCCTTGCGGCAGCGGCGCGAGTGGTACAGCCCACACTGAGGCGGCGTTTCATGGAGCCGGGGAGAAAGCCTACAACTCCCATCCTCCCTTGCGGCAGACGGTGGCTTTTTTTTAAGATTTAAGAGGCAAAACATGCCTGGTTCGAACCTCATGGTTGGTAGAAATCCAGTTTAAAGCACGCTTCACTATTAAAAAAAAAGGACTTGGGTCAAGCAGTTTGCTGGAAGGGCTGATTGGAGCTGCAATCCAGGCCACAACCCATTTTGCTGATGGAGAATGATACCCCCAAATATGAAGAAAAGCAAAGGGGAAGAGAACATAAAGTGATACAAATCTTATATTCCACCCCTCTGCAACACCAAAATTAGTTTTACAGGTCACACAATGCAAATATAATGTGTTACTGCACTGAGCTTTAACATACTGTATAGATTTTATCATCTTATTCTAGATACTATCAGTGACAGCTTGTCCCACTCACTCCATATACTTGATTGTAAAAAATCATTGTTAATACACCACACAAAGACTGTTTGAAGTGCAGTTCTTTCTCTAGAATACAAATAAGTTGGCTCCTGCCATTGGTTCGAGACTGGGATTTGTACCTATACAATGCCCACCAGATGAACTGTCCATGTTCCCAATCTTTATTGTTCTGCCCTAAAGAAAAACATGGACGCTCAGGAATGTCAAATATTCCATATCAGGGAGATTTCACCTAACATTCCTCATTTCTCACCAGAAGCTGGGTTACCAGTTCAGCCATGAGGTTTTATTAACTCAGGAATCATTTAGTCCCTAACCGAAATGGGAATGCATAAACTGATCCAAACACAACTACTTCCCTCAGATTCTTGGCAGTCAATAACTAATACATAAAAATCCCTTTGAATCAACCTTCTCCCCCAAGATAAAATCCTCTTAAATATAAGCTCTTTGCTCTGGAGCTGCTAAAACCAGTCGTAAATCAAGAACCCATGGTGATTCAAGGGGGTAAAGCAAATCCATTCCCTATGTTTGCTGTGCCAGCCCATTACCCCCAGGGAATTCACTAGTGGAAAAGGTAATCTTCTTTTGATTTACTACTACTTCTTTTTTACTTCTACCATAGTTCCTCTAAATGAGTAACATAAGGAATATGCCACTATTACAAAGTGCAGGATGCAGCGTGAGCTTTTGAAATCGTTCCGGTTTTTGGACTAAGACCTGTAGAATCCACCGCCGTTTACGCTAATAGGATTCTGAACCCTGCAGTTTATATATTAAAAAGCTACCTTGCCTCCCCCTCCCCAAACCTTTATACAATGTAATTTAAGTGGGCTAGGGATGAGAGAAGAGAAGCTGGGGAAAAATCAGAGCTTTGTTCTGGTAGATTTAAGGTTCATTGGATCTGACCTCCTTCAAAGGCTGTCAATGTTTAGCTGGTGGCCGACGGAGATGCATCCAACTAGCTAGATCAGGGCATCCACGTCTCTCCTGCCTGCCCATCCCTCTCCCCCCCCCCCCCCCGGTTATTCCAAAAGCAAGTTTCCGCCAGTTGAGTTTGTCCAGGGACTGCATCCAATTTGCTGATCCCAGGAGAAGCTGGACAAGCAATTTCCGTCGCTAGGTTCCTGCAGCCAGGTTGACGGCACTCGACTTAAAAGAGAGACGCCACGGCCGCAAAAATGGCGGTGGGTACCGATCCGACGATCTGCCTGTCGTTTCTGTACCAGAACGACCCCTTCTACTCGCTCTGCCTTGCAGACCTGCTGGCAGCACCGCAGCGGGTGAAGAATAAGTTTCTCAAGGAGCAGAAGGAGCTCGCCGTGGTAAGGAGACCCCGTGGCACTTTCCCTCCGTATCCCCAACCGAGTCACAGGGATCGTAATCCAGCGCAGTCCTCACAACCCCAAAGAAGGGGTGTTGCTGGACCCACACCTTGGCAGAACTAGCCATTCCAAGGCACGTGAGAAGTTCCCTCGGGCATTGGCCCACCGAAGGCCAATATGACGAACTGGTAACTCACTAGGGCAGTGATGGCGAACCTTTTAGAGACCGAGTGCCCAAACTGCAATTCAAAACCCACTATATATATATATATATATATATATATATATATTTTTGCAAAGTGCCAATAGAGCAATTTAACCTGTATACAGGTGGCTATGAAGGGTTGATGTCGGGTGCCCACAGAAAGGGCTCCGAGTGCCACCGTTGGCACCCATGCCATAGGTTGCCATCACTGCACTAGGGGGTTGAGGCAGGGTTCATGCCTGGGTCTATAGGCTGATCTCGGGCGGTTTTCCCTGCAAAGTACAGTGGTACCTCGACCTACGAATTTAATCCGTTCCAAGGGCATGCTCTTAAGTCGAACTACTCTTAAGTTGGGGTACCTATCTAAAAAATTGAAAAAAATAGTTAAAAAAATCAACAAAATGAAAAAAAAATTGTAAGTCGAGCAGACCACATCTAAAAATTTGTAAGGTGGCAGTTAAAATGCCAACCGTTTTCTGCTCTTAAGTCGAGCTGCTCTTAAGTCAGGGTACCACTGTATTATTCTGTAAAAAAAAAAATTTCCCCCTCTCTCCCGCAATCCTAGGCATTAAGGAAACTGGAACAGCAGAAGTTGAGCAGACTGAGGCAACTTGACGAGGAGAAAAAACAGTTTCATCTACTGATGATCAAGAGATTATCTCCTCGAGTCACCATCAGCAGGGTGCCGTCCACTGCCACAGAGAGAAATAATCGTCAAGCATCATCCAGTGTCTTGGTTTCTTCTTTCCTTCTCCCTTCTTCAGATAAAAACAGCTGGAAGAGTCTAGATATAAAGTCAGCTACCAAGCCAGGTGCTGGCTTGTTTTTGGCCACCGAGGGAGAATTCCCTGCAACGTGTGCCCCGAAATTTCACAAAGTTAGCTTCCCAAAAATCCTCTACTTGTAGCTTAAATTGAACAGAAAGAAGAGAAGAGATCCTTCACCCAATACCTCAGCCTTGGCTCAGATCTGCTGTATTCAACGCCTACGGTCAAATATTCAGCTATACATGTGCTAATGCAAACAAATGTAGTTAAATAAATAAAAAAATAGTTATCAATGTGCATTGCCTAATTATGGAATGTTGTAAGCTGCTTTTAAGAAAATTGGAACCTTTCTTAAAATAAATGAAAAATAATCGCCCTGTCTCCTTGTCCCTCCTGTTCATAATTTGCACATCCTGATCTATTTCTTAGGAAAGCTTTATTCGGGAAGAGTTACAAACAGTTATAAAAACGGAACAGCATCGGAGCTGGCAGGCAGTAAAAGACATGGGCCTGCCAAAGAACAATCAAGCATTGGGTTCCTCTTAGACCCTCAACCAGAACATAAAACACGAGATTCTGTGCTCAGGGACTGAAGTGTACACAGACCGTGTTTCTAAAAAAATGGGTGACAGATACAGCTGTATTAAAAACCGGGTCAGCATTCTATGAAATAAAGCCACGGGGCAAACACAGGCCTGTGAGATGTTCAGAAAAGGAGAACGGAAGTCTTAACGTTCCAAAGAAATTTTAGGTTCCTGCTGCTTCCTTACAAGGGGAAAAGGTAAAATCGCACTCAACGGAAATCGTAACCAGGGTAGACCTGCAGAGAAGCTTCAAGTCTTTCCCTCCTGCTCTGAGCAGGCTGTCCCTTCTCGTAATCGATCACGGTGATTTGGTTTCCTGGTATCTAGAAAGGGCACATGTCAGGAATGGCACTAAGGTGCAGCTGAGTTTCACCCCCGCAGTGAGGATAAAGACGGGCGATGGGGAAGAACCCTCATCTCTTCCGCTGGTCTGAGACGGCTTGGTGGGACTGCGTTGGCTCAAGTCTTCATTGAACAAGCTGCCAGGCCGGGAGCCTCCAAAACAGACCTAAAGCAGAAGCCATTTTTCTCCCAAAACGCCTGGCACTTCTGTTTTGGAAGAAAAGTAATGGCTTAAAAAGTAGCCTGAATAGATCCGCAGAGGAAAGCCGGTTTGGAAGGTTCCGTGGGCAAAGAAAGGTTCACACTTCTCAGTCTTGGGTTTGTGGGTTTGTGTCTTTCCATCTGCCCTCACCGCCGTTGTGGGCTCAAGGTTATTCTCGATGAAGCACCGTCATTTCCTGACACACGCTGCAGGCCGGCGCCAACATCTGTGGCTGAACAGACTGGGCACAGCCCATGCAAGGCAGCCCGTTCTGAAATGTTTACTCCTCCATCTGTTCTTCTTAGACAACACCGCATCTTAGCATTACAATGCGAGCCCTGAAGGGACGCGTGGAAGGCGGCAGACGGGACGGACGGATGCTGTTAGACAGCTAATTTCAGCTTCTTTCTCTTGGCCTTCATGACAGCTGGCAGTGAAATCTTGAAGGCAGTTCTGGAAGGAGAGACGGGGGGAATGTATTATTTGGGGTTCGTATTTATATCAGCTGTGTACATTCTTTCCGTGTTCGCAGGAAAAGAAACACCCTGCATCGAAGAAATCCTAAAATGTTTATCACTCAATCATGTTTGTTTGCTTGATTGGTTTATATACCACATAAGAAGAGCTGGCCCGAAGGCAACTCTTCTAACCTTGCAGATATCTGCATGCATTCATGGTAGTGGAGCGGCTATTTTTTTTTTGTAAATAAATAAATAAATAAATAAATAAATAAATAAATAAATAAAAATAAATATAGATCAGTGTCTACAACTGGAGGGGAGGGAGGGAGATAATAGGTAGGTATGTTGTAAGCAAGGTGCAAAGAATGAAAAGTGGACAACCACCACAAATTATGCACAGAATGTGAAGCTCAGAGTTTCTGGTAAGGATTAACTAATGGAAGAATTGGGGGGGAGAGAATTATGTGACTGTATACAAATAATTTGGGTCATGTCAACAAGAAACCGCTGGAATGGGCCGCTCAAGAAGATTGAGCAGCCCGAAAGCTCTATCCAGCCCAGGCTTCTCCAAGCTCAGTCCAGTTGGCTTGTTTCTCAACCTATCCCAGCCCCAATGAGGACTAGAACCTTGCCTTGTTTTTGAAGAGTTCCGCGCAAGGCACTTACTCGCAAGTGGTGCAAATGGGACTGAAGCTGCAGAAGACTAGAAAGGGAAAGAAACAAGACAGGTTTAGGCTGGCTGCGTCAAAGGTCACAGAAGTCAAAGACAAATCCAAGAAAAACAAAGAAAGAAAAAAACCAAATCAGATCGGCCTTTACTTGACAGACACACGGAGCAGACGTAACCAATCTCAATGAGATTCCTGTGGCAGAAGCAAGCGGCCCGGTAGTCCACGTGAGCAGGAGGTGGAAGGATGAGCTGCGATCTCTGTTCTTGGTCAGGAAGGTAGACCCACTGCAAGAAAAAGACCAACGGGGGAAGTATTTAATAACATTGCAGCCGTCTTCTCCACAGGGCAAACGTCAAGAACTCACCAGCAAATACTGCAGAAGAGAAGGCATATGGAGAGACTTTCAGGTAGATGCCACCAGTAATATCACAAGCCTGAAAAACATGACATGATCCTCTTAAAAAAAAAAAAAAAAACAGCAATGCCATACCCCCTCACACCTAGGCCTGAACCCATAACTCAGGGGTGCCCAAACCTTTTTGTAAGGAGGGCCAGATTTGGTGGCTGAGAATGTGTCAGGGGCCAGTTGCTTCACAAGGTTCCCGGAGATGCTGGTGGCGGTGGCACATAGTTGCCGGCGGTGCCGGTGGCAGCAGCCTATGCGATGGCTGGCTGGCCGGACCGCCCAGCCCCACAAGCTTCTGCTCACCGGCCGGCCGGCCTGCCCAGCCCCTGAAGCTTCCCGGCGGTGTCAGTGTTGGCAGAAGATTTTAAAAAAAAAAACCATGGGGAGAAGGAGGGGGAGGGAGGGGCGGGCCAGCCAGCCGCGGGCCACTCAAAATGGCCTGACGGGCCGGATTTGCCCCCCCCCCGGCCTGGACTTTGGGCAGGCCTGCCATCACTCATCCAGGAGGCCCCTAAGACAGCGACAGGCCCATTTCACACTCTTCAACAGCCACTCGCAGGCGCCTTAAACTACGCTGTGTTACATAAACCAACTATCTGACTTGTCGGAAAGCTCCTTTGTCTGTACCTGAAGCCTCTAAGCACGTAGCAATGGCCTTATTAAAAAAAAAAAAATAAGCCAGTTCTTAGACCTCACCACTGGAGAAATGAAGCTACAAATACCAGGCTCCCTTAGGTCAACAGGCATCTTAAACTTTATTTCGAGGTTTAACCAAACCATCGAAGGTACGTCCTCCACAAATATTCTAAAATTCCAGAGTAAAATTCCTCTGGAATTTTAAAGTATGGTTTTAGCATCATCCTAAGCAGTTTTTTAGTGTTTTTTAAATTTTGTAAGCGGTTTTAGGAGTTTTTAATATCTTGTATGGTGCTTTTATGCGTTTTGTATGGTGCCTTGTTGTTTTGAGTGTGTCATGGAACAGCACTCTAATTTTGTTGTGCATATCTCGCATATGCATAATGACAATAAAATTCTATTCTATTCTATTCTATTCTATTCTATTCTATTCTATTCTATTCAGTGTGTTAAACCTTCACCTTTCTGAGATCCTCTAGAAGTTGTTGCAATTTCTGCCTGGGACATGCATGCTCTGCAAAATGTGATCGGTCCTGGAATCGCTTTTGGCAAGAGGTGGGCAGTAAAAAAAGAGGGACACCCCCCCTTCTTGCAAATAAAAAGGTGGCGATTAACCGCACCAGGCATTTGCCTGAGCCACAAAACACAGACCGTACCTGCTGCAAAAGCCCTGAATCGGAGTCCAAAACGCAGGCGTCAATCAAGACATTCTGAAAGAAGGGCAGGAGGAGGAGGAGTAGGTGGAGAGAGAGAAAGACGAGAAGAGAGAAGAAAAAGGAAGTTAACAGAGACGCTAGTTCAGCAGGGAACAGCCTGGACCACCTTTGCCGTCTCTTCTTCAGAGCGAAGGTGTGAAACAAGGGGAGAACAGGAAAGAGGCCATTGCGATCACGAATAAGCATCCAATGGCATCCCCCCTCCCCCCCGGGTTTAGGATTAGCAGAAAAAGCTAGGGAGACACGCATGGGTGCATCTTTCTCTACTTCCCACCTCCCTCCAGCCCACTGATAAGATCACCATTGTCTGTATCTTCGATAAAAATCTTAGCCTTACCTGTTTCTGGGCTGCAAAGATCACATTCATAAAGTTCATATACTGCAATGCGCAGTCTTCTGAAGCTTTGATGACCTGGGGAAAGAAACCTGCATCTCTTAGTATCATTAGAATCCACCCGGGTTCATGAAAAGACAAGGGAAATCAGAAAAATCTTACCAAAATTCTGGATTTAATCTCCTGGCTGGCTACATGTGAAATGGAAAGAAAATAAAAGGAGAAAACATGATTGTATCCAAGATAGTTCACAGAGAGCCCTTCGACATTTTTTGCAGTCATTCCGTTTGCAGAGAAGTTTGATGCTGGGTCTGGTGAGTTCTCTTTAACCCTAGTTAACCTTCCCACCCTGGGCACCAGCACTTTTGGTAACAAGTAATAATAAAGAATTTTCTTCTGTGCCTAAAACTCAAGACAGACACTGCGAAAAGACACAACACAGACCTAGACAAACAGAAGAGACCAAGAGGCCTCGTAAGGCAGGTTCCTATGCTGTCAAATCATGGTTAATGAGTGCTCACAAGCCAGGATAGGAAACCCTGATATGAAGACAGCTTAGAAACTCTTCTTGAGTTTATCCTTTTTGACTGCAACATGTGTGCTGAGCAAACCATGGTTCAGACAGCGCGTTTACTGGAGTCTCCTGCCAGGCCCCGGATTTCGTTTAGCACGCTACGCCTTTACGTTTGCAGCATCAACTAGGGTGAAAGCAACGTGTTGGTTGCAAACAATAACTATCCTTATCCTTTCACTGGGCCAAATTAAGCCCAATATTTGCATTTTTAAAAAATAAATAATAACAACGGCTAAGCTCAAGAATAGAAGGGCACGTGGTATCCGTGGCAGATAAATTTAAAAACACACACCTGGAAATCACCGATAAGCCAATCCCTCTTGGCTATGGAAACACATCTGGGGAACGGGACTGATAAAATAGCGCCTTAAATATCTCATGTCCTTTGAAAGTCCTATGAAGGTAGCTATAAATTGGTTCCATCTCAATGACACACACATGTATAGTGTGGTCTCTGGTTCTGTCTAGTGGCCAGTCCTGGCAATGCTCTATGTCTGAGGAAGTGGGCGTGTAGTCCACCAAACGTGACATTTAAAACATGAAAGTTAGTCTTTAAGGTGCCACATGTGTCTGCCTTTTGTTTTGTTTTGTTTTTCTTTGATTTTTGCCTGAAATTCTTGAAAAGACCAACACAGCTACCCTCTCAGGAAAAAAAAAAACCTGAATATTTTCAGGAGGCAGGTCAGTGAAACTGATTCTACGGATACGGCTGGCCAACTTACTGTATTAATTCCGAAAGCAGGAAATGTGTCATACTCAGAGCAAGATAAATGGAATAAGACTTAATTCATACTTTGAAGCCACGACACCCAGACACCCACACACACACACACTCTGCAGATTATGCCTCGATCGACAAATACAGATAAAGGCTTCTGTTGCTTCTATTTTGATAACACGGCAACTGTTTATAAAAGAACGTAGAACATAATACCTGTTCTCATTTTACTCATCCTGTGAATATCTAAGCAATGAATGTTCAGGAATCAATGTGAAGAGCCATTTGTGCCTTCTCTGAGACAACATTGCAGCAAATAAATAAATAAATAAATAAAAATCAATGGACCACAGAGTTAGGTCAACTAATGTTCTAACCTAGGCAAGGGCCTTTTCACACGACCCCTAAGATCCGCTGGCCACTTAAATTCAGACCAGAGATCTTAGGGGTTTGTCGCCGTTCCTGCGTTCCCACCCCGTCCGCACTCCTGGCTGCTGGCTGCGTGAGGGGAGGGAGAAAAAAAGGAAGAAAAGAATGCCGCTCACCTCCGTTCTGCCTCTGGCTCTTGCCGGCAACATTCTAATCTCTGTAAAAGTAGCTCTTAAAGGGGCGGGAGCCAAAAAAAAAAAACAGAAGCAAGGAGAGCCCCGCACTCACTATCGTTACACCGCATCAAAGAATTTTCACCTCCAAAGAGCAGGTACTTGAAAGGTGCGCTGGGACACGCTAAAGTGGGCGGGGTCGCACTTAATTTCCTGTAAACTCCGGAGCTGGTGGGGAAACATTTTTAAGCTCTGGAGCCGGGAGCCATTTGCCCCGGAGTTTAGGGGTTGTATATAAACGCCCCAAGTCTCCTCTAAGCCTGCACCAAGGCAGCCTGATCGTGGCCTTTCAAGATCACTTCACCGTCTCCTCTCAAGCACGGAGCTGCACGCAGCATCTAAGGCGGCGTTTGCTTCTGGGAGCCTCAGAAGCTGCCCTGCTCGTAGAACCTTGAACCGATGAACACCAAAATATACCCCTTTTCCAAAAATGGAAACGGACTGCTAGCCATTTCTGGCTCCTTATTTTCTGTCCATTTTTTTTATTTTACCCAGCGTGTTGTTAGTCTGTGGAACTCCCTGCCACAGGAGGTGGTGATGGCTTCTGGCCTGGAGGCCTTCAAAAAGGGGACTGGACAGATTCCTGGAGGAAAAGTCCATCCCAGGTGACAAACCATGATGGAGATGTGTCATCTCCAGGCTTAAAACCAGGGTACTCAAGGGCCAGATGCAGGGGAGTGGTTATCAGGAGACAGATATCTAGTCTCATGCGCTCCCAGAGGCATCTGGTGGGGCCACTGTGAGATCCAGGAAGCTGGACTAGATGGGCCTTTGGCCTCATCCAGCAAGGCTCTTCTTAAGGGGGGGGGCTGCAATTATGGTACTTTTTGTGGCCTCTCTGCTCCCCCACCCCCAGATAATCCCAAGGATGGAAAATTTGCCCCCTCCCAGACCCTTCAGTCAATCTATCCTTATTCTCAAAATTTGGTGTAACCCCTTAATTCCTCTATCATTGTAGCCAAGCCTAAGAACAAGTAAATTGCATACCCTCCCGTCTTCTTTGGCTAAGTCTGAAAGACCCACTCTTTCCCTTTTTTGTCTTCTCTCATCTCAACATGAAACCGTAGGCCAGGCTTGTCCAAACTTCAGTCCTCCAGATATTTTGGACCACAACTCCCACACTCCTTTGCCATTGGAAATACAGGCTTGGAATTCTGGGAGTTGTGGTCCAAAAGCATCTGGGGGGCTGAAGTTTGGACATGCCTGCTGTAGGCTCTGTAGGTTCAGAGACCAGCCCTTTTTTTGTTTTTTTTTGTTTATGTAACTCTATCAAGTACGACCAGTCAATGAATGGACGATCTTGGCCATAGACATTATTACATTATCCCCCTAACATACTGTCTCAGAGTAACTGCTGAAAAGAACCTTCCACTTTGGCGTCGATATAAATGTCTCAGATCAAGTTGGCTTCAAAAGGATACAGCAAAGGGCTTTCGCCAGGGATCCGGCCAGCAACGTTTCCGTCTGCTGCCCCTTTATATCCGCTGCAGTCCAAAGGGAAACCAAAAGAGAGAGAACCTTAAGACATTTAAAATAGGAACTTACAATCTGGCATCACATCCACATTATCTGTCTACCTCCCTACCATCACGGGCACTTGCGTCCGCCGACAAATACAGTGGTACCTTGTATAAAGGAATTAATTCATTCCAAATGAAATTATATTAAGCAAATTTTCCTTTATACAAATTTCCCATAGGAATGCATTGAAAATGGAGTAACCCTATTTTTATGTTGTACAGATTTGCCCCATAGGCGATTCTGTTAAGCGTATTTCCCCTACCTCTGGAATTTTTTATGTTGTACAAATTATGTTATACAAACCGTTTGTTATACGAGGGTCCACTGTACTAGCATCATTTTGACAGGACTGATGTCCTTGCAGAAACGACCAAGAGGAACAGATTATCCCATCACCATTTTTTAAAAGACCGGATCAAAAAAAAGACCTTGAAAATCCTATTAGGTCAAGAATTTCCTAGTCCATAATAGAAAGCAAAAAACAGGCTCAAGCTTATATTTCCCCCCCCAATGCAACAGCACTTCTAACATCCAAAGCCCCAGGAGGGCTCAATTATTTGGCCATCCTCAGCTTGCTCCTTTTCAGAGGTTCCTGAGTCACAGCCGGGATGGCCTCCAGACGATCATGAAGGCTAATCAAGAGTCCACTGGGGCACCCATGAGCCCCGGATGTGCCTGCTTCTCCAAACCCTCTAGGACAGAGGTTAGAGAAAATAATCATTTTCACTCAAGGCACGGACACAGGCGGCAAATGCAACACTAGGAGCTGCACTTAACACTCCCCGCCAAATGGCCGTTAATCTTTGACTACCTTTGAAGTTACAACTTCCCAGGCTACACAATAGCATTGAAGAAGAAGAAAAACAACCCACAACATGACCTGGGAATGAGTTCGACACAAAAGAGTATCAGTTCTGTGCAGAACTGTTGCTCCAACCCAAGACTGATCAAAAATAAGATCTTATGGTCTACGGCAGGGGTGCCCAAACTTTTGGTAAGGAGGGCCAGATTTGGTGACTGAGGATGGGTCAGGGGCCGGTTGCTCCCCGACCCTGCCACCCCTTACTGCAAGCCCCACCCACTGACCCGTAAGCCCCACCCACTGACTCCTTGCAACCCCACCCGCGGGAAGGAAGGCGGGAACTAAGGGAGGGAGGGAGGAGGTGGAAACGAAGAGAGGAAGGAAGGAAGGTGGGGAACAAGGAAGGGAGGGAGGAAAGAAGGAAGGTGGGGACCAAAGGAAGCACAGGGAGCCGTGGCCACAGGTCGCCCCTTGGAAGAGGCGATCTGTGCGACCTTGCATCCCCCCCCAAGCTCCCCAGCGGTGGAGACGGCTTGCCCGCCAGCCCACCTCAAAGCTCCTTGGCGGTGGCAGATGCCCGCTGGCCTGCCCACCCCCACACTTTCCCCTGCGGTGCCGGCAAACCACCCAAGCTTCCCAGCGGTGTCAGTGTTGGCAGAAGATTTTAAAACAACAAGAACATGGGGCGAAGGAAGGGGGGGAGGGGCGGGCCAGCCAGCCGCAGGCCACTCAGAATGGCCTGACGGGCCAGATGTGCCCCCCCCCCCGAGCCGGAGTTTGGGCAGGCCTGCTCTAGGACGAATGTCAGCAGGGTGGTCAGGATGCAGGGATTCTCATACTAACAAGCAGCATTCCCTGAAAATAGAACGTTTGGAAATCTATCTCTATCATGGCTTCAGAGGAATTTCTGGCATCTGAAGACTCGTGCAGCTCTGGTGATCCACACACAAGGGGTATTTGTCAAGTTTAATGCTCAGAGAACAGTCACCTTGACAAGAAAGGAGAGACAGACGCTAGGAAAGGGAGGGTCCCTCGGGATCTGGAACACAGTACAAAGCACCTTACCATAGTCTGAATCCAACCGGTAGGGACCCCCCCACCTCAAAAAAAGCATAGACCCACTGAATGAATGGGATCTACCCAAGCGTTTTCTCAAAATTCAACCACAGATTCAATGGGTGTACTTGAATTGGGACTAGCAATTGGATTTAGGGCCACAGCGGTCGGTCTCATGGCTTTGAGGCAATAACTAAGACAGTACTGTCAATGGTTTGTAAAGGAAAGTCAACGCAAAATGTACGGGCTACAGAACAAGAAAAGTGAACGGAGGGCTCATCTTACTGTTGGTCATGAGGTCCCTGATCTCTTCTGCAATGGTTTCGTTGATTGTTGTCAACAACTCGTATTTTCCATCTTTGCTGCCGGAAACAGTCGCTTCGCTGGCCTCTCCAAAGAGATCAGACGCCGCCCAACGCTTCCCAGGGTACAAGAAACGGCTGTCAGAAACAGAAACCAATGTTCAAAGAGGGTTCAGTGTTAAAAGAATGTTGCTGCATTAACACCGAACGTTCCTAATTACTGGCCATGCTAAGCTCAAGCTTACGGGAGACCAGCAACCCCTGGAGAATACCAGGCATCCACTTCCCTCTATGGATTAAGAGGAACCCCGCAAACTGTTTCTCTTAATGAGGCCCAAGACCCATTTCTCCAATCTCTGTTTTCTATTAAGTGGTCAACTGGACGTCTCCAGGAATTCCAGAAACACAGCGGGATCAAAGCGGCCCCCCGTTTTCCATTCCTCGGAACCTGATCCAACGGCCTCCAAGCTCCGCTCCCCTACCCTGGCCTCTCCCCAACCGTGTCCAACCCCCCCACACACACACACACAAAAGCCAGACTACCTCTCTTGTATGTGACTGGCAATCACAGCCAGCTTGTTGTTGCGGTTCATAAAGAGGTGTGAGTTGCCCAACACCATGGTTGCGTCGAGGCATTTTGACAGGGTAAGCTGGAAGGAGAAACCGGGGGGGGGGGGGTTTACAGAAAACACAGAATGACGAGAAAAGATTTATTTGTTTGTTTGTTCGTTCGTTATATTTCTATACCGCCCATCTTCCAGACGGAACTCTGGGCGGTTTACAAGATATCAAATCCGTCAGCATCTCCTCACATCCAACTTTCGTTGGAAGGATACCTTTTTGGTTGTTGAATTGAAAGAAATTCAAAAATCATATGTTAAAGGCAGTGTTCTTCCAGCTGGGGAAGATGGGATAGGCTGTCTGAGGAAGATGGGATTTGCCATCCAATACCCCTGGGAAGCACCACATTGGAGAGCTTCATGTGACGCAGAAGTGACTCTGGGCTTCCCAGGGCATAAGCTTTAGAGCAGTGGTTCTCAACTCCTGTGGGTCCCCAGATGTTCCTGGACTGCAACTCCCAGAAGTCTTCCTCCCTAGCTGAGCTGGCTGGGATTTCTGGGAGTTGCAGTCCAGGAACATCTGGGGACCCACCGGTTGAGAACCACTGCTTTTAGAGGATGCTATCAGAATGCTAAAGTTGTGAGGACAAGCCTAGAGCCAGCCTCCATCCCTGCAGTCTGATCCAAGGTTAGGAAGCCTATTAGGAATCACACTGCACTGTATACCTTTAGTTGGAAATTTGTTCAGTAGATTTCAGCGAGACATTCTTTTTTAGATACTTGGAATTTCTTTGAAAATGTGAGTGGCTGCTTCTACTTTAAGTTGTTCAAGGTCAAGCTAAAGGATTCAGTGCAGATTACAATGCATCTTTCTCGGTGAGTATTAAAAAACAATAATACAGAAAGCGTACCTCTGAGCCTGCCAATGCCTGCTTTCCCCACCAGATAGGATTGGTGTCCACGACAACAACTAGGAGGTTCAGTTCATCATCTGGGGAGGAAAGCACACCCACCCCAAATAAAAACATGTCAGATCAGTCAGTAACCACAGAATCGTAGCATTAGAAACCCAATCCTCGATTCAGTGCAGAAATGTAAAGTTTCCCTGCTCTGTTGAAAGCGCCAGGTTAACAGATTGTATCTTCAATTTCCTTTGCCACTTAATCATCTGAAGGCAGAAAGGCTGTTCTCCCTTAGCATAAATGAAAAAAGGACCACGCCCGCCTCAATGAGGGGAGCTTCCTGAACCCTTTGTAAAAAAAGGGCCATCTCAGGACGTTTTGCAGGTTTCTCCAAGTTCAGAGGGAGGCAGGGACTGGACATGATGTAATGTTTGTCTATGAAAGCTGTAAAATGTCCCTTCATCCCTTGTTTTCAAATACTTAAAACATGTCTTCATTGTCCTGGACTGTCATATTATATCCCTCATTACTGTTATGATGTATATTGGGTCCTTTTTTCCAAGGAGAAAGGCGGGGTAAAAAATACGCTTAACTGTTTTTAAACGGTTTAATTGCCTATGTAAAAGTTGTTATTAGTATTTCTTATGCTGTGAACCGCCCGGAGTTCCTTCGGGAAGACGGGCGGTATATAAGCTCAATAAATAAATAAATAAATAAATAAAATAAATTAAATTAATTAAATAAATTAAATAAATAAATCCCCAAGACCCACGAGCCCAGCAAGAAGGGAAGGGCAGAAAAGGAAAACCTCCGATCCTGGGAGGGAGCGAGAAGACAAAAGGCAGCAAAGTTTGACCCTAAAAAAATAATAATCAGACTCACCGGCACTCATAGCGAACCAGCCCAGCGAGAAGGCAGGACCCGCAGCAGGAGGCTGGCGTCGCCGGCCGATGACGTCACGGGGAGGGCGCGGCCTGGCTTCACCCTGTGGGCGTTTCCCCTCCCTTTGTCCCCCGGCCTGGGTGTCGGGTGCGTCGTGGAAAAGCTTCCGACGAGCCCGAACCGGCCTTGTGAGAAAGGTTCCGCCTTGGTGGAAGCGTGGCTTGGACCGTGGACCTCCCTAACCACCCGTCACCATGAACGAAGCAGGTGAGGAAGGAGGCGATCGGTGCTCCTGGTCGCTTTTAAGGTGGCCTTTTAAATGTTCTAAGGTGCCTCTTCTGATCCCCCTGTTCGTAACTTAAATTATATCTTATTATAACTATTCTTTCTGGGCTGTAATGGTGTTCCTTATTACTGTAAGCCGCCTTGGGTCCTTTTTCCAAGGAGAAAAGTGGGGTTAAAATATTCAAAAATAAACAGTATAGATAAACGTGTTGTTTTCGGTTTGTTTGGATATTTAGTATTATTTTTTATTTCTATTCCCTCTTGCCAGGTACTTCTTGTTTTGTTGTTCCACTGTGGTTTGTATTATTGTTGTTTTTTTTAAAGACTATCACCATTTTTATTCTGTTTTAGGTTGTTTGATACATTATTGCACATGTTCAGAGGCAGGGACTGGACATCATAACTCTCCAAGACCCACGAGCCCAGCAAGAAGGAGAGGGCAGAAAAGGAGCTGGAGCTTTCGTTGTTTTTGTTTTTTAAGACTATTACCATTTTAATTATGTTTTGGGTTGTTTGATAAATTGTTGTTAAACCGCCCAGAGTTCCCGTTTGAGGAAAACCGGATTGCAGTAGACAAATATAAAAATAAATAAATAATATAAATATAAATATAAATACATAAAAGGTGTCCGCCTGGATCAGCTCCCGTTCCTTTTTAATCACGAACAAATGATGGGTCAGAGAGGATAGCCGTGTTAGTCTTTTAAAGAATTGCAGGCAAAAGTCAAAGGAAAAGAAAAGACATGTGCTAGGTCCCATCCCTTCTGGGACCGGTCGCATTCCCAGTGGAAGAACAAGTGACACGTTTTGACTGTGAAGATTCTCAGTCATCCAGGTGGATGATGCGGATGGGTGTTGATGCACCCAAAGCATCCAAAGGATGGCCCTGTGGTGACTGTTTGTAGAGGTCGCAAACCTCACAGGGTGCTGTTTTACCAGCTGTGCTCGTTTGTAATGTCATCACTGTACTTAAAGGAAATGGAGGGGTACACTTATTTTTTTTAAGTATGAACAGATGTGCTGTTTTATTTCTAACATTTGTGTGTGGGGTGGGTATATCTCCTTTCCAGAGCTGGTTGGAGCCTTTAACACCCAGATGAGGCAGGATCGAGACGTGGCCTCAGCCGTGGCCGCTATCCGCGTCTTGCTGGAGTTTTTGAAAAGAGACAAAGGCATGTCGTCATTTGTGGTCCGGTGGATTGACGGGGGAGTATTCATTGGGAGAGTCGAAGGGTGGTAGTGGTGGGTCTTAATGGTACACCTTTGAATGCTTTATGGTATGGAAGTCAAGATTTCCCAGCGAAACATATTAGCAGGAAGTAAAATGAGGAGTTTGATATGTACTGATTCTGGCTTAGTTTTTATTCCCCACTTTTCCTCCTCGGTAGAATAGGGATGCCGGTGGGTGGCCTTGGAGTAGGCTTTCTAGCCAGTTTTATAGTCCTGTATCAGAATCCTTAATCCTAATTCATAAAGAACTGGGTTGGTACTTCCATAAGTCACTCCCGTATCTTGGTTACAGGGCACAAGTAGCTGTACCCCTCTGAGCCATTATATTTCATTTTGGTCCAGCTATGGACCTAAAAGCCTCACACCCCAGATGGTGGGTTGTACGGTTTTAGTTTAAGACAAAGGAGACCTCTCACATGTTTGCCCTGCCTGTTTCTGAACTAGATTCTTCTCAAATTCTTTACAATTTATTCCGTTTCCCCCCAATCTCTCTCTATTAGGTGAAACGATTCAAGGGTTAAGAGCGAATCTCAAGCAGGCTACCGAGATCCTATCGGGGGTCGATTCCTCAGTGGCCATCTCTTCCGGAGGGGAGCTTTTCTTAAGGTTCATCAGCCTCACGTCTTTGGAGTACACGGTAAGCCCTTGTCAAGGAGGGGTGTAGGGGCGGGCCTGTGACCACTAAATAGTAGCCTTCATTAAAATGTCACTTTGTTTTACATGAAGGAAGCGCCTAACAGGGCCCCAAAAGTTGCAGAGCACAAAGCAATGGGATGCTTTGAAACATTGAATGCCCATCCTTTGAATGTATTAAAAGAAGCCCTGGTTAGTACTTGGATGGGAGACCACCAGGGAATACCAGGTGCTGTAGGCGCCTGGAGTAGGAACGGGCAAACCACTCCAGTATTCCTGCCTAGAAAACTCCATGGACATGGGGTCATGAAGAGCCGATCACAACTGTAATGACACAACGCACGCACGCACGCACGCACGCACACACACACACACACACACACACACACACACACACACACACACACACACACACACACACACACACACAAGATAATATGAAACAGTTCCTAAGCACATGCAAAGGGCCTTTCATGAAACATTAACCAGAGTCCACTTATCCAGCCAAGCAGGAGAGTGCTGTAAGGTTAGATGGAAGAATAAACCTCAGCCCCTGAACCCTTGCATTTGGTCTACATTGCCGCCAGTTCCTGTAGTCCCACCTCTAAATCCTTCCTTCCTTCCCCCTGTTTTCTGTAGGATTATTCCAAATGTAAAGAGATCATGATCGAAAGAGGGGAGATCTTCCTCCAGCGCATCTCTCTTTCAAGGACGAAGATTGCCAACCTGTGTCACACGTTTGTCAAAGACGGCGGGGTGAGTGAGCCCTGGCTTGGAAGGGACCGAGGAAAGTGTCTTTCTTGAGCTGTATGTGTCCCAGAACTGCCCTGTTGAAGGGCGGGGACCGCAATGGGCTATTCAGAAATGTAAGATCCTGAGACCCTGTTGTTGCCAGAAGTAGGCCTAGAATCATGGGACCTTGACTTGAAAAGCCCCTCGTTGGTGGGAAGGATAACCTGTGACAGCTGACGGGCAGGGTTTGGAGGAATAGTGAGATGCACGCACAAAGCAGCCATGCCGTCAACAACAGCATTGTGCCTGCTCTTCCCCCCAGAGAATCTTAACTCATGCTTACTCCAAAGTTGTCTTGAAAGTCTTGGAAGCCGCGGCAGGAGCCAAGAAGCGCTTCAGCGTTTACGTCACAGAATCACAACCCGACCAAGCTGGGTAAGTAGGAGGAGTTTTTCGGCTTCGTTTCCGCCAGCGCTAGTGGAGTACGAGTTGACGGCAGCCATTCCCGCCGGGTCTTTACCCAGACCAACTTTGCCCATTCATAAGCGTCAGATGCAGTCCACCCTTACCTGATAGTAAGGCCAACAAAACACTGCGGGACATAACTTCTGAGTAAATACTCGTATGAATGCACTCCGCCTTCAGCGGGTACCAGAAGAGTCTGCAAGTGAGTGCGCGGGCTCTGATTTATCTAAGAAACACCAGGACTTCAAGGCTGAGTCATGGGGCGCTTTTACACGACCCCTAAGATCCGCTGGCTTCTGTTGCTTCTATTTTGATAACACAGCAACTGTTTATAAAAGAACGTAGAACATAATACCTGTTCTCATTTTACTCATCCTGTGAATATCTAAGCAATGGAAATGTTCAGGAATCAACATGAAGAGCCATTTGTGCCTTCTCTGAGACAACATTGCAGCAAAATAAATAAATAAATAAATAAAATTTAAAAAATTCAATGGATCCACAGAGTTAGGTCAACTAATGTTCTAATCTAGGCAAGGGCCTTTTCACACGGCCCCTAAGATCCGCTGGCCACTTAAATTCGGACCAGAGATCTTGGGGGTTTGTCGCTCTTCCTGTGTTCCCACCCCTCTGCACTTCCTTGCTCCTGTCTGCGTGAGGGGAGGGAGAAAAAAAGGGAGAAAAGAATGCAGGCTCACCTCCGCTCTGCCATGGGAACCATTCCAGTCTCTTTCAGTCTCTTAAATAGGTGGGGGCAAAAAACAAAAAAACAAACACAAGGCGAGGAGAGCCCGGCACTCACTGCTTTACATCCGCATCAGAAATTTTTCACCTTCGGAGACCAGGTACTTGGAAAATGCGGTGGGACGCGCTTAGGTGGTCGTGGTCGTACTTTGTTTTGTTTAAAGTCCGGAGCTGGTGGGAAAACATTTTTAAGCCCCGGATCTGGGAGCCCTTTGCCCCCGGATTTTAGGGGTCGTGTAAAAGCGCCCTTGCTTGCACCAGTCCATTTTTTTCAAATTTAATCCTACTCATTCCTCTCAAGAATTCAAAGCAGCCTTCCTGGTCACCCTTCTGCTGGTGTCTTCACAGGAAGCCCATGAGTGAAACTTTCGAATCTGGAACTCCGATTCTCAGCCGACATTATAACCCGGGGCGGAGGAATTTGTGTTCAAAATGTTGCTGAATTCCACTTCCTGCCAGACTGGCTAGCTGTGGGGCAGTGGTTAAATGGCTGCCCTGCAGCTCTAACTGTGCTTATGACGTGGGGTTCAATCCCAGGTCGCCAGCTCAAGGTTCACTCGGCCTTCCATCCTTCCGAGGTCGGTTAAATGAGGACCCAGCTTGCTAGGAAGGGACAATGTCTAGCCTGCGTATTTTAATTGTAAACCGCCCAGAGAGTGTTTTAAGTGCTATAGGGCGGTATGTAAGCAGAACAGTTTCCATTGGTCATTTAAAGACAGTGGTGGCTAAACTTCGGCCCTCCAGAAGTTTTGGACCACAACTCCCACAGTGCTTTGTCATTGGCAATACAGGCTTGGAATTCTGAGAGTTGTGGTCCAAAACATCTAGAGCAGTGGTATCCAAACTTCAGTCATCCAGATGTTTTGGACCACAACTCCCATAGTCCTTTGTCATTGGCAATCTAGGCTTGGAATTCTGGGAGTTACGATCCAAAACATCTGGAGGGCCGACGTTTGGATACCCCTGATCTAGAGGATCGATGTTTGGCCACTACTGTCTTAAGGCATACCTCAGACTTCTCCACCCCTACCTTAAAAATCTTCATGTAAGATTGGGGATTTAGTTGTTATAACAAGGCATACTGGAATGTGTTTTTATTCCCCCCCCCCCCCAAAAAAAACCTGATCACCTGTCCTTCCTCTTACTGTCATGTATGATCAAGGTATTTGTGTGTATAAAAGGATTTTGAAAATAACATCCCGATGATCCCACAGGCAGAAGATGGCGGGGGCTCTCTCAAAACTTGGCATCCCTGTGACTGTCATTCTTGATGCTGCCGTCGGGTGAGTGTATGGGTTCCCCCCTACAGCGCGTGGCTTGGTTTTTCTTCTCCTCATAGACCTGTCGAGAAACCGAACGTAGAACTCTGAATACCAAAAGCCAAGACTCGTGCCGCCTAGACGGGCCATCCAAACTTCTGTAGTACAGGAGCAGAGGTTTCCCAGCAAAACGGATTAGCACATAGCAAAATGGTGACTTTATTTGCTATGGCTTCCTTAAGGCAATAGAATGTGAGCAATACGGATAGACAGCGGGCTGCATGGAGCTGGGCGGCCGTATGTTGCCGACATCTGCCCTAGCGTTTATGATGTAAACTGCCCAGAGGAGCCCTAGGACTAAATGGGCACTATAAAAGCCAGATAAATAACATAATAAATAGTGTTTTGGGAATGCTTGGGGAAGTTACTTTGAAATGTAACTTGTGCCTCTCTTTTTTTCTCCCCTCCCCCTTCTGATTAGCTACATCATGGAAAAGGTGGACTTGGTGATAGTCGGTGCTGAAGGAGTAGTAGAAAATGGAGGAATTATCAACAAGGTAAAGTATGTAACATAAAGTGTTATGTCATGCTTTTATTGAGTATTTTAACGTCTTTATCTAATTATTTTAATAGCTTGTTTTTAGCTTTTTGTATGCGTATTTTTTTTAGGGGAAACTTGGGGTAAACATTTTGATTGATTGATTAAGTAGGGAAGATCTCCAAACCGCCATCTTCACGTTTCTCTGCTTGATAGGCCAGGAAGGGCTGGATCTTGTTCTCGTATTTTTGTTTCCCCACCAGAGCAACGAGCAGAGTTGCTTGGTTCGTCATCTCGACTTTAAAACAGATTCCCTGCCTAAAACGCCTTCTCCCTTCCTTAGATCGGCACAAATCAAATGGCCGTATGTGCCAAAGCTCAAAACAAGCCTTTCTACGTTGTGGCGGAGAGTTTCAAGTTTGTGAGACTTTTCCCTCTGAATCAGCAGGATGTCCCAGATAAATTTAAGGTAAGAGGAAAAATAAAGTGTCCTTTGTAGGTATCTTTAAAGAAAGAAGAAGAAAAAAACATGTTGGAAACCTTGAAGCCATTCAATGCCTGAATTTGAAGACTGGCCCACAAATGTCTAAGCAAGCATGACCATGCTTGAACTGAAAAGGGTCATCTTAAGACAGGCATGTCCAAACTTCAGCCCTCCAGATGTTTTGGACCACAACTCCCACAGTCCTTTGCCATTGGAAATACAGGCTTGGAATTCTGGGAATTGTGGTCCAAAATATTGGGGTGGGGTGGGGCGCAAAGTTTGGACATGCCTGCCTTAAGAGGTCATTCATTGTCCTTTCTTACTTTCCTGCTTGGTGATTAGATACTTTTTTCCAGGGGGGGAAAGTGCAACGGAATAGTGGTAAATTCTCATGTGCTGTCAGTCCTTGTGGTCGTCCCCATAACACGCAATTCAGACCCATTAACTTTACAAAAGACCTGCCTTCTTTTGTGGTGGGAATAATGCCGCTGCCCTATCCTCCAAGAACGTAACTTGTGTATTTTGTTCCTTTGTCCTCCAGTACAAAGCAGAGACGCTGAAGAAAAGCAAGGCTCTTATGGTGGAACACCCCTGGGTGGACTACACTTCCCCGTCTCTGATCACGCTGCTCTTTACGGACCTTGGGGTGCTTACCCCTTCGGCCGTCAGCGACGAACTCATCAAACTCTACCTATAAACTCGTTGCTGTCCTGGATGCTGGAGGGGGATGAAGCAAAGCAACTGTATATAAAGGGGGGGGGCTCAAATCTGCTGGAAATGAATTGACTCCTGGTTCTTTGATTCATGATTTGACTGCATGATGAGTGAGTGCTGGGCATTTGGAAAGTTAAGTTATTGGGAATAAATGCTTCTCAAGTCAGACCGCGCTGTCGAGTTTTAGCCTCTCAGGGGTTGCTGACGCTTCCGTGCTGCAGCACTGTCGGACCGGACGTCGAAATTTGGGGGTGGAGGAACGACTCTGTTTCTGCAGGTCCCAGGTTCAAATTTCTTGTAAGCCGCCCTGAGCCCCAGGGAATCCCCCAGGAGGGAACCAGAACATGGAAAAGAGGGTATTAAAAAATATCACAATTTTAGGCACCTGGTCGATAGTCTAAAAGTTTTTTTTTTCAGAGCTGACAAGATTTCTCAGCATAAATGCAGATTCCTGAGTTTCCGGGAGAGACTTGCAAATACCCAGTTCTGCAGGCAAACACCCAGGCTGTCGTGCAATAACCTAGCACTCCTAGCACGTCAATAGAACATATAACAAAACCAATTTTATTTACATCTAAAAGAATAGCTCTCGGTGGCCGCCTCAGCCTTCCGAGTCGGAGCCACTCACGGTCCCCGGCCGGACCTCCGTCCTTCTGCTCAGCAGATTCTTCTCGAAACTCCTCCTCGCTAATCTTGCCTTTCTTGAGCTTTCTTAAGAGCCGCGTGTCGTTCAGGAGTTCCTCCATGTCCGCGTCTTCCCCATCCGAACCCTGCGGGCAAAGGAGAAGTCAAAGAACAGATTTCCAGACGCTTGGGGGGGGGGGAGAGCGTGCCTTGCTGCCAAACACTGGCCCTCGTTTTGTGCTGCTACTCCTGGTGTGTCTTGGTTCTCCAGCCAAGAATACGTCTCTCCCGAGTGGTTTGCCTTTAAAACCCACCTAAAGATAGCAGTAGATTATCATACAGAGACGTTCCTCGGTCACAATGGATGCTAGGTTCTAGACTCCTTTGCTCCAGGTGAAGATTTATTTTATTTATTTATTTATTTATTTATTTATTTATTTAATATACTGCACCAATTTCCCAAGAGGGAACTCTGGGCGGTTCACAAAAACCACAAGAGATCCACAAGATAATAAAAGTAAATGAGAAGACAATAGTCATAAAATAAAGGGGGAAATACCCAACAGCAATAATAATAATAATAATAATAATAATAATAATAATAATAATAATAATAATAATAATAATAATAATAATAATAATAATAATAATAATAATAATAATAAATTGGCAAGAGGCATAGGACAGCTAATGATAAGTGCAAATCACAAAAACAAAACAAAACAAAAAGTGATACAGACCCTAGCGATTGCCGAAGGCATCCCTAAACACCCAGGTTTTAACAGCTTTTTTAAAGGATGCCCAAGAAGGAGCCTGGCGCATCTCGCTCGGTAGTTTATTCCAGAGAGCCAGGCCGGCCACCGAGAAGGCCCGTTTACGCGTTGCTACCCTACGGGGCCTCCCTGGCAGTGGCCACCTGGAGTGAGAGAGCCATGGAGGATCAAGGCTCAGTTCCTGCCCACCAGGATAGAAGCAGATTATTATTATTTTTTAAAATGCCCCTTTCCACCTCTCACCTCCTCTCTTTTCCGTTTGGCCGTCGTTTTCTTCTTCTTCTCCTTCCTGGCTTTCTGCTTCGACCAGGCCTGATTCTTGGTGAATTTCCGCCTCCCTTCCTCCTCCTCCCTCCTCTCCTTCCTGCGCTGCTCCAGAAACTTCTGCCTCTGTTTTTCCCGGTTCTTGTCCTTGAACGTGATGGAATCGGTGTCGATCTCGACGGGCGTGAAATCCGGGAAAGATTTGCCTTTGAGCTCCGGCATCTTTGGCAATTTGAGTAAAGCAAAGCCTCGGGCCAGGCTGGTGAAGTCCAAGTCTGTTGCAACGGGCAAAGGATGATTGCGCATGAAGATAAGAAAGCAAAGATGCAGTGGGCAGTTAAGATGTCCTAATACAGCAGAGCTTTGTGGCAGTGAATCTTTTAAAAAAAATTCACCGGTTTCCCACAAACCACAGTTTAGTGTTACGCCTCAACCCTAAACTAGGGTTAAGTCTTAACTATGGTTTATTGGTCTTTGAAAGAAACCACCTCCGTAAACCATGTTTTGAAGCAACCAACGGTTGTTAAAACTTAACCTTAGGCTGTCGGGTGGAATTACAAGCTGTAGTCAAACGAGGGGTAAACCTTTCAGGTGGTGGCAAAAAGACAGTTCGTCACCATTCACGGTTTGCCACCTCCGCCCACAACATGAGATAGCTGATGAACCGTGAAACCAAGCAGTGGAAATATAAATCCAAAGAAGGCTGCAAATTACCTTTCAACCGGAAGATCAGGCTGCACTCGTGTTTGGCATAGGCCTGGACGTACGACACAAACGCTTTCATCCCCTTCTCACACACGGCTCTGTCGGCCAAAGCCAGAGACTTCAGTTTGGGCAGGACGTCCGCCACGTTGGTCTGCAGCTGCATTTCCTCCATGGGGCACTAGTCAGAGGGATTCCGTTTCCGATTACAAGCAGTAACCCAAAGGAGAAGTATTCCCCCTTTTGTTTCAATAATATTCCCCAGAAACAGGCTGGCTTTCCTACATCGTTTAGACCTAAATTCTTCACAGACAAAGAACCGCCGGGTCCAGAAAAATAACTTTTGCAGGTTTCCCCACGGAAAGTGATGTACAGGAAGAGCTGCAACTACTACCATGTTTCCCCGAAAATAAGACAGTGTCTTATATTAATTTTTGTTCCCAAAGATGCACTAGGTCTTATTTTCAGGGGATGTCTTATTTTTCATGAAGAAGAATACAGTACACATTTATTATTATCTTATTATTGGGGAGGCCTTATTTTCAGGGGATGCCTTATATTTCAGCAAGAGGCAAAACTGTAAGTAGGTCTTATTTTCGGGGGATGTCTTATTTTTGGGGAAACAGGGTATGTCTACAAGAGGTGGACCCCTGTGGTCCTCAAGATCTGTGTTCAGCTCACAGGAAACCATTGGCCATTGTGAAGCTGTGCACACCCGGGCCCACCAGGTGGAAAATCATGGCAAGGGGAAGACTGGCGAAGCCGCAGCAATGAGGCGCACATTGCTTTCCTCTTCCCTCCCCACCACTTTTTCCTTATGTGTCGCATCTCTGAGATTGTACAGCCGTAGGCCAGATGCCACCATGGTCTTTGAAAGCTGTGAAGCAGTTAAGATAAATTTTAAGCCTTCTACGAAGTCATCACTAACTCTTCGGCTCCTCTATTGCAGAAGGAATCCAGACATTCTCCTTTTAGCCCACACAACAATTGAGAAATCCACTAACCTTTTGGTTAATAGCGAGAAAATTGATATAGGCTTCTTCCATGGGAAGCAGGAAGACGAGGGCACTGCCCTGGTGGCCGATGCGCGCCGTGCGCCCGCAACGATGCACAAACGCACTAGAGCATTGGGAGGAGGAGAAGGGAGAGCCTTAGCAAGAGGAAAAAAACTTTTGAGCATGAAACCCCAAGACTCAGCCATCCGAGACACGCCCTGACCCTTAGGCTTGGCAGTTTCTGATATTCTGCAACTGAACCCACAACTGGTGATCAGAAACGGATCTAGTTTTATAACGAGCAGAGAAAACGGGCTACCTTGCGCTGCTGGGAGGGTCATACTGCAAAACCCAATTCACTTCAGGAATGTCTATGCCTCGAGCCATCACGTCGGTACAAACCAGAACGCCCCTGGAAAATGAAGAGGAAGGACAGCGCGCTTAAAGCAATGGTTCCCAACCTACCTAATGCCGCGACCCTTTAATACAGTTCCTCATGTTGTGGTGACCCCTTTGCCCTGCTTGGAAGTGGCCCCAAGCCCCCTTTGGCAGGCCACTGCCGCAGGGGCCATAGAGAACTTCCCATTACAGGCACCCTCAGCCAATCGTAACCTCCGGTGCCATTGACGGACATCCCCTCCAACCCATCAAGCTGTAACTCACTCTTCCACTCCTTCATCCCCCCCTCCTCCTCCAGACCCAAGCCGTTTGTGCCTTTTTCTTCACTGGCTCATGGGGAGCCCTGTGGAATGGTCGTTCAACCCCTAATGGGGTCTCGACCCCCAGGTTGAGAACCACTGTCTTAAAGGAAGCAGAATCAAGAGGGACTTTTCCTGATTCTCCTCTTTGGAGACCTGGCTTTAGGTGGCGACACTGAAATCAACGTACTAGAACGGAACCCTTTATCCGCAACCTCCCTGGTATGTGGTCCGTCACCCGCTGCAAGACCAAAAATTGTCTCACCTTGGAAGTTTCCGAAATTCTGTGAAGATCTTGTTGCGTTTGTGTTTCATCTTCCCATGGATGCACATGATTCTCACATTCTTAAGCAAGGATTCCAGAGCCTTCCCATAATATTCCACACAGGCACATGTACTGCAGAAAATAAAAAGTGGAACCCCTGAGAACTAAGTCCACCTTAAGAATGTGTATACAGTGGTGCCCCGACTTATGAGCAGCTCGACTTAAGAGCAATTTGACTTAAGAGCGGAAAACTCTTGGCATTTTAACTGCCACTTTACAAATTTTCGATATGGTCTGCTCGACTTACAAATATTTAGTTTTTCATTTTTTGATTTTGTTAACTTATTTTTAAAAATTTTTTAGATAGGTACCCCGACTTAAGAGTAGTTCGATTTAAGAGCATGCATTCGGAGTGGATTAAATTCGTTAGTCGAGGTACCGCTGTATATTCTGCAAACTATAGACCTACATTTGAACATTATTGAGCTGTCCAAAGTACACTAGTATCATGATTCACAACTGTAGATCAGAGCACTGAGAGAGAGCAGCTTGTCAAGAGTCAATTCCCATTTTTGAACCCCCAGATTCTAGTATAGAACAAAGTTGATTCTACATGCCTTAAAGGCTTCCCAGCTATGTGCCTGTAAATACAAGACCTTAAAGGCTTCCCAGCCAGCCTGTACATACAAGACTACAGAGGGCCCCCATTCAGAATTACCTGAAAAAGACCAAGTGTTTCTCTGGCTTGTGTTGACGAAGGAAGTGGACCAGCTGGTTAAATTTCTCGTCGGCTCTGCAGGTCTGAATAGGAAGATCAAGGAACAAAAGGTACCCAAAAGCAATTAAACAAGACACGGGAGTATTTCCAACCCCTTTGCCAGGTTAAACCAAACATTTCCCATTTGGAGGGGGGGAATGCCAATATCACTGCCTCGCCTGGCATTTGGTTCAACTGTTCCCCTTCTGCTTTTCAAATTTAGTTTTTGCAAGCTTCGAGGGCAGAATCCTATACTTTTCTTACACGACTCGGTAAATCACGGAGCGCTCTGAAATAAGGGTACTACCGACATGGGCATATAATGCATTTGCTAGGGAGCAAAATGGCAGAAATGCTTTGAGCCATGGTAGCTTTTCCCACCCTGCAGGATCAAGGTGATTTAAAACCACTTTGCCCTTTCAAAAGGCGCTCCTACACTATAGACAGTAGTAACAGAATGATGCCACTTTGATCTGAAACGGGTCTAATGGGATTTATAGTTTAGCAAGGGCCGATACAGAGCAGGGAAAGGTGGGCATGGAGCCCCCTCCTCACCATGTAGTAGTTCTGGAGACGGGTAGGGGTCTTCTGGGTGTTACTGGCAGCCATTCCTTTCTCCTTCACCGAAATGCGGACGGGGTTGCGTAGGCCGGCTCTCACCAAGTTCTCAACCTCTTGGGTCTGGGTTGCCGAAAAGAGCCCCGTCCGTCTCTGCTTGGGCAAAAAGTCCAGAATTGTATTTAAGCTGCAAAGAAAGAGATTTAAGAGAAGACAGAAGGAGGAGGTCAGGTTAAACGGAAGGTCCATCAACTAAAGCATCCGTTTTCCTACAGAGGCCAAACTTGTGAACTAAGCACCAGGTCTCCCAATGGAAAAGCCTCCTGGCAGTTTACATCTGCAACACCCGGAAAAGGGAGGGAGGCTTGAAAATTTCCAAGCTAATGAAACCCACAGCCGGTTCATAATCAAAGTCTATGATCATGGACTTCTGCACAACGTTGCAGTAGCAAATTCTTCAATGGAGGTCTTGAGAGGCTCCACGGGCAGGGTCCCAAGGATAGTCCAAAAAAAGAAGGTGACCCGTTTCCCCGAAAATAAGACATCCCCCGAAAATAAGACCTGCTTACAGTTTTGCCCCACACTGAAATATAAGGCATCCCCCGAAAATAAGGCCTCCCCATAATAAGATAACAATAAATGTGTACCGTATTTATTCTTCATGGAAAAATAAGACATCCCCTGAAAATAAGACCTAGCGCATCTTTGGGAGCAAAAATTAATATAAGACACTGTCTTATTTTCGGGCAAACCCGGTACCTATCTCGAGTCTTCACCGACAAACCAGATCATTACCCAAGATATGCCTTTCGGTGGTTAAATGGCCCGAGAATATTAAGCCAGCACAAAAGGCGTAATGTCACAACAATATTGTTACTGAGAAAATCTATTTCCCCACCCTTTGGCGGTTGCGAAGACTGCAGCTAGTTTTGGTTTTTTTATAAAAAGAGTGGCGTAAGGGGGAAAATATGTCCAAAAGCCTAATGATCAAACCATCGCAGCAGGTGAATCCTGCAAGGCTGGGTTTGTTACAGTCATGCTCACAAAGGAAATACCTTGCTTCAAAGCCCATATCCAAAAGCCGATCTGCTTCATCCAAGACCAGAATCTCAAGAGATTTCACGGCACTGGGCCAATCCAGCCCTTCCGCCTTCCTCCTAAACATGTCCACTAAGCGGCCCGGGGTAGCTACAAGGATGTTTCCACTGTTGCAGAAAGAAAAAAGGGGGAAGGGGGGGGAAGCATCTTTCCAGTCAGGTTTACAGAAGAGGTCCTAACTCCAAATGTATTCGTAAGACAGGCATATGACTCAGTATTTATTTATTTATTTATTTATTTATTTATTTATTTATTTATTTATTTTGGCGTATCTTATTACTGCCCATCTTCCGGACGGAACTCCTGGGGGTGTACAACAGAAAGAACAAACAATAAACAAGATTAAATATAACATCGTAAAACAATCTAAACAATAAAATAAAAAACAGCAAAACAGCAAAATAATGAGATGGCAGGGCGGAACTGGCGGAAAAGGAGAGGAAAGGGGGAAAAAATTAAATTAACAGTCACCATACACCTCCCGAAACAGCATGGTTTTGAAGTCCTTTTTGAAGGCTGGCAGGGACTGTGCAAGGCGCAACTCACTCGGGAGATGATTCCATAATGTAGGACCAGCCACAGAGAAGGCTTGGGTTACGGGTGACCGCTTTCCAAGCCTCCCTGGGCGTGCCCACCCGAAGCGAGTGCACCCGTGACATTCTAGTTGGCCGGGCCGAGGTTGATCGCTGGGAGATTCGCTCTGCCAGGTATTCAGGTCCCAGGCCATGGAGGGTTTTATACATTAAAACCAGGAGCTTGAATCTTATTTGGGATGAAACGGGTAACCAATGCAGGTGGGCCAGTACTGGGGTGATGTGATCATATCGACGCACACCCGCCACCAGTCTGGCCGCCGCATTTTGTACCCGCTGGAGTCGCTGAACGAGAGTCAAGGGCAACCCCATGTAGAGGGCGTTGCCCTTGTCATTCAGAGGTCTGTTCATCTCCTTGGCTCCACCACCAGCAGTATTTTGGCCTTCGTAAGTCACACCTCCAGCAGGAAGGCCAAGGCTAACGACCCATACTTAATGGGTGTTGGGAAGGGTTGCACAGGCAGGACTTTCACTCACCCCAGGCCATTGTCCACCTAAGGAGCCTATTCAGGCCAGGGTGATGTGAAATCAAGATGAACTATAAATTGGAGGCCTCACTACAAACTTTCCTAAGACTGACCAAGCTGCTTGAATGAGTAGCGAAACGTTTCAGTCTCTCAAGAAAAGAAGCCCAGTTGCCATGACTCAACTTCCAGATAACCTCACCTGGATGAGTGAGAATCTTCACAGACATCGGCTAAAATGGGAGTGTTTAGTGGTTCCGCCCACTAAATGCATGACGCGCAACTCAAATAACAAAGAGTTTTTGGAAATTCAGCACCCAAGTAGTAAAAGCCCCAGAATTGTGAACAGTAAGTAACTCACCCTCCTTTTTTGAACCTTTCTATGTCTTCCATGGGATTCTTCCCGCCAATTAAAAGACACTGGCTGAAAGAAAGAACACATAACTCAAATTCCAACCCACACAGGCCTTAGTGCCCACTGTCTGCAGAACCTGGACAATCTTACCTAAACTGCGGGAAATGCTTCCGGAAGTGGAAGATCACCTCATCTATTTGAATCGCAAGCTCTCTCGTGGGCGTGATAACCATCGCACCGACCTGAAACGTCACAGAAGAAACGAGGGATGAAAATGTGAAAGGTTTTTCATCCCGGAATCCAATTTACTCCTTTACTCTGCCCCAGGCTAAATGGCCGCACTTCCCATTACATTTCAGCAGAATGTATGAATGCCGATGAGAGGACAGTGGCTAAATACAAAGTGAAAGAGAACATTATTACATGGCCTGGGAACCAGAAATACTACTTTTCTAGACTTCAGCTCTAAGAATCCAACTGTCACCGCTGAAAGAGCAGTTGTTCTAATTTTCTGATCCGGTGTCAACACACCTTGAGTTCATGACACATAACTAAAGAACAGAAGCTAATCAGAAATGCCTGCGATGCAGACATTCATCTGAATTCTCCGCTACTTCCATGCTCTCGGCTTCTGAGGAAGGAGACATTCTGGAATGGAAAGCCGTGCTAAGTCACCAGCCTGTGCGGTCAACAAGCTAGATACCAAGATTCTGAGGCATCAGTGTCAAATATTTATGTGACTAGTTGATCCATTTGCTCAATACCATAACAGGTCTTCCTTTAAAAAAAAAAAAAAGTAAAAAAAAATGGAAATTACAGTATTTTACCTGCATTTTCTTGAGCGCTTCTTCCCTTCGAAGCAGAATTTCTATGATGGGAATGACAAAGGCTAACGTTTTCCCGCTGCCCGTTACCTGGGAACACAGAAAGAAGAGGCAGCGAGAACCATTTCTTCGACACGGCACACAATCCAGAGACAAAAAAAAATCAAAGCCAAGGCAAAAGGCAAGATACTCACAGCTTCGGCCGCCACATCCTTATTGGTCATGAACAAAGGAATCGTCGCAGACTGAAAAACAAAACAAGGGATGTCCTTGTGGGGAGGGAAAAGGTACGTTGAGATAACCTGCCTGAATAATGCTCTTGGGAACTTATTCACTCTGTACATGCAGTGAACATTCTGGAGGTTTAAATACCAGTCAAGAAGAAACTGGATCAGTGCCCAAATGAAACAAGAGTTTACAATTTATATCCTGGCCGAAGCAACGCCAGCATCTTCCAATGGTATTTGATTCAAGGCAAGTGTTTATATGCCTCCACACATACATATAACCAAAATGACAGCAGCCGGAAGGTATCTATTTGTGTGTCTCCAAACCAAACCATTGCTCATGAGCAAACAGGCAGGAACACCACCGAGGAAACAAAGGTCCCATTTTCCGTGGAGATGCATTAGGGCAGGCATGTCCAAACTTCGGCCCTCCAGATGTTTTGGACCGCAACTCCCACAGTCCCTTGCCATTAGCAATCTAGGCTTGGAATTCTGAGAGTTGTGGTCCAAAACATCAGGAAGGCTGAAGTTTGGACATGCGTGCATTAGGAAATAGCACACTTCCCTGTAATAGAAGACCACGCCATCAATAAGCATTCATTCCCCAGACGCCTTTAGCTGGTGCATTAAAATGCTGGCTTATTACAGGCCTGTTTTTCGATCCTAGGAGAATACAGTGTCCAAAAATCAACATTTAAACGTGACAACCACCAGAAGGGTCTCCAGGAAAATTATGATTTCATCTTTCTGTCCTCCCGCAAAGACTGGCCTACCTGTACGGGGGTCATGTGTGAAAACCCAAGCTCCTGCAAAGCCCTCAAGACGCCTGGGCTCAGCTTCACGGGCAAGGATTCCCACGTGCCCTCCGTTACTTTCTCCATCGTCCTAGTTTTCTTCCTGGTGAAAAAAAACCTAGGTCCGTCTCTTTTACGGGTCCCCCAGGACGGACCCTGTCCGTTCCTTAAAGCGGCCGGCTGGGAAACAAAAGCCCGCGCGCTTTTAGTTCCGGATCAGCCCCAACGCCCCGAGTTCTCTTGCAAGGACCTTGGAAGTGTCTTCCCTGGCACCCTTTGGCTACTATTTAAGAACATAAGAAGAGCCATGCTGGATCAGACCAAAGGGCCCATCTAGTCCAGCTTCCTGTATCTCACAGTGGCCCCTCCAAATGCCTCTGGGAGCGCACAAGACTAGATCTCTGTCTCCTGATACCAATCCCCTGCATCTGGCCCTTGAAGTACCCCGGTTTTAAGCCTGGAGATGACACATCTTCCTCATGGTTTGTCACCTGTGATGGACTTTTCCTCCAGGAATCTGCCCAATCCCCTTTTGAAGGCATCCAGGCCAGATGCCATCACCCCATCCTGTGGCAGGGAGTTCCACAGACTAACAACACGCTGGGTAAAAAAAAATATTTTCCTGTCTGTTCTCACTCTCCCACCCCCAGTTTGAGAGTGGATGTCCTTGGACAGAGGGCCAATAAACCACCAACCACAGAGGGTTTCGCCCTGAGAGGTTGCTGGGCAGCGCTTCTCACCCCCACCACCCCTGCTCAAGCTGCCACTGCATTTCCCATCATTCTCTAAAGGATGAACTCGCTCTCTAAAGAATGAAATCCTGGTTCAAGAGCCACTTCTCCTTCGGAAGCATACTTTGGCTTTCTCTAATGGCCAGGCAAGTTTACACTGCATGTATGTTGTAAATAGGTGTAGTGGTTTTGTATCGTTAACATCTGGTACTGTATACGAGTTCTCTCAGGGAAATCATTGGAATGGAAGGTGAAATAAACACCCTCAAAATAAAACAATATCTCAGTTTGTTTTAACCTGCCAAATTCTCTGAGGTAAGGCTGACAACATGGTTCACTTTTTTAAAAAATGAGACAATATTAATCTGTCCCCAAAGTCTGTGAAAACCAGTTTTACAAGTAGCCTGACATGCAGATTAAATACTGGCTTAAGACAGCAAACCCTCCAATTGTGGGTTTATGAACTGTAAACATTTAACAGCTTCAAGCAGGATCTCTTCGTCTTCATCCCACAAATCCCAATTTGCATATACAAACAAGTTGAAAAGAGGAAGGGGGAAAATTGCAATTCTAACATGGAAGACAACCAACAGTCTCTCTCTAGTTTTTTTTAAAGAAGGTGTTTTATTTATTGAACGTGGCCATATTCCAATCATTTTTGAAGGTACATCTTCTAAATCGGATCAAATTTCTCACACAGAGTTGGCATACAACAGCTACAACTGATATGGGGACAGCCACCTATCCGAAGAACTGTTGTGAAGGTCCCACCAAAGGCTGTAAAAGATTACTTGAACCATGGAAACTTGTAACAAATTTTAATTAAATTAAATTTGGTACAAAAACTCTTGTATGCATTGACGGCAGTATGGCCCCCACCCCCACCCCTCAAAAAGAACCCACTCCCGCCTGCCCACCCACCCGCCCCAAAATTACAACCAATATACATCAGTCCAAAATACATCAGCCACAACGTAATCGTGGATCACCACCCAGTTCCTGAAGACAGATGCAGCAATTTATTTTCTTTAACCCATCATCCCAGACAGAAAGAAGAAGAAAATAGTTTGTACAAAAAATTGAAGTCAATGGATATCTGAAGAATGGGGGGAGAAATGCACAAAAATATATTACCATTTCAAGACAACCTTACAGGGGAGCGCCAAAACCTTTCTTAGAAGAGGCTTCTGTGCTTTTAACAAGGAGAAACTCACAGAGGTACAGCTTCTTTTCACAGGGAGGTTGCAGTAACTGGGGAAAGCCGCACTTTCTGGTTCTTTTCGTCACCTCCCTATTAACTGCACAAAGGCCTCCAGGGGAAGAGTCATCGACAGGGAAATACATGGCACCCGTTTCATTTTTTCTCTGTCATGTAAAAGGCACACGAGTCTCCCTCGCAGGAGAGGTGGCGTGCAGCCCTCGTGTTGGGAGGGCGTCCCAGCAGCCCAGACGCTGCTCGTTAAAAATATGTGACGCTGCATAGCGTGAAGGTAAAACCTCCCCCCTTTAATTAACCCTTTGTAACCAGGAAACCAGCATCCCCAAATCCTCAACTCTGCAACAGCGCTCAACAGAGGAGAAGCTTTGCATCTAGAAGCAAAAAAAAAAAAAAAAAATGGAAATGAAAAGAAAGTAAGAAAACGGCGCCGGGGCCACTCTTTTGCCAAATTCCAACACACAGCCGCTTTGTTCACAGGTTTGTCTGCCATGAGCGCATGGCTAATTGACACAAGCGGTGTGACCTTTTTTGGCCTCCAACAAGAATTGCAGGGAACCACCCAGTGTCCTTGCAAGGAAACAAACTGAAGGTTTTACAGACACGGTGGAGGTGTGTGTGTGTGTCACTTCTGTTGACCAGGAACATGCCAATTCCTTTCCCAGCATACGGGCTTTATTTTCGTCAAAATACGGGCTGCCCTGTATGATTCCACGCCCATGTGCGCTGGAAAACAAATTCTTTTAAGAGTTAAACAACCTCCCCATAGGTTTATGCCATAGTATCAAGAAGTCTCTCTCTCTCTTTTGGACTTTGTTATTTTCCACGGACAGGGAGAGTTATTTCCTTAGCCAACCCCCCCTCACCCCGGCTTCCCTTCAAAAAAGTGGATGGGGAGAAGAATCAAAAAAGAACTTTTTAAAACCAACTGGACTGTTTCAAAACTAACTACGCGTGCTTTCAGCTGAGCTCATTTTGAATTGTGAGAAACAAAGTCGGCCAATTTCAATGAACAGCTCTTAGCGTGGATTCCTCAAGAGAGACTACCTCTCTCTATTAAAAAAAAATTAAAGCTAAGAAGAAACTTAAAACACACATTTTATCATTCAGAACACAGGGATAAAGTAAAACTTAAACGATTTTTGCAACCAAGTCATTTGGTAGAGAGTGGATGGAGAATCTGGGATCACTGGCGAGCGACAGGAGGTAAAGTTTGATTAAACGACTCTCCGGACTTCAAAAAACCTCTTCAGATAGTAGATCTGTCCCAGTGTCATGGCAACTAGTACGAGAGCTTCAAAAAACGACCAGAGAACCACTCTGCTGTTGGTGTTGTCGTTAACTGGTGAAGACAAACAGGAAGGAGAAACATGGGGTTAGAACACAGATTCCAGGTTCAGCGTATTCCAAAGCAAACTAGCCCTGTAGTGCTTACACTGTGTATCCCACAGTCAACTAAACTAGAGCAGGCAGGGCCTTTGGGGGCAAGAGAGTGCAGGAACTTTTTTTTCCTAAATCATCTGGACGGTTCCTTCTCCACCTCTAGATGCTAAATGCAAGGCACTACCGCTTCAACATGATTTCGGTCTGGATGAGCCCCGGCCATCGGTGCGGTGTTCCAACTTGACAACCATACAAGTCGGCGCAATACAACACATTTCACAGAAAAACACCACCCAAACAGGGCTTCAAACTTTCTCTCTTGATCAATGCCTCAAGGTGTGTGGCAACTGGTACAAGCAGGTGGCCGGGGGTGGGGGAGGTGACTGAATCACTCACCCCTTCTCACAGAAACCTCTGCCACAGAAGCAAGAATCCTCAAATACAAGATGGATACACAAGGCTTTAAAAAAAAAGAAATTATTACTAGAAATGCAAACACAGAGAGGACAAATTGAGCCACCTACTTGCTCGATGTATTCTTTCGCGCACTTCCATGTACTCCTGTTCATGTTTGACTGCTGTCATGGCCACCGATAATTCATTGATCATTTCTTCTAGCTTGTTCTGATGAGCTGTAATCACAAGGCATGGTATTTGTAGGGCAAATACAAAACCCAACCATGGTGCTTCGTAGGTCTGAAATCTTAAATGGCAACGAATACATCTACCTTGGGTGTCATTTAAACATGAGAGAGAGAGAGAGAGAGAGAGTGTGTGTGTGTGTGTGTGATTTTCTGTACACTTTAAACATGCTAACACCTCCGCATGCACATTTATATCAATGTTTTTTCATCTGCTTAAAACCAACAAGTTCAAACCAAACAAGGAGAGGCCTAAAACTTAAAATGGGGCTCCAGCCATCTGGATATTCATTTTACCGACCTCGCAAGGATGGAAGGCTGAGTGAACCTTGAGCCAGCTACCTGGGATGGAACACCCCAGGTTGTGAGCACAGCGATAGCTGCGGTGTAGCAATGTTTCAACAAAGCATCAGAAAGTGCCGTGGGTTCATGCAGCTCATGGGTTTCCCTTCCCTCTCTGGGTCTAAGCTGCCAGTCAGCATCGGACCAACAGAGGCAACCTTAACACTGGCCCTCAGAGATACACCAAGAAGCAGGAAGGGCAAAGAGGAGCCACGGCGGAGGGGAGGAGGGTGACCAGCCAAGCACAATACGGCCTCCTCAGAGTGCAGGCGGAGGAAGGGATGGCAGGGCATGCAGAGAAGCCTGCTCCACAGTTAAGAACCAGAGAGAGGCATCATCCAGCTGGTTTTGGCCAAATTTCTGAAGACCATCTCCCCCTACTGTAGAAACGCTTCCAGGCGTGGAAGGATGGTGGTGGTCTCCAGTTCCCTCCTGGAGGATTACGAAGGTCCAACTAATTTAAAGTTCCGAGAAAGACCGGAACTCTCAGGCTGTTATCAACTAGTGCAATGGCGTTGTGGGAATTAATGTGTGTTAGTGAGAAGACCCACACACAAACGCAGGAGGCCCAGATGGCTGTTAGAAAAACAGAAAGCAAGGCAGGCCTGCGGGCTCCTTAGAGGCAGTACACCTACCATCCCACGTATCTCCGCCACCTAGAGAGAAGCATTAGAGATGAACACAAATTGAGGGCCAAAAGGCCGAAGCGCAAATTGAGAGAAAAGCCTGCCAGTTGTCAAGAACTGGGTTTTGGTCCTTGTTGAGAGGGAGGTGGCTTTGCCGTCCCAACCATGGACGGAGTGGGAAAACTCTGCTTCTAAAACAGCACTAGGGGGAAAGCCATCACGTGATATTCTGGGGGCTTTAACTCTGCTCTTGACAAGCATATGGGATAAAGGAATGAACACCCCCCCCAAAAAAAACACCACAGTTTGGTGCAGCACACAGTCTGATTACAAGACACTCTGACTGTTTTCGGGAGAGAGAAAGAGGGACCAAACTGAGAAGATGGAGATGGGAGGAAAGGAATTGCCCTCCACTTTGGTGAACCAGCACCTCCCCCACACACCCTTGCCCCCGTCCGGGGCTTGGCCTCACCTTCTGTCTCCATATCTTGACCCTTTGGCGCCTCGCCCGTGTCAATAGTGAACATCACTATTTTGGGGGTCATAGTGGACATTCGGTTGCTGAAGCAAAACTTGTACGTCCCATCCATGTGAGCCGCGAAGGTGTACTTCCCACTGGACTCTCTGTCTCCTCTGTAGATGTTTTTGTTATCAGGACCCGTTATCTGGAAACAAAAGAGGGGAGAACTGTTATTCTTTATTTTCTGCATAGACGACCCTACATCGTAGGTCTAGTGGCATGTACTCCCTCCTCTTAGGAATATCAGGCTTTATGGACTGGCACAGTATATAAGAATATACAAGACTATATAAAGTACAGTACATATTTTCCAACTCATCACTATTCTTCAGTCTTACACTGCTGGTGGTTTTTATATCTCTCCTACAAGAATACAAAATGAAAGCATCTCCAGTTATAAAAGCTCTCTCTCCCGCAACAATTTAAAAACACTCCTTTGCCCAAAAGGCTTCCATCTGCATTCATACATTCCCCTCAAAACTTTGCAGACAGATCTGTCACCATTCAGTGTTCTTCCTCGTTTTCACCCACATCACGAACGTACAGCATTCCAACTTAACACCTATCCTCTCGTCCCTGCCATATGGTGAGGGAATTTTCCTACACACACACACAGTCTGTATATCTTCTGAATTTGTGCCCCTTTTGTGCTTTCCGTATGTAATGCCATGCAATACTGAGAACCCGATTCTTACACCGGAAGGCCAGAAAGACAAATAAGGGGTACCTAGAACAAATGAAGTCCAAACTATCTCTGGACTGAAAAAATGATGCAGCTGTCCTATTTTAGATGCCAACAAGGTTAAAGAACAAAGTAAATATGCCTCTCAAAGTTACAGTTCACTAAGATTCTTACCCTGGATGATCAGAAAGACTAATTAAGTGGACCCTTGAGCGAATCAAGCCAGAACTATCTCTGGGGGTCCGGGAGTTGAGCCAAGCGAGCTTAAGAACATAAGAAGAGCCATGCTGGATCAGGCCAACGGTCCATCTAGTCCAGCTTCCTGTATCTCACAGTGGCCCCACCAGATGCATCTCAGAGTGCACCAGACTAGATCTCTGTCTCCTGATACCACTTCCCTGCATCTGGCCCTTGAAGGACCCTGGTTTTAAGCCTGGAGATGACACATCTCCATCATGGTTTGTCACCTGGGATGGACTTTTCCTCCAGGAATCTGTCCACCCCCCTTTTGAAGGCATCCAGGCCAGACGCCATCACCACCTCCTGTGGCAGGGAGTTCCACAGACTTAACAACACGCTGAGTACAAAAAAAAAATTTTTTCTTTTGTCTGTTCTTACTCTCCCAGCCCTCAAACGTCCTGATAAACTCACCCGGATGGCTGAGAATCTTCCCAGACGTACCTCTGAGGGTAAAAAATACTAACAACACGGTAAACCACGCACGTCCAAACTTCGGCCCTCCAGATGTTTTGGGACCCCCCCCCCAAACCCCCACAGTCCTTTGCCGTTGGGAATTCAGGCTTGGAAGAATGGGAGTTGTGGTCCAAAACATCAGGAGGGCCAAAGTTTGGACATGCCTGCGGTAAACCGAACCCCAGTCCTTTTTTTTTATTTTTTGACCTCCGACAAAAAATAAATAAATGAAACCCCCAGCCTTTCTCGGGGGGGGGGGTGGCCTCTCTCCCCTGCCCTCTCCCCTCCTCCTCCTCCTCCTCCTCCTTCCGGCCCCCGAGAAGACTCGCCTCCACGTCGATGTCCAGGAAGCCTCCTTCGGCCACCTCGAAGATGAGCCCCATCTTGGTCCCGGAGGGGACCCGCTCCAGGAAGCACTCCTCCGCGTGGGCGTCGATGCTGACGAAGTAACCGGCCGCCGGGGCCGCCAAGGCCGCCACCAGCGCCAGCAACGCCCGCACGGGCGACATGGCGGCGTCCGGGAGGAGCAGGAAGGCCGACAGGCAGCAGCAGCAGCAGCAGCAGCAGGAAGAGCGCCTGCCCACGGCCCAGGGCGAATGAGCTTCTCCGGGGCGCCACTTCCGGCCGTGGCCACGCCCCTTCCGGGGCACGGGGCCCTCGCTCATTGGCCGCCGCCGGGCCCGCTGCCACGTCCAGGCCAAAGGGTGTGGCAGACCGAGGGAAGGGGCGGGGCGAGGAGGCGGGCTACGGCGGCCGACGAGGCTCTTTGGAGGGGAAAGGGGCGGTCCCTCCACCCCTTCCCAGCGGCGAAGCAGGCGCGGATTGGACGCAAGGAAGGAGGAGGCGGGGCCAAGGAGAGAGAGAACGCGCGCCCGAGAAACAGAACGAGCGGTCGGAGGCTACGGTGGCTCGACGGGGTCAAAACGCGCGCGGGACCGTTTGGCAGCCTTGGGAGGAGAGGACGGGAAGTCCGAAGGGACATTTCAAACAAGTTCGCTGGTTTAGGTGCATATTTCAAGGACTACTTGTCAGATGGTGGGGGGTTGTATAACAAAATTTGTACAACATAAAAAATTCCGGAGAGAGGGGGAAATTTGCTTAGAATGGCCTATGGGGCAAATCCAGAAGGTTTTTAATTGATACAATATAGATTGTGGGTCCGCTGATGACAATTTTAGGATGATGATTTTAAAGAAGGTTTTTATTACTGTTTGATGATTTATTGATAATGGTAAGCCGCCCAGAGACCTTTGGGTAGTGGGCGGCATATAAGTTGAATAAATAAATAAATAAATAAATAAAATCCGTACAACATAAGAATGGTCACAATTAGGGATTACTCTGTTTTCAATGCATTCCTATGGGGAAATTTGTATAAAGGAAAATTTACTTAACATCATTTCATTTGGAATGAATTTATTCCTTTATACGAGGTTCCACTGTATTGGGAGTTTCCTATAATTGAGGAAGCCCAGGAAAGCTCACATTAAAATATAGCCTTTAAAGTGTCTCTACATCCTGTTTTTGGTCTTTTGGTCTATTTTTATTTTTATTCTGTCATTGAGCAATGCTAGTGGGATGCTAAGGGCTGAGTGAATCAGATACCTCTCAGAGAGGGAGCATCTTATTTATTTATTTTTGAGTGTTTTTACCCCACCTTTCTCCTTGGAAAAAGGTCCCAAAGCAGCTTACAGTAAAGAGAGACAATATGCCGTCCATTACAATTAAGACATACCTTTATTCCGTTTGAGAAACGAGGAATTGAGTGGTATCTTACAGCATTAGAGGGCAACATTAACACTAACAATTTATAACATAGTGTCAGTGCAGTCACACAAGGAGACACTGTGTCTCCCACAGGAAAAAGCACCCAGCGTAACCTTGGGCAACCGGCAACCTCCCCCAAATAGTGGTGTGGGGTGACAGGGATTTTTCATTGTATTTTTTTTAACTTTTTATATCCTCAAGTGACCTTGAATGAGGAAAAGAGATGGGATGAAATTCAGGTTTTCTTCTCTTGATGGAGGGATGGGGATGGGTGAAGTCATTTGCTTGTGAAAACTACAGTTGCTTGTATAAAAATTCATTCCAAATGAAATTATTTTGATTTTCCTTTATAACATAGGAATGCAGTAATCCCTGTACGATTTTCCCCATCTCCGGAATTTTTTTGTTGTACAGATTTTATGTTATGCGTAATCTTAACCAACAACTGGTCGTCTTTTGTCTGCGTAATCTTAACTAATTTAACACACACACACACCCAAAGAGATACACTGGCCTATTTGTGTAGCCTGCTCAACCATGTCATTCAATTAGTTTAGGATGGCTCCAGGCTGTGTACAGAGGAAATCCGCTCGTTCTGATTTCTCCTAACCTCCTGAGCTATCAGACAAGAAAGCCTTCTTTCAGGATGTGATGCTTGAGTCCGTCGTTGCCTTTGCCACATTCTGAATAAAAAGGACTCTTTGAGTAGAAAGATCAAGGCAAGAACAACTCTCCCTGCGGATCTGATATCAACAATCTTCTACTGTCTTCCATAGGAAGCAAACCCACTGTGACTTCTTGGGAAACTTTAGTTGCTTACTAAGTGCCCTACAAAAACAAAACATGCAATCCTACTACTGAGCTCACAAGGCATGCCTTCTGGAAAACCACATATCAGGCAAGGATGTTCACCTTGATGGTGTCTTTGCAATTACTGTTTGCTTTACAAAGATTACAGGTCCCTATTTTACTTCCTTCCTTTCCACCTATGTCCAGGCTTGTTTTCATAGATTGCGCCTGCTGCTTTTTTGGGGGGAAAGACAGATGAGTTCCCTCTCCAAGCAGGGCAACTGGAAAAGAAAACCAGAAAAGGAAGGCATGAGTGAAGTTCAGCTGTTGGTGGAAATGTGAGGATATTGGTACATACCTTCTTTCATACATGTGGTGGACATGCCCTCCTGACAATCGAAATAAAAATAAAAAAAATTAAAAAAACAGTAAAAGGTTCTCATCTCCTTCGCAGCAGAAGCCTCAATGAAACACCTGCCCATCAAATACACTTATCTCTACAATGCTGAATGCCCACTGACTTTCTTAACAGCAAAAAAAAAAAAATCTCTGTCTTTTGATCTCTCTATTTTGATGCCTTGAATAAATATTTGCCATGCTGTCTCTCTTTCTCTTATCTCTTGTCCACGAAAGCTTATATTAACAAATATAAAAGTTAAGTCTTTCAGGTGCCATCACTTTGGTACCTTGACAAATGAATTCCTAGAGGTCATAGAGCCTTAAGTTCAATACAGTACTGTATATCTATCTATCTATCTATCTATCTATCTATCTATCTATCTATCTATCTATCTATCTATCTATCTATCTATTGATATATAGATATATAGATATATACACATTTCTCGCTGTGCTCTTTAGGAATTCATTTGTCATTAAAAAACCTTTTCCTATCCTCAGGTGACCTTAAATGATGACAAGAGGTAGGATGAAATTCGGGTTTTCTTCTCTTGATGGAGGGACAGGCTCCTTATCCTGGGATGTGTGAAGGCATTTGCTTGCAAAAACTACCTTGAATAACAGACAGGCCAGTCATCTTTCATCTGGGTAATCTAAAGGAATTTAATCCCCTCCCCCAAAAGAGACACACTGGCCTGTTTATGTTGTCTGCTCATCCATGTCATTCAATTAGTTTAGGATGGCTCCGGGCTGCATACAGAGGAAATACACTCATTCTGCTTTCTCCTGCCTTCCCAAGCTCTAAAGACAAGAGCCCTCTTTCAGGACGTTAACGCCTGAGTCCCTGGCTGCTGCATTTGCCTCTTTCAGTATAAGGTGGGCTCAATTCAAGAACAACTCTCCCTTCCCATCTAATACCAACAATCTCCTAAAGTGTGTTTAGCTGGAGATCAAAGCTGCCATGGTTTCTTGGGGAACTTTAGGGAAACTCACAGGGGATGCCTTCTGAAGAGCAAGGATGTTCACATCGATGGGTGTCTCTACTGGGACTGGGTGGGATTTGGCAGGAGCACAGGACCCGAACAGGATGCAACCATGTGGCTGAAGTCCACAATTTCCAATGGGGTTGTTATGGCCCGTCAAGGGTGACTCTATGAATGAGAGCCCTGTCCTCCACAGCTCGGCTCAGCTCTTGCCATCCCGAGCCTGTGGCTTCCTTTAGGCAATCTGTCCATCTCACATTGTGTCTTCCTCTCTTCCTCCTGCCAGGATATGCCTCGAGTATAACCAAGTCAGTTTTTGGGCATGTTCTTATGAAAATTCCAGCCAGGATATGGGCTGGATTTGCCTACAAACATCCCGGCATCCACAAAACAGAAACAAAACACCCAGATTCTACCACGGCTAGCCTGATGCTGACTCCCGGAGGGCTTGAGACCTTGCTTTTAAAATGTCCTTTTTTTCACTGCTGCAGCACACTGGAATGATACCTTCGTTGAGCTGTCCATCAGGACACCAAGGCCCTTTCCTGGTTTGTTGCAGAGATTTCAGACCCCATCAGATTATAAACATATTTTTTTCGCCCCAACATGCATCACCCTTGCTGTGCAGGAGATTTCAATATATTCTATTCAGGCTGGCGCTGCTCCCTTTCGCCTGACTCACCAGCTCCAGTTCCAGGGCACTCTGGGAAGAGTGAAAAAAAAAACAGGAGGTGGGGTTTAGGATCCGTGGAGAGAAAAGGAAGGGAGGGCGAAGGCCCCTTTTTGCCGCTGATGGGTCGCCACGCTTTTGCCCTTTATTTATCCCTCTCTCCTTTTTGCTTCTTCTCTGGGATGCCTGCCTCCCAAGTGGGCCAGGAGGGACCCTTGGGCATGAGCCAAGGCGGCCTTTAGAGCCGATCCAGCCAGCCAAGGGACAGAGGATTGCAAGCCAAAAGTTGGCCAATTCCTGAGCTGGTGGTGTCTCTTTTTGGCCCTTGCTATTTTGTTGCCCATAGGAAAACAGAGGTACTGTATCCTTTTTTGGCCTCTTCTGCATCCTCTCCATCTCGGTCCGGGCTGCTTCCCATGGATTGATCCTGCTGCTATTTGGGGGGGGGGGGTGGGGGGCTGATCTTCCTCTCCAAAAAGGAGGAGGAGGAGGAGGAGGAAGAAGAAGAGGGAGGAAAGCGCTTGGAGAAAGGGGGGACCCGTGGCGAGTGAGGTCCGCCTATGAAGGAGATTTGGCCAGGCTCCTCCGCCAGACCCGGGACGGAGCCGATCCTGGAAGGGAGAGCCACCATGGATGATGATGGTCTGGGTGGTGGCTCCTCTTCCGCGCCTTCCTCCTCTTCCTCCTCTTCCTCCTCCTTGTCGGCCCTGGAGAAGAACGTGGCCGAGCTGACGGTGATGGACGTCTACGACATCGCCTCCGCCGTGGGCCAGGAGTTCGAGCGGCTCATCGACCAGCACGGGTGCGAGGCCATCGCCCGGCTCATGCCCAAAGTCGTGCGGGTGCTGGAGATCTTGGAGGTGCTGGTCAGCCGCAACCACATCCTCCACCCGGAGATGGAGGAGCTGCGCCTCGAACTCGACCGCCTCCGGCTCGAACGGGTGGATCGCATTGAGAAGGAGCGCAAGCACCAGAAGGTGAGCGAGAAACAGAAAGAAAGAGAAGGAGGCTTTTGCGCGCGCGCGCCCTATAGTCCGCCTTTCCCACTCGGCCAGGCGGCCCCAGGCGCGCAGGCGCTCTTGTTTATTTATTGTACCCCGCCTTTCTCCTTGGAAAAGGACCCGAGGCGGTCTACAGTTCCTCTTTACTCTCCCCCAACCACCACCAGCCCACCCCACAGCTCCTGATCCTCACCACAGCCCTGTGAGGTGGGCCAGGCGGAGAGGTTGGGGTGGTGGTGATGAGGTGGGATAGGGTTTTTGTAGCCCGACTTTCTTCTTCTTCTTCTTCTTCTTCTTCTTCTTATTATTATTATTATTATTATTATTATTATTATTATTATTATTAGTAGTATAGTATTAGTTATTATTATTAGTTTTAAAATTACTGTTTATTGTTTACTCTGTTTAGCTGTGGCTTGTTATATTGTAGAATACTGCGCGTTGTCGCTAGTAAGCCGCCCAGAGTTCCTCTAGATATAGTAGTAGTAGTAGTAGTAGTAGTAGTAGAACTGCAGAGCTGGACGGGACCCTGTAGACCAGTGGTGGTGAAGCTTCAGCACTCCAGATGTTTTGGAGCCTAGATTGCCAATGGCAAAGGACTGTGGGAATTGTGGTCCAAGACATCTGGAAGGCAGAAGGTTCGCCACCACTGCTATAGATAATCCAATTCAGTGGTTCTCAACTCCTGTGGGTCCCCAGATGTTCCTGGACTGCAACTCCCGGAAGTCTTCCTCACTAGCTGAGCTGGCCAGGATTTCTGGGAGTTGCAGTCCAGGAACATCTGGGGACCCACCGGTGGAGAACCACTGATTTAATTCTAGGGCAGGCATGTCCAAACTTCAGCCCTCCTGATGTTTTGGACCACAACTCCCAGAATTCTAAGCGTAGGTTGCCAGTGCCAAAGGACTGTGGGAGTTGTGGTCCAAAACATCTGGAGGGCTGAAGTTTGGACATGCCTGTTCTCGTGGTTCTCAACCTGTGGGTCCCCAGATGTTCCTGGACTGCAACTCCCAGAAACTCCTTCCAGCACAGCAAGTGGTGGAGGCTTCTGGGAGTTGCAGTCCAGGAACATCTGGGGACCCACAGGTTAAGAACCACTAGTCCAGCCCATGTCAAGGGTACCCAGTGAAGGAATCGAACTCCTAAACTCTGGCTCAGCAGCCAAGTACCTAAACCACCAAGCTCTCCAGCAGTTCTATCCACACTTCTGTCATAGCACTGCTTGGCGTTTTTTTGTTTCCTAATGTTTTGGTAGCCTGAACCTTCCTGCTTGCTCCAAATCTCCAGTGAGATGTATCTTAAGTGTATAAATGTTAAATATAAAAGAAGGCTTTTGCCCTTCTTATTCCAGAGAGGTACCTGGACACTGATACCTCAGTTTGGCATTTTATTATGGCTTGTGTTTATATTCCATCTTTTTTCCCTTTTAATCCCCAAAATGATGGCTCTAGTTTGGAGAGTCTTTGAGTCCCTTGCTGCTTTGACTTCAGGCAGCAAGATATTTGGGGTCAGCGTCGCTATATAGAGTTCTCGTGGTGGAATTATGCTCTGAACTGACACAAGCCTCTCTGATCAGGCTGCACAGTAGACCGGCCACAGTGAGATTAAGAGCTTGTCAACCACCCCTGCAAAAATCACAGGCCTTTGAGTCATTCCTGTTTCCTTGCTCAGAATAAATTTATTGTGTAATAATATGCAGGTTATAAATGGAAGACACACAGTAACTGAACCGTTTGTAAACAGAGACAGGGGTGTTAAATTCAGCACAATCTAGGGGGAAGCAGCCCTGTGCTAACCTCCTTGATCCAGCCCTCCTACAATTAGGGGGGAAATGATTAAATTTCACTCCTGATGAAAGGAAGGGAAAAAACTCATGCTAGATTATTTTAAGCCCAAACCAGTAGTGCAGGGGGAAATTACTCTGGCTTGTTTGTTTGTTTGTTTGTTTGTTTGTTTGTTGGATAGGTTTCTGGAAGCTCACAGGGAACAAGTTTAGGAACTGTAGAGCAAAAGCCGAACTTCCGTGGTGAAAGATTTACCGGGATTTGAAATGGAACATGACTCTCAGCTCATCTGCTCTATGAATCATTTCCAGGCTTAGCAAGAAGGGAAGATAGTGGCAGAACACATGAGCAATTCACTGAACATTTTGGGAAGGATGCTGCATTGTCTATTTGTGTGTGTGTGTGTGTGTGTGTGTGTGTGTGTGTTGAACATTTTGGGAAGGATGCTACATTGTCTAACTATTTGTGTGTGTGTGTGTGTGTACCATGAGCTCCCGACTATATTTGCCAAGCAGGGTTGCCAACTGATGGGTGAGCTGTGTGCTCCTGGCCCTGTTTAGAGCAGCAGACACCCACAAGTGATGGATTTTGGTGGTTGGTGTTTTTTTTGATTACCAAAATATGCCGGCATTCCTACTGCCCCCACCCCCTTGTTCCGGTGACTTCAAGAGCTCCTTTGTGTACAGGCAGCTTGTTCGTCCAGCATCCCAAGTGACCGCTTGTGCTTTCCTGGCCCTTTAGGAACTCGAACTGGTGGAGGATGTCTGGCGAGGGGAAGCCCAAGACCTCCTCACCCAAATTGCCCAGCTCCAAGAGGAAAACAAGCAGCTGATGACCAACCTTTCCCACAAGGACATCAACCTGTCGGAGGAAGAGTTCCAGAAGCACGAAGGTGCGTGTGTGCTGATCCACGTTTTCGGGCTGCCGTTCGCGTTTCTCTTCTTAAAACAGGAAGCTGAGTTTGGGAATTTTGCCTTGTGGGATTACACCACACGGCATCCTCCAATCTGTGTGGCCCACCCCTGGGGGGAATACTGGGAGTTTCAGTTCTCAAAAGCGGCACAGCAGTTAAACTGCAATACTGCAGTGAAGACTCTGCTCTGTGTGTCAAAATTAAAACCAAGTACAGTAGGACCCCTGGTATCCGCTGGGGATTGGTTCCAGGCCTTCCCGTGGATAATGAAAACCGTGGATAAGAGAGAACGCCTGTTCACCCACCCCAAACTGCTGTTTCCTAACATTAGCTTGCTTTACGACTGCTGTTTTGAGACAGTAGCTTGCTTTATGGCTGCTGTTTGTGACAGTAGCTTGCTTTACAGCTGCTGTTTGTGACAACAGCTCGCTTTGGGCCTGCTGAATTATTTAATTTTTTTCCTCTGCCAATTGTGGATAATTGAATCAGTGGATACAGGGGTCCTACTGTAGCTGTCTTCAGAAAGTTGCATGGACTCAGGTGCTTTCCTGAGGGGTGGGAGGAGTCCCTCTCCCACACACCTGGTTTAGCGGGGGCTTTGCAGCTATCCACAATGCCTCTTACTAAAAGAGAGGAAAGAAAGAAAAAAACCTTTATTTTTGAGATGATGAGCCCTGCCTCCTTCAGAGAGTAGCATCAGGTTTGGGTGGCTATGTTGTGTTCTCTTCATATCTTCTTATTTGTGAAAATGCTTCATAAGGTTCCTGGTTGTGTTGTCACGATTATATATACTTGAATTTAGTTTATTTGTATTTTTTATTTTTTTTAAAAATGTGGTTTTGTTTTGGTGTTTTGACTCTGAATAGACTTAAGGACGCTTTGCTTAGCACGAACTCTCTTGTGTCGCAGACTCTGGAGCAAGTGGGTGTTTGTATTTGTATTCTATAACAGATACAGCGTCTTTGCTGAAAACGTATCTGAACGCATTCACTATATGTCAGGTTGCCAGCTTTTTTGTTCTGAAAGGCTCCTGTCAACTGAGCAATCGAGGCATTTTTCTGAAGCACCTGTTGACTCTCCTGGTGTTGACTACAACTTCCATCATCCTCCACCATCCCTCTGATGCGGAGCGGTCCACTTATACCTGGCGGACCGTAGGTTCCCGATCCCTTCTCTATGTGTGGGTGCTAACGAGATGAATTTCTGTCTGCCATGCAATTGGGGCCAAAAAACGGAGGAGCCCAGACAGAAAAAAATATGGTTACAAACATTGGGTGTTGTTAAGGGCCTCTCCACTCAACAGAAGTGGTTCAAATCCTGCTTGCAATAACTAACTGTTTCCCTCTCTTTTGTTTTAACTCCAGGCATGTCAGAAAGGGAGCGGCAAGTGATGAAAAAGTTAAAAGAAGTGGTAGATAAACAAAGGGATGAAATCAGAGCAAAGGACAGAGAACTTGGACTTAAAAATGAAGATGTGGATGCAGTACGTGCCTTGTTTTCTTTTCTTCTGTGGGGGGAAAATAGGAAAAAATGAAGGTTATGGGGTTAAAACTATTTACTGGGCATTACAACTAATAGATGGGAGCTATGCTTATATCACAGGCTTATTGCCCTGGCAGTACCTATATGTTTGTTACATTTATACAGTATGCTGCTTTCTACCATCCATCGGGCCCAAGGCAAATATACTTGGCTTCTCCTTCTCCTGTTTTATGTGCACAACGACCTTGCGAGGTAGAGCAGGCTGAGAGATAGTGGCTGAGTTTTTCAGAGTTTAGGAAGGATCTCCTAAGTTTCAGAAAACTCCTTAATGGCAGTTGATAGAGAAAGGAACTTCCATATTTAGAAGCAGTATATCTCAGAGTGCCAGATATTAGAAGCAGATAACAAAGGATGGCTATCTCAAAGCTTTGGATTTTTTTATGGCTGCAGTACCCAGAATCCCCAGGAAGTATTCCTTGAATTGCCAAAACACAGTATTTTTTTTTAGGTTCAAGTCTATCTGTAACAGTAGATACTTGTGTGGTTTCCTGAAGTACAAGATGGACATGGCCTTTACATTTGCAAGGTGGTCCTTAAAGGAAAATACAGTAGATGATGTATTTCCTCTTATTAACTGCTATTACCAATATACTGTATATTAATAAAATAAAAAGAGTTCAGAGATTCTCATAGGTTTTGTCTTCAGTGCATAGTGTTTTTCAAAATCCTTAAAGCTAGAGATGTTTGCAGCAAACCTATCCAATCCACCAGTTTATCTTCTTTTGCCTTCTTTATTCTTGTAAATAGCACTTGTGTTCTGTTTATTTTTTTGCAATTGAACGGCAATGGCTTATCTAATCTGTGGCTTCTTTTGTGGCCACCCTGGCTCTTTTCGATGCAGCTGCAGCAGCAGCAGAACCGGCTAATGAAAATTAACCATGACCTTCGGCACCGGATCACCGTGGTGGAGGCACAAGGCAAAGCCTTGATCGAGCAGAAAGTGGAACTGGAGGCCTACCTACAGACCAAGGAGCAGGAGATGGGAGCCCTCCGGGCAGAGCTGACGAAACTCCGAGAGAAACTGCAGGGTCCACCAAGCCAAAATGGAGAAGTATCCCAGGTAAATACTGCTGTGTCATCCATATAGTGTATATCTATCTATCTATCTATCTATCTATCTATCTATCTATCTATCTATCTATCTATCTATCTATCTGTCCAAACTTTGGCCGTCCTGATGTTTTGGGCCACAACGCCCAGAATTCTAAGCTTAGATTGCCAGTGGCAAAGGACTGTGGGAGTTGTGGTCCAAAACATCTGGAGGGCCAAAGTTTGGACATGCCTGATTTAGACCCTCTGTGGTTGGTAGTTTATTGGCCCTCTGTCCAAGGACAGCCACTCAAACGGTGTGTTAGGAGAGTGAGAACAGACAAAAGAAAAAATATATATTTTTTTTACCCAGCATGTTGTTAGTCTGTGGAACTCCCTGCCACAGGATGTGGTGATGGCGTCTGGCCTGGATGCCTTCAAAAGGGGATTGGACAGATTCCTGGAGGAAAAGTCCATCACAGGTTACAAGCCATGATTGGTGGAGATGTGTCATCTCCAGGCTTAAAACCGGGGTCCTTCAAGGGCCAGATGCAGGGGGAGTGGTATCAGGAGACAGATATCTAGTCTCGTGTGCTCCCAGACGCATTTAGTGGGGCCACTGTGAGATCCAGGAAGCTGGACTAGATGGGCCTTTGGCCTGATCCACCATGGCTCTTCTTATGGTCTTATGATCACCCCTCCTTGCCTTCTGCGGGCTCAAGGTGGCACATACAGCTCTGCTTCTCTTACCTTTTCCTCCAAAGGACCCTGCGAGGTAGGCCTGGATAAGAGAAGGGATTCACTTAAGGTTCTTGAAGGTAGCTAGAAGCGGTACTCCATCCCCCCAAAAAACTGAAATGCTGAATACTATTTTTTCTGGTATAACAGACCTCTGCAAGAAGCTGTGGATGATCTGTATTCTTACTATTGTTGCTGGTATGGATTGTCGTCATCATTGTGGTCATTATCATCATAATCAAGAGCTGTCAAGGCAATTATGACTTATGCCCACCTTTCCCAGGGTGTTCTCAGTAGAATACACAGAATTACTACACTGTTTCCTTTTCCTGGGGGTGCCCTGGGACGGTGCAGCTTGTCCAAGGCCACCCAGGCTGGCTGTTCTTCCAAGTGAGGGTATTGAACTTCCAACCTCTGGCTCTGCAGACAGACGTTGAAGTCGCTGAGCTAGAAGGGGAATTATTTGTCCGGATAACCGGTTTTATTTGAAGGCAAAACACTCCCACACGGGGAAGTGACATAGATCTATTTTGGGAGCATTTTTGGCTGCCTCTCGGGAGATAATTTGAAGCCCATCCCTTGGTGTCTGGCACTTTGCTCTCCACCCCCTTAAGCAACGTAGTTTTTATTTTTTCTAAAGGACAGGAGCTATTTGATACGCTCCACCTCCTGCCCCCACCGCAGGGGTGGTGAGGGCTGGGAATCCTTGTCTGCTTGTCTCGTTTGTGTCTGAGCCTCAAGATTTGGCTGCAAACTCAAGTCCCAGCTTGGGAAAACCAAATCCAATAATATGACTTGTGGAAATCTCCAGAGAGGCCAGGGTCTAAGGTGGAAACATGAATGTCAAGATAGAGAGACACAAACTAAGTGTGGATCAGGAGGCCCTGAATGGATCTGAGCTCAGATTAAGACACCTGTATAAAACCTTATTTATTTCTTTACTTACTTATATCTATTTGTGCATTTATTGACCACCCGTCTCTCCTAGAAGGCAACACCAGGTGGTTCACAATCCAACAAGAGATAAAATAACAGAGAGTAGTAAGACTTCTTGTTTCCAGCAAGAGGGCAACAAAATAAACAGAACACCAAGACAACTAGTAACAACAAACAAAACCAACAACCTTACACATTAATGATCACCAAAGGCCTCTTTAAAGAGCCATTTTTAAGGTCTGATCTAAAGGCTGGTTGGAGCTGTAATAGACATAACTCGCTTGGAAGCAATGGTAGTTTTGTTTTTCCGAATTTTCCCTATAAACATGTGGACAGCGACACTTTTCCCGTAGCTTACCTGCGTAGCATCCATCTTAGTCATGGGGAACATTTCCTTTTATTTTTTTCTTAATGTTTTTAAAGTCCACCCTGTTCTTACAGCTCAGGGTGGTTAGGTGGTCGACGGACACATGTTTACAAGCTTGTTTGTAATGAGGAAATGATTTATTTATTTATTTTTTGCAAGACCCAAACCAAAGTGTTAACTTGGGCTTCTGTTCGATCTGGCAGGTGGAAGAAACGAACGGCGACGAATACGCCTCGGAAATGGAGAAAACGGCCATGGATTTGAAAGACCCAAACCGCCCCCGGTTTACTTTGCAAGAGCTGCGAGATGTTTTGCACGAGAGAAATGAGCTGAAGTCGAAAGTCTTTTTGCTGCAAGAGGAGCTTCTGTATTACAAAAGGTGCTGAGCTGCTTCTCGTTTCTGCGACGTAGGGCCTTTTTACACGACCCCTAACATCCGCTGGTCCCTTAAATTCGGACCAGAGATCTTGAGGGTTCGTTGCTGTTCCTCCGTCCCCACCCGCTCCGCACTTCTTTGTTCTGTCTGCGTGAGGGTGGGGGGAGGAAAAAAAAGCCTTAGACAGAGACAAAAGAATAAAAGGCTTACCTCCGGTGCTGGTGGAAGTTGCTCCGACCTCCATTTACTTCCTGGTTCCTCTTTAAGGGGCGGAGGCAAAAGAAAAACAACAGAAAGAAGCGAGGAGAGCTCAGGCAGTCTCCGCATCAAAATTTGTCACCATCAAAGAGCAGGTAAAAGAAAACTGCTGTTTGGTCGCGCTAAAGTGGGCGGGGTCGCACTTAATTGTCTGCAAACTCCGGAGCTGGTGGGTAAACATTTTTAAAGTCCGGAGCTTGCAGCTATTTGTGGCGGAGCTTAGGGGTCGTGTATAAACGCCCTTAACGGACAGATTCTAGGCAGCGCAGAGCGAGGGAGATCTGTTTTCCTTGAGGTCGGTTTGTAGGATGCAGCCTGCTATTAATTCCATTCCAGAACACGAGGAAAGTCTTGACAAACCGAGGCTTATCTATCTGACTTCGTACCCGGATACTTCGATCATATGTATTTAGTATACAGTACTTCTCTATGGGGTTGAAACTTGGACCCTAACAGACGCATTAGGCAGGAAGCTGGAAACATTTGAAATATGGACGTACATACGCATTCTGAAGTTACCTTGGGCAGCCAGAGTCGCTAATGTGGCCATATTGCAGGGCATGAATAAAAAGCTACAAATTCTTAACACCATAAAGAGAAGAAAATTACAGTACTTCGGTCCCATAATGCGCAATAACAAATACCATCTGCTGCAGATTATCTTTCAAGGAAAAATAGATGGGAAGTGTGGCCCAATGCATAGAAGTACATTCTGGCTTAAGAATTTAAGCTATTGGTTTGCAGTGGGCACAGCTTTTCTATTTAGAGTAGCTTTGCATAAAAAACAGATTACGCTACTGATCGCCAATGCACTACAAGGACCTGGCACTTAAGAAGATATTCCGCCCCGTTGGAGGTCGTAGCTCTACTCTCCATAGACACAGGATCAAAGCTTGCAATGTTCGTTCTTTGAAGATTCCCAGATTTCCCTAGACAGGTTGGTTAGGTTAGGTTCATCAGCACTGTTTTTAAATTAACTGATGGGCACGAAGCTCAATAATATTGCAATTTTAATCTCTTGCCTGCCAAATTCTCCCACTATTCCATTTTTTTTCCTGTATCCATGTTGAGCGCTACATGCATTCTCCAGTCTTTGTATGAGAGACAGAGACCGACAGAAAGATGGATGGTTACTGTTTGGTCAGAACCGGGTCTATAACTTGTCCGTGTATTAATTTGTTTTTTTTTTCAAGTGAGGAGGCTGACGAAGAAACGAAAACTCCTCAGACGACAACCATAATGAATTCCAGACCAGCCACTCAACAAGAATCTGGAATCAAGCGACTGTAAGTAACGTCCATTTCTTTGAAAACTTAGCTTCATTTGGGAGGAGTATGTTTCTTATTTATTTATTTATTTATTTTTATTTATTTATTTATTTATTTATTTATTTATTTATTTATTTTTATACCAATGCTTTTTTAAAAGCCTCTGATAAATAAGGATGCTTCCTTTTCTTTGTAGACATTTGGAATAACCATATAGAGCAGTGGTTCTCAACCTGTGGGTCCCCAGATATTCCTGGACTGCAATTCCCAGAAACCCCTTCCAGCACAGCAAGTGGTGGAGGCTTCTGGGAGTAGCAGTCCAGGAACATCTGGGGACCCACAGATTGAAAACCACTGATATAGAGACACAAAACCCACCTTTTTAAAAACACATTGGTTGTGCATCATCCTGTTACGTTCCAAAACCTTCTCCCTGCTCCTCAATCAACTGCTACCGACGTCTGTCCAGATTTAAGTGTTCTCCACACCATGTTCCTTGCATTCGGTAGACTTTGTTGAGGATGAAGTGCAGCTGGAAGGCAGGGGGATGTGCCGTTTATCCCAAATATGACTTTTCTGAAACAAAATCAGAGACGTTTCACTTTAACACCATCCTAAATGATCTTTCCTGCAAACATTCCTTTTCATAGCATCCAACCTAGAAGGAAACATGGAGTGGCAGCCTTGTTTTCTTCTCTAGTGAATGGTTCTGTCATAATTTCTACTTGAAAGGTCCCTTGCCTTCAGAGAAGTATCAGACTTTCTAAACAGTGGACTTAGGGGGCTATTTGCTGGATGCAATTTCCACATACACACACATGCCAGATGCTCAGTTGCCTACGTGACATTAGCATGTAGTAAAGAGGTACAGTTGGATGGCTCAGTGGTTTAAATATCTGGCTGCACAGCTTGGGAGTTCGATTCCCCACGGGGCGTCCAGGGAGAAGGGCCAGCCTGGGTGGCCTTGGACAAGCAGCATAGTCCCAGGGCAACCTAGGAAAAGGGAATGGCAAATCACGTCTGAGTGTCCTCGACCTGGAAAAAAAACTGAAAAGGGTCACTATAAGTCAAAATTGACTTGGTGGCACAGGGTGTTTATTGTAACGGGACTGCATACCTATCATCATCAAAGGTGATCTAGCTTAGAAGTGAGAAGAACTTAGAAGAAAAACACTTCTGGGTCAGGAATGACTTGTTTCTTTTCTTTTTAAAAAAGAGGCAATCTTTTTTTTTGTATCTCATTTTGTATCGTGGAGCTGAAAGGGGTTCTTTGTGCCGAAGGCTGCCTCTCTCCTTTGTTGCTGACCCGATGATCAGTGTTGGCTTTAAAAAGGAGACAGACAAAAGCTCATGTATGTGTTGCTTGATGTGACGCAGGCCAGCCAAGCGGGCGGGCAGAAGTGCCGGACGCCAGCTGAGGAGCAGCATCACTGGGAGCATTGTTTTTCAACTCTAATAATAGCTTCTCCCATCAGCCACTCGGTTGCTGTCGGAGCTGTGTTTAGCTCAAGGGGGGGGGGTTGTGGAGAGCAGAAAGAACTTGGGTGATCTCAGCTGTGTCCTCAGTTAACAGCGAAGGGCCTGCCACCGAACATTGCAGTGCGTTCGTGCTGTTGTTCAAAGTCCCATCTGCAAAGCGAAAACCAACAAGGAAGGACAACATCAGCACCCTAGATTTAAAAAAAAAGTCTCAAAACACTGCAGGTTGCAGCCCAGTGATCTTGGGAATGGCATTCCTTGGAAACTCAGGAAATTCCCCTCTCCGCGGCCTTAAATCCGAGCGCACCATTTTGCAAGATTTCCAGTGCCACGGGGACTTGACTGCTTGTAGCTTTGCCTGGTAAAAGATGTCCCCAAATTTGGACAACATAAATGGGAAGCTGCCCACTTTGGAGGGACCCGGTGACCCTCCCTTCTCCTTTCTCTGTAAGAAAAGAGAACAAATTGTCTTAAATATTATTGGCTTAGGAGAATCTTTGGCCGAGTCCTATGGAGATATAGATATCTAAATGATGACCCTGTTTGGAGGGGGGGGTGGGTCACATGGAGTCTAGAGACACAACCTTAGACAGGCTCCCATTGCAGACGGAGGAGATAATCCATTGAGCCATCCTTCACCCTTCTTGCTCCAAAATTGGTATCTCCTACTAGGCAAAGAGGTGTATGTGTTGGATGATATGTCAGGATGGGGGTAGGAAGCAGCTGTGGGTCCTCTCTCCATCCCTAGCTTTCCTGGGTTCCCCACCCCTGGCGATGTTGAATTCAGACCAGCCTGAGACCGAAGAAAACCCCCATGAAAAGAAGCTGAAAATCATCTCGGCCAGTTCTTCTACCCGGCTTGGCGAGATTTCGGGTGGATCCAAGCTCCAGAGAGCTTCGCAGAAGCTCTTCCACACGGAGGCTTCTTAGAGCGTCACTGTCTCTTAGATTTCCATTTCCCTTTTGTATTAATACACTCCTTTCTTAACTCAGATGCCTCTCCTCCCGTTTTTGCGGGCCACCTCGGTTTCCTTTTCTGCTTTCTCTGGGTGTATTTGAATGCCTTTAATTTCTTATTTAAAGTCTCTTTATCTCTTTCTGTACTTTCCCAACCAGGATTTTTACAGCCATAATGCCTATGGTAGCTGCTGGACTCATCCCGGATGATCCCACATTGCAGCCAATAAGAAGACTTATGTCTCTTGTAGGAACTTTTCTTTAAATGGGTTAATACGGAGATTTTGGCCCCCCTCCATTTTGTGCATGGCATGTGCTATTCCTCACTTTTAGCCTGGTTGTATTCTCATTGGCTGACTGTGGGATCAAGAAAAACAATTTTTTTAAAAAAAAATGTCAAATAACGTGGCCAATCAGAATACTCAGTTGTTGCATGATGTTTTCTGCTTCTTTATCAGGAAATCTTTGTGTCTTAACATTATTATTATTGTTGTTGTTGTTGCTGCTGCTGTTTAATTTCAACATCCTGTGAGTAACTAACTGCAATTAACTTCATTTACATGCAGGAATTATTTGGTCAGTTTAATGAGATGCCCTGAGCACATCCAATCTCGCCTGATTTCAGAAGCTAAGCAGGGCCGGCCCTGGCTAGTACTTGGATGGGTGACCACCAGGTCCTGTAGGCGCCTGGAGTAGGAACTGGCAAACCACTCCAGTATTGCTGTCAAGAAATCTCCATGGACATGGGGTCACAAAGAGTCAGTCACGACTGTAACGACACAACACGCAAACACACAGCGCATCCCTCTAGGTGGGAGCTGTAGCCCAACAGCATTTGGGGACTTGTACTTTACCTACCCTTTAAAGTCTTTTTTACCTGACTTAAGCTCATATTAATTACTAATGCGGTTTAATCTTGCTTTGGAAAGCCCGTCTACTGACAAAATTGTTTAAAACTTCCATTGTTTGGAATTGCTTCACAGTCCACTGTACTTATCAATTGACAGAACTTCAAATGTTGGTCTCAGCAGCCTGTGCTTTTATATGGAAGCCCGTGAGGAGACTTAAATTGGAATCCTTGGTAGTGAATAAACAAATCTCAAAAGAGGCAACGTGCAGGATTCAACTGCCATCCAATTTTTCCACTGAACAGTTAAACACATTATTTTGGAATGCGCAACTGTTGCATTTTAAGGGAGTCTTACCCAAGGTGTAGGTTGGGAGTTCAATTCCCACACTGTCTTTGACAAGGGCTGGACTTGGTGGTCTATATTATACAGTGGTGGCGAACCTTTGCCACTCCAGATGTTTTGGACCACAACTCCCACAGTCCTTTCTCACTGGCAATCAAGGCTCGGAATTCTGGGAGTTGTGGTCCAAAACATCTCTGGCGTGCCGATGGTTCGCCACCACAGTTCTAGTGGTTCTCAACCTGTGGGTCTCCAGAGGTTTCTGGACTTGAACTCCGAGAAGTCTTCATCACTCGCTGAGCTGGCCAGGATTTCTGGGAGTTGCAGTCCAGGAACATCTGGAGACCCACAGGTTGAGAACCACTGGATACTATATAACTCTATAGGATCTCCTCCAGATCTGCCGTTCTAAGAACTTTATAATAATCAGATTTTTGGTGTCCTTTCTAATCATTGGCTGGATTTAGTGTATCGTTGAATGTTGTCAACACCTCCTCCTCTCCCCCTCAAGGTCTTAAAACTTTGGTGGTGTCGTGTCTCTGTGGGCGTGCGTTCGTTTTTACATTTTTATTTTCCCTTCCGAAGGTTTAGTTTCTTCTCCCGCGACAAGCAACGGATGCGAGCGGCTCCGAGGACCACCTCTTTCCAGGGCTCCTTCGGCGACTGGGCCAATGCAAACAAAGACGACGGCTACACCGAGCAAGGCCTGGAGGCCCTCCAGCACCTGTGAAGGGAACCGGGTGGGTTGCTACGGTAACGGGGCGTGGAAACCCCACCACGTGGCGTGGGCACCCTTCTCGGTCCGGTTCCCCCTTTTTTTTTTGCTGATCATTTCCCTCCCCCCCCCCCCCAATTCCAACTGATTTGCCACGAGGGATTTCTAATCGTGTTTACTTCCGGCAAAATGCAAGATCCATGGCTCCGTAGCCACAACGTTTTCTATGTTAGGTGGCTGGCCGTGTGTGTGTGGTTTAACTTAACCAGCCTGTGGGTTTCTTTGGACTGCTGCATTAACCTTCACGTAACAAATATTTCCTATAAGCCAAAAAGAAAAAGACAGAAAAAGGTATGCCGATGCTGGAGAGTTACACCCAGCAACGTGCTTGTTAACGGATATTCTCCTTAGTCAAGTAGTACCTTCTATTTGCAGAAGGAACTTCTTTTTTTTTTTTTTTTTTTGCAACATGTGGGACATGAAACAGCGGAACCGGACTCCAGCATCCTCCAAATCAGGACTGTGTATTTTGGATTTGTTTATTTATAGTGCCTAAAAAAAAGCATGCGAGAAGGTGATGGTGCTTTGCCATTAGCTCTGAATTCTTGGACGTATTAAGAGAAAGTAAACAGCCAAACTTCATGCTCATCCCTCCATTTTTCTTTTTTTTTTTTTTAAATTATCATCCACACACTCCAATTTCTTTCTTCCTTCTGTCGGTTTTGAACCACATTTCTTCCAACTTGTTTGACTGGCATACAAATGATTTGATGAATGGGCCTTCTTTATAGCAGTGGGAAGTTCCCTTTCAGTGGGGTTGTTCTGGAGACAGCTTCATTCACCATCAACCTCCCATAATGTAGTCTAAGGTTGTTAATTTTTCACACACTTCCCTGATTCCTCAAATGGATGAGCTGGCAATCCACTCTCCAATCGGAGTTCCTTTGGGAAGACGGGCGGTATAAAAATAAAATAAATTAAATAAATAAATGCAGAAAGTAGCTCCTTTTCACAGTAACCTTGTGTTTTCCTCACTCCAAAAGGGGAGGTGTTTATCTAGGGACCACATCTCTCAGAATGCCATAGCCAGCATGAATTCTGGGAGATGTAGTCCAAGCAAGCAAGCAAGAATTAACACTGCCCCCCACTATTCATTCTCATGAGATCATTAGCTATGGCTCCCAGGCAGCTGCCTATTTACCATTTGTGTGAACAACTGGTATCTGCAGTAACGTTAATTCTGGGCTTCCATTTTGTGCTTCTGTCCCAACTGGCATTCAGCTTAATATGGTTACTCATTGGACTGGCTTTTGAGGTACAATTATTTTCTTTTGGGTGTGGGTAAAAAAAATTTTTTGACCTCCGGGAGTCTCATTTTTCAGGGAGAGCTGGTATACCATTTGTTTCTCTGCAGCCCAAGTTGGAGTCCATTTTTGTTGATCTTGAAAGTCAGGGGAAGTGATGCATGCACCATGGGTGTTGGAATATGGAATGTTCAACGTTACTTATCACATCAAAACATTCTAGAGTGGTTAAACTTCTTTTCTACATATATAGTAATGACGAACTCATAAGCATAAACTGTGGATTGCTAACTATCCATCATCCCTGCTCCCTTTCTACCAGTTCATGAGACCCATCGTCCCCACCCTAGGGGCCCCCAGGTGCTCTTGGACTGCAACTCCCAGAAATCCTGGCCAGCACAGCGAGTGGTGGAGGCTTCTGGGAGTTGCAGTCCAAGAACATCTGGGGACCCATAGGTTGAGAACCACTGCATTATACCTATAGCAACTATAGGTGAAGAGCCCAGTGGGCTTGTGGCTAAGATTGCAAACTGGAAACCAGCCTAATTAAAATAGCTTCCCTCACAACACTTTTAATGCTTCCAGGCACCAATGTGATCAGGATGAAAATATGAGACCATGAAGTTTGGGAGGCTATAATGGTTGCTGGTTTATCAAAGAATTGGCCACTTTGCAGTATGGATGCCCAAAACAACAGTCCAATACGTACCTTTCAGGTTTAATTGGTACACAGTTAGGACTTGTAGTCTATTTCTCATTGTATCTAGGGCAGAGGTGAGGAAACTTTGGCCCTCCAGCTGTCTTGGACCACAACTCCCACAGTCCTTTATCACTGGCAGTATATGCACAGAATTCTGGGGGTTGCAGTCCGAAACATCTGGAGGGCCCAAGGTTCCCCACCTCTGATTTAGGCTTTTTTGGTTCTCACCTCATCCTGTAGGCTTGTAAATTTCCAGTCCCTCAAATAAAAGCTGGACAAAAAAGTCCGGCCCCATCTTCTGACAACTAGAATCAGCTTTCTTTCTCAACCACCATGAGGACTAGAACCCTGCTTTTAAATGCCAGTAACTGATTCTCAGGAAGCTGAACTCCCTACTAGCTGCTGAATCATCCCTGAGTGTTGTGCCACCACAAACCTATGGACTGAAACAGAAGATTGAGGCTACCTGTAATAACTTTGATATTCTATCCAAAGGTGTATGCAATTATTATTATTTTTGCCACCGTTTCTGAATCCCAAATCAAAGCATATGAGACCCCAGCTCCTCTACGATGGACTCCCGGGATGTGGCCCCTGCTCTAATAACAGTTGCTGTTAATACGATGGTCTAGTGGGGCCTAACGGGCAGGAAAAGGGAATGACAACCACCATGGGATATGCAAGGGAGTGAATGTGTGTCTAATTCAGGGTATTGCAAGGTTGCTGTTTTTTTTTAAAAAAAGGCAATAAACAGGGTTTAAAGGGGATGGGTTATGTCAGCTGTAGATCTTTTTAATATGCTAAATAAACTATTTCTGAATTAACAAGTCTTTTTTTTTGGCTTTTTATTTTTACACATGACCTCTAAACGCGGGAAGTTCAACCCATCATAAAATCCAATGCTATTTCATCTTTGTCCCTGTTATCTCCCATCTCTTCCCAAGAAAGGCGTAAACTCTTCTTTTGATCCACTTCTCTACTTCTTTTCCTGTAGCTGACTTAGATCTAGCCCTTTTCCTATTTCTCCTGGTATTGCCCCTCACATTTTGAGCAAAAAGAAAACATTTCATATTCCTCCCTGCCCTGGGAATATTTTGGCTCTTCTCCTTTTCCAATGGCTCCTTGTTAACAACCTATTGCTGAACTCTCGTGAGCGGTTTTCTGGGTGGAGGAAGGTCTGTTTGGCCACGACCGTTGGAAAATGTTCGCCCGAGCTTGCAAACTAGACTTTCCCGAGACTACCACCCCCAAAAAGCGTAGATCCAACGAGCTAGGGAATTCTGGGAAGTGCTGTGTGCCAAGGACCTAACCCAGGCATGTCCAAACTTCGTCCCTCCAGATGTTTTGGACCACCACTCCCAGAATTCTAAGCTTAGATGGCCAATGACAAAGGACGGTGGGAGTGGCGGTCCAAAACATCTGGGGGGCCAAAGTTTGAACATGCCTGACCTAACCTTTCTGGATCTGTGACTTGCCGAGTATAAAAGAACAAGAGTCCGGAAGAGGTGAAATGTTTTCAACTCGATCTGCAACAGAGTCTACAGCAGTCTTCAGCTGAACTGAACAAATACGTAACCCAGGTGTTGGATGCCGTTTGTTCTCGAAGGTTCCTGTGCTCAAACCATGTCCCATCATGGCCTGCCTTCGTCTCTTTGCTTTTTTGAGCCGCGATCTCGGCTCCTGTTTCTCCTCTCTCTCTCTCGCCCCTCTCTCCCCCGGCTCCTTTCTTCTCTGCCGCTGCGCCGTTCGCCCCATCCTTGCCTCCGCGGCTCTCTGTTCCTCCCACCATCCCTCTCCCTCGCTTTCCACTCCCAGGTGCTTTCTCTGGGCCAAGCTCTCTCTCTCTTTTCCGCCGTCTCCTCTCGGTAGAAGTCGGTTTTCCCAGCAGGCAAGCTGATGGGCTTCCGGAATGGTCTGTCCCTGCCTCCGAAGCGGAGCTGCCCCGACTCTTTTTTGCCCCCAAAGCCGCCACCGAGTCGTCTAGGGATCCATCCTTTCAGGGTCCTTTCCAGCTCAAAGTCGACAAATATCTCCCGCTGGTCGACCACCAGCCTGTTGGCGTCTCGGTGAGCTTTCATGAGCGCCCGCTCCTCTTTGTACTCCACAAACGCGTAGCCCTTAGAAAACCCGGTGACGAGGTCTCGGACCAGGCGAAGCTTCCGGATTTCACCGTATCGGGAGAAGACTTCCTTTAATTTCTCCTCTGTGGTTTGCAGGCTGAGCCGGGCCACAAACAGGGTGAGGTGAGGATCCCCTGACACGCCTTTGTTGGGGACATACCGTGCCAACATGGCCCTCCGCACAGCACGGTCGTGGGGCTCCTCGTCGGTTCCATCAATACTTCCGGCTTTGAGGGGATCATATTCTTTTGCAATGGGTTCCCACTCGTTCATCATCTAGAAGAGAGGAGGAAAACACACGCGGAAATCTTTAATTCCTAATCCCCAAGAGTTCTGTTCTGGAATTGAGGCTATTTAAGCAAAGGACAAAATGGCTAGCAGCCCACTCCATTTATCCAAGCCAAACAAGATTAACATGTAAGGTTTAATCTGGAAGTTGAATCATGGCAACTGGACTTATTTTCTTGAGAGATTGATCACTCTCTCAAGAAAAGAGGTCCAGTTGCCATGACTCAATTTCGAGATAAACTCACCTGGGTGACTGAGAATCTTCACAGACATGTAAGACTTAGGGTTTGATTTTGAAGGCAACAAAATACAGTACTTCAGGAGTGTGGGTATGTATAAAATAAATTTTACACATGCACAGAGAGAGAGAGAGAAGATAGAGAGAGAGAGAGAGAGAGAAGCAAAGCTTTGGGGGATGCTATTTACTTACTTAAAAATACTTTTATCTTGCCTTTCTCCTTAAAAAGGGCCCAAATGATCGAAACATACAGTAATTAGAAGCTATGTTCTCAAACTTGAATATGTCTTAATTGGACTGGACTGTATATTGTCCCTCATTACTGCAAGCCGCCTTGGGTCCTTTCCAAGGAGAAAGGTGGGGGTAAAAATACTCAAAAATAAACAAATAAACAAACAATTAATATATTAAGCAAGGAGGTCAGTTTTCAAAGAAATGCACAAGGCCAAAGTGGCCTCCCCCCCCCCACACGCACACCTTATCTGTTGGGAACTTTAACACATCAGCTGGACAACCCCCGATCTCGAGCCATCATCCTCATTATCCTCGAGAAACTGCAGAGCTGAATGGGACCCTATGGAAGGATCATCAGGAGGAGGCACAATCCTTCCAGTTCCGTCCCACTTCCAGCCCGGAGAGGTGTCTACCCGGCACCTTCCGGGTGCCCCCTCCCCCCAACTGAGCTCGCTAGCAAATAAACAAGTAAACAAATACAAAAACAAAGTCTCACCCTAGGAAAGCACGCGTGCTCCCGCAGGGAGGCAGCTTCTGATCGTCAGCCGCTGATTCGCCATAAAAAATAATAATGACACGGCTTCCAAGCGCTACCCTTCCTGAAATACTGCAAAAAAACAACAACCTATTTTTTAAAAAGCAGAATTATCTATGTTGTTTTAAATCAGGCACAGCTGGCCAAACCGGCCACTCTCCTCAAGCCCCACCTTGCGCGAATCTGCCGTGTCGGAAACGAAGGATTGTCGGCTTATCAGGTTTCCAGCGGGCGCCTCCTGGTGGCCGAAACGGGGCATGGCGTCAGATTTAAACAAAAAGGTTTTCTTGATTTCAGGGGGAGGACAGTGCTGTTTTGGACTACAAACCCCAGAATCCCCACCCCACCCCACCCCCCCAACCCCAAAAGTAATGTCTTAAGGCTGTGGTCGAATAAAAGTGCATCATTCAACAGAGAGAGCTGTAATTAGGAGTCTGCAGGGTTACCAAGGCAGCTCCCTGGTTCGCAAAGGTGTCATTATCTCTTTTTAAAACCCTAAAAGCCTTTAGGAATTCCTCTGCTGGATTTAAAGGCCCCCTAAATGGAAGTTTTGAAGTGTATTCAGTGAGAGGCTTGGGTTCAAATCTCTTTATTTTTTGTTCCCATCTGTTCATATTTTGAATTGTTAAATCGCTTTGATTTATTGCATTGGTGCTTATTTGCTTATTTGTTCTTTTTATTATGATGAATTGATTATTTGGTCTGATTGATTAGTTTTTATTTACTATTTTAAGTTGTTTAATCTGTTTTTTATATTTTCTATATGTTTGTAAACTGCCCAGAGTAGCTTTTTTGCCAAATGCTTTGCAGTATTAAATAAATAAATAAATAAATAAATATTACTTTAGGAAAGCTATGAGCTCTGGGTTCAAATCTCCCATTTGGTAGGTGGAAATTTAATCAAAGGGGTGGCAACAGTACCAGCCAGCCCTTATTTATCCTACATATCTTGGAAATCCTGATAAGACTGATATAATTTGGATGCAAATAGATTGTATGCAATACAATCAGTGCTTGTGCATTTTTAACTTTATTTTATTTAAATCCTGCTTCTTTTTCTAGGAGAACCCAGGCAGCTCACGGTCGATTAATACAATGAGGCACAAGGAGAAATGTAAACATTCAGGAAGTTTTGAAGTCATGGAACTGCCAAGAGTGGCCTTGTTGCTAGATGGTACAGTATATCAAACAAACAAACAAACAACTTTGGAGACCAATGATAAAAAAGGGGGCGGAAACTGGGTGTCACCCCTCCCCATTTCCCCCCAAAGTTTTCTGGATATGTTCTACCTCTAGTCACAATTTTTAAAACCACAAGGTAGGATATCAAATGGTCACTTGCCATGGTAGTAAAACCTGACGTTTGACACGCTTCCAAAAAATCCTGGAAGTTTTGAAGAAATGCTTCCTAAAAAAATAAAAAAAGAAAACCAAAGGTGGATGTTTCAGTATATTGCAGCATTTCTAAAACATCCACTTGGATATTTATCAATATATTGCAGCATTTCTGAAACATCCCCTTGGATATTTATCAATATATGCAGCATTTCTGAAACATCCCCTTGGATACTGATCAATAAATTGCAGCATTTCTGAAACATCCCCTTGGATATTGATCAATATATTGCAGCATTTCTGAAACATCCCCTTGGGTATTTATCAATATATGCTGCATTTCTGAAACATCCCCTTGGATATTGATCAATATATTGCAGCATTTCTGAAATATCCCCTTGGATATTGATCAATACATGCAGCATTTCTGAAACATCGCCTTGGATATTTATCAATATATGCAGCATTTCTGAAACATCCCCTTGGATGTTGATCAATACATTGCAGCATTTCTGAAACATCCCCTTGGATACTGATCAATACATTGCAGCATTTCTGAAACACCCCCTTGGATATTTAGCAATCCATTGTAGCATTTCTGAAACATCTGCTTGTCCAAACTGCCGGAGAGGATCTCTCGGGTGCTCTCTTGGCCGTGCTCGGTTGGTTGGCTGGCTGGCGAGTGGCTTGCACCCTGCCCCTTTGCCTCCATGGTTACCTTCCTTCCCCTGCCTTTAGCTCCACCTCGTCTGCTGGCTTGTCATTGCCGCCCTGGCGCTCAAGGCAGAGCGGAGGGGGAGCCTGGGCCACACAGGCAAAACTTTTCTGAAAGAGGAAGGAAGTCAGGGTGGATTTGTGCAGAGTCGGACGTTAAGAGCACCAGGACTGGACAGTCCTTTTCCTGCAACGCCAGATCTCCCTCCTTTTCCTGGGTCCTGGCAGGGTCTTCCTCCCCCTGAATTTGGCATGCAAGCAGACCAGTATCAGGAGGAAGCGGAGGAAGAGGAAGAGGAAGGAGGAGACCAAGCTGAAGATGATGGAGGAGGCCCTTGTGGTCCTGACAACCCTCTGGAGAAGAGCCCCTTCCAACTGACAGCTGAGGATGTGTATGACATCTCCTACATCCTGGGGAGGGAGATGCACCACCTCAGCACCGCACCCCGGGCCGAAGTGCCCACCCGGGTCGCCCAGCTCCAGTTCAAGGTGGTGGGTGTGCTGGAGATGCTGGAAGCCCTCGTCAGCGAGAACAACTTGACGGTGGAGGCCCTGAAGATGGAGAGAGACAACCTGAAAAAAGAACTGGACAGCCTCAGGAAACAGGCGGCCGACGGGGCCACCGGAGAGGTAGGTCTCAAACCACGATCTAAAGTTACTTTATTCCCCCCCCAGCTGTTGTTGTTATGGGCTGTCAGGTGGCCTCCGACCCAACGGCGGCCTCTGTGAAGAAGCAACCTAGGAAATGTCCCATTGCTCAGCACTTGCAGACACAACCCTGTGGCTTCCTTTAGCGAGTGATTCCACCTCACATCCGGCCGTCCTCTTTTCCTGCTGCTTACCAACTTTCCCAGCCTTTTCCCCAGAAAATCTTGCCTTCTTAGGATGAGCTCAAAGTAAGACAGCCTCAGCGTCAACATTTTTGCCTCCGCGAGATGGTTCAGGGTTGGCTTCTTCTCGGATTCACTTGATTTTTGTTTCTTTCTGGAGGTCCATGGTATCTAAAAGCTCTCGTTTGGCACTGCATTTGAAAGGAATATTTTTTCCCCGTCAGCTTTCTTAATTGCCCAGCTTTCATAAGTCTCAAAATTAACCCCCATAGCCAGTACGGACACTGAGGGTTATAATCTAGCAAGGACGGTATCACTGCCCCTCTCTCTTTCTGGTCCATATCTAGATCTTAATGTTGGTACAGATTTTTTTTTACAAGTCACACTTCTTAGAATCAGGAACAACACAAAAGAGTTTTGCTGTCTCAGTTATTACCTGTGGTGGTGATTTTAATTGTTTGTACTGCCCTGTTTGTAAAACTCCCAGAGCTCCCTATGGGAAAATAGGTGTGGGGTATATAATCTTAAAAATAAATAAATAAATAAAATAAATAAATAAATAAATAAATAAATAAATATTATAGCAGAAAATGGCACCCCTCCTTCTATCTCCTTTTCTAATTCACCCATAGTGCCAGGTTGTCCAACACAGAAACTACACAAAAACCAGCCTGCTTTGTTATTGGGAGGTTAAAATAGTGTACAGCTAAATCTGAATGGTTAGTCTTTCCCATCCTGGCTTTAAATCTGGCAGGGCAGAAGTATTATTTCTAGCGTACAAAAAAAAACAGGGCAAATGTTAGGAACGGCCCCATTCAACACATGCATAGCCAACCCGAGATTTGAACCTGGTTCTTTTTCAACCTCAGCTTTCCGGCAGCTGCTCTGTCCCTTTGTGGATATGCTCCAAACAGCCTTTAACTCTTTTGTTGGTGGCATTAGGAGAATGATGGTGCTCTCCAGGCCTTTGAGATAGAGTGTTAAATATATGGATTAATTTTTTTAAAGTACTCTAGTAGTATAATATGGTTTTACAAATTGAGATCTGCAACAGAATATAACAGAGCTGTTGCCTCTCTTAGTCGCAGTGCTTCGGCCAGCCAGATACGTTCACCTTCCAATATTATAATCTATTTTATTTATTTATTTATTTATTTATTTCTTTATTTATTTATTTATTTTATTATATCTAGGGGCTGGGGGGGGGGTCCCCCCAAGGTAGTGCTGGATTACAACTTCAATCACCCCACTGTGGCCAGTGATGAAAGAGGATGGGACTGGATGCCCTACCTTACAACTTCTTCCATAACTCCTAAAAAGCTAAAGGATTATATCTTTCCGCCCTCCTACTGGGTTTTCCCATCTTTATTCCTCCTCTGTTCCTTGGTCTTCTCCGATCCATGAACATTCCCAATGCTGGGGGGGGGGTTGTTATTTTAGGAAGAGAGCCCCCCCTTTAGATGTTTGTTCTTGTCTCCAACTGCGGTCTCGGTTATTTCACCTTTGTTTTTTTGTTTCTCACTGCCTGTGTTTTGGGCCTGGGTGGTTGGGGGGTTCTGACAGGCGAACCTGGGACCCAACAAGATGGTCATAGATCTTACGGACGCCAACCGGCCCCGATTCACCCTGCAAGAGCTGCGGGAGGTGCTGCAGGAGCGTAACCAGCTGAAAGCCCAGTTGCTGGTGGTGCAGGAGGAGCTGCAGTGTTACAAGAGGTAAGCCGTTGGCGAAAGGAAGGAAGGAAGGAAGGAAGGAAGAGAGAGAGAGAGAGAAAGGACGGAAGGAAGAAAGAAAGAGAGAAAGAAAGAAAGAGAAAGAAAGAAAGAAAGAAAGAAAGAAAGAAAGAAAGAAAGAAAGAAAGAAAGAAAGAGAGAGAGAGAGAGAGAAGAGAAAGAAAAAGAGATAAAGAAAGGAGGAAGGAAGGAAGGAAGAAAGAGAGAGATAAAGAAAGGAGGAGGAGGAAGGAAGGAAGGAAGGAAGGAAGAAGAAAGAAAGAAAGAGAGAGAGAGAGAAAGAAAAAGAGATAAAGAAAGGAGGAAGGAAGGAAGGAAGAAAGAGAGAGAGATAAAGAAAGGAGGGAGGAAGGAAGGAAGGAAGGAAGGAAGGAAGAAGAAGAAAGAAAGAGAGAGAGAAAGAAAAAAGAGATAAAGAAAGGAAGGAAGGAAGGAAGGGAGAGAGAGAGAGAGAGAGAGAGAGAGAGAGAGAGAGAGAAAGGAAGGAAGGAAGGAAGGAAGGAAGGAAGGAAGGATTTAGAAAGCCCATTATCTGGAACGTCAAGCGAATCTTGTTTCTGGCATTGGAGAACAAATTAACCGGACTGTCCAAAATTTGAGGTTTTGGGTTGAATCAGCCGCTCAGCCCTGTGCTTCCAATTAGTCACAGAATGAGCCTCATTCAGCTATTCTGTTTTTCAACAATCCTTTTTACATCGCTGACGTGGTCACATGATTGGACCTCATTGTGCAAACCCATTACATGCTGCTCGTTTTCCCCATTGAGAAAGTTAGTAGCATGGGCAGAAACTTTCCCTACTTCAGGGGATGGGTCTTTAAGAAGGGACGGGCATAGCAGAGAGGGCAGGGCATACTCCAGACCCACCATAGGCCAGATCAAAAAGGTCTATGGACTGGATTAGGCCAATGGACCAATGGCATTCCCTCTCATATCATGGATGTTGGCGAGTCTTTGGGTGTGACTCCCACATCCAAGAGTCCAAGTCTTTGGCACCAAGTCCTGAGTCCAAGTCCCTATTAAAAACAAGTTTCAGAGAGGGTAGCCATATAGTCCTTTCAAGAATTGCAGGCAAAAATTTAATATTGCTATATTGCCACTTTCTTCGTGTAAGTTTATCTCCCACCTGGACCCTAAGGTAAAAACTCCCACTCTCTCACCCCCCTCTTCCACCCCCCTTCACCCCACTCTATCTGATTCTGGTTTCTGACTTTTGAGGATTTTACCTTAAAACCACACTTAACATATCTACAGACCCGGGCCACAGTCATTAAGAATACTTAACATATCTATGACCCCTGGCCAAATCTTCCTTCCCACCATAGCTTTCATGGTGACTATCATGATTTTCTAGCTCCTTATCAAAAGATCTCTGCATCCTCACCAGTTTTATCAGATTTATTCAAGAAAAGGGGTGTAGGTATGACAGTTGTAGAATCCAGAGTGCCGAACGGATTAACAGCCACCATATTGATGGAAGTCTATGCCTAGCTTTGAGAAAGAAGGCGGAAAGAGGGAAGCATATTTTTCTTTCTCTTCTCTCCTCTCTCTCTCTCTCTCCAGTGGCATCATTTCACAAAAGCAGGGCTGGGTTGAACCCGCACTGAAGCAAATGAGCCTAGAGGCCACCTCAAACTCCAGAAAAGGAAAGGTGGAAAAAACCACTATCAAGCAGCTGTGAGTAGCTTCCACTTCCTGATTTGGGGGTGGGGGGGGAGGTTTGGGGAGATAAAACACAGGCATCAACTCTGGAGCTGGAAAGGACCTTATGGGTCCCCAAATTCCCAACCTGGGGCTTCCTAGCCAGAGACCTAAGCCACCGAGCAGTTCATCTGGTCCAGTGGTTCTCAACCTGTGGGGTCTCCAAATGTTCCTGGACTGCAACTCCCAGAAGCCCGCCCCGTCCTATCTGGGGTGAGGTGGGGACTATAAGCAACTCTGCGGCTTCTGTTTAAAACAATTATTTTGCTGCATGGTCCTCTCTGTCCAGGAGCCCCATGGCACAGTGGTTCAATGCCTGTCCTGCACATAAAACGATGCTCATGACCTGGGGCTCAATCCCAGGTAGCAGGTTCAAGGTTCACTCAGCCTTCCATCCTACCCAGGTCGGTAAAATGAGTACCCAGCTTGCTGTGTGTATGTGTGTGGGGGGGGCAATGTGTAGCCTGCATACTGGAATTAAACTGTAAACCGCCCAGAGACTACTCGAAGTGGTATGGGGTGGTATATAAGCAGAACAGTAGTGGGTAAATGCCGTACTGCAGGTAAAACTGTGCTCACGGCCTGGAGTTCAGTCCCAGGTAGCAGGCTCAAGGTTCACTTAGCCTTCCATCCTTCCAAGGTCGGTAAAATGAGTACCCAGCTTGCTGGGGGGGGGGGGGGGCAATGTGTAGCCTGCATACTGTAATTAAACTCTAAACTGCCCAGAGACTCCTTGAAATGCTATGGGGCGGTATATAAGCAGAACGCTTTGCTTTGCTCTCTTAAGTAGCTACGCGCCCTCCACCGTTTTCCCTCCCTGCTTTTGGCTACTACGCCTTTGTTCGGCCATCTTGTTCTTCCGTCTCCCCAATGCAGGTTCACTTTTAAGAGGCTGTGAGGAGGATTTTTCTTCCCCCTTCTGCGTCAGGAACCCCAACAGCAGCAGCAACAGAAACCCGGATGCCAAGAACTGCAGCCTCTGGAAAAAAAACCTCGCAGACGGCCACGTCACAGCCACGGGCAGCCTTCTGTGTTATGTTCCACTTTTCGATGTATGATTCTGGTAATGGAGGGCTGCAGGTTCTCCATCTCTGATATAAAAACAAGAACAACAAAGGGACTACCTCTCTCATCGGTTCAACTGGAAAAAACATGTTTGCATCTGTCAAGAACAGAATAAATTCTTACATCTCTTGTTTCTAGAACCCCTTTGAAACACAACGACTTTTTTCTGCTGCTCAGGGGGTTTGTGGTTGAAGGGGAGGAAGGGGGGGGGAGAGAAATATTATTTATTTAGATTTGCCACCGTTCATCTCCCTGGCAAGCCGCTCCAGTATTCCTGCCAAGAAAACTCCATGGACACGGAGTCACGAAGGGTCGGTCATGACTGTAACGACACAACACGCATCTCCCCAAAGGGGACTCTGTAGAAAATATCTGTAGAAAATGGTGATTGGTCCATAAAATTCTGCGACAGAGCAGTTCACGGCAGGCCAAACCCCTCTAATGTTAGAATCCAGGAGAACCAACAGATCAATTCGCTGTTAATAAATACCTCATTTTATTTAATTCCTTCTACAGAGAAACATTTTTGTCAAGGATTCCCCCCTCACACACTTTTAAAAAATACATTAACAAGGCAGGTCCCTAATTTCCTCAGCCCAGCTCAGCCGAGCCGCTGCACAACGCTAGACGCAGGAAGTCACTGGGTTTTTAAAAAAATAAACACCCAGCGTCCTGTCCTTGTGTAGTTTTGAGTTGCGTAAATTTACTTCAGGCCTTTAAGAAGAAAGTCACCCATGCCCTAGGCAAGGAAGCTGTCCTGGAGAACACAAAATAAATTGGGATCACAGTTATTCTAGCAGCTACGAGCTTGGCTCATAATTCAGATTTTAATTCCACCCTTTGTGATTTAAAAGGCCTTGTTTTAGATTGAACCTGCCCGAATGCTTCAAGTCTTGGCGGTTCCTGTCAGTTTGAGGTGAACAAATTAAGAAAACCTCTATCTACGCTATACAGCTACAGTAGTTGGATAGCGTTTTTAATTAATCATCCCTTGGAATTGTGGGGTTTGTAGTTTGGTAAACTATTTGGAACACAGCTTGGGAGGGCTAGGACTGTTGTTCTAGAACAGGCATGTCCAAACTTTGGCCCTCCTGATGTTTTGGACCACAACTCCCAGAATTCCAAGCCTGTATTTCCAATGGCAAAGGACTGTGGGAGTTGTGATCCAAAACATCTGGAGGGCCGAAGTTTGGGCATGCCTGTTCTAGAAAGTCCACTGGAATTCTGTTGCATCGTATTCCAGGTTTCGTCAAGCTACTAAGCCCAGGGTCCCATCAAATTCAGTCAGGGCATTTAAAAATGGTATCACGCTGTTCCAACAGTGTAGCGTAGATTCACTCAAAGCTACTTTTCCTAGGAAATAATCCATCCAACTAGCTTTGGTCCATGATGTCTCAAACAGTAAACACAACTGAAAAAAGAAGTTCCTAATTCTGGGGCATGGTTTGATCAGCCAGAGTAAATAAACAGCCTTGTGTTCGCACAGGAAAACTGATTTTGAAAATTTGGATTTTATCCTAAGAAACACTGACCCTATTCCAACATCCCCCCCTCCACCTTTCCCTTACAAAAGCTCATTTTTTATTTTTAAAAATCCAAAGCACTGAGTTTTCTCCAAATTATTTTTCCTTCACTCTTTTCTATTGATCAGTGAGAGGAAAACAGAGAGGAAGCCCAGATAAGTCAAGTTCCTTAGGAAACACTTTAGCTTCACATTTCTACATAGATTAAATACCATTTATTGTTTTTTTAAAAAAATATCCAGCAACCCCAAAAGGAGGGAGGAGGGAAAAAGAAGCAGCCACCATTTTTTTTTAAAAAAAGCACACAGACCGAAACTGGCTTGCCACATGATTCCACCTCTTCCTCCCAAGCAGCCCTGGATAGTTTTGACACCAAAGTGTGTGTCAAATGTGATTAACGCCACGAAAAGAAGCCATAACCCTGATCGTGCAAACTGGACAGAACGCAGAAAAAAAACACGACCTTTTTAAACGGAGCCAAACTCCCATCATTCTCCAGCCAGTATGGACAAGACAGGGTGGCAGGCTTTAAAAAAGTTCGTTTCTCCAAGCTCAGCTTTGGGGGGCGGGTGGGAGGGAGGCTCCAACAGATACCCTGATCTCCTTCCCCTCCTAGTTCTGCCTGGGGAAACCTTAAATGCTGCTTCCGGGGGGGGGGGGTGATTCTGAGTTGGGGGCAGCAGGCCGGGAAGACAGATCACCAGTTGGCCCAGCATGGTACCTCAGACTCCCCTAGCATAGGCATGTCCAAACTTCATCCCTCCAGATGTTTTGGACCACAACTCCCACAGTCTTTTGCCATTGGGAATACAGGCTTGGAATTCTGGGAGTTGTGGTCCAAAATTATCAGGAGGGCCGAAGTTTGGAGATGCCTGCCCTAGCAATTATTCCCTCTGTCTGATGGCTTGGCCAAGCCTGGACGCGATTCAGGCTTAGCAGTGTGCAGGCCAATGGCCATCCAGCCGATCGATGGTGATAAAGAATCAAGTCACTGGATGGCTGGCTCTCCAGATTTCTCCTCTCTCGTGGGAAGGAAACTTGGGAAGCAGCAGCAGCAGCAGCAGCAGAACTCAGGAGCAGGCGCTGATGTGGAGAGGTTTGGCCTGTCATTAGCAGCGGTGGCACTGCCTCTCTCGCTGCTGACCAGGGTAGACTAGGGAAGGTCAAGGGGTGACCTCTTCTTCCACCTCTCCCCAGGGCAGATCCGTCTGCAACAGAAGAGAACGGCCGCTAGCCAAGTTCACAAGTGCTCGGAAACTCAAGTAACGACTTGATGAAGGTCAACGGTGGTCCTCATTCGGTTATCAGCCGGCGCTGATGCCATCATGGAGAAGAAGTTGGAAACAGGTGTCCGCACCTCTCCGCCCGCAAGCGCAGAATCCATGAGATGATTAATATCCGCAGTCTTCCCGGCGCTGGCTTTGCCACCTCCCGTTCCCCTCTTCCACGACGGTACAAGTCTGACCTCTAAAAAGAACGAAGCTCAAAAACGGCGTTCTTCTCTCTACATTAGTCCTCAAACTGCTATCGTCACAAAAACACTGATAAATTCATCTACCTTTATACCAACGGGGATTCTAGGGGGAGCCAAGGAAGGGGAGCCAATGAATTAAAAAATATTCAAGAATTCTGTTTTAGGTCTGCTCAGAGGAAGACGTCAGCTCTGCAGCTGACTTTTTAAATAAGCAGCCCGGAGCAGATTTGTGGAGGCGATCTGCCGCAGCGGCTGTAAACAAGGGTACCGAGTCTTCTCTCGCGACGAGGAAGCAGTTCAGACCAGAGACAATTCAGAGAAAGAGAGAGAGAGAAAAATCCACTAGTGTTTCAGCCACGGATGAGCCTCAAGGGAAGCTTTGCTCCGGTCCCCGTAATCGTACAGGAGTTCTTCACCCACTTTAATGTCCCGGGAGGCCACCAAGATGAGGTGGGGAACGCCGTTAATGTCGTGGAGTTTTGTCTGGCAGTTGCCGCATTTACTGTGGTTGATCAGCCGGCCGAGGCGGTCGGTCTCCTTGGTGGCGTCGACGCTGGACGGAGGAGGCCGAGGAGGAGAGAGAAAGGAAAAGACATGAAAAGATGAAACGAATTACAAATCAGGGGCATCCAAGCTTTTTGCAAGGAGGGCCAGATTGGGCCAGGCGAAAATGTGTGGGGGCCGACCGTTCAGCTGCCGCATTTGGCCCCCGAGCCAGACCTTGGACAAGTCTCCTATAACAGTGGTGTCCAAACTTTGGCCCTCCAGCCCAGCAAACAGCAGACCACATTTATTTATTTATTTATTTATTTATTTATTTATTTATTTATTTATTTATTTTATATAGCTTGTATGCCGCCCACTCCCCAAAGGTCTCTGGGCGGCTCACAGTCAAAATGGACAATTAAAACATCAAAATTACAATAAAATTAGAACAATAAAAACATGTAAATGCAATAAATGCGATACATTAAAAACACACCACTAAAATTGCCATCAGGACCCACAATCATTAGTTGAAGAATATCTGGAACAGGAAGGTTTTTACCTGGCGCCGAAATGTTATCAATGTCGGCGCCAGGCGAGTCTCATTTGGGAGGGCATTCCACAGTCTGGGGGCAGCTGCTGAGAAGGCCCTATACCTGCAAGCCATCCCTTTCACCTCCTTAATGGATGGCTCTCTCAGGAGGGATCCCTGGCTAGATCTTAATTGCCAGGTAGGTTCATATGGAAGGAGGCGGTCCTTCAGGTATCTAGGTCCTAAGCCGTTTGCATGCCTTTAGCCAAAAGTCCAGTTCCTGGGACAGAATCGAGCTATGTATACAATTCACCTTCCTGTTCCAGAAGTTTCTACCGATGATTGTGGGTCCTGATGGCAATTTTAGTATTGTGCTTTAATGTATCGTATTTATTGTATTTAAATGTTTTTATTGTTTTAATTTTATTGTAATTTTGATATTAATTTAGATATTATTTATTTTGATATTTATTTTGATTGTGAGCGGCCCAGAGACCTCTGGGTAGTCGGTGGCATATAAGCCTTATAAATGAATGAATAAATAAATAAATAAATTTGCACTACAACCCATCACCCTGCCTGACAAATTCAGGCCAAGGACCCCACAAAAGGGCCAAAACTCAAAACATGCCACTTGTCCATCAACAGAGTGCATCCCCCACCCCCATCTTTTAGGGCAGGTATGTCCAGACTTCGGCCCTCCAGATGTTTTGGACCACAACTCCCACAGTCCTTTGCCATTGGAAACACAGGCTTGGAATTCTTGGAGTTGTGGTCCAAAACATCAGGAGGGCCGACGTTTGGACATGCCTGTCTTAGGGGAAGAAAACCACTAGTTTTTATAGAAATAAAGAGAAAACTCACCAGTATGTTTTGCTCAGGTACTGAAAATAATACATATAGCAGCCGGCGGATGGGTCTTGGGCATAAGCAGCCTCTCGCTTCTTGGCGTCCGTAATCTCTATGAGGTCCCCGTGATATTCGACCACAAACTCGCCCCGGAGGAACTGCCGGGTGGCAATAACCCCGCGCCCCTTCCCGTCAATGAAGTCAATCTGCAGAGAACGGAGGAGAAATCGGAGCCTTGATTAAAAGCCACCAACCGTGTTAGCCTCAATCAGTGGTGGCAATCACCTTCGGCACTCCGGATATTTTGGACCCCAACTCCCAGAATGCCAAGCCTCTGTTGCTAATGACAAAGGATTGTGGGAGTTGTGGTCCAAAACATCTGGAGTGCAGAAGGTTTGCCACCACTGGCCTAAATGGGCCAGGCTGGACTCGCTGAGACACAGAAGCACCCACAGGTAACTGGTATAACCAGTTTACACCTTAGCTACAGTCTGGAGAATGGCAAGCATCAAAAGCAACGCAAAGCGTTCTGCTTATATATACCGCACCATAGTACTTCAAGCACTCTCTGGGCGGTTTACAATTTAAATATGCAGGCTAAGGTAAAGGTAAAGGTTCCCCTCGCACATGTGTGCTAGTCGTGTCCGACTCTAGAGGCTCATCACCGTATTCAAGCCAAAGAGCCAGTGTTGTGCAAGTCCATGGCCACATGGCCGGCATGGCTGCAAGGAAACACTGTTTTACCTTCCCACTTTTTAAAAAGGCAGTACCTATTTATCTACTTGCATTTTCATGCTTTCAAACTGCTCAGTTGGCAGGAGCTGGGGTGATCAGCGGGAGCCCCCTCTGCTGCGTGGCACCCGGGATTCGAACCGCCGAGCTGCTGACTTTGCAGCTGGCAGTTTTGGGAAGCCTTAGTCCGCTGAGCCATCACGCAGGCTACATGTGTGTAATTCAGTCCGGATCCAAGACACTGGGAGTGTATCTGTGCTAGACAGCCATAGCGGTTTTCATGAGAATCCTGGAAACGGGGTTTTGGTGAGGAGTGTGTAATCCTCCACTCTAGTTCAAGGGCCCTTAGAAACACTGAGACGTTTTTCTAAACACTCTTTGACTTCATACCTTCATGCCATCTTCCTTCCCACTTTCTATTAAGTGGTCAATCCGCTTTTTCTCTTCGATCTAGAAAAGGACGAGAAAACATGCCCGGTTGCCATCAGCATCTTCTAATCTTGGCAAGCTTACTATTACAGCCCCCTCTCCCATACACAAGTAAACTGTAAGCCGGGAAAACTGACTTACAAATAAATGTTTAAAAAACTAGCAATGATGCCAGGCTGCTAAGCCAACGTACACGAGGTGATCCGGTGACACCATGCCCTGTCTTCCCCGCAGAACGGTTGCTGTTTTTGGTGGAAGATCCAGCCCCACAAAGTGGGGCTGGGGTGCATGATGAGACTGCGGGGGGCGGGGTAAGATTGTTAAGAGGGGCTGCAAAGGGCAAAGGGTACCTGCAATTCCTTTTTACTCTTCCGGGAACTTCTTCTAACGGGGTAATAATCTGTAAGCTTTCGGTTCTGCTGCGATTTCCCCTGGGCCCTGCGGGGAAAGAGGCCGAGGAAGCTGTGAGAACGCTACAGGGGACCGTCCCTCGTGGTTGAACCAAGGAGTGCTAGAATTCCGGCGTGCCATCGCACGCAAACACAGCCATGATGTGGCCGCAGTGGCCTCCAAAAGCACTTACTTTCTCCTGGAACCGGGCTTAGCTTTGCTTTCTTTCTTAGGGGCTTGTTTCTCCGTTGCTGCCTCTGCTGACCTCAGGGGCGCCGGTGGCCCAGATTTGGTCGCCTCTGGTTTTTCTTCTGAGGCAGAGGCTGGCGGCTCACGGCTTCTCTCTTGGTCATTTCTGCCTTCAGATTTTACAGGAGTGTCGGCGGCATCGCTGACGTCTGCCCTTTCTACAAATAGCAAAAAGGGAAGGCGGGGATAGAGAGAGTAAAAACGCAAGGCGGTCTAAAGCATCTCTTCATTCTTTTCTAAAGAGCCTCTGTGGGTAGGACCCCCCCCTATCGAATGATTCAGTTATCCACGGTTTGCAGAAGAAATTAAATAAATAATTCAGCAGCCGCAAAGCAAGCTACTGTCACAGACAGCAGCTGTAAAGCAAACTAAAAAAAAAAAAAAACAGCAGCGTAAAGCAAGCTACTGTCACAAACGGCAGCCAGAAAGCAAGCTACTGTCTCAAAACTGCAGCCAGAATGCAAGGTACAGTCACGAAGCAGCAGTTTTGGTGGAGGTTTTGGCATTTCTCTTATCCACGGATTTAGATTTAGGCCTAGAACCAATCCCCAGCGGATACCGGGGTCCTACTGTATACAGAATTAGTTTTGGAGTTTTCCATTTCTTCCCATCACAAGGTCCGCGTTGTTGAGTCCCGCGGGACTTAAAACCTTGCCTCTATGATATCTCCGTCCTCCAAAAGAAGAACAACAAAAAGAGATACTAATTAGCCCCAACTTGGGGTTCTGGACGGGGACCAAATGATGGTGCGTTTTGTGCTGCTTTCTGATTTCCAGGCACTCCGTGGTATTAGGAGGTCTCTCTCACAGTGTCCCATTCCACAAGCAGTTGGATTTTGACAGCAGCCTGCAGCGGACCCCATATTTCCATGGTAAGGCAACTATGCACTGATGCAGCTCTTTACAGACCAGGGGAAGTAATGCACATATACCCCGAATGCCAGATAGAGAGATTACTGAGTTAGAAGGCCTGAGTTGGGATAAGGTAGCTGGACAGTTCATCCTAAATTAAGTCTGCTCCTTCCTCAAACAGGAAAAGAAAGACAGTCACTTGGGAGTCCTATCTGAGGGAGAAAGGTCCCTGCGGGTCACAACTTCTGTCCCTATCCTTCCTCAGCCAAACACAGTTATGATGCTCTTCCAGCTTTCCCACTGCTGAAACTGCCAGCGGAAAAAAATCTCTTTGCCGAGGGAAGTCCATTCTAGACAGCACTTAATCAGGGCCTTTGCACTTTCACAATTGACACCTCCTTCAACTCCAAAGGGACTGCAGTTTCACAAGTACTGTACAGCCAGGTCATTTGAGAGAATATTAGACAACCTCAATACAATTCTGGCCAGTACACACACCTATATACAGGCCACACGGCTATTCCACCAATCCCCAAACCCGGAACCCACATTCTTACCTTCTCCCTTCCTGTTGGCGTCATTGATCATTTGTCTCTGGCATTTTGTGTCCTGGTGCGTCCCCGAGTTCTCCTCTTGAAGGGCAGGGCGTACAACAGGAAGCTTGTTCGGGCTCATGTAGGTGTAGATTTTCGTCTGGCAGGTAAAAATGTTCTCCTAAAGAGAGGGGCACAGAAGGCCACCATTTCTGATCCTGTCTGGCTTAGGGAGGTTCCATTAGAGAAGTAAACACTCCCGAAACTTGGGAGAAGGAAAACAAAAAAACAGTTTTTCCTCCCCAAATTTTCCATTCCCCCCTGCCACGTTTTTGTTGCACGGCTTCAACATTTGTGGAAATTTTACATCTCTAGTTTTCATTCTTTGAATGGAGACTTTTTAGAGGGATCCATGATCTGCTTCAGTATTGCTACAGTACTAAACAGAAAGGTCTCAAATGTGACTTACTGGGAGGGCAGAATACAGAGACTGCCAGGCTGACTAGACACCAAACCCCGAGCGCCATATAAGGCCAGTGCATTTAAGGAGGCCAACTTTCGCCCTGAAGACACACACAAAACGGTGTGCAAGCAATGGGGGCCGGCGGGTCTCTTCCTCGTGCAAGGGGAAACGACTTCTAATATGGAGTCTGGATTTGGGGGTTATCTTGCGATCATAATAACTCCCAGGGGTCGGGTTGGGAATGATGGAAACTATACTCCCCCCCCCCAAAAAAAAAGCATCTGAAAGGCTCCAAATCAGGGAAAGGATTTGGAGCTGTCTAAAAAAAGGATTCTAATAAGAGCCATGCCAACAATCTTAGCAATAGGGTCGCAACAGGAAGAGGAATTATTGACAACAAAAAAGGAGAATGGATAAGGCATGCCCACGACCATGCCAGTGGGGGCTTTGGGCAGAGAGGTGTGTGTGTGTGAAGGATTTTTTTTTTTGGGGGGGGGGGGGACCAATGGATCCGTCCCCACTCCGGAGCCGGGTGCCCAGACGGCGGCGTGGCCAAGACGCCCTTTTTCCCCAGGGCGCTGCGCCCAGGGCGCACGGCGGCGCCTCTCCAACCGAGCAGGCACCCCTCCTTTTTGCGCACAGGATCCGAGCGCGCGGCAAGGAAGGCCGGGCCAACCCTGGGGGCTGGCGACTCACCCCGTTCACCCGGAGCCTCCCGGGGCCCCGCTTCTCGGCGCCGTCGGTGGTGGCGGCGGCGGCGACCGCCTCGTCTTGGCCCCGGCCTTCCTGGGCGGCTTTGGCCATCTTCCTCCGGCCTGCGGAGAGAGAAGCGGGAGCCGGGGGGGAGGTCACCAAGCGGCGGCGGCGGCGGAGGAGGAGGAGGAGGAGAAGGCGCCGGGCTGCCCGGCTGTGGATCGGCGCGGGGCTCCTCCGGTTCATGCCCCGGACGGAGGAGGAGGAGCAGCGGCGGCGACGGCGAGCAGAGGGTTCCCCGGGGAGGCGACCGGGGCCACCGCCTTGGCTGCAGCGGTGGCTTTCCCTACCGCCATGTTTAGAAGGCTCGGTGCGCCCGGGAGAAGGGAAGGGAAGCCCGGCCGCCAGGAGGAGCTGCGATCCATCACCCCCCACCCCACCACCACCCGCGCATAAAGAACCCGCGGATAAAGAAGCCCGCGGATAAAGAAGGGGCTTTCCCTCCGCCCGGGTCTCCGTCTCTCCCCACTCTGGATCCTTGGCCCCTCTCGCCTTCCGGCTCAGCGCCCCCCCCCACCCCCCACCCCCGGCTTCCACTTTCCAGCAGGCGCGGAGACATCTGGAGCTCCGGTGCGCCAAGGGTTCCTGAGTAGGTGCAGAGTGCATGCTCCTCCTGCCTCCCACCTACTTACCCACCCCTCCCGGCTTTCCTCACAGTTCTTCCCAGAAGCACGGCTTTGAACTTCCATAAGGGAGTTGTTGCCCAGGGGAAATCCCCATTTTGGGGGGGGGGTCACAGCTAGGTGCCCCCTAAAGCAGGCATACCCAAACTTTGGCCCTCCAGATGTTTTCAACCACAGCTCTCACAGTCCTTTGCCACTGGAAATACAGGCTTGGAATTCTGGGACTTGTGGTCCAAAACATCTGGAGGGCCGAAGTTTGGACATGCCTGCCCTAAAAGGTTTTCACACGTGCACGTGCACACACACGTGTCCGGCTGACACTTCTGGAAAAATGACCTTGTCTCCCCACTCTCAACCTGAGGGTCCCCAGATGTTCCTGGACTGCAACTCCCAGAAATCCTGGCCAGCTCAGCTAGCGATGAAGACTTCTGGAAATTGCAGTCCAGGAACATCTGGGGACGCACCGGTTGAGAACCACTGTGAATTTAAACAAAGACCTTTTTAAATGTCTGTGAAGATTCTCAGTCATCCATGTGAGTTTATCTGGAAGATGAGTCATGGCAACTGGACTTTTCTTGAGAGATTGAAACGTTTCACTGCTCATCCGAGCAGCTTCGTCAGTCTTTGGCCCATTTTTCTTCATAAGAAGGACCCAAAGTGGCTTCCATTATTAAAAGGCAATATTGAAAGTTGAAAAGAATAAGTAGTATACAAACGCTAAAAAGGAGTTATGTGCTGTCAAGTAGCATGTGACTTACAGTGACTTATAGTAATAGGGTTGTTCAAGGTATGAAAGACATTTAATACCTGTAGCAGTTTTATTGCACCACACTTTTAGTGAGTTTCCATGCCACAGCAAAGCAGAGTTGTGAACCCACATCTCTGTCACTAGACCCACAACTATACACAATAAAAACCCAGAAGCTGTAGTCTGCAACTAGAATCATAGGGATGGGGGGGTCTTTTCACTGCTGATTTTCTATACCTTTAGGACAGTATTAGACATGAACAGAAGAGGAAATTTTTCAGAATGTCGTATACATTTTGTTATCTCCCTCTCTTTCTCTCTCTATACATTTCATTTCCCACCCATTTTTGACACCCCCAAATCCTCTTCCTTGCCATAGATCACTGGTGTCCAAACTTCGGCCCTCCGGATGTTTTGGACCACAACTCCCACAGTCCTTTGCTGTTGGCAATACAGGCTTGGAATTCTGGGAGTTGTGGTCCAAAACATCTGGAGGGCTGAAGTTTGAACACCTCTGCAGAGGGTTTAAAAACACCTTTCTCCCATTGCTTAGGGAGGCCCAAGACCCCTCCTTCCCCACTTCTTGCCCCTATAGTCCTACCTACACCCTAACATCAGCCCCCTCGTTCTTCTCCCTATTTCTCCTTGTGTGAGTAAAACTGCTAGTTTTAATGTAAGCCGCCTTGGGTCCTTTTTCCAAGCAGAAAGGTGGAGTACAAAATACTCAAATAAATAAATAAATAAATAAATAAATAAATAAAATGTAGCAAGTTCCCTCTGCCAAAAAAAACCTCACCAAATTCCAGAAATTAAAGAAAAAGGAGATTACCTTTAGCCATGATCCGCGGTTAGGAAGCTAAACCAGGTTTAACCGTAGCGCTCAAAGGTAAAACTGGATCTCTTTTGACAATTTAGAATGAGTAAAATGGGGGGGGGCACTTTTTGCCCGCTTCTCAATGTAACCAACTGCTTCCAAAAGAGAGGCAACCAGACCCTCTTCCTGTCGTCTCATTGGCCTTCCCCTAACTGCCACTCACTGGGTTCCTGTCCCTGATTGGGCCAGTATTAAAAGGTTCCTCCCCCCCCACACGTTTCCCAGTGTTTGCACTTGAAGTTCTGCCGGGGATCCCGAGGAGGAGGAGTGTTTCAAATGAGCGTTCGGACGCCGCTGATTGGTCGAGGGAGGAGACGAGCCGCCCTGTGATTGGACGACAAGGACGGCGGCTGTTCCTCCTCGGCGCCACGTGGGTGGAAGTTGTAACTGGGCTATATTTTGGCTTCAGTGTGTGTCACCGATGGGGAAAAATGGGGTATTGTCGGGACTTGCTTTCGCACATGTTCATTTTTCTTTCCATTTTATTATTACTGTTTCCCCCCCCCTTTCTTTCCTTCTATTATTTAGTTTGTTATTACTGTGATTGTAAATGTTGTAAACCGCCCGGAGTTCCTTCGGAAGACGTGCGGTATATCAATATTAAAATAAATAAATGAATAAATGTCGAAAGCGGGGGGGGGGGTCTGGTGTTAATATCCCGTCCTTAAACTGAGGCAAGGTCGAAGGCTGCGCTAAAAAAGCGAGACCAACCACCAGGGTGAGGAGGTGGTGGGGAATAAAACCATGCTGAGAATCGAGCAAGTTGCACCGGCTGACGCTTTCCCCCAACCTTCATCCTGAGCAGGAAAATCAAGGAGGGGGCGCCTCCCCAGCCCGTGGGGAGCACTTCACGTGCATTCCTCTTCGTTTCTCCTTCTGTAACGGACACTTGGTTCGTTTTGCCTGCAAGCAGCAGCAGCATCCGTAATGATCATCGATGTTTTGATTGGAAATAGGATTGCTTCACGCAGTTAATATTGTTGCAATGTGCATCTAAGATCAATGCCCGAGATTCTGCTTAGGAGTAACGGTAACGCAGCGAGGCTTCCCTGCCACTCCTGGAGCCCCTCCAGTTCGACGTCGAAAAAGAACCCGATCGGCCCACGGCTGCCGTGTTACCCTCGCAGAACCTGCGTGTTACACGAGTCAGGAGGAGCGACTACACGGATTGCCCTTTTGGGGAGGCACATTTTCCGCCTTCCCTTTTTTTTTTGACCTCCTGCTCATGGCTCCTCCTGGAAAAAGGACCCTCTCGTTCCCGTCGCTCCCCGCGCGAGCCAACTCTCGCGAGGCAGCAGCAGCAGAGCGCGCCCATCCACGCACCCCCTCCCGCGCGCGCGAGACTTCGCTGCCCTCACGGAGCTGACGCAGGCGGCCGCCATTTTGTTTGTGGTTATGGTGTGTGTGTGTGAGGGAAAAGTGGGTCACGTGACTCCCAACGGCCGGCTTACCCTCGACCTCCTCCTCCTCCTCTTGCCCCTCCCAACGGGAAAAATAATAATAATTCCGGGCCTAGGCCACCTCTGGAGCCTTTGAAGGATGGCGTTACTCCAACCCGTCACGACGACGACGACGACGACGGGACCCTTCCAGGAACTTTCACGCCGTCTGGGGTGGTTGGTTTTTTTTTTGACTTTGTGCGTGTTAATTTTATTTTATTTTTAATTTGCCTTTTTTTCTTCTCCCCCCCCCCCCCCCCCCCTGGTGCTTTTCCTTCCTCGCCTTCTGAGGTAAAACAACGAAGGCCGAGAGGAGGCACGTGTCCTTATAGATGTTTCGGGAACTTCGGCAGGGAAGGAAGAAGGGGAAAAAAATAACCCGACGAGGAAAAAAAGAAATGGAGAGGAAGGGAACGGAAAAGGAAGAGGAAGAAGAGGAGGAAAGGAAAGGAAAGGGGAAAAAAAACACAGGCCGCGCATGCGCACTCCCGACTTTTCCCGGGGAGGAGGGCTCGAGAGACAGAGAGAGAGAGAGAGAGAGAGAACAGGGGGGAGGGAAATGGGCGCGCGAGGGTCACGTGGCCGCCGCAGGGGTGGGGAGGCGCGCATGCGCGGCCGGAGGAGGAAGGGGTTCGCCCTCAGCCGGGGAGTCCACCTTCTGAGGGCGGCCGCCGGGGGGGGGGGGTGTCACGTGGCGTCGAGGCGTCGGTCGCGTCACGTTCCCTCCCTCCTTCCTTCCTGAGGGCGCGCGCGCGCGCGCCGCGGCCACGCCCCCTTCCCCCTCCCCTCCCGCGTGACGGGCAAGGAGGGGAGGGGAGGGGAGGGGCGGTCCAAGATGGCGGCGGAGAGTTAGAAAGCGGCCAGAGGGAGCGACGGAGGAGGAGGAAGAAGAGGAGGAAGGCGAGCAGAAGAAAAGCCCGGGTCTGAGGAGGGAGTGGTGGTGGGGCTTTCTTTCTGCGCAGCGCCGGCGAGAGTAAGTCGTGACCCTCCCTTTATTTTTATTTTTATTTTCCTGTCACCCCACAACCCGCTTCTTTTTTCTCTCCCCCCCCCCTTGTTTTCCCTGGTGGGGTTTCCTCTTTTCTTTTCTTTTTTTTTTCCTGAGGGGGAAGGAAAGCCGGGCCGAGGCCGCCTCAGGGTTCTCACTCCTGGGGGAGGAGGAAGAAGAGGAGGAGGAGGAGGGGGGGGCAGGATCCTGCCTTGCCTTCTTCTTTTCCTCAACCTCCCCCCCCCCTCAAAACCAGCGTCCCTTTTCCCCCTCAGGGAGAAATGGAGGAGGAGGAGGAGGAGGAGGGCAAGTCGGGGATCTGCCCGCCTTCAGAGCCGCAGTGATGGAGGTGGAGGGGGGGGGGGGGATCTGTAAGAGGCAAAATGCAGCTTTTCTGACCCCCCCCCCCGTGAGAAAACCCTGGACCAGCCTCGCCTGAGCCCATCAGGACAGCAGGAAGGACCCTGGGGGGGGGGGCTTCCGATCGGATTTGAGGCTTGCTTTTCCCCTTAAAGTCTTTTTTTTTAAACCCTAACCCACAGCACTTTTCATTCCAGGTTGATATATTATAAAGCCATCAGGGTCGCACCCCTGCCTTGTTGCAGATGTGGGGCTGTGCTGGGCGGGTGTCTCCTTAATAACCTTTACACCCCTGGGACTCCTGCTTGGACTCCACTGGTGCCCACCATGGCTCTTCCCACCACTCCCCATTTCCTGCCACCCTCGACCCTCCAGATCACCCTGGGAGGTCCACGAGGTGGAGAGGACATGGCGGAGGTTCATGGTCAAGTTCGGAGTTGGACCCGGGTCCAGCCTGCCCGCTTCTGACGCTCCCTGGGCTTTCTGCTATGGAAGCCACTTGGAACGGTAGTGCTATGATGAGGCCCTGGGCTTTTGTACCTGTGTGTGCGCGCGCACACACACACATCCCTTATATCGTTTCCCTTTTCATTCCTTCGTTCAGGTTTTGCGGCCAATCCCAGATTTCGAGGGAGTGATTTTGATCGTTACAAATATAGAGTATAGCCAAATAGGCCGGTGCACAGGCTGTCAGTGCCCTGGCTACAGTCTAAATTCTAAGAGTGGCCGGGCAGCCATAGCAAATGTGTAGGCAGCGTTTTAATGATTTGGGCAGATATGCTAGGTTTTTTTAATGTGAAATAAGCGGCACGCTTGAGCTTTGATCTCCTCTTTGTCAAAGGATGCCTGGAGCCATCTCCTCGGGAGAGTGGGAATGCCCTGCCGTTTGTTCCTCCTGGCCGACTAAGCAGAAATGCCTCGTGTCCCCTCTTTGGGTTTCCACCTTTCTTCGCTTATCCCTTTAGCAAGCGGAGCTAAGCCTTCCTTCTGTACTTGGAAGGTTTCTGCAAAACCAGAAGCCTCCCTGGGTTTCCATGCTGTCTTTTTCTGTTTATTGCTTCCTAAGGGGAGGGTTAACAGTTGGCCAGGCATGCACAGTGCGTCTGAGACAACCCAGTAACCCGGAAGTTTACGTCCTGTACACGTGGTTGATGTAGAAGTCTTAAGATCAAGTGTTCCTTCTAGGAACTTTGGTCTGCAGCTGAGTGTGCCTCCGTGAAGGCATTCAGGGAACTGAGCACTCAGTCGCAGCTTGGGGGAAGCACTGTTTAAAAATGTACAAATACGGCAAATAGTGTTGCTTAACAACAGCGTAACCCTTTCTCTTTTTAAATAGAATATGATAATGAAGAAATTGTTGGAAGTTTTACCGGAAAGTGATGTATTTTTTTTCTTGAAAGTATTTCCAGCAATATGCATCTAAAATCGGTGGTTCTCAACCGGTGGGTCCTCAGATGTTCCTGGACTGCAACTCCCAGAAGCCTCCACCACTCGCTGTGCTGGAAAGGGTTTCTGGGAGTTGCAGTCCAGGAACATCTGGGGACCCACAGGTTGAGAACCACTGATCTAAATCAGTAGTGAAAACTGGTATGATTATCATGCCTTGTAACAAAAGAGTGTTATAATTTGAAGATCTAATGCTTTTAGGAAGTAGTTGAGTTCAATTTCAAATCCTGTTTAGTATAACCAGTGTAATCTTTGTATACTTATATTCTTACTGGTTGTTTTAGTCTCCACTATATACTGAAATTAATCTGTGTTGTGTTGTCCCACCAATCATTGGTGTGGGTAACGTATTCCAATAGTTGCTTCTAACACCCAAGCATGCAAGCAAATTCATGTTCAGCCAATTGCCCACTCCAGATCCTTGACTCAATTATTTGGCAGCATTTTCCGGGTTGTGGTATTCTCCTTGGGTTGATCTGATAGGAAGAGATAGGAGCTCAATGATATATTATATATACACCCTTTACTTCTTCTCAGTAGTGACCTCAGAGTTGGAACTTGCTTGTTTTGATTTCAGCCGATCTTGATTGTATCCTGCTAACCTAGCAGTTCAAAAGCATGTAAAATATGAAATAGATCAATAGGTGCCACTGTGGTGTGAAGGTGATGGCATTTCATGTACTCATACATTTAGTCATGCTGGCCACATGGTCCCGGACAAACACCAGCTCTTCAGCTTATAAACGAAGATGGCCACCAGCCGCTAGAGTTGGAAATGACTGGACTTAACCTTCACAAGAGCCTTGACCTTTTCATGTTGAGTGCCACAAAACCTTGGCTTAAATATTTGAATAGTAGGGAACTAAACATATTCTGTTTATTACTACAGCTAGGTATAGCTTTAATGTGCTTTAGTCTGCCCTAGCAGTTAAACCAAAGCCTGTGTAAATCAGCAAGATTAAATATTTTAATGCAATCACAAATATGGGTTAACGCAACACAAAATCAGTACGGATTGTCAATTTTGTATAGCTTTAATGTGCTTTGGTTTGCAATAGCAGTTAAACCAAACATAGTTGCCTTGCATTGTTACACGGTTGCAACAAGCGGGACTGATCCAAATGCAAACTTCCCCGTAAACGAAAGTAGGCCTTCTCCGGTGTCACTTAGCTACGGCATTGATTGCGGCCAGCCTCTAGCAACAAGAAAGCATCCCGTGGGCAACTTTTGCCAGCAGGCTTCTATTCTTATTTACTTTAGTCCTGGGGGGGGGGGAAAGGAAGCCACTGCAGCAACATCCACATCAAGTGATTTAAACAAAGGAAATACTGAATAGCAAATGAGAGGCATCCGCAAACGTTTTTGTAAACTGGGTATGGAATCTTGCACCAAAACCACCTGTGGAAAAATGCAACTAGAAAAAAATGCAATTCTTTCCCCTTATAAGTAGTCCCTGCATCTTAAACATTCTAATTGTAATTTCTTTTTTTTTTTTTTTTTAGAAATGGTGGAACCCGGACAAGATCTACTGCTTGCTGCTTTGAGTGAGAGTGGAATAAGTCCAAATGACCTGTTTGATATCGACTCGACAGATATGGGTCTTGCAACCCCAACCTCAGCTGTTCAGCAGGTGGCAAAGCTATTAAAGCGCTTAAATTTCTTCCTCCGTTATAAGACTAGATCTGATTTTATTTTATTTTAAAGTCTGAATCTCATTCTGCTGGGTCGTGAGGAAAAGATGGATGTTTTCATAACTGCTTACTTGATATGTACTCAGTGTGGCAGTTTGCAATCAACGGATTGCTATCCTTGCGAATGTTCAGACGAGCACTAATGCAGTTGTAAACATCTCATCCAGCCATACATCAAAGGGCATTTACTTCTAAGACAATATGCTGTACTTGGTTTATGACTAGAGACTGAGTGACATGATTGCAAAAAAAACCACCTTGTATGGTACTTGTTAGCTTAAAACATGATAGTTTCACTTGTTATAAATTAATATCCTTGATAGTTTCTCCCTATAAGCATGGTATGTTTTCAACTGCTGTCCGTGTTGTTGCTTCTGTGAGTTTCCAAGTTTTAAGTATTTAATGCTGTGATGCCGTGTGCATTTATTGGGAGAGTAGTATTTCTTGTATACAAGTATAAGGTTCAATAAACATGGATAGAACATAGAAGAAAATTGCCTATCTAAAATGGTTCTTTTCTGTCCTACGTTGTGGTCAGTTGTGCCTACTGTGTCTAAAGTGTGGTTTATGTAGATTTTGTTGTTAGTGTGCAGTCTTCATTTACTTCAAAACATTGAAGTGAGGGTATTTGAGTGGAGCAGTTGTCATAGTTCTAGATGTAAGCGCGTAGAAAATCTTTGAGAATGCATTTTAGGATTAAAGTCAAACTAAGCATGCCTGTTGTGTGTCCAAGATACTGTATCAACTTAATTTTCTGCTCTTTTTAGTCGATGCCCCTTGGTGCATTAGAACTAGGCTTGGAGTCAGAAGCATCTCTTAAAGCCGAACCCCAGACTCCGTCTTCTCCAACTGTATTGAACATAAGGGTGAGCAAAACAAATTCCTAGGCTTTTGACTTGTGCCTCTGTGGGGGGGGGGGCTTTGTTGCACTCACACAAAAAAGTAGTAATGGGTCACTATTTTGTGCCTGCCATGCTGGATGGTTTTATTCATGGGTTCTGTTCTGAGGCATGTTCGCTTCATTGGCTAGTAACCAAAGTGTATGATAGAGTTCAAAGTTCATAGTTAATGCATAGCATAGGAATCTTTACCATTCCTGAGACATGCGATTTACTTAAGTGTATTAAGCGTTCTGAACTGCTTGTGGCATTAAAACAGTCTGTACAGGACAGTAATAAATATCTGGCCATGTTCTGTATTTTGTTTTTGGGGTAAAGAATCACGTCTTCATAAAAGAATAATTGTCCTGATGAAAAGATATTTTGCAAAGGTTATAAGTGCATTCTGCAAACAGAAAATCCTTCCATTCACAGTGTGACATTGGCTGCTACCAGTTATTGAAAAACCAATCATTTTATATATATTGTTCCATCAGGGCCAGTACCTCTGTACTCTATTGGTAGATGATTTTGACCTGCACATTTTTAGTACAGTTTTTCCATTAGCCAAGAAATATTTCTGAACATTTCTTGCTTATCAACTAAATAGCTTCCCAAGCTATTTAAGCGACTGTATAGAATTAGGAAAGCATGCAGTCTTCAAGAGCTTGGTGTCCTATGCCGGGATGATATTTTGAAACAACCGGAATCCTTTTTTGTTTGTTTCTTTCTTTCTCTAGCAACCACCATCAACCACAACGTTTGTGTTGAATCAAATAAACCAGCTCCCGACCTTGGGAAGTACTATCGTCATGACGAAAACAACCCCTGTCACCACGACCAGGCAGACGATCACCGTAGCAAAGATTATACAAACCAGCACCACGACCCGGCCGTCGGTCACCATGCCCGTGGCGCGGAACGCCGCAACTTCCACGACCTCCAAGGACCAGATCCAGCTGAAAGACCTGCTGAAAAATAATAGTCTTAATGAGCTGATGAAACTGAAACCACCGCCGAACATCGCCCAGCCTGTTGCAACGGCGGCAAGTGAGTGGCAGAAGGCGCCCACCGGGGAGGTTCTGCACATAATAACCTGCCTTTTAAAATTACAGCATTATTATTATTAAATGGCATATCTCTCTCTCTCTCTCTCTCTCTCTCTCTCTCTCTCTCTCTCTCTCTCTCTCTCTCTCTCTCTCTCTGTGTGTGTGTGTGTGTGTGTGTGTGTGTGTGTGTGTGTGAGTTGGATCTTTGATCTTCAGCCTTTTGACTGTATAAACAACACAGTCCTCATTTGTGGATAGGATAAATAATAAAAGCAAAGTGGCATGTACGGTTTGAGAGGCTGAATTCACATAAGCACAGCCTTGCTGGAACGGGCCATCACAGCCCATCCAGTCCGGCATTCTGTCTCACACAGCGGTGGATCACCATTTGCTCCAGGGTATTTCCAAGCAGATGTCTTCACCTGCTTATGATTCCCCTGCAAATGGCATTGAGAGATCTCCTGCCTGTCTCTCCAACCCGGAGGTTCTCCTTAGGCATCCATCATGATGCATTCACAAATGTGGCTTTTGCGGATTGTTAGTAGAGCAAAAACGCTGGACTTTTCTAGTTCAGGAGCACATTGATGTGCATTGCTGGGTTAGTTTCCCGTTCTTACAAACGAGTGCCTGAATAAACAACAAAATGTTGGTTTGTTGTGCTGTAAAAGCCAGGAACCTTGGCTTACCTGCCGAAAGACAAGTGAGATTTCCTTTGAGTGAAAGCAAAAATGGAAAAATTGGCTAGAAAGAGAAGATGGCATATTTTAGGACTGAATGTGTTGACCCACTAAGAAATGATGAAAATTATATTTGAGAATTATAATGAGGAGGCAGTGTGCTTCTCATAAATAAATTTATCTGTATCTAGCAAATGCATAATAAACTGATAATTAATATTGTATACCCTCACTATGTTATTAATTTGCTTAGAGTGGTACTGCTTGATATTTTATTTTATTTTTGAAATATGGTTAAGTTGAGATCCAAAATATCCAAAATATTGACTTTTTTGCAGAAATTAGAGTAGTTCCTCCTAAGGTGGTAAATGCTACCAAACCAGGTAAGATTACACGCACTGTGAAAATGGGGAGTAGGGCTTCCTTTTCTCAACTTGCATGTCACAAATAGGAGATGATGCATGTCACCCTGGTGTACAGTGTCTTCTGTAGTTACATCCTTGGTTTAATGGCCAGTGGCCTCCTTGGTGTTCCCGTGGTATGGCTTATATTGAGAATCTGACTGTCTGTTTCTTTCGGAGAGGTTAAAAACCTGTGCATCTTGGTTCAGCATAAAGCTCAGCCTTCTTCTCGAATGTGGATGATGTTGGGTAGGCTTAAAGCGTTAGAGGTTGTTAAATATTATTAACCTGAATTCCTGCCTTTGCAGCTGATCTGAGCAATGGTGCTGTGAAAAAGGAGACCTGTGCTAAAGAAGTGGCCCGAATATGGGTGAACGATCTAAAGATGAGAAGCTTTTCTCCTACAATGGTAGGTGGAAGTTTTATTATATATTTTTTTCTACTCGTCCCAATTCACCTGTGCATTCAGAAATGAGAGAAAAGGCCACTCTGGTTCACACCTTTTGTATATTTGGTGCTCCACTGCTTTACTAAGTGACTACACTGCTGAGATGCTGAATGGCTAATGAAAATAATTTTCTTTCCTGAAGTTTTGGGTGGCATTTCTTCCATATGTGATGAATTATCGAGTCTTTCTCCAAAACATCTGGAGGGCTGAAGGTTCCGCACTCTTGCACTGCACATTCTGCCTCTCGCAGTTCTTCAAACAGGCCTTTTCAGGCGTCACAACCTCCGAGTTGCAAATAGTTCCTCTGACTCCTCTCCCAAAGTTCCACAATCCCATGGATTTAGAGAAGGAAGCCAAGGCGGAGGGAGAGTCCACCTAGAGTGTATTGAGGCAGACACTGAAATCACCAGTATCCCTTAACAATTTTGCAAAATGTGGCCCTTAAAATGCAAACCACTTAAGTTGCATCAGAGCCTCATGGCACAGGGGCTGAAGTGCCGTTCTGCCGCCAAAGCTCTGCTCACAGCCTGCGTTCAATCCAAGAGAGCCAGTTTGAGGTTCACTCGGACTCCCATCATTCCGCAGTTCATTGGTTGAGTTCCCAGTTTTTCGAGCAATGGCGGCAGCAACGTGTAGCCTGCATCGTTATATTGTAAACTTCCCTCTGAGACTTTGAAGTGCCATGGGGTGGTGTATATAAGCAGCATGTGCTTTTCAGTGGTTGCGAGAGGTACCACTCTTGGGATTGTCAAAGGAAAAGGGGGATAATTGAGCAGTTTGCGATATGGAGCTCTTCAAGAACCAAGGATTTTAAAGGATGTTTCTCCGTCGAAATTCCTGTCGGTCTCGAGAGAAATTGAAACCCTCTCTTAAGCTTTGCTGGCATGCCCTCGTACACCGTTTAACGGGTGCTCCTCTCTGCTGCAGAAGATGCCGGTTGCAAAAGAGGAAGAAGAACCTGAAGAAGAGGATGAGGAAGAAATGGGCCACGCAGAGACTTACGCCGAGTACATGCCCATTAAATGTATGTGTGGGGATCTTACCCCAATTTATTTACTTGCTTGCTTATGAATGAGTAGAAGTTAGGGTGTGGGTGAAGGAGAGCACAAGTACCTTTTGTAGACCAGAGCGATGCCTGTGTTTTCCCTTCTGATTTTTTTTATTTAAAGTGTCAGCAAAATTCAGATTCATTCCAGGTGGTGGAGAGAGGGAGTGGCCCCTTGGTTCATTCCTTGTGTTCTAGTCAGGTGCCTTTTGTTCTGTTGTCAGGATTATGTCGGAGGATGATATTAGTGAAGGTAGCGTTGAAGCTGCTGCGTGATCTTCTCAGTTGCAAAAGAGACTCCTGATAGAATTTAGAGCAGTGGTTCTCGACCCTGTGGGTCCCCAGATGTTCCTGGACTGCAACTCCCAGAAGCCTCCACCGCTCGCCGGGCTGGAAGGGATTTCTGGGAGTTGCAGTCCAGGAAGGTCTGGGGACCCGCAGGTGGAGAGCGACGGATTTAGATCTTTCCCGGGCCTGATTCACCTTCCTCTTCCCCACAGTGAAGATTGGCTTGCGTCATCCTGATCCTGTGGTAGAAACCAGCTCCCTCTCCAGCGTCACCCCTCCTGAAGTCTGGTACAAGTCTTCCATTCCTGAAGAGAGCATCGATAGCGGGTGGCTGTCGGCTTTGCAGCTGGAAGCAATTACGTACGCGGCCCAGGTGCGTCAGGATCCGATCTTTACTTAAAACCTGCGTTCGGGTGTGGTCTGGGTTCGCTGGCCAGTCGAGACCTATTTTGCGAATGGAAAGCTAGCGCATTGGAATTCCCCCCACCCCCTCAACTATGCTGGGTTTTAATGTGCTTTTTTGATACCTTTTTTTTGCAGCAACATGAAACATTCCTGCCCAATGGAGACAGAGCTGGCTTTTTGATAGGTGACGGTGCAGGAGTCGGAAAAGGAAGGACTATCGCTGGAATAATCTATGAAAACTATCTCCTGGGCAGAAAAAGGGCAGTGTGGTAAGTATTTTTATGCTGCCTTCCTCCCATAAGGGGACTCAGGGAGACTCACCATGATTAAACAATAATAATAGGCGATAGATGATACATATACAGCTTTTTAAAGTTAGACATCGGATAGCAAAGTTTATCGTACAGAGGATAAAAGTACTTAGAAATAATTTAGCTTTTCTACCCCTAAATCCTTGGTGTTTTATTTACTATTTAGTTTTCAGTTTTTCTTTTCTTGTTCTTTGTGGCTCTCCGTCTCACGCTCAGTTCTGTTTGCTTTCTTCCAGGTTTAGCGTTTCGAACGATCTGAAATACGACGCAGAGCGCGATTTGAGGGATATTGGAGCGAAAAACATTCTGGTCCATTCCCTAAACAAGGTGTGGAAACGTTACTTTGCACAGTGGGGTCGAAAGCCTTAGGTATACTTGTGTGAGAGGCAGCTTAAAACGGGCGCCCTCACATTTTGGGCGGTTTTGTTCCCTCCCTCCCTTGGTTTCTGCACAAGCGATTGTTTGCTTTGAATATGTAGTAGCAGTATCTGCAAGTATGTGTGTGCTAACGAGTTATCCAGATGTTACGGCAATTATTAAACCTTGGTTTGTGTTACGCATTTTCTCCATAGTTGTTGAAATGCATTGTGCTGGTTCTGATGACTCTAGGATCACTGACTCAGTGGCATTTAAATCGGGGTTGGTTCAGAGTTTCTGAACTGACACTGTTCTCATGTTTCTGGGATTAGATCCAGTGCTTTGCATGCATTAATCCTGTTTTGATTGAAATCTGCTCGAAAAGAGATTCCCAGATCTTTTAAATTGAATTTGTAGGGCCTAGAATTGCAAGGGGAAGGTACTTTTTCTGACAGAAGAACCCCTTGGTTGTAAATTTAGAAATTGCAGGGCATTGTTAATACATCTCAGCCTGGTAAAATCTAAGGGAGTGTCTGTCTCTCATGTTCAGAACTACTTTGAGAGAACAATGAGAGGAGACAAGCATGGGAAACCTTTTTTCAAATGTAATTTTCCAACTTGGAGGGATTGTTGTCGGTTTCTCTGGGGGCAAACAGTAACTGTCCTCGGCTCTAAATTGAATTTTCTTCTGACTTTGGACTAAATACTGTCTTAATTTGGCTAATTTTGTATTGTAAAGGTTCATTTTAAGTACCCGCTGTTAGCTTAGGAAAACCTGATAGAAACTCAGTATCAATAAATGCTTCAGAATATAGACCAGAATTAGGAAACCCAAGATTAAAGATGTGCTGTTTACCTATGGTTCTATCTGGAAGTTGACTCATGGCTACTGGACTTCTTTTGGAGAGATAGAAACGTTTCGCTGCTCATCCAAACAGCTGTCCAGTAGCCATGACTCAACTTCCAGATAAACTCACCTGGATGACTGAGAATCTTCACAGACATTTTACCTACGGTTGCTTTCATGCAATTCTCCATCATTCCTTAAACAGTGCTATGCTCCTTTGGCCAAGAAGGAGTGGCATGGTGGGCTTAAGACAGTGTAACCAGAGCTGGGAGATGGGACCCTGTTTCACACTTCTAAATTTGTTTTTCTTTCAGTTCAAATACGGGAAGATCTCTTCCAAGCACAACGGGAGCGTGAAGAAAGGCGTCATATTTGCCACTTACTCTTCCCTCATTGGGGAAAGTCAGTCGGGAGGAAAATACAAAACAAGGCTCAAGCAGTTGCTTCACTGGTGTGGAGACGGCTTTGATGGAGTCGTATCCTTTTGGTGTTCTGCGAATCGGCTAAAAGAGATCAGGGGCAATGAACCCGATCTGTCTCCTTCCAGAAATTTGTGAGCTTCGCTTCATGCCTGCCCAGTGAATAAAAGTCGAGGGGAATGGAGTCTAACATCTGAAAATCTGAGGCCCTCCCCTCTATGTCTTAATGTTTGAGTAAATCATATTTGGCTGGAGGGGGACCCTATTTAACCAATTATTAGACGTGTGTGTGTGTGTGTGTGTGTGTGTGTGTGTGTGTGTGTGTGTGTGTGTTGCATCGTTACAGTCATGACCGACTGTCCATTGGGTTTTCTTGGCAGGAATATTCGAGTGGCCTGCCAGTTCCTACTCCAGGCGCCTACAGCACCTGGTATTCCCTGGCGGTCTCCCATCCAAGTACTAACCCCGGCCGATCCTGCTTAGCTTCTGAAATCAGGCGAGATCGGATGTGCTCAGGGCATCTACGTCCTGCTAAAAACATTTGTGCCTCTGGATGGAAATTAACGCTTGGACCCACCAGGCCCATTCTTGCAGCTGTCTTGCCACGCATGTCAGCCACAACCCAAGCCTGCACCAAGTCCTCTTCTTTTTTATTTCATTCAAAAACTTTTAATATGGTCTATTATTACCATCAGGAGACGGCCCTCACCATCTCACTGCTGATCTATCAGGGAAACTTCTGTGGGACAACAAACGTTGTTGAGGGCGACTTGTTCTTCCTTCCTTAGCCGCATATTTCAGATAGTGTTTGACGAATGTCACAAAGCCAAAAATCTTTGCCCTGTCGGTTCTTCAAAGCCGACCAAGACAGGCTTGGCCGTCTTGGAGCTGCAGAATAAGCTCCCCAAGGCCAGGGTTATTTACGCCAGCGCCACAGGTATGTACGGGCTGACCAGCTGCGCAGAATGTGTGTTATTTCTGCTGTCCTTGGAGGGAAAGGAGATGTTGCTCTCTCTCTCTGTGTCTCTGTCTCTGTCTCTCTCTGTCTCTCTCTCTCTCTCTCTCTCTCTCTCTCTCTCTTAAATCTGAGCATTTACTTTTTTTCAGGTGCATCCGAGCCGCGCAACATGGCGTATATGAACCGTCTTGGGATCTGGGGTGAAGGAACTCCTTTTAGGGAGTTCAGTGACTTTATTCAGGCTGTCGAAAGAAGGTATGTTCTTGGATTTTCCCATCAGCGGCTATAATAAACTGTTCAAATCAACTCAGAGGTAAAGCACCAGTTTGACTTTTAATGGAAGATTTTTTTTTTTACTTCCTTCCTGCCTTGGTGAATTTGGACACATTGTTTTTATACCTCATTTGATTATGCGTTAATAGCTTTGTTTGATCCATCTGTGGTCCTTCGTTGGAAGAAGCGGCTTATGTAATAAAATGTAAACCCCCCCCCTCCCCGTACATTTGTGTCCTTGAACTCGGTTGTGGCCAAACTTCGGCCCTGCAGATGTTTTGGGCCACAACTCCACCAGTCCTTTGTCACTGGCAATACAGGCTTGGAATTCTAGGAGTTGTGGTCCAGAACATCTGGAGGGCCAAAGTTTGGCCACTACTGGGTTAGAGCTACTGGAAACTGACCCGCATCGCTCAGTTCTGGGTGCCACATTAGGTTATTCCAGAGAGCCCAGTCGCTGCCTGTTGGATGATTTCCATGTTTAAAATTATCTTACTCTATTCTTTTTTTCCCCCCTTCTTTTTCCCCCTTTAGAGGCGTGGGTGCCATGGAAATAGTTGCTATGGATATGAAGCTGAGGGGGATGTATATAGCAAGGCAGCTGAGCTTTTCAGGCGTGACCTTCAAAATCGAAGAGGTTCACCTTTCTCATCACTACGTTAAAATGTATAACAAATCGGTGAAAATGGTGAGCGTTTCCTATACGGGGCCGTTTACGTGATAGCCTAGGATTTTAAAATTGACGAGCTTTTGTCATTCAGACGTTGGCATGTGGTGACCCATCCCAGCCCTGACGCAGGCAGATGTAGAGATGAATAAATAAGCCCCATGAAAAGCAATGGCGCATAGGATTTATCCCATTCAATTCAGCAGAATTAAATATAGCCCCGTTCTTTTTTGATGGGTGTAGTTCCCGGGCCTGTTTTCGGTATGGGAATTTTAAAAATTCTGTGTAAAATTGGTTCTTTGCGGTCTCTGCAAATTGGATCTGTAATAGTTCAACCAGTAACCGTCCCTGTAAGAGTCATAGCAACTCGCCGCTAAATCTTCGGGCTTGTTTGTGTACAGGCTGGATGACCATCTGTCAAGAGTACTTTGATGGGAGTTCCTGCATGGCAGGGGGTTGGACTGGATGGCCCTTGAGGTCTCTTCCAACTCTACGGTTCTATGATTCTAAACCATGACATTGACCTTAAGCCTAGGCAGTGCATCAGGCCCCTTCTTGCACGCTTTGTCTTGCATCTTGACAGAGCCGCCTTGAGAGCTTGTAGAACATAACCGGAAACGCTCTGTCTGATCTTCCTGTTTCAGTGGGTAAGTGCCAGGGAGAAGTTCCAGCAAGCCGCCGACCTCATCGACGCTGAACAGCGGATGAAGAAGTCCATGTGGGGCCAGTTCTGGTCTGCCCACCAGAGGTTTTTCAAGTACCTCTGCATCGCTTCCAAAGTGAAAAGGGTGGTGCAGCTGGCTCGGGAAGAGATAAAGCACGGCAAAGTGAGTTCCTCGCGATGGGCTCGCCAGGGGAGGGCCTCCCAGCCAGGACGTGGTTCTCTGGCACGTGGCCACTGGCGCCCTGGGGGAGGGGAACCCTCTTCCTTCTGTCATTTGGGTGGCAAACAGCCGGTGTCCTTTTCTCCTTCCAGTGCGTGGTCATTGGGCTGCAGTCCACCGGCGAAGCCAGAACGTTAGAAGCCTTGGAGGAAGGTGGCGGCGAACTGAACGACTTTGTTTCCACGGCCAAGTAAGACTCTGTGCCCGTTTTACAGGATTTGTGGGGAAGGACTGCTTCTCGTGTTCTTAAAATTCAAAGCATCATGTGGTTTTTTTTTTTTAAAAAAAAAATACCCAGTGGTACCTCGACTTACGAATTTAATCCGTTCCGAATGCATGCTCTTAAGTTGAACTACGCTTAAGTCAGGGTACCTATCTAAAAAACTGAAAAAATAAGTTAAAAAAATGAAAAAAATATTTGTAAGTCGAGCAGACCATGTCTAAAATTTGTAAGGCGGCAGTTAAAATGCCAACATTTTTCCGCTCTTAAGTCAGATTGCTCTAAAGTCGAGCTGCTCTTAAGTCGGGGTACCACTGTAATGGGGTTAAGAATTTCAGGAGGGGAGAAAGGCAGGGTACATCAGGAGGAAGGTGGAACAGAGTGGACTAAATAGATGCCATCAAGGGCATGGTGAAATCTCAAGACACCATAACAGGGACGGAGTTTTAAAATGATAAGGAGGAAGGAAGGTTTTTCTGGCCGGCTCTTCCAAGAAAAACGACATCAGCAACACTCACCCGCTTGCTCCTTTTTCCTTCCTCTCCCAATTCTACAGGGGAGTCTTTCAGTCTCTCATTGAGAAACATTTCCCAGCGCCCGACCGGAAGAAGCTTTTCAGCTTGTTAGGCATCGATTTGTCCGTTCAGAGTAACCACAATTCTCCGAGGGACAGCCCTTGTCAAGAAGACAAGGCGAAGAAGCGCAAAGGTGAGGCCTGCTGTTCTTTTTTTTGAAGCTGGAACGCCCGTCTGTGCGCTGATTTTTTTAAAAACTCATTCCGGGGGAGGGGAGGGGGCTGTTTAATAAACACTCAAATAAAGCCACCCCTCAGTGTTGTTGGCAGGTGCGCAGGTGGGAGGGAGTGATCTCCCGAGATCGTGAACTGCAGTGGATTTTTAAAAACAACTTACACATTTCAAATACCATTTTTGGTTACTTCACGAGGTCAGGGACTGCCTTACGCCTGCCCCTTTAGTATGACTTTTCCTCTTTCACGCCTCTTCCAGTGTCTTCCTCTCCTTCCTGAGAAGCCCAAAAATTCAGCCCCTCTTTTTTGCAAATGGCACTTAATTTTGATGATTCAGGAATGGACTGAGAGGGTGCTAAGTGGGGTAATTACCCCCCCCCCCCAAAAAAAGGGAAGAATGTTGACTTTCCCCCTCCTTCCACATAATGGTTCTCAGTCTTGGTAGAATTGTTTCCTTCCTGGACTCCCAAGGTCGAAGCAGATACAGAAGGATCAGTAACCCTACTTAAGAAACCTGTCCTCAGGGCCAGATACATACCAAACTGGCTACTGGCTCACCAAATTAGATCCTGTCTCTGCCACTGTTCACTTCCCCAGCCACTAGTCATCACCCTCCTCATCATCAATGCAGCGGTAGTTCTCACTGGCAGGGGCTTTGCATTGTGGCTTTTTGTAGGCCTTATTGCTGTTAGCTGATATTCTGGAGAGAGGTCCAAAACTTACACACATTTAAACCACTGTTTAAAGCCTCTGATATTAAGCCGTGCACCAAGGATGGGTGTGGTGGCCCTTCAGGTGTGGTAAGCTGTGTTTCCCACCTGTCTGTTGACACCTGAAAGTGTCAGAGGAGTGTACATCCCCTGGCGTGTAGAGGCTGATGATCCACTCAGTGCCTCTGGGGTGTGTGTTGTGTCGTTACAGTCGTGACCGACTCTTCGTGACTCCATATCCAAGGAGTTTTCTTGGCAGGAATACTGGAGTGGTTTGCCAGTGCCTACTCCAGGCGCCTACAGCACCTGGTATTCCCTGGTGGTCTCCCATCCAAGTACTAACCAGGGCCGACCCTGCTTAGCTTCCGAAATCAGGCAAGGCCGGATGTGCTGAGGGCATCTAGGCAGCTTAGTGCCTCTGGTAACATCAGCTTATTCCTTCATTCATGGGGGGGAAAGGTGAAGAAATGAGCAGAGAAGCCAAGAAAGCACGTAAATTGGGAGGCTTGGCTGGCAGCAGTTCTGACGAAAGCTACAGCGAGTCGGAGATCTCGGACAATGAGGAAAGCGATAACGAGAGCTCCAGATTCCTAAGCTCCGGGGACGACGATGACTTCAACCCTTTTCGGGACGAATCGAGTGAGGACGACGAGGATGGTGAGTGTTTTGTTTGTAGATTCTTTGGAACGGGTATCGTTCCGCTCCGCATGCTGGGGACGGCGCTGAACGAACCCGTTCAGAACAAGATTCCTCGTTAAGCAGCCAGCTGTGAGCCCCCCAAAGAACAATTGGACGGGTCGTTCGCAGGAAGGAAGGAAGGAAGGGACAGCAGATGGCAAGCTGGAAAAGAAAGAAAAGAAAGAGGGAGAAGAGATGCCAGGGAAATTGTTCTTTGGAGATAAGGAACAGGTTATTAAAAAGACAGGTGAAGAAGGTGGGGGAAAGGGAGTTGAGTGAAAGGTTCCAGGAAGGGTATTTAGCCATTGCAACGGAAGTGAAATTATGGGAAGATATAAGAATAGGGTTAATGGAGATCTGCCAAAAGGTAGTGAACAAGGGTGTACAAACAGAGGACGAAGTTAGAGCAGTAGGGAAAGGAATAGGGTTTGGTATACAGGTGGGTAGAAGGGAATTTGATGATAAAACAGTAGGTATACAAAAGGAATCTATTAAAGGGAAGGAAGTCACATCTCAAGGGATACAAACAGAAGAAAGAGATAAGAAGCCAGTGCAGAAGGATAAAAGGATACAAGATTCCTCGTTAAGCAGCCAGCTCAGATGCACAATTTCACGCTGTTCAGAGATGCTTTTGGGGTTTCCTTTTGCTTGTTTTGCTATTTCAGTATTTCCCACTTGCCTTTAGACCCCTGGCTCATAAGAAAAGAACACAAGAAGAATAAAGAGAAGAAGAAGAAGAAGAAAAGCATAGACCCCGATTCTATACAGAGTGCCTTACTAGCTTCCGGTCTTGGATCCAAACGGCCGAGTTCTCTCTCTTCCACTGCCATTTCCTCTTCGACAACCCACACGTCGGGTACGTGGAATGGGCCAACTTGTTGGAGGCGGGGGTTCTCCCAGCGGTGGAAGCGGGCTGCCCATGTTTCTATTCTCTCTTCCCCACGCCCGCCCGCCAGCTGACCCTTTTGTCTTGATTCTTGTTTGCTTTCGGCCGATCTGCAGCAAACAGTCACACCCCCACCAGCTACGTAACCAGCCAAGACGCCGTCGAGAGGGCGCAACAGATGAAAAAGGAACTCCTTGAGAAGCTGGAGAAACTCTCAGAAGATCTTCCTCCCAATACTCTGGACGAACTTATCGATGAGCTGGGCGGTCCTGAGAACGTGGCCGAGGTAGGAGCGGAGGCCTTGAACAGAGGGGGTGGGGTGGGTGATGAGCTTTGTAGTCCGTGCGGCAAGAAGAATTTATGGCGGCAGCCCACGCGACGAGAGCAGTCGGCCGTTTTTCTGAGTCTTCCCTGTCTAGAAAAACCTTGCAGAGGGTTCCTAGACAGACAACTTAAGGCCTGTCTCAGAAGCGTGGAGCGACTGCCCAAAAGGGTTTCCATCCCGTACTCAAGCAGATCGTTTGTCTTCATTCAGATGACTGGCCGCAAAGGGCGGGTGGTGAGTAATGATGATGGCAGCATCTCCTACGAGTCCAGGTCCGAGCTCGACGTCCCGGTTGAGATTTTGAATATTACCGAGAAGCAGCGATTCATGGACGGGAATAAGGTAAACGATTTCTTGACGCTTGATCTTTGCAAGGGACGCACTTACGTCGAGTGCATCAAGAGGGTTTTCATTGTGCTGGAATCGGCCCCCTTATGAGTTTGCCTTAGAAAGGGCAAAGGTGGCATCTGTGGTTGTTTGGGGCCCTTACTTGATGTTTCAAAGGCAGGCCACAGCCATAGGAAGCGAAGGTCCAAGCTTAGAACCCCTTGTGACCTTACGCGTTTGCCCTTCTCTGTCTGTTCGAAAGAATATCGCCATCATCTCCGAAGCGGCCAGCTCGGGCATCTCGCTGCAGGCAGACCGAAGGGCCAAGAACCAGAAACGACGGGTGCATATGACCCTGGAGTTGCCCTGGAGCGCCGACAGGGCCATCCAGCAATTTGGTGAGCAGGAGAGGTATTTGTCACTAGGCAGCAGGAGAGGTGTTGGTTGTAAAGCCTTTAAAGACAGAAAATAAAACTCAGGCCAGTCACTCTTGATCAGAGATGTTGGCAAGTCCTGAAATCCAAATCTATACTAAAACGAAGCCTTTTCCCCCCAGAATAGAGAGAGGGGTGGGTGAGTTCTGGGTCACGCATTGTACCCGAGTCATTGGGAGGGGGGGGAATCTGAGTGAAGTCACTTACCGTGCTTCCCCGAAAATAAGACACTGTCTTATATTTATTTTTTCTCTCAAAAAGACACACTAGGGCTTATTTTCAGGGGATGTCTTACTTTATTAAGTATAATATGCTTGAATGTCAGCCCTGCACACAACCATAGCCACGCCCATCACTAGGTCTTATTATCAGGGCAGGGCTTATATTTAACAAATGCATAGAAATCCTGCTAGGGCTTATTTTTTGGGGAGGTCTTATTTCCGGGGAAACAGGGTAGGTGCAGTGTGACAGCCAATCCTGTGACTCGAGTTTCCTCCACTGGTCCTGGCTGTTTTTGTTTTAATTCAGGTGGGATTGCTTTAAAGATTAGGAGGGAGAAGGAGAGAGAGAGAGAGAGAGACCTGATTTCCTTGCAAAAATTCTGCAGGTTGTAGGTTTGATGTGAACTTATGATGTGATCTTTTTGTTTTGTTTCGCTGTGCAGGTCGAACGCACAGGTCCAACCAAGTGACTGCGCCAGAGTACGTCTTCCTCATTTCTGAACTGGCAGGAGAACAAAGATTTGCTTCAATTGTCGCCAAGCGGCTGGAGAGCCTGGTAAGGCCGCCCTTGGCCTGTCTCTTGGCCGCAGAAATTGACCGGACGAGAGCACATTTTGATAATAAAATTCAGCACGTCCTTTCAGGGACACCGTGTGATTTGAACAACCAGGACATGTTGGTATAGAGAAGCTTGAGGCTTCAAAGTTAAAAAAATAAAAACAAAGAGGTATTCTTACCATTGAAGGTCGTGTCGTGCTTGTTACAGTGTAAAATTATGCCTAGGAATACATGTAAATAGTTCAAAATGAAAATGGTTCTAAGCGTAGAAATATGACCATTCTGCTACTGTCAGAACCAGAATAAACGACACGGAGAAGCTGGATTTGTCAGTCCTTATTACGTGAATTGTGTATTTTTGTTAGCAACTATTTCCCTTTTAGTAACTAGCATGTGGTTTTTAAAAATGTTGCACACAGCTTATTTTTGTAAAGTATCAGAGCCTTTTTGTTTTAGCTGCATACGATAAAACTGCTTTTCTAAAATTAGGGAGCCCTTACTCATGGTGACCGAAGAGCAACAGAGACGAGGGATTTAAGCAGGTTCAATTTTGACAATAAGGTAAGGATCTCCACTGCATTTGAGTAAGAATCTGCCCAAATCTAATGCTTCTCTTTATAATAAGGATAATTTGTGTAATTATTGATGGTTTTCCTTCTGTTTTGAGACTGTATCTATTCATCTAAATATTGAGTGTATAAGTTGATCCAGTTCTAATGCTGAAAAGAAACTTGCTGTTAACTTTCTAGGGAAATAATATTTTTCTAGTTTTTAAAGGAGGCTGCTGGTGTATTTTTATTCATTCCAATATAATTTTCCCCCTTCTGTTCCTTAGTACGGCCGAAATGCACTGGAAATAGTCATGAAATCCATTGTGAACTTGGATTCTGCATTGGTGTCTCCACCGGCTGATTATCCAGGAGAATTCTTTAAAGGTACACCGGTTTTTTAAATGCTGAATTAGAAACACTGTTTAAAGCAGTAACATAAGAGCAAATTGAATTTATTTAATTACAAGGATCCACTGGTCTTTCTACAGCCCAGCCAAGTTAATTTTTTGACAAGTTATTGGATAAGGGAACAGCATGCTCATTGTGGAATTGTCACACCTTTTGTGGGTAACGGCCTGCTCGTTGTGGAATTGTCACACCTTACGTTGGTCTTCCCATCTGTTTCTCCTTCTGTGTTCGTTTTAGAACTCTTAATGTTCATGCTGTTATTTCTGAGCAGTACGCTGCCTTAACATTTGAATTATATTTTTGTAAAACTGCTGCTGATGCCTATGATTAGGAAACCTTTACTGGCACTCATATCTAACCACTGTCTCCTCCTCCTAGATGTCCGGCAAGGTTTAATAGGTGTGGGCCTTATAAACGTAGAAGATCGATCAGGGATTCTAACCCTTGACAAAGGTATTTTGTTCCTTCACGTCTGGGCAAGTGGGAACTGTTTGATGTCAAGAGACCCCAAACCAGTAGCAAGAGGCTCCTTGTTACAAACTGAACAAAAATAGCAAAGGATGAGAGGGGAGGTCCTGAGGTGGTCAAGCCTTCAGATCCCCAAGGAAGGCTGTCAGTACAGTCTTATCCTAAAAAGTGTTCCTTCTGTTCGTCCCGTCTCCATCTGAAACAGTGCAAAAGGAGCTTGGGTGTGTAGAGAACACAAGCCCTGCATCAGCAGGAGAGCAGAGTTTTGGAATCTGGGCAGAAATTAACACTCCTTCCAGACGGCTGCCGTGATGCCCGTCTGTAAGGCACACAGAAAGACTCCCAGAGGCATCATAGAATCCTAGAGTTGGAAGAGACCTCAAGGGCCATCCAGTCCCACCCCCGGCCATGCAGGAACCCCCATCACAGGACTCCCGACAGATGGCCATCCAGCCTCTGCTTAAAAACCTCCAAAGGAGGAGACCCCACCACCTGCCTTTGTGGCAGCATATTATTCCACTGCCGGACAGCTCTAACTGTCATGAAGTTCTTCCTAATGTTCAAATGGAATCACATAGAATCATATAGAATCATAAGAGTTTGAAGCGACCTCAAGGGCCATCTAGTCCAACCCCCTGCCATGCAGGAACCCCCATCACAGTATTTCCGACAGATGGCCATCCAGCCTCTGCTTAAAAACCTCCAAAGAAGGAGACTCCACCACCCTCCTTTGTGGCAGCTTATGCTGTTCAGTGAAAACAGATTACTGGGAGATAAAAGTTGTGCATCTGGAGATTAAGGAGCCAGTCTCTTCCCTGTCTTTTCTGTCTAGAGCTAGGCAACATAGCCTGGGCCTTGAGTGCAGCCCCTGGAAACATTCTCTTTCCCCACAAAATTGAGCAAATGCCATTAGATGCCCTAAGAAGGAAACACACATACGGCAGGAGGAGAAGAGCTCCTCCCTGCTTCCTCCCCAGAATCTGCTTTGTTATTCATGGTGCTGTATAGCCACCAGGATACATCCTTTTCTGGCCTTATTATGGTCCATGGATAGGTCTTGGATCAATGATCAAGAGGATTAGGTATTGCTTCACTCTAATTCAGCATATAAAAAAACAGCAGCACCACATGACTTCCCTAGGTTCTGGCGTAAATCCCTTGTCTGTCCTTGCTTTAGATTACAACAACATTGGCAAGTTTCTCAACCGAATACTGGGTATGGAGGTGCACCAGCAGAACGCTTTGTTCCAGTATTTTTCTGACACGCTCAACGCAGTCATACAGAATGCAAAAAAGAATGGAAGATACGACATGGGCATTCTAGGTAAGTGTGAGGGTCCGAGCCACGAAGGATGACCGTCTGTCAGCCTTGGTGGGAAAGGAGGAAAGTTATCCACCACCCCATACCACTTCAAGTAGTCTCTGGGTGGTTTACAGTTTAATTATGCAGGGTGCACACCGACCCTCTCCCCCCAGCAAGCTGGGTACTCATTTTACCGACCTCGGAAGGATGGATGGCTGAGTGAACCTTGACCCTGCTACCTGGGATTGAACCCCAGGTCGTGAGCACAGTTTCACCTGTAGGACAGACATTTAACCACTACGCCATACCTGCACTGCAGGCATTTAACCACCAGCGATCCTGTAAATGTATGCTACCCAGATCCCCAGAATCAATTCCACACTGTAGATTAGAAGGAAACAGTTGCCTAACCCATTGTCTTGGTCAGTGGATGTTTCTCAGTCCCATTTCCTTGAGAGCTGCTGCTTTCTGGGTCCTGAATTTCATCCCTCAGCACGTTTGGGGAGAAGTCTTGAGCCTTGTTTATTAGGAACGTTCTCCCTTCTCCAGAAATCCGAGATTGTATTGTATTTTCTGCAATGGGAGAGGGTAATTCAGGACAGAGTGTTTAACTATTTCCCGCTCAGGGCCAGATCATCAGTCATTTGATGCTTTTATCCTTTTCTTCCTTTCCTGTACTAACAAAAACCAATTATCTACCTTGTGTCTTTAAAACCAACAAAAGATTTGGGTTCCGGAGATGAGAAAGTGAGGAAGGCAGATGTTAAGAAATTTCTAACGCCAGGATATTCTACCTCAGGCCATGTTGAACTGTACACAGTAAGTGTATTGATTCCCTCATTTAATATCTTCTGAAACTTGAAAACGTGCAGATCCAGAACTCCTAATGCGTTGCCTTTTCTGCCCTGATGTATGTGCCAGATAAGCGTGGAGAGGGGGATGTCGTGGGAAGAAGCCACCAAGATTTGGGCAGAACAGACTGGACCAGAGGATGGGTTTTATTTATCGCTTCAGGTGAGACGGTTTTCTGCAGACTTCCTCTGGAAGGTGTCCGTAAAGCAGAACTGAATTGCGACCGTTTATCACAAGGGCTCCCTCGACTGGCTTTTTGTTATATATTTTAAGCACACGTCACACGAGGAATTCCTTTTCATTTTCCAAAGAGAAGTAAATTCCACTTCACAGTGATATAATATGTTTTATGCATTTGAAATGCTGCTCGGATTCCAGAGTCAGCTTCCCAAAGCAAAGCGAAGTGAGAAGCAAAGTGTTTTGCTTATATACTGCCCCATACTACTACAAGTAGTCTCTGGGCGGTTTACAGTTTTAATTACAGTATACAGGCTACACATTGCCCCCACCACCAGCAGCAGCAAGCTGGGTACTCATTTTACCAACCTCGGAAGGATGGAAGGCTGAGTCAACCATGAGCCTGCTACCTGGGATTGAACCCCAGGTCGTGAGCACAGTTTTACCTGCAGGACAGGCATTTAACCGCTGCGCCACACGAGGCTCCACGTAGTTCGGCATTACAGTATTGATTCCCACGGCACAGAGGTCAGATGGGCGAACTTTTCCTGGCCTCAAGGATCCTCACGAGTTTCTGTCTTGGGCAATCTCAATTTGGCACACCCTGGCTTTCTGTCACACGTAATTTGCAGTTAAGGTTTGGCGAAACCCTTTGGCTTGGACTTACAGCTGATAGCCAGGCTAGCGTTAGACGACAAGAGGGCTTGAATACATCTTTAAGAAGCAGGTGATACCTTCATCATTTTACATTTAAATGGCGTTTGCTGTTCTGTTACTCAGTCACTCGATTAAATTTGAATGGGGGGGGGCTCACAAGAAAAAATTGTGGTGGTCTAGTGACCGCTGTTGAGCATGTAAAAGGGAGGAAGCTGGGAAAGTGCAAACACGAAAGCAGGCATGTCCAAACTTCGGCCCTCCTGATGTTTTTGGACCACAACTCCCAGAATTCCAAGCCTGTATTTCCGATGGCCAAAGGACTGGGGGAGTGGCGGTCCAAAAAATCTGGAAGGCCGAAGCCTGGACATGCCTGCGCTAAAGGAATGGAGCTTTCATGTACCAAAATGATCTGGTGCTTAAAATGCTCTCTCGTCAAAAGCCCTGAAACAGAATGTGCAAATTTGGAGGAGTGCAAGTGAAATTCCGCTACGTTCTTCTTTCCCAGATACGAAACAACAAGAAAACGGCCATCCTGGCGAAGGAGGTGAATCCCAAAAAGAAGCTTCTCCTGGTTTATAGACCAAATACGGGAAAACAGCTGAAACTGGAAACCTACGTAGAAATAAAGAAAAAATATAAAAAGGTTATTTTAATTTTTTTTAAAGACCTTTAAAATGTATATGAAATGTACAGAGGTCATCAACGTGTCTTGTTTATCTTAAACTGATGATCCTTTTGAGAAGTCCACGGAAGTTATGTGGATTCTGTCGGTCCAGGTGTCGCTAACTAGGGTTTGTATTTATCTTTAAACCGCGTTGACCTACTCAAAGTAGGTTTTGCGGTGGACGCCAGTCATCAGTGGGACTAAATACCCTGTTTCTCTGAAAATAAGACATTCCCTGGAAATAAGACCTATCGCATCTTTGGGAGCAAAAATTAATATAAGGCACTGTCTTATTTTTGGGGAACACGGGTACCAGATTCTCTGAATGGATCTCTAGGTACTCCTTGACGGTAGCATCCCTGTAACCTGTATTCTGTTTTTAGGTATCTTCTGATGATGCCCGGCCGCATTGGCTAGAGCAGTACACCTCGTCTGCAGACACGTGCACTCACGCTTATTGGTACGTTTTTCAAATGGTAATGAAAGAGTGACATCGAGTAGTGATGCCCACATGTACTGGGTTTCTCAGACTTTCCTGGGGAATAGAAACATCTAGTGGGACCATATGATAGGATTATTTCCAAGGATCCTCTAAAGCTGAGAAACACGGAGCTATTATCAGTATACTGGTCTCTGGCTCCCTCTAGTAACCCATTACAGTAGATGCACCTTGAAAGTGCGTATATAAAGACACATTTCTGGGATTTTTTGACCTGATAAATACCCTTTTAGTGAGGCAGGGGGTGTCCTGCTATGCAGTGCTTTAACGAAGTCGGTTCACAATGGCATGTGTTTTGCACGTTGCTCTTCACAGAGACCAAACATCGTTTAGCGCTTGGCTTGGTGTTTTTTTAAGGAGAGAATGTATGCTTAAAGTTTGCTCATCCCTTTCTCTTTCAGGAGAGGGAACTGTAAAAAAGCCGGCCTGGGGCTGGTTTGCGAAGTCGGCTTGCGCTGTCGGACGTATTACGTCCTGTGTGGCTCGGTCCTCAGCGTCTGGACGAAAGTGGAAGGGGTTTTAGCTTCAGTGAGCGGCACCAATGTGAAAATGCAGATCGTTCGGCTAAGGACAGAAGACGGGCAGAGGATTGTGGGTGAGTCGTCTTAACACGTGGCGTCTTTTTGGCCCAGCGGTCTTAAAACGGTCCCACACTCTTTAGTTGGGCTTTGGCTGGTCCTGAGAAGCCCTTCCCATCTCCCTCTTGTGTTGCACGTTTTCTCCAAAGCTGTAGATCAGGCATGTCCAAACTCCGGCCCTCCAGATGTTTTGGACCACCACTCCCACAGTCCTTTGCCTTTGGAAATACAGGCCTGGAATTCTGGGAGTTGTGGTCCAAAACATCAGGAGGGCTGAAGTTTGGGCATGCCTGCTGTCGATCGAAATGCGTAGCTTCTTTGACATGGGTGCCTCAGAAAAGCAAGGAACCAGCTTGTGAAAGTGGAAGCAAAAAAATCTATTTGGAGCTCATGACAAAAGAACAGCTGTAGAACTCCAAAAGCTAGAAGGGACCGGGTCCAGCCGGAGTCCTAAGCCAGGGAGCTCTCCGGCAACCGGTCCCAGTTCACCCTCGGAACCTTAAATGAACTGAACTGTGACCGAGTGGCATTTGTGGTAGCCAGTCCCTGGATTTAAAAAGGGTGGGTGGAATATCCTATCCCAGAGGAAAAAGCAAGCTTATTTTAGGCAACAGTAGACACCATATAAGAGCAGGTTTTCTTCGTGTTTACGCCTAATAACTCCCCCCCCCCAAGGGGGATGGTGTTGGTCAGGCATGTCCAAGCTTCGGCTCTCCAGACGTTTTGGACCACAACTTCTAAGCGTAGACTGCCAGGGACAATGGACTGTGGGAGCTGTGGTCCAAAACATCGGGAGGGCCAAAGTTTGGACATGTCTGGTGTTGGTAAATGTCAGCGTAGCAACTCTGGTGGGTATCAGTAAAGCCAGCCATGCCCTTGGGATGTTACTTGGGGCGCTGAAGGTCTGGTTTAAAAATTGGAATCGAGATAAAACAGGACAGGTTGTTCACAGGTCTTGGTTATCTTAAGTAATAAGCCTTCGGGTTTTTTTGGGGGGGGTATGTTTTGTTTTTGTATTTGCAGGCTTGATCATTCCCGCCAATTGCGTGTCTCCCCTTGTCAACCTCCTGTCGACCTCAGACCAATCCCAGCAGCTGGCCGTGCAGCAGCAGCAAATATGGCAGCAGCATCACCCGCAGAGCATTGCCAACTTCAACAATGCATGAGAGTGTGTGTGTGCGTTTGTGTGTACGTGAGAGAGAGAGAGAGAGACAGAGAGAGAGCGTGTGTGTGTCTTCGGTATTTGGATGTAAAAAGCGTATCATTTTATTTTATTTTATTTTGGGCCGGGGGGGGGGGCAACAAAAAAGTATCAGGGACAGATTCCAAAGAAATAATTTTCAGTTTCATCACGCTCTCTTAGAACTGTGCAGCAGAGGCAGCCGGAAGAATTGAATGGTCAGACTGAAAGCCAAACACCGCTTTTACAGTGGTCCATGCGTCTTTTTTTTAAAAAAAAAAAAATCCTAACCGTACTCTTTATAGTCCTTCTTTTTAGAGGGTTTTTTTTTGTATCCATCCTTCTCAAGCTACAACATTTGCAGTGGAAGAATCTTTAGTCAAGCTTTCAGTTCTCCTTACCGTTACAGTGCTCAGGGTTAAATGCAGTACGTAGGTGCCACTTTGCTGTAGGAGACGTTCCCCAGGTGCATGTATTTTGAGTTCGTATATAGAGACAATATATATATAAAAAGCTGTGGAGAAGCAGGATCGCCGACCTGTTAAAAAAGAGAGTACGTTTATTTAAACAAAAACAAAAAAATCAGCATGAACCTCTTATGCAAGTCTACCATTACCAGAATCGTTTTCTCCATTTCGGTGTAGACAGTGCATGTCTTCAAATCAGGCATGAGAGATTTTTCATACAAAGAAATTGACAAGAACAAAGGAAGCCATCTAAGGACAGCATATTAAGCTTCACGTCCGTCTCTCCCGCCCCCCCGCGCAGTGATTGGAATTTCTGACTTTCTTTTGGAAGCTGCACATATTTCAATCTACAGTCTATATTTTTGTGGGGGTTGTGGCCGGAAACATCTTAGATTTTTAAAAATTCCTTTTAAAAAAGACATTTATTCATGGTGGTTCCTGGTGCATGCTGCCACAGTGGCTTTAAAAAAGCCTGGCTTATTTCTGTTTTTCTTCTTTCCCTTCCAGGCAGTCCCTTTTTCCAGTAGTTTCTGGAAACTCAGTGCAAATTGATTTCAATTTCATGTTACAGCCCTTAAAAAAAACTTTGTGTTTTTTAAAAAAAAATTACTGATCACCTTACTTGAGCTGTAAATTAGACTGTGGGCGAGGGGGGGGCAGCAGCACATAAGGATCCCAATGGATGTGCTGGGTTTATTATTTTCCGTTGCCCCTTAACTTGAATATTTTTTGTTTGTTTATGTTGTAAGACATTGTAGAGTTTATCCTGGAGCTGTTTAAAATTGTACATGTACAAACTGTGAATAGTCACTTATCTAAGAATCTGGATAAGTTTTGTTTTGCCTATAATAGTCGATGTTTATAAGGAAGTGAGGGACAATGTTGGTCATTTTTCTTCTTGCTTGCACAGGTTGCACTATTAAAAAAAATTGAGATTGTATAAACCTTGTCCACAGAACTGCAAGGTACCCAAATCTTGCAAGTGTCAAATTTAAAAAAAAAAAAGGAAAAAAATGTTGTTCTAACCAGCAGCGTGTCGTGTTTTAAGTCCGTCGCGCTCAGTCCTAGCAACGATTTCTGGAAAACCTGGATTTTTTAAAGATGTGCTTAGAAAACATTCCAACACAAGTAAAGATGAGGAAGAGCCGGGGAAGGAGAGGAAAAGAGCTGGAAAAGAGGTGGGTCCTACCTCATCCAGCTGCTTGGACTGCATTTCCAGTTGCTCAGTGCAATGATGATGATTAGAGCCATCGCCCCAACAAAAAAAATATTTGAACTGCTGTACACAGATGAATCAATTCAGTTTACATTAATCTGTATTTTAAGGGAGAAAAAAACCAGTTATCCTGAGGGAAAAGCCCAAAGCTGATCTGTTCGTAAGGCTGATCTGTTTGTCTTAATGTGTTGTGAATTCAGAACTAATTTCAAAGTGGTTCTCAACCTGTGGGTTCCCAGATGTTCCTGGACTGCAACTCCCAGAAACCCCTTACAGCACAGTGAGTGGTGGAGGCTTCTGGGAGTTGCAGTCCAGGAACATCTGGGGACCCACAGATGGGAGAACCAGTGAATTACTCTAATAGGGTTTTCAAGATAATCGAGATATTTAAGGAGAGGTTTTATCATTCCCTCAGCCCAGGACAAACTCTGGCTGAGCCAGAATTCGAACTCAGGTTTTCGGAGTCCTAGTCCTTCACTCTGCCCACTGAACTACGCTTGGTTTCCCCTAGTTCTCATCATCAGTGAGTTTGGGGTACCATCTTGAACCTCCTCCCCCAAAGACGAGGAAGAACGACCCACGGCAGCATTCTAGATATGTGGGGTGCCTCTTTGGAGGCACTTACTTACCCTCTGACATTTTTACAAATCCCGGGATTAAGTATGACTACTATATATTGTTTCCACCGCCTAAACCCTGCATATGGGCTGCTGATCCTTTTGAAATCTGGGAAGCAGCCGGGGCAAAACTGGCAACCCTTATTAAGACAAGAAACCTAAAAGCATCAAACTTGCAAAATCGACCCTACCGCATGTCATGTTCAATTAATTACAGAAATTAGCATCTATGGTAATCAACAGTTTTACTTAGTCCAAGGATAAAACCCCACACGATATTCCAGCAAAAGGAAATGAGATAAAAATCTTCGCCACAGAAACAAACGGTTCTGGAACTGAAGGGCGAGGGGGAATCTTTAAAAAGCAAAGCATTTGGTACCACCTACATAAGTCGCAAATGTCATTTTCGTTTCTAGACTGCTCTGTTTAACCCTTTTTGAAAGCCCAGCCCGTCTTCCAGGTTATAATCGACTGCTGTTAATTCATAATCATCCTAATCATTAGGATCAGAGTTATTTTTTTCTAAACACCCCTAAACTTTCCAAACAGATCAATCCTCCCCCACCCCGGGAAAAAAAACCCCATATCTTCCTTTCAAACTTCCCCTCCTGCTGAAGAATAAAATCACAGCCACCAAGGTAACCCCGAGTAATATTCCAGGTTTAAACACCCCGCTGCAAACGAAACTTTCCCAACAACAACTTGGGGGGGTGCGTGCGTGGGAAAAGGAATTCCCCACCCCCAAAAAACCCCTCCTTTCCGGAGCTAAAAAAAAAAAAAACCCTCCAGCCTCGCATGCAAAACCCAATAACCCAAAACAGACCCCCCCCCATCGCACGGCGTCGGGGTGCGTTTGTGTTTTGTTTCCCATTGCAAGGAAAGGGAATCTTAAGTACAGTGGTACCTTGTATAAAGGAATCAATTCGTTCCAAATGAAATTATGTTAAACAAATTTTCCTGTATACAAATTCCCCTAGGAATGCATTGAAAACGGAGTAATCCCATTTTTATGTTGTACAAATTCTTCCCATAGGCGATTATGTTAAGCAAATTTCCCCTATCTCCGGAATTTTTCATGTTGTACAGATTTTATGTTATCCCAGTTGTTTGTTATACAAGGTTCCACTGTATGCCTTTCCCCAGCCAGCCGGAGGGCATCTGGAGTGGCCCGTGGGCTGATGTTAAAACTTTTTTTCTCCTCCTCCTCTTTCCTTTCCCCCCCTTTCTCCCTCGCTGAGTGCAAGTCCTCCCAATCCTCCTCCTCTTTTTTCCTCCTCTCCTAAGGATGCGTGGAGGATCCCCTGCTTTTTGGAACGAGGCACGAGGGGCAATCTTTAGGCACACGCGCGCAGGCATATTTTTTATATATCTTTCTTGTCTCTTGTCTATACTGTATGTGACGCGGCCATGTTTGCGGAGTGTGGGCGCCTGTCGAGGGCGGTAAACAACCTTTAAAGTCTCCGGGAAGACACACACACACACACACACACACACACACAGAGGCAAGAGATCAAGGGGAGCGAGCCAGGCAGAAGGAGAGGCGCGTCGTGCGAGATTTCGGGTCCTTTTGCGCCCGCCTCTCGCCCATGTCGCTGCTGCTGCTCGGCATGTCTTACAAGCCCAACTTGAACGCTCACATCTCGGCGGCGGCGGCGGCGGTTCCCCCCATTAGCAGCCAAGGTAAGGGGGCTCCTTCCCTTGGGGGGGGGGAAGGGGGCGAGTTGCCCCTTCTAACCGGGGGGGGGAGAGAGAGAGAGAGGCATTTTTAAGGAGCCCAGGTGTTGGCACCGATCCCCGGGTCTTTTTATTTTTTTGCAAAAAGGAAGAGGGGCGCACGAAGATCGCCTTGCAAGGGGGGCGGTGGGGCCACCTTTCCAGGTGGCCCCAAACCTCCCCGTGGCTTCGAAGGGCAACCCCCACCCCCCACCCCCAGTCCTGGAGGGGTTTTGGAGGGGAAGAAAGGCGCGCGGGGGGGTTGCAACACAGACACACGCTCTTCCCCCCCAGCCCCCACCCCCTTCCCCAGGTCAGCTCGACGCAGCGGATTCATCTCCGCCATGATGCACTTTCCTTCCCCCTTTGGAGATGGGGGTGGGTGGGTGGGTGGGTGTCGGAAAAGAGAAGCGAGCGCCCTCCTGGGAGGCCAGCGGGGGGCAAAGTTTGGCTCCCCGGCGCAAAAGCCGGTAGTTTTTTTTTGGGGGGGGGGAGATCCCCCCCCGGTGCGCCCCCGGGACGCGCGCCTTCTCTCTCTCTCTCTCTTTCCTGGCCTTTTGGCGCAGCCATGGTGGCCACCCAGGCAGACGGGGCGACGTGGTGGCCGGGCTTGGAGAAGGAGAAAAAGGGGGGGGGTTAAAGAGAGAGAGAGAAGGAGATCCTCCTCCTTCCCCTCCCCCCCCCGGTGCTTCGCTTCCACTTCCACTTCCCCTCCATGATCGCCTCCCTAGAGCGGCTGATTGATTCGGATCAAGGGAGGAAGAGAGCCAGCCCCGCGCGCGTCGGTGGCGAGGCGCAAGTGTGCGTCCAGGAGGAGGAGGAGGAAGAGGAAGAGGAGGCGGTGGACCAAGAAGGAGAGGCAAAACGAGGGTGGTGGATGCTGTGTGTATGTGGGGGTGTGTGGACGGGGGGAAAGGATCGGTTTTGTGGGTCTGAGGCCTTGGAGAGCTTTCCTCCAAGACCTGCCTTTGACCCCTTTGGGACCCAGAGGAGGGGACTGTCCCTCTCTGCCTGCGCTCAGAGGCATCCTTTGCTGCCCGGAGACCTCTTGGTCGTGGGGCGGCTAAAAGAAACCTTGCAAATAAATAAATAAATAAATAAATAAATAAATGAGATGCCTGTGAAGATTCCCAGTCATCGAGGTGAGTTTGTCCAGGTGAGTCCTGGCCAACTGGACTTCTTTTTCTTGAGAGATTGAAAGGTTTCGCTGCGAAACGTTTCACTCTCTCAAGATAAAGAAGTCCAGTTGCCATGAGTATCAACTTCCAGACCCTTTGGAAGGCTTCCCCATCAGCAAGGGTGATGGGCACTCTGGACATGGTCAGAGGCACCATTGGTGCTCCTGCCTCCTCCTCTTTCTCCCCCTCCTGGTGGAGACTCTCTAGGCGCAGCACCCGTATGCCTTGGACATGTTCCTTGTTTGATTCAAGATGCATTTGCAGCAACTTTTAAAGCGGGGCCACTTTGGAAGGTTACTTTCCAGACCGGTGGTGATCATTCCTTATGAAGTGTGGGCATGTGTGTCAAAGCTGTAGTAGTGGGGTGGTGCTCAGTCCCGGAATGTTATCTTCATTTGGCTGTCTCTGGCGATAGAGCCAGAGAAGTTGGGAGTTCGATTCTCCTCTGGACTTCTTTGAGATTTATTTATTTATTTATTTATTTATTATTTACGCTTGTATACCGCCCCATTCCCACAATGGGGACTCTGGGCGGTTCACAGCATCAAAGTTAAAACAGCAAAAATCAATACAAACAACAATAACAAAACTACAATGTCCAAAAATAATTAAGCGGGGTTACAAAATCCAGAGATATTTAGGCGGGAGAAAAAAAAACAAACCAGAGTGGGTCCTTAGACATCGCCGTAAACTTCTCGAAAGAGGATGGTCTTCAAATTCCTCTTAAACGCTGCCAGCGATGGAGCCAGCCGTACATCACTGAGAAAGCCTGCCCACGAGTACCAGCCTTACGGGCATCCCTCGGTGTGACCGTCCGCAGTGATAAGGCCACCGAAGCTCGGGTGGGTCGGGCCAGATCTAATTGTCGGGAGAGACGCTCTGCCAAATAAGCCGGGGCCAAGCCATGGAGGGTTTTGTAAACCCTCCGAGATGAGTCGGACTTGATGCTCTTCAATCCCGTATCCACTCTTCTCAAAAGTTAACTTTCCAAGTTCTACTCCAGGCTAGGGCTTGCTGTATTCCTAGGCAAGTAGGCACAGGATTGTAGCTTGGGCTAATCTTTCAGAGTTTGTTCGCTTGTCCTGGCTGAGGAGAACTTCCATGCATAGAGACCCTTTCTTTCTTTCTCTCTTTCACTTCCAAACTTTCTTTCACTTCTGGCTTTATTTCCAATCGTTTACTTTCTGGTGGCCTTTCCCCCCCCCCATTCATTCCCCCCCCATGCCGTTCACCCTCTTTCTAGTTTCTTCTATTTTCTTGTTATTTTCTCTCTTACTTGAACCCAGTTAAGGGTTGGAGCTGTTCGGCAGTGGAAGATGCTGCCACAACGGAGGGTGGTGGAGTCTCCTTCTTTGGAGGTTTTTAAGCAGAGGCTGGATGGCCAACTGTCGGGAGTCTTGTGATGGGGGTTCCTGCATGGCAGGGGGTTGGACTAGATGGCCCTTGAGGTCTCTTCCAACTCTATGATTCTATGATTTTAAGAAGGAATCCTTTTAACTTTTTCACCCTTATAAATGTGAGCAGTTAGCCAGACCTATCTGCATTTCTGTAATCCTGCTAATTTAAAGAGGCATTGTGCAGGGCTGGCAGAAAGAAATTGGGATGGGCTTAATTTACATGGCTAGTTTCATCCATTCCCACTGCATGGCAACAAACCACACATATATTGTCCCTGAGGGGGACAAATAGGTCTGCTTTCCATGGCTTAAGAGTAGAAGCTATGCTGTGTACAAGGTGCTGGTTCAATCTTGTATTGACTGAAGTCTGAACAGGAGGAGAGGGCAAATTCAGATGGATTACAACCCCTTATCATCCCCTGCTGTTGGCCATGATGGATGAGGATAATGGGTGTTGATGTCCAACTGCATCCAAAAGGCCACATGTGTTTACACACATGCACACAGGCTTAAACAATTAGGCTGCGATTGTTTGAGAATTAACTGCTACTGGCTGAAGCTTTGGTACCCCTTAAAATAACTTCTGCCCACCCTCTTCAGGCAGGGCCTGATCCACCAGGTTAAATTCTTCTGCCGGTACTTCTCAGAGTCTCTTATGTTTTTGTGTAGCTTAGTGGGGCTTGCACAGGATAATTCTTCTAAGGATAGCGGTGTTGTGGGTGCTAGCCCTACGTGGGTAAAGTTGCTTTAAAGTTGTTTTTGGGTTTGAGTTAGTATTGCCTTTGCAAAGGTGTTTCTTTTGAGATTCGGTCCCCACATCTGTTGGAGTTTTGAAAAATTCTCAAGGTGAGAGAGATTCTTCCCTTCCATCTGCTTTTCTTTGTTGCAAACGGAAAGCCAAGCCTCAAGCAGATAGATGGGGTGCTGGGGAGGTTGTGGATGGGGGGGGAGAGAGAAGCAACAGGAGATTTATTTGGGGTGTCACTGGAATCCACCCCCTTTTTGTTAACTCCAAGAGAACTCTGGAACTTGTGCCTGAACGCTTGTTCTCTCCCCCCCCCCCCATGGTTCCTTTTGCCCTAGATTTTTATACAAGAAAGGAGTTTGTGACATTTTGGGCACACTTGCAGGGAGGGAGGGAGCCATCTGCCACATCGAAGAGTGGATGTCGGGCCGTAAGATAAGTCACTTTCCAAATCTATTATGCTGTGTAACTATACCTAAGAATAATGATCGTGGGGGGTTTTGTTTTCCCAAAGAAGGCTGCTTCTCCAGGAGTTCGGGTGCTTGTTTGTTTTTAAATCCGTGCAGCTGCTAATTCATCATCCTTTCTATATATTTTTTAAAAAAACCCGCTTTAGGTAATAATACTGGGGAACAGGGATGGGAATGAATGAAAGCGTGCTCATCTGTTCCTAAAATGGTTTCTCCGTCTGCTTCGTACACCAGCCCTGCCTCTTGGCTGCACTCATGCCAGCATCCTGGCTGAAGGCCAAAGGAGTGAGACAAAGGAGCCCTGGCAGTTGAATATCTTGGATTCACAGTGATAGGACTGCAAATGTTCCTGGGCGCTCCCTCCTCCTCCTCCTCCTCCTCCTCCCTCTGTAGGAAGCTCTTCAGGCGGGGGGGGGGGGAAGAGGAAGATTTCTGTCACGTGTCCGAAGGGAAGGCTCTTGGCTGTGGACACTCGCGTGCAAATGCACGCACACAGAGAAAGAGAGGTGCCTGCATCAAATTCACATTTGTCACCCTGGGCTTGACTTCCAGACCAGAAATCAGATGCTTCTTTAAAAAAAAAAATGTTCTGGCTTAGGAAAAGGACGTTGTAGTAGCAGATGGGAAGGCAAAAAAGCCAATGCCCTTCTAGCTGCTCTTTTGGCCTTTAAAAGTCTGCAGAAAGAGTGATTCTCCCCCCCCCACCACCACCTTGTTAAATTGATCCCCGATCTAGCGCTTCCCAATTTTGGGTCTCTGAACCTTCTTGGACTACAACTCCCACAACTCCTGTCCGTCACGGCGAACGGGGAAGGCTTCTGGGCATTGGAGTCCAAGGACATCTTTGGAGCCGGACATTGCCCGTTTGCTGACGTAAGGAGGATGCGGCGCCTTGCCTTGGACCGACATCAAGGCTGCTTCTACGGACCAACCCCTGGGGCAGATTTCGCCTTCTGCTCTCGGGTTTTGCCCCATGCTTCCAACTTGAGGGGAGCTTAGGGAGCGAGGCAGCTATAGGGCCAGAGAAAATGATGGTTGTTGGGGGGCAGCCGTCCCTTTGGCACGGCGTTCGTTTCTCCATCAGATGGCTTACATTTTTATTTCCTCTCGCCCTCCAGCTGGGCTTTGCTGGCACGGTTTGCGAAGGCAGCCATCTGCATTGTGCGACGGGGTGTTGCGTGTGTGCGTGCACGCGCGTTGCAGGCTGGCACCACAAACCAAGTCCAAAAACCCCTTCTTTTGTTCTCCTGGCCTGCTGCGGCGAGGCTGATAAGGCGCTCCACGCGTTGGATGCCATGTCTTACTACTTTTTTGAGGCAGACGGCAAAGGAACAGGTAAACACGCCTGAGGTTTGCCTGAGGGCTTGGTTTTTCGATGGGGTGGGACGGGGTGAGGGCGGGAGAGGATGCCTGAAAGGCCATCGTGGCACCTGGTGCAGGGGTCGGAGGGTGGCGGGAGAAGGGGCCAGGGAGGGAGGCAAGGTCCTTTGGTGCCCGCTGCTGGTGTCTGCTGCTGGCATCCCCCTGTGAAGGATAAAAAGTCAAAGCAAAGCGTTCTGCTTATCTACCGCCCCGTACCACTTCAAGGAGTCTCTGGGCGGTGTACAGTTTAATGACAGCATGCAGGCTCCACCTCATCAGGATTCCAACCTGCAGGCCTGCTTCCTAAACGTTTAGGGACTACTTGCAAAGGGGAAAGGCGGCAACCTGGCGACAGAAGGCCTGGTTTCGAGACCAAAGGATCCAGGTTCCAATGCCGGCACGGCCTTAGAGGGTGGGCAAAGGCTCTGGCCTTTTCGAGGCCGGAGTTAGATGGCGGAATTTGCTGCCATGAGATGCAGCAATGGCTGCTGACTTGGATAACTCGGAAGGTTAGACCATCAACGACTATTTATTTACCACCTGTCTAGTCAATTGCAACTTGGACTGCTACATGTATTAGTGAAAGCAGATCTATCTATCTATCTATCTATCTATCTATCTATCTATCTATCTATCTATCTATCTATCTATCTATCTATCTATCTATCTATCTATCTAGGCTAAATATTGTTTGTCATTCCTTTGGTCTTCTCCATCTTTGTGGCTCATAGTGTTGGTCTGTTCTCGTGTACATAAAGCCGTCTTTTTAAAATTTCAGTTAAGGCACCGTGATTGCTCATTTCTCCCCTCCTTCTGCTTGCCAGGACAAAATAACCAATCTTCTGGAGTCCCGTTTTTATCTCTGCATTAGCACTGCGGTTTCTAATGGCTGCTAATGGCGTGAGAAAGAAAGGTGCTGATTCTGTTCCAAAATTTATGTTAATGCACATTGATGGATCTGCCTTTGAGAAATTAATCATTATTCTTTTTTATACTCTTCCCCCCTCAAAGCTGGAAGTGTTCAATCTCCTTCCACGAGCATGGCAGGTTCTGGACAGTACCGACAGCTTATAAATGACTATGGACCCCCATCGCTAGGTTACAGTCAAGGAGTGCAGGTAAAAAAAAAAGAAATTAAGTCTGGTTTTATGCATCATTGGTCTCTCTCTCTCTCTCTCTCTCTCTCTCTCTCTCTCTCTCTGTTTACAATGATAACCTGTTTTTATTTTTATCTGGTGTGGATTTAATTAATTAATATTATAAAAATTACTCTGAAATGAATGAATTAAGGCAAGGTTGTCCAAACTTTGGCCCTCCAGATGTTTTGGACCACAACTCCCAGATTTCCAAGCTTGTATTGCTAATGACAAAGGACTGTGGGAGTTGTGGTCCAAAACATCTGGAGGGCCAAAGTTTAGCCACTACTGAATTAAGAGGTTGGGCCTATGTGTGTTTTAAGCGGAAGGTGCTTATGGAGAAGATGTGGAATTTACAGGAATACCCTAGGCATTTTTATTCATTCAGTGAATAAATTTCCAGGTAAAGCAGCTTTTTAGCTTCGGCCTCAATTCAAGTTTCTTGGCTGTCTAGTTCTTCTTTATTCAGTAATAACAACTTTATTTTGGGGGGAAATATGCTGTGAAAACAAAGAGGGCAGTTTTCTCTCCCAGAGGTTAAAAAAAGCAGTGAACAATTCACCTCAGTTTTCCTCAGATATTGGACTACAAGTCCCATGATCGCCAAAATTGCCTGAGCTAGCTGGGGCTGATGAGAACTGTAGTCCAGCACCCTGGGGGTTCTGGGGTATTAGGTTGAATTCTGAACTCGAGGATATGGTCTAGAGATGGGCAAACAGGGGTCTGATGGTTCGGTGCCCCACTCGGAGGCAACGCCCAGAGGAGGAGGGACAGAGAAGGCAGGCCCTGATTCTGATTGGTCTCCCCCGCAGAGGGGGCGGGGCACCAAACCTTGGAACACCGAACCAACAGTTCGCACCCATCTCTAATATGGTATAAATAACTCCCGTTTAAAACTGACTTACTCTCAAATAAGGCATTGCGATCAGTCCCTGCCAGCCTTTAAAAAAGCCTTAAAGACCTGGCTTTTTTGTGAGGCATTTGGCGACCGTTAATTTTTTTCTTCTTGTCCCGTCATCATGCCAATGACTTTTTTCTTGCAGTTTTACTATGATGTTTTATATAGTTTATTATTATTGTCATAGTTTTTATTGTTTGCATATTGTTGTAAACCGCCCGGAGTTCCTCCAAAAGACGGGCGGTATATAAGTATTAAAACAAACAAACAAACAAACAAACAAACAAACAATAAATAAATAAATAAATAAATAAATAAATAAATAAATAAATAAATAAATAAATAAATAAATAAATGGTGTCTAAGCAGGGATCCACACCTGTCAGGGTGAAGACCTGCAGAAGAGCAAGGGACAATGTGGAGAGATGAACTTCTGAATGAATTAAGAGTACGCCTAGGAGTACGCTTTTGTTCTGAGATGAACGGACGAGCCTGATTTGACATGGTACTTTTGCTGGTTCTTGTGGCTTGTTCAGATCTAATCCGGATCCCTTCTTTCAGCAGGGATCCAGTAGCACCCAAGTACCACAGAGCAAGTATGCAGAACTGTTGGCCATCATTGAAGAATTGGGAAAAGAAATTAGACCTACGTACGCGGGAAGCAAAAGTGCAATGGAACGGCTAAAACGAGGTAATCTTTTATTTATTTATTTATTTATTGTCTCTGTCATTTTGACCAGTTGAGCCGTCCTTCTAGTTTATACAGAAATATCTTTATAAATACAGTTGATATGGCGAAAAACTTACCAGGGCACAGACTGCTTAGCAAAGGTTTATGAATCAGGTTAATAAACCTGGATTGACGATCTAGTTAATCCACAGTCCTGCCTCCAGAGAGCTATCTAGAGGAATTAAATAAAAATAAAAATGAAGTGATCCATTTCAAGGCCTCCAGTTCTTTACTAAGGAATAGCATACAGGATGCGCGCACAATTGTGTGTCTGCAAACTCAGGAAGCAATGGATTGCAAAACAATGGTCACAAATTATCTGTAATTAGTTGCTTTTGGGGCAGTCACAGCATAAAACAGCTACATTCCAAAAACAGCATAATGAGTAGAAACAAACTTATTTCATTGGCATGTTATCTTCTTAGTTACTCTTAAGTTACTTTTGAAGGGAACTTTTAAAAGGTACTCTTAAGTTACTTTAAGAGGCGGTTTGGATGGGATTTGTTCTGTGATCTCAGCCGTTCTTTTCTCAGTCCTAACGTCCCCCTAACCCTACCTCCCTTGTGTAACCAGAAGTTCAACAAGGCACGCTGATTGTGTTTACTACAGTCACGACAGATCACATCGGCGTTTGTTTTTAAAAGTAATTCCCGAGTGTGGCTTTTTCTCTCCCACACCCCATCTGTGCTCAAGGCAGCTGATCCTGGCCAGACCAAAAACGGCATGGCTGGTAGGAAGAGATCAGGCAAGTTCAAACAGGTGGCCTGGGAAGCAGACAGGCAGGAAGCTAGGCAGCCAGGGTCCACCCCGATCAGATCTCCAAGGTGTTCCAGCAGGTCTTTCTGGATCCTTAACAGAATTTCAGGAGCAGTTGATTTACCGATTTGACATTGGCGGACCTGATTTATGTACTCAAAGCCTGGGAACGTCTATTGCGACCGTAGAAGCTCGGTTAAATTCACCGTTAAAGCAGACAATGTTTTGTATTGCAGGCATTATCCATGCGAGAGGACTAGTCCGAGAGTGTTTGGCAGAAACCGAGCGCAACGCAAGATCCTAGCGCTTCTCTGGACCCAAGACTTTTCCCATCCTTTTTCTTCTTTCTTTTTAAAAAGAGACACCAATTCCTTCGGAGAAGGTGGAAACTATCCAAGAGATCCTTTAATTTGACTCTTTTGACTTCCTCCTCTGATGCTACCCTATTCAAGTAGGTGGACTGGGGTCCACAGAGGTGTTTGGGACACCCCCGAGGGCATGTGTGCCTAGTTTCTTCTTTCCATGCCTTGTAACTAGAGACGGGCACGAAATGAACATTTTTAAAAAGCTCTGGCAGCCCCCGGAAATGCTTTAAAATTGCGCAAAAAGCGGGTAGAAACGACAAACGGAAAACGGAAACGAAAATCTTTCAAAAAATTCGCGAAAAACGGAAACGAATCGAAACAGACCTCTCAGCGACAAACGAAACACCATTTTTTAAATTCGTGCCCATCTCTACTTTTAACAAATCTCAAGAGTGTGTGAAAGTTCCCCCCCACAATCCAAGATTTTTTTCGGTTCAGCCGGCATGAGGACGCGCGTCTCCCTGAGAAAGGACTTTTCGTCTAACGGAACACATCCCTCTTTTTGTGTGTGTGTGGGGGGGGGACCCACAACCCGACAACTTGGCCACCTTTGAGAAGCACATGATTCTCCTTCCTCCCATTCACCGTGGAGTGTCCAGCATTTAATTTCAGTCGGGACACTTCCCGCGTTAAGATTTGAAGATTTTCAAGAGGGGGAAACGATCTCAGTGCCGAGTCAACCTTCCATCCCATCCCGTCTCCCTGATTCAGGCCTCCAACAGATAATCTTCCTGCGATCCAGTTATTATTATTTTTCAAGTCACATTCCAGAGAAGTTGTGGTACGACTCTTGAGTTTCCTATGGGCTTCAGGCGGACAAGAACGACGACAACGGACATCTTTTCCTGGAATACAGCTTCTCCGCTGGTCTAAATATTTCCTTGTAATGTAAGGAGTGTGAACTATTGAGCCGAGTTGTCTTTTCATGGGGGGGGGGCAATAGGAATCGGACCCCCCCCATGGGAAGAACACAGACCAACAAAAACCATCGCATTCCGGAATAGTCTCCAGCCAAGGAGACTTCTCTAACAGCAAGCTTTTGGGCCGTCTGAGGACAGCTGGTAGCACAGAGGATTTCTTGAAAGCAAAATACTGTACTGTATTTGAAAACAATCGCCTTAATCTACCCCCCCCCCAAAAAAAAAACTATGAATTTGCCTTGTCTTAGGAACTAAGCTATTTGTAGGATTGTTTTTTTAAAAAACAAATATTGGATAGAGAGATTTATCTGTTCTCCCTCCCCCAACCCTTGAACGGTAGCCCCTCCATTCCTATACTTGGGTTCAAACACCATTATTCCACTAAAAATTGGTTCCAACCCCCCTCCCCCTTTTGCATGCCTATTAAGTGTTTTTAAAGCCCATTAAAAGTACACAAATCCTACCGCCTGCCCCCCATCCCGCCAGCCTCCTGAAAACCAGTGACAGGCCCCTCCAAAGAACTGACTGTACGAGCAGATTACAAACGGCAACTTTGCATCTTTGTATGTATTTATTACGGGATGTAATAAAAGCTTATTTTCAGTAATGGTTTGTCCTCTGAGATCCTCCTGCCGTTTTCCTTGTGAGGCGTCAACGGCCAAGCTGCACCGAAAGGGACGGACCAGCGGAGGCTCCCTTGCTCGGACCCACAATGACGGGATTTAGGGGAAACTGTGTTGCTTGCGTGCATTACGGCGCCACTTGTCTGCCATCTAATGGAGGACCTGGAGCTCTGAGGGCTCTCTCTACACGTTGCAAAGATTCTCTAGGCCTTGGAAACTGCCAGAGCACCCGTGCGAAAGCAACTGGCCGAAAAACAAAAACAAAACCCGGAAGCTATGGCCGGCCTGCTTTTTCTTTTAAATGCACTGAGAAAAAAGGCGCCTGAGGGGGGATACGATTGAGACTTACAAAATAACGCAGGGCATGGATAGAGAGGCACTCTTCTCCCTCTCCCAAAAATACCAAAACTAGGGGACATCCACTCAAACGGTGGGTTGGGAAAGCGAGAACAGACAAAATATTATTTCACCCAGCGCATTGTTAGTCTGTGGAACTCCCTGCCACAGGATGTGGTGATGGCATCTGGCCTGGATGCCTTCCAAAGGGGATTGGGCAGATTCCTGGAGGAAAAGTCCATCACAGGTTACAAACCATGATGGAGAGGCATCATCTCCAGGCTTAAAACCGGGGTACTTCAAGGACCAGATGCAGGGGGAGTTGTATCAGGAGACAGATATCTAGTCTCATGCACTCCCATAGGCATTTGGCGGGGCCACTGTGAAATACAAGAAGCTGGACTAGGTGGGCCTTTGGCCTGATCCAGCAGGGCTCTTCTTAGGTTCTTAAATCACAACTGGGCCTATATCAGAGAGGGACAGCAAACATCCCTGGATCCCAGAGCACAGAGAGCACTCCTAGTTCCCTGAGCTCCTTGCCCTTGAAGAGGCTAGCCAACAGAATCTGGCAAAACGCCGGGAAGAAAAACTTCCAGAACATGGCCAAATAGCTAAAAAAAAAGGCCACAACAGCTATCCCTGGAATATTATTTGCAAAACCCCAAATTCACACCCCTCCCCCAATCACCATCCATTTCTTATTTTTCCTCCTTGGCTTTCATCTCCTTCAGCTGCTTTTTCCTTTCGAGGGTCTCCCTCGCTTTCTTCTTCTTGGCTTCCTTTTTCTTTTCCATCTCCCGCTGCGCCTTCACGACCTCGCTGGCCTCCCCTTTATAGAAAACGTCCACTTTTTCCTGCAGAATCTCTCTGGCTCTCTTGCGATTCTCCTCCGTGGATCTCGTCTGATGGCACTGTGGAGTCAGAGAAGGGGAGAGAAAACATTTATTTGCAGCTTCTCTTTTGCAAATAGATTCTGTTTTTTTTTTCCAGGGGACCGCTACTGCTGCATAGAGCACATAACTGGGATTGTTTAAGGCAACAGGGTGAGCGGGTCCAACTGAAGAACTGGATTCTAGGTTCTAAGCCAGTGGTGTCCCAACTTTGGCCCTCCAGATGTTTTGAACCACAACTCCCAGGATTCCAAGCCTGTATTGCCAACGACAAAGGACTATGGGAGTTGTGGTCCAGAACATCTGGAGGGCCGATGTTTGGCCACTGTTGTTCTAAGCCAGTGGTTCTCCACCGCTGGGTCCCCCAGATGTTCCTGGACTGCAACTCCCAGAAATCCTGGCCAGCTCAGCTAGGGATGAAGACTTCTGGGAGTTGCAGTCCAGGAACATCTGGGGGACCCAGCGGTGGAGAACCACTGTTCTAAGTGATGGCAAACCCCCTGTCTGGGCGGACAGACTATTGGTAGCATGAAAGCTTTCTGTTTATTCACCTGGGCATGCCTTTAGCTCAGCTGGGTGTTTTCAAACCTGTCTTGAGGCACATTCCAGGCCCTGTGAAGCAACGTGCAAGCTTGCAAAAATGCAAGTGGGGAGAGGAAAGAAAGGAACCAGGGCTTTGAAATAGAACTTGGACACAGACACACACACACACACACACACACACACACACCGCTCCATCACCTTGACAACGATGCCCGAGGGAAGGTGCTTCAGGACCACACAGTTGCTGGTTTTATTTGTCGCTTGGCCTCCAGGCCCCGAGCCGCGAACCAGCTGCTCTTCTAAATCCGCTTCATGGAGAGGAAGGAGGTCGGCTGAGGTCTTTTTGCCCGTCTGAAGGAGCAACAGTCCGGAGCGCCATGTTTGTAATAAAGGCTGCCTTCCCCACTGACCGGGCGCCCAAAGGAAACCGCTCAGTCTCGTCCAAGAGTTTGTGATCAGCAGAAAACTTGAAGGGGGCATTAAAACAAATCCAAATCGACAGAGAGGGGGCACTAATTCTATTTAAAAAAAAGAGTAGGAAAAAATTGATTAGTAATGTCCCGGGTTCACAGATCGGGTTCACTGAGAGAATGCAACATTCAATGTGTTTCACAGTGCGGTGCTCCTAGGCATTAGCTTATTCAGCCACCTGCAAGGCAACGCGGTCTGTTTTCACTAACTCTGCTGACTTTGCATAGTGCTTTCGCATTCCAGGGAGGATTTGCTGCTGAAAGGAATGATACCATGTCTGGTGGATTAATCCCACCCGCAGTAACCAAAGTCAGGCCGCAAAGCATTCCAACGGGGTGGAACTGGCCGATGAGTGCCATCCCATCACCCTCCCTGCCAGCTTTTCCTGGACAGTGAACTCAAGTCTGGAAAGTTATCTTTTTTAAAAAAGGAGAACGAAAAAAAAGAACAATGTCCGTGAAGATACCTAGAACTGAGCAATGAGCGGATAATGCTCTTAAAATCCACAGCACCTGGTTTTTTTTTGAATGTCTTCACCACGCCGCTACATTCAATTGTTTATAGGGCATACCTATAGGATAGGTGCTAAAGAAACGTTAAGCCAAATCGCTACATGCCAGTGTATCATGCAAACTGTTATTTCATTCAACATTTCATTCTTTTGGTGTTTTTTTTCTCCCTCTTTGGATTTTGCCTGGAACTCATGGCTAGACTATCAGGGCCACCTTTTCCAAAATTCGGTTCTTGAGTATCTACAGGCCTGCGGAGAAACAATGAACCGAAAGCGATGCTCTGGAACATTTCCACAGAGAAATTGTTCTTTTCAAAGGGCTGCTGTTGTTGATCGCCGATTTTCCCCTCCACCTTCTTCTCCCTTCCGCAGTGAAGTGACAATCCGACACCGGTTGTCAAGGAAATCGGTGAGGTCGGGAGGAAGGGCTCCTCTAAGGTGGGACCGGCCAGGCCGATCCGCTGCAGCGGTGCAATGCAACCTGAGGCCGGAGGGGAAAGCCGCTCCGCCATTGCTCTCATCATGGTAAGAAACAAGAGGTGTTGCTCCCGTTTCCCGGTTTGTTTGTTTGTTTGTTTGGCCTTTGTGAATTTAAAAGGCTGTAGAAGAGCCCGCGTGGGGCCTGCAAGTCCCCCCCCCCCGCAAAACAACAGACAAGACCCTTGGGTTCCACCTTCTGCCTGCCACGATGGGAGAAGGCAGGCTCCTTTGAGCATCCCTCCAGGGCTCTGCTGTAGTGATATCATTGCCCATATTTCTGAGCCCCAAGATTGGTCAAGCACAAAGGAAACTGAAGGCCTAGGAGGGCTGCTTGACATATATTTCCCAGCAGTCCCCAGGACCAAGCAGATACCAGGATGTGCTGATGAAGGCCAGAGCAAACAGGAGGCCAGGAAAACAGGATATCAGGATACAGACCAAGAGCCCCTTTCTGTCCTTATCAGTAATGCCTCACTAGCTAGGGAGCATTTTCCCCCCCCCCCACCTATGGATTCCATTTCCTGTGCCTGTTTACTGAGTATGGCCTCACAGATAAGGCTTGCATTGCCCTCCCACAGAGGAACGTTCTTCCTGTATCTATTGTGCTTACTCCCTTAATAAAGACTGGGCTCAGGCAGTAGGACAAGAAGGAGAATCATCATCACACACTTCCACACACGCAGCCCACACTCACATGCACGCATGCCTCCACACATTCAGACACACAAGAGACATCCATGGAGTCCAGATAGAGAAATGCTGCCTGAGCACCAGATATTGCACCCCTAAACTCTGTGTCCTGTGTGATTCGTAACGCAACACTCTGCCAACAGGAAGAATGGGGGGGGGGGAGACAAGGAACCCCCCCCCCAAAAAAACCCCGTTCCTTCCCTACCTAGAGCAGTGGTTCTCAACCTGGGGGTCGGGACCCCTTTGGGGGGGGGTGTCAAACGACCATTTCACCGGGGTCGCCATGAGCCAGTGAAGAAAAAGGGGGCTTGTGGCTTCTTCCAAGCAGGGCAAAAGGGGCCACCACCACATGAGGAACTGTATTAAAGGGTCAGGGCATTGGGAAGGTTGGCAACCACTGATTTCTGTGCACAACAACCCAGCGAGGTAGACCACGCCTGGCTTAAAATTCATGGGAAAGCTGGGACTGGAACCTAGACCGGTGGTTTTTTTTAACCCCTCTCCGGGCAAGCTCTAACCACTGCACGGCACTGCCCTTCCCTGCCTGGCCGAAAGGGAGACAGCGGTCACTGCCCTTTTTTTTACTTACGGTCATAGGGCTCAGGGCAAGACTCGCTCCCGCGCATGCGCCCGTGGGCTCGCCTTCCGCCAGGCGTAAAGGGCTAGTCTCGGGGGGAGGAAAACGGGGCGCCCAATAGGGAAAAAAAGGGGGCGGGGCCCCGCGGGGAACGCGAGCCAATCGCGCGGCGAGAGATTCCTTACGCGACGGCCTTCCTCCTCCTCCTCCTCCTCCGTCGCCCAATCACAGCTCGGAGGGCTCGAACGGCGCGAGTCCGTAAGAGCCAACGGCCGACGCGGCCCGCCTACTCCCGTCCAATCGCCGGCAGACTTGGGCCCCCTCCCCTCCCCTCGTTCCGCTCCCGTCAACCAATCGCGCCACCCCGTCGCTCCCTGAGGCAGCCAATCGCCGGCCGCCTGAAGGTGCGTCAGAGACCCTTCGGCGTCCGCCTGAAGCCTTTCGAATCCCAACCGCCAATCCTGAGGAGAGGGAGGGGGGGAGAGAGCGGGGGGGGGCGGCGCGCGCTCTCGCCTGAGGTAAATTAAAAGACCCGGAGTGGAATGTTTACCCCTCCCCCTTCCTGGAGCCGCAATGCAGGTAAGGGCCGGAGCGGCCTTAACCATTTAACGTTTTAAGGCTTAAAATAAACAAGTAAATACATAAATAACGGTTTTTTTTGGTATGACGCGTTATGAGGGGGTTGGGTCCTTATTTCTGACCCCCCCGTTGGGGCCCGCCCCCAAAAGCTCCGAGTGACTTGGGCGCTAGCCAATCAGCGCCTGTCCTGGCTGTCGACGCCGGCGACGGAGCCAATCAGGACCGGCGGGGTGGGCGGGGCTGGCGGAGCGGAGAGGGAAATCCGCGGAAAAGCGGGTCCGGGGAGGGGAGGAGGAGGAGGACGTGGGGGGGGTCGCTGTTGACGGGCGCGGGTGAGTTGTCGGTTCGAATCCCGCCTCCGCCTCTATCTTGAAGGGGGGGGAGGGGGGATCTAGACCGAGTCGCCTGGTCTACTTCGCCGTGTTGTTGGTCGTGCAAAAAAGGAGCGGGCGCAAGGCGAGAGACGCGGCCGGACGGATCACTGACCCGCGGTTTCGGGTATCCGCTGATAAGCTTATCCGCGGCCTGCCCACGCCTCTTTGGATTTCCTTTTGTTTATTTATGCAGGGGAAGTCGCGTGGCGTCACGGCGGTCGTCCGTTGCCCCCTTGGGACGTGGGATTTGCCCGGAATAGTTTATATATATATATATATATATAGTTTAGTTTATATATACGAAAACATATATATATATATATATCTATCTATATATATATATATATATATATCTATATATATATATATATATATATATATAGAGAGAGAGAGAGAGAGAGAGAGAGAGAGAGAGAGAGAGAGATTATAGATATAGATATAGATATAGATAGATATAGATATAGATATAGATAGATATAGATATATAGATATATATAAAATATAATAGGCAATCACACCACTTTGGGAATGAGGAGGAGGGCTATGAGGCTCCCTTGGGAGGAGGAGGAAGGTCTTATAGGGTGTTTTTTATATGTCTTAAGAGAGAGAGAGTGTGTGTGTGTTGGGGGGTGTCTATCCAGCATTTTTTTTGTCACTTGCCATTACAGGATTCGAGCCATCAGGGCTGGAGAAACTTTTGGCCCTCCAGAGGTTTTTTTTTTTTTTTGGACTGCAGTGCCCATCAGCCCCAACCCTGCCTGGAGGGGGAGGATGGGAGTGGCAGCCCAGCAACATCAAACGCTCTCAGGTGGGTCCCATACCTGCCTGCGTGGTCCCTCCTGGCCACCCTCCAAATATGTGTGGGATGTTGGTTCCTAAAGGAGCCCCCCCATCCCACCCCATAGCTGTCGGCAAAATATTTTGTGAGAGCCGAAATCCAGATATAAAGGAGGGCCAAGGATTCCTCCTTTCCTATTGATTAACTCTTGGCCGTCAAGTCGATTTTAACTCTTGGTACCCCTTCTTGGGGTGTTTTGAAGTACTTAATCAGAAGTGATTCTCCAGTTTTTTGGGGTTTTTTAGGGTTAGAACCCATTGATTTACAAGGTTCTTAAATGCTAGTGCTAACTTGTTACAGGTCAGTCCGCTAGATTCTTAAATGGAAAAGTTAATTTGCTCCATAGGTTAAATCTCGATGGTGTGCTGTGTTGATTTGATGCATGCAGATCCTCGGTTTGGTCAGCAAAGAGATTTCGTATGTGGATGGCGATGCTTATGCTTTTCCTACCTCTTTTTAAAATAACCTTTCTGTATCTCCCTTTTGTTTTATAATTGGTACCTGTATCCATACCAATTACTGTACGTTCTTTGGGTTGAACCTCTCTTATCTGGCACATGGAACTGAGATGTGTTTGTGTTTGCTACTGCCCCTCTTTTAGTAATACCATAGGCTTAGTTTTAAAAGGCTTGCCTTACAAAATGAAAATAACAGTTGAGTAATAAATAGAGTAAATAAGTCAATGATGTATTGTTTTTGCCTTCGATGCCGTTAATTTCCTTTTTTACATGAACAGATTAGAGTACTTATGGAGAGAAAATGGACGTAGACATAGTTACATAATAAATCTAATCCACTGTTACATGGCATGGGGTATACAGTAAAATGAAGGAATGAAAAATAGCACCATGCTTGAGATGGGAGGGGTTGAAAAAAGAGCAAACTTTGCTTCAAAGCTTCATTGGGATGATATTAGCACAGTTAGATTTTCTTACTGATACATAAAATGATAATACTGTATTAAAATATCTTCCTGTATATAGTGTGCATTGCTTTTCCTGAATATGTCTAATGCTTCTGTCGGTCACAGTTTAATCTTTTGGTCTAATCTTAGGTTGAGAGGTGCTGTTGCATATTTTTAGCTGAAAAAAGAGGTTAGAATCAGTAGTTCTATGAGAGAGTTATAAGCGCTTGAAGGATGAGGATGTACTACAAATAATTCATGAATAAGGAGTTGTGGAAGGGAGGGAAAGTAGGTCAGGCAAAAATGTGCTGGAAAAAACCGTTCATTCCCGCTTTAACTGCGGAGAATTTCTTATCCTTACTAACATGGAGTTTCCGTTGGATCCTGATGCACAGATGAAATAAGTTCTGGGGAAAGGTAAGGGACTGGAATGCGATGGATCTCCGTGATAGTCAGCGTTGTTTGTCTGTGCCTAGGCGATGTGTTTAAACAGGTGATTTGCTCCGGAGATGTAGCCTGTTCAAAGGAATATAATAGGGGCAAATGGTGTATCGGAGCGTTGAGGACCGTATGGCCCTCCGTGTTGTTGGACGGTTACTCTCCTTAGCTGTAGCCAGAATATCAGTGGTGTGGAATGGCAGGAGGCAGCATCTGGGAACCCCCCCCCCCAAAAAAAATTACCTGTTTCCGTTCAGCTATCCTGAAGCGCAGTATTACTGAATCCATTCCTTTTGGTCAGGATAAGCAAGTACTGTATATACTCGAATATAAGCCTAGTTTTGGGCTGAAAAAAAAGGGCCCTCGGCTTATATTCGGGTCAATACTTTTAGCCACTGAGGCAAGTGCATGGGTCGGTGGCTAAAAGTCATTTTAAACACCGTGTGCCACTTCTCCTGACCCCCCCCCCCCCAATGTCGCAGGGGATTGGCCTACAATGTTTAAAATGACTTTTAGCCACCAACCCAAGCACTTGTTTCGGTGGCTCAAAGTCATTTTAAACATCACACACCGCCCCGCCCCCAGCTCACAAAGGAGGAGTTGCCAGGCCCTGCTGCATTTCCCTCCCTAAACTTATACTTGAGTCAATAAATTTTCCCAGTTTTTGGGGTTAAATTAGGGGCCCCGACTTATACTCGGGTCGACTTTTACTCGAGTATATACGGTACTTCTTGCGGACCACTGGATGCTGAAAATGGGGAGCAGTCGGTCAGGATCAGTCATGCAGCTGCTTAATTTTTATTTCACATTTAGTGCTGAAGACCGATGTAGCTTTTTTTTAAAAAAAAAATTCGACCCTGGAGGCCATTATCTCCAGATTCTGTGGTTTCTGACAATGAAACTCTCTTCCCTTTTAAAAAAGTGTTTTAATATGAGCATGTTGTCTTTTTGTTGGAAAGGATAACCGCCGTCTTTGCAAGCATGAGATATGAAAAATGCGGGCCCGGTGAAAACTGAGCAAGAGGCTGTGTCTGCAAACACTGATAAGACAAACGCTCACCACCCTGCTGAGAATAACATAAGTAATAACAGGTAAACCTGATGGGCCAGATTAATTTTTTTTACTACATGTCTTAGATGCCTTTTGAGGCTGAAGTCTTTCTAAAATACTGTACATCTTTTTTTAAAAAACAGAGTAAAAAGGCTTGTACTGTACTAGAGAATAGAAATGTTTGTGCAAAATTGTTTGAGATGATTAAAGTAGATACAGTATCTGTATCAATCCTCCGAGGGGGGAAAACGGATATGAAATGCCTTTTGGTTTACAATGCAATTGCATTACAAGTGTACTGTATCTGCTGTAGCTTTTCCATAGTTCATTGTGAAATAACTTCAAAAATGTATCTGCTTATTATGGATATAGATGAGTGTGTGTGTGTGTGTGTGTGTGTGTGTGTGTGTGTGTGTGTGTGTGTAGTGGGGTGTCTGCCTTTATGCATAAAATATATGAAGTGATGAATATTGGTCATTTTCATTCAACTTTGAATATTTTCAATTTTTTTAACTTATTAGATACAGAGGGGAAAGGGTACATGGGAGAAAGCCTACATGGAAAAACAGTTGAAAAAAATAGGGTAGTGTTATTATTCTTTGTGCAAAATTCAATAAAATATAGAAGAAACTGAGGAACGCGAAAGCAAAAGCTCACTAGAAGCTGTTGTAGTTCCCTGACTCCCAAAGCATTTCACCTGCTTCAAAAACTTAATATGGTTGGATGTTTCTGAGAATGGTGCTTCTTTTTCTTTAAGGAAATCCAAGAAGCCATACGATTAAACATTGGCTAATGCCGTAAAAGAAGCGTGCATGTTTGTTTCTTTGTTTGTTTGCTGTATTCTCACTTTTATTGATAAGCCATTTATTTTTGGAGGCTTTAAGAAGAGCTTTGTTTAAGGTGGCTAGTTCCCTATTCATGATCGCCGCTTGAGTTGCAGTGTTAGCGAAGAGCAACGGAGGCGGTTTTGTTTGACATTTGGCTCAATGAATAATTCACGCATTTTTCTTCATGCAGAAGCTGCCTCTCATGCCACCCGAATGGCGTCTCAAGTTTCCCCGGGAAAACGGGCTCGTCAGTAATGACATCCGAGCTTGGTCTGCTGGCGTCCTTCGCGCAAGATGTCCAGAGTAATGGCGATTCCGAAAGACTGAAGAACTGTGAGGCATGTAATAGTCTTTGCTGCTGCGTCTGTCTATCTGTCCTTTCTTTCTTTCTTTCTTTCTTTCTTTCTTTCTTTCTTTCTTTCTTTCTTTCTTTCTTTCTTTCGAAATACTAGTTTCCTAGTGTTGATGAATGGGTAAAACTCGATCACTTGATGAAAGCAGTTTGTTCTGGAAACTGGTCTGCTGGTTGATACATCTGTGATGTGATGAACATGTGTAAGTTTGGTTTTGCTCACAGCAGGGCTGGCCCTTTTGCAGCTCATGGTGTACAAAACAATGCAGGGCATGAGTAAAGTGGATAGAGGGATGCTCTTTTCCCTCTCACAAAATACCAGAACTAGGGGACATCCACTCAAATTGAGGGCTGGGAGAATGAGAACAGACAAAAGAAAATACTGTTTCACCCAGCAAGTCTCTGCCACAAGATGTGGTGATGGCATCTGGCCTGGATGCCTTCAAAAGGGGATTGGGCAGATTTCTGGAGGAAAAGTCCATCACAGGTGACAAATCATGATGGAAATGTGTCATCTCCAGGCTTAAAACCAGGGTACTTTAAGGGCCAGATGCAGGGGAGTGGTATGCAGGAGACAGAGATCTAGTCTGGTGCACTCTGAGATGCATCTGGTGGGGCCACTGTGAGAGATAGGGAAGCTGGACTAGATGGGCCTTTGGCCTGATCCAGCATGATGGCTCTGATGTTCTTATCATTGTGAGCCTGCCCGGATGGGAAGATATTCAGGAGAGGCTCTCAGATGAAGGACCACCTTTTTGAAGACTTATAAAGGAGAACCTTCCCCCTCATAGCTACCAGGCCATGGGAAGCACTTCCTACAGAGCTGTGCTCAGTTTCTCTGACTTATTTGAAGAATGGTCTAAAACACATCTTTTTAGACAGGCATAAGAGGTTTGACTTGTCTTGTGTTGTTTATGAATGTACCTGTAGTTTATTTTAATTGTTTTAAAGAATTTAGTTGATGCTAATGGTTTTCATAGTGTGGTTGGATTCACTTTATTTTTGTCGGTTTTATCCCATGGGGCTGTTAGAGAACCTGGGAGGTTTCTTTCCGTGTGTCTGAGACTTTAGCTTTCCTATCCTGGATGATGTATAAACGTCAAGATGATTGTACTTACTATGAAATGGTTTCATTTTAATAGGCCAGGTGGTTGCGGTTGTTCAGACTGGTGGAGAAGCAGTGCCAAGAACAAATAATCGCCCAGCAAAAAGTGTTCTATCATCAAATCCATGTAAGTATTTTAATTTACGCAGGCAGCCACATTGCATGAGTTCTTAAAACGGTGAGACTGGTGTTGCCGGGCCGGCATGGAGATTTTTTGCTCGAGATGTGAGTGGTCCGTTGACTCCTCCTAGGAAGTGAGGGGCATGAAAGAGAATCTGCAGAGTCCCTGATGGCATTTTGCAGAGCTTTGAAAACCTTGCTCTTTCGCGAGGCCTTTGGTGACCTAGCGTAGCTGTGTGGTTGTGTTCCCCCCCCCCCCTGCCGCCATCTGGTTACTTAGATTTTAGTAGCTCCACGCCAAGGGTGCATATTATGTTTTTAAAATTGTCTATTGTGTGTATGTTGTTTGTTGTAACTTCCGGCCGTATCGATCGGCCCGCTGTTAGCCGCCCAGAGTTCCCATGGGAAGATGGGCAGGATAGAAATCTGATAAATAAATCTTCCACAGCAGAAGGCTCTGTTCGCACATGCTTAATACATGTAGTTGTAGATGAGAGGATGCTTATGAGTGGACTTCATATGTAATTGGTGTGGTATATATAAATAAATAAATAAATAAATAAATAAATAAATAAATAAATCTGTTGTACATGTGACCATATGGAGGTGCGTGTGTCTAGGGCAGTTTATCTGTTGAAATTGGGGTTTTCTTCAAAAGTTTATATCACAGCACGTTTTTTTATTTTCTTAAAGTTGGCTGGCTTACTCATTGAAAGCTTGTTTCATGCTCTGCTTTTTTGTTTTATTTTGCGTATGGGAGATCCTTGACAGCAATTTCTATTTTTTAAAAGCATGTCACCATCTGGGTTTCCAGAATATATTTGTATAAATCCCAGACTAGAGTAATTTTGATTCCCCCCTCCTTGCTTTTAGCTGTTGTGCTCCTAAGCTAAGGAAGCACATGAGTTCTGTTAGGTAGGCACTGAGCGTTTGTGCTCTTTGTGTACGTGAGGCAGTAGATCACTTTTTAAAACATATTTAAAAAGCTCTATGAGCATTTGAGATTCCCGGCTTTGAACTGCATGGCTTGGTATAGTCCCCATGCACACTTGGCTCCGTGCTATTCTGCAGTGCGCTTTGTACGCACATGTGCTAGAGCAGAGGTGAACAGTTTTAATGCGATGCAATAGTCTAGTGCTTAGCACAGGGGTCCTCAACCTAAGGCCCCGGGGCTGGATGCGGCCCCCCAAGGTCCTGAATCCGGCCCCTGGGACCAATTGCAACCCCCCCCCACCTACCCCCTGTTTTGTGAGCAAGCCAGCCTCTGCAGCTGCTTTTGGACTGTGATCCGGCCCCCAGTGGTGTCTGGGTGGTGGTGGACCGGCCCGCTGTTTGAAAACTTTGAGGACCCCTGGCTTAGCAGAACCTCAAACGGAGAAATGGTGTTTTGGTTTTGAATTTATTCTATTCTGATGCATATTGCTTGACATTATTGGATCCATTGGACATGGATTTTTGTAAAAAATTTTTTACCTTTTTTAACCTTTGCAATCCAAAACGCCTTGGGTTTCCATAGATATAAAGACGCAGGAGTAGCCTGTCTAGAATGGGACATACTCCAGGTGTGATTCCCGAGGGAGGGTTCAGATTGTCTCCTTCTGTAGCTGCAACACTTAAATGTTTTCAGCCTTGGTGGTCTCTTTCTCTCTCTTGGGCCATTTGACGTCATACAGCCACTACGCCCTTCACTCCTATGCAAAAACCTGAACTCATTTCCGATTTATGTCGGTGCAGTAAACTTGCCAACTTGGCGGCCAGTTGCTTTTTTTATTCTTAACCGTAACATGGAAAATGGTTAACTTGGCAAAGTAACAATCTTTTCAGAAACGTAAATTCCTACAACTCCCCATTTCGCAGGAACATCTACACATATGGCTATTTCTCTGTGTAAAATAGATGCTTGCTACATTTAGATATTCTTTTAAAGTTTAATATTTACATCCTTTTGGTTACTGTTTCTCCCTTCCCTTTCTTGATGGTCCTCTCCACTAATAGTAGCCAACAGTTCCTGAAACAGAAACAAATAACAAAGAGGTATTGTTCTCCCCCCCCTTCTTCCTTCCTGTTTCCTCTCTCCTTTTCAGTCTCACAAATTTGTCAGCCATTCCCTTGTTTCTTCTCCATTTATCAGATGTCTACAACAACGTGTTGCCATGGTCAGCTCTTGTTCTTCACGGATGGGTGTTTTCTAGGCTTGTCTGCACTTCACAAGCCTTTCTGGAAATTAAGACAATCCGTTCCAAAGTGTACACACTCACAAAAGTCCTTGTGCATAATCCTGAAAAGCGTGGTCACGTTTGATCAGTGACTCTTGGTGTTGGAGGCTCTTTTATGTTCAGCTCTTTGCAAAATCGGAACGCTGCATTTGCTGCAAGCGTATAACCGGAGCTGTTTCTGCAGTCATGCTGAGGACTGAATGTTTCTATTGATGCTTGACTAATTTTCAAGACAGATGAGATCCAGTGCAACACCGAATGTGCACAAGAACGTGTTTTAATGGCAGTCGTGAGATGGTTCTCTTGAGTGTCCATTTGTGCTCCATAACACATTTCTGCATGTTGTGTCTGTCCGTCATGGAAAGTTACAGTAATGGGAAGGGGAGTTGTTGTTGTTGTTATTGTTATTGTTATTGTTATTGTTATTGTTATTAATTTGTCTGCGTGTGCCAAGTTCAGAAGCGCTTCCACTTTGTAAAATCTTTGGCTCGTCCTTTCTCCCGCAGCGCATCCGGAATGAAATCAGGCACTTGGTGAAGCTGCAAAACCAGAATGCGTGTTCGTGTGCCCGGCAAAGCCACTCTGCCCATCTTACCAGCAGCTTGCCTTCGCTAGGGAGCCCAATGGGGCTGCAGTCCGAAGCCTTGGACGAACATGAGCTCTTTGCCCGCGGGCTCCAGCCCAGCCACCCAGCGAGCCCGCCGGAGGCTTCGGCGGCCCATCCGGAGTGCTTTGCAAACAGCGTTTCCACGAGCAGCGGCTATGGCACCTACTCTGCCGCGGAGCTGAGTCCCCGCAAACATACGGACGTTCCCATGTGCATGGAAGACACGGAGGGGCCTGCCAAGGGACAGGGTGGCACGTCATCCCCCCGGGAGGGTTTAGTTACCCCCAGTATTCCAAATAAAAGCGAGTGCGCACAAGCAGCGGTAGAACCCGGTCCCCTTGTGGCCGGCGACCTCGGTTGTCCTGAGGAATTTCGGCAGCGGAATGATGAAAGCCAGTGTGAAAAGACAAACCGGTAAGTGAATACATTTGGAGTGGATTTGACTTATTCTTAGTGTAACAACGGATTTCACCAACCAACCAACCCCCTGCAAGTGTGTCTAATTTACTGAGCCTTGGCCCTGTTACTAACGTATGCAGCGCTATCTGTAAAGACAACACAAAGAAGACTACGGAAAATATGGTATCGGAAGTGCCATCACAGATTTGATCTTGCATTCCCCCCCCCCCCCGAAGAAATTACCACGGTAGTGCTTTTCTGTGCAAAAGCACCGCTAGTGCATAGCCCTTCTGCACATGTAAAAAAAATGTAGCGACTCTGCCGTTGCCTTATTACCATCCTTCTGCACCAGCATTTTTGCCGTTTTGCCTGGAAAAATCTGTAAAGAATGAGCAGCCACGCTCGCGGGCGTTGGGCCTCTACCTAGATTTATCTTACAGATATTTCATCTGTGCAAAGTACGTCATCCCATCAAGCCTTTAAATTATTTGTGTTGGAGGGGTGATTTGTTCTTTGTGACACATTTCTACAAAGCGGGGGGGGGGGACGACGGCGACGAGTGGGCTGTTACTTTGATCTGTTGGGATTTAAAGGCGTTTATATGCATATAAAAGACGAGCTGGTTGAAACTCAGCTCCAGGCATAAACCCCACAGCAAATAACATTTCTTCCCAATTTCGTTTGACTCCTATTCGTAAGAGAGTTTTGAAGTGAGAAATAATTTGCTTTGTGCCATCACAGCATCTTGTATTCATTTTGGCCTAGCTCTTATATAGCAAGGAAGGCCTGTTTCCCCTTGTGGGATTAGTTGCTTTAAGGGCAGTTTTTTGTGTGTGCTGAAAACTGCAATGTGGAAAATCCATTTGGTGTCCCCAGTTCCTTCTCTGACCCCTCATCCGGCAAAATCTTTGTACTTGCAGGGCTGTGGCAGCCTTTCCCCCCCCCCCAATCTGTTTTTGTTTTCACCTCCTTGCAGTAAATCGCTGACGTCATGGGCTCAAAAACTGAAGCGGAACCAGCAGAAACGAACCAACGCGGAAGAAGGGAGTCTGCTTTGCCTGCAAGGAAAAGAGCAAACCGGGACAGGAAGATTGGAGCCTGTAAATGGAGGACACTTTCCCTTCCCTTCCCCCTTGCAAATAAAATCCCGTACCTCTTCTCCTTTCCCTGCAGGCTTTATTTGGATAGAAATCCGTGGTGCCCTTAGCAGGGAGTAGAGTCTGTTGCGGTCATTGATGCTTGCTTCTGAGTAAGCACCTCCAAGCCTGTACCGCCTGCCTCTCCCGGTTCCTGAGAGTTGAGTTGAGCCAGTGGGTGAGGGTAGACTGCGAATGAACATAAGAACCTAAGAAGAGCCCTGCTGGATCAGGCCAAAAGCCCATCTAGTCCAGCTTCCTGGATCTCACAAGTGGCCCCACCAAATGTGTCTGGGAGCGCATGAGACTAGAGAACCATCTCCTGATACCACTCCCCTGCATCTGGCCCTTGAAGTACCCCGGTTTTAAGCCTGGAGATGACACACCTCCATCATGGTTTGTCACCTATGATGGACTTTTCCTCCAGGAATCTGTCCAATCCCCTTTTGAAGGCATCCAGGCCAGATGCCATCACCACATCCAGTGGCAGGGAGTTCTACAGAAGACAGTGGAAGACAGTAGCTCTGGCTTTTTTGCTATTTGAACAACAGTACAGTGGTACCTCGACTTATGAATTTAATCCATTCCGAATGTATGCTCTTAAGTAGAACTACTCTTAAGTCGGGGCACCTATCTGAAAAACTGCAAAAAAATAAGAAATGGGAAAAAACATTTGAAAGTCGAGCAGACCATATCTAAAATTTGTAAGGGGGCAGTTAAAATGCCAACAGTTTTCTGCTCTTGATTCGGATTGCTCTTAAGTCGAGCTGCTCTTCTGTCGGGGTACCACTGTAACCCAAACACATGTACCCACCCACCTCAAATTCTTTATCTTATCGTTCAGGTTCTGAAAACGCCCTCCCTCTCTGGTGCGCTTTGCCCCGTGGTCTGGGTTACTGCTGTTCGAGATCTGAGATTTCTCAAACCACCTCGAATGAATGGAAATCACTAGCTTATTCAGATTTAAGACAGAATATCGGTTCTGTGCCAGGCCAGAGACTGTGCGAGGACCTCAGTGTGTCTATGAATAGCTTGGGCTGCAGTGCAGTACACAGGCCTTTGGGAATTCAGTGGGACTTTCTTCTAAATAGCCGATTACAGGATTGTTATCTTAATGCAGGCATGCCCAAGCTTCGGCCCTCCAGATGTTTTGGACCACAACTCCCACAGTCCTTTGCCATTGGAAATACAGGCTTGGAATTCTGGGAGTTGTGGTCCAAAACCTCAGGAGGGCCGAAGTTTGGGTATGCCTGTCTTAATGGATTTGGTGTATGTTTATGATTCATGGTTAGAGACATCGACCTATATCACTGCGCTGTGTAGGATTTCTTCATATTTTGCTTCATTATTACATTCTTAATAATTGCCTTCTCCCTTTTTCTATGGAATTACAGACTAATCCCGGTGCCGCTCTTCCGCCATCTTATCCTTTTTACCTCAGTCAGCAAAATGGAAGCCAAAATTCCTTAGTATCCGACACTTCAGGTATAATAATTGTCTATCTCTTTAGCTTTTACTGTTGGCATTGAGTGATGTTTTGGCATGGCTTTCATTCTGTCTCTTTGCACGTGTCCGTGTGTGTTGCTCGTGATTGTTGTGTCTGATTATATTGCAGTAGTTTGCGAAGCGTCAGGTCCAGGACACAGTCTCCCCACCCCCCACCCCAAAAAATAGAAATATCTACTTTTTTCCAAAAGAGTCAGCATCACTAAAATAAGGTGGGCTTTATTTTGAGTGGACATGTTCTGGAAGTCCACCAAGTTCAGGCTGACTTTTTTTCTGCCGAGATGTACTTTCTGCTACACGCTATTTTTGTAGATCATGCCACCTGTTGCAAGACTTTAGGATGCGACGGGGTGCAAAGCCTTGATGCACTAAATAGTAAGACTTGGAAACCGTTTTATTTTGCTCAAAGTGCAACCCAGTCAAATGACTCTGTTTTTATGACTTGGTTATTTATGTATGTAATATGCTCTTCACTTTTTATCGCTCAGATTTATAACCGCTAGGGAATCAAAGTGTAAAAAAGGCCTTGCTAATCAAATCCACATCTACGGTACCTGCTTAAATCAGAATACGAGGGAGATAGATTTGAATGGAGATAATATAGAAATATTGTAAGGCACAAATATCATAGTGATATTCTTCACTGTATTTCCCCTGAAGTTCTCTATAACATTGATGTACTGTCTTGAGCTTTGTTTTATGTCAATGCCTGTTATTGCTAAAGCTCAGATAGGTCATCTTTTAGACATGAGTATGTGTTATGATATTGAATTTGCCCCATAAAGTGAAAATCGAGAAGACTAATGTTGCATTTTCAGGGCTGTGCAGGCTTTTTTCTTATACAGAAATCAAATTTGACAATATTTTTACTGTTTAGGACTGACATACTGGAAACTAGATGAGAAGGAGATGTTCCACACGCTACCGGAGAAATTTGAGAATGAATTCAGTATATTTTCAACAAAGGCACCTCCGGAGCAGGTATCTTTTTGTCTTTTTGTCCTTTGATGGTAACCTGGACGCGTACAGATGCATTTTATCTCTTGTGTCGCTCTTGCTGCTTTGTTGACATGTTTCTGCTGGCAGATCAAGCAGACGGAGATAGAAGGTCTCTGTTCTGAAACACATACTATACCTTCCCCTTCCTCCTTACTGGAGCACCTGATTTTGCAGGATGCTTTAAGGTCTGTTTGTTTGCGGGGTATTTGAAAGGATAGGCAGTTGTTCAGGTAGCCTGTGTGTAGGCATTGCTTTTTTAAAATAAAAATGTTTAAAAAGTGATTTTTAAGGATTCTTTGTGTATGCCGTACCCACCCCAAGGGCCGCTTTTGAAAATGAAAAACAGTGTAAAATGCTAATAAGCAAACCAGCACGTATAAGTAAGGTTGGACAAAAATGACATAGAACCAGTCTAAGAGATTGCAGAGGATGAGGCAGGATCCAGGTTTTCAAGGCTCATTTCAGATATCTGATCTCCAACCGCTCTTGTGCTAAGCTTCTATCAACAACTCTTTTGTGCAAGTTGGCTGCTGTTGTTGTTGGTTTTTGTGCATGTACGCAAAGGCCGAGGAAGGGTTGGATGGTATCTGGATGGATTTCATGCCCTAAAATGTATGCTTTTGGACTCGTAAGCCGGTGTATATCATAAAAAGGAGGAATGAAAGAAACATGGGTTCTTTAAATAACTGCATTCTGGTTTCACCAGACAATAAATCAGAAGGCCTTTAAAGAATCAAAACCAACCCACAGGCCTTGTCACTCATGATTTACAGCATTGTTATGTCTACTTCTCCGATCCTAGAGAACATTTTCATTGCCTGGAAAAGCAAACGAGAAAACAATGGCTCTGTTTCCCCAATTTGGGTGATTTGCACTCCTGTCCTGGTTTCCTCTTCGTACATGGAGAAATAATGCTCTCCTGGGGATATAGAAATACGTACTTGCAGGTGTGATGTGCCATGTATCTCCCCCGTTCCCCATGATCCTACCACAGTCATCCTGGTGTGCACCATGCAGCGTTGCCTTGGTTCTGGTTTGCATGTTGCCGTTTGAACAGGTGGCATCAAATTGCCCAGCAGTTCAGTCTGGAACTGGTGAAATAGCCGAGACATTTCAATTGTCTGAGTGGTTTTTACAACATAAGCAGTGGGGTGTCCCTGGTGGGCTGGTCTTTATTGGCAGTGTGCTGGCACCGGGAAGAGGTTCTGTTACTCTCCAGGTGTTGAGCCAGACTGATCTATAATGTTCAACGCTGTTTATGCAATTGCTAACTGTATCTGGAAGGCATCTCATCTAGTCTGGCTTTTCATCCTCTTCCCCCCACCCCCTTGTCCTCATCTTCCTTCTTGTTTTCAAACAGAAGCCGTGGGGGGTGCTGCAGAGCCCCGCCGTTTTAAAACGGGATCTGCTAGGAACGCTGAATTTACCTTGTCCGTTGAGAATATTTGGGTTTTAAAAGGGAATTTTAGGGAGGAACAGGGGGCAAAGTTGTTATTACTGAAAGCAAACGGGAGTTTGAACCAAGGATTCTTGGCCCAGGGCATGACTCTGATGGACACACCTCGCTCACGGTTCGAATGTGTGTCAGGATGAGAAATGCTTTGGGAAGACATCACAATTTAATGGGGAAAGCGACAAACATCTAAACGGGGGTGGCTTGATCCCGCTGGTCATGTGCTTTTAATGCGAGGATTTCTAAAAGGATACATTCTGGTCATGACGCTTCCTGGCCAGTGCACCGGGAGGCAAGAGAAGAGGTTGGTTGGCTACTGAATTTTGAACCCGACGCCCACCTGCACGCTCTCCGTTACAGTTTCACAAACCTTGGCAAAAGGTTTTCTTTGCTTCGGATCCGACCCAACAGGTTTGGATCCGAGGTAGGTTTACATGGCTGCTCCTTCCACAAGGTCAGCTTGGCTGGATCAGACCGAAGGCCTCTCTGGTCCCAGTAGCCATCTGGCCACCCCAAGTGGGACACGGCTACCGGTGTAACTTCCGTCTTGTATCCCCACCCCCACCCCAACCCCCAGCAAACGTTAAATGGAAGAGGATTGATTCTGAAACTGGAGGCGCGTTTTAGCTGCCTGGATTCATAGCTATTCCACTCTGTTGTCATCCCACTCACTGTGCCTACAGTTATGATTTGATGGGAATTAATTTCCTATATACTTAGTAGAGCTCTCTCTTTTTGGAGGGGGGGGGCAGGCTAGCCCCACCACTTGCAGTTTCCTGGAGACACTTGAGACTTAGGTTGGTGCTGAGGCATGGTTTTTTTTTTCTCTGTTAAAAAAAAATGACAGTTCTCCGTTATTAAATGTGTGATTCCTTAATAATAACCATGCTCAATTGCTTCGTTGGTAGATACCTTCTGCGGAGGAGAGGAAACCGTCCACTCTGAAGGACATTTATCATCAGAAACAAAGGGAAAGCATGCAGCTTGTAGACTGGAACCTGTCTTCGTCGCAATCAGCTCACCCCCCAGAGGTAACGGTCCAGATTTGAGTTTGGTGTATTGCATTGGTCTTCGGCGCTTCCCCAAACTTGGGATTTTTCTATCATATTCTAGACCAGTGGTTCTCAACCTCGGGGTCCCCAGGTGTTCCTGGACTGCAACTCCCAGAACCCCCTTCCAATAGAGGCTTCTGGGAGTTGCAGTCCAGGAACATCTGGGGACCCACCGGTTGAGAACCACTGTTTTAGACCTTAAACAGAGGTCTCCTTCCTGACACAAGCCAAGAAAATAAATCATTGTAAGGAACAAAATATTCAATTTGCACTGGTCGCCGCAGTATATATTGAACCTTTGTTCGTCTGGTCTCTGATAAAATCAGGAACACCAAACAAAGAATGTTTATTTCAGCCATCGTGGCATTTCACTGTCCACAGTGCTCCTCAATGAGGTTGGTAAACTAACGGATTCTCGTGGAAGTAAAAACCCAGGAATGTGAATAAAAAGGCACAGATTTGACTCACGGGCAGAGGACTCTTAACCCTGCCTGGTGCAAGTGGGGGGGGGGCTTGGGTGGTTTTGACGTGACCCCCCCTCCCCCAGCTGGGGCAATATATCCGCTCATGACCCCCCCCCCCACAAGACCACTGTAGACAGCACTGGGGACATGGCGCTACTGCTAGAGGTCCAGCAGGATCCAGCAAACCTGAAGCTTTCTCCCTAACTAACACAGTCTGGGATTTGCAGTCGGTTGTTCAGTTGATTGTTATGGTCTTTAGACCAATCATGGAGGTGGGGGCGAGGGGAGAGAAACCATTGCAGATGGTCAAACTTGGCAAAAGCACTGAGCATTAAAAGGCAGTGTAAAAGGTAGCATCAACTTACCATAAAATTTCCAAAAAATCCCAGGTACTTGGTAAAAGCATTGAGTAGTAAAAGACTATTTAAAGCCTAGTGTCTACCGACCATAGGATTTCTGAGACCTGAGTCAATCGCCATACAAAACCTGGCGACTTGGTAGGTGATCTGTGGGTGGGGGGGGGGTCTATATCAGAAAGAAGATGTTCAAGGAACATGGCGGTAGTCGTTGGTTCTGGTGCGAGTGGGTCCAGAAGAAATCCCCAGAAGGATGGGGGAACCCTGCCCCCCAAATTCCTCCTGCCTTGGGAAGAGAGAGATTATCTGGCATAGAGCACTTCTGCCTTCAGGTTGCCCTGTGACACTGTTCTCTTGTCTCTCGCCTTGGTCCAACGGCAGGTAGAACATGCTGCCTAGTGGTCTTCAGACCAAGGCAAAGGGGTTTCTTCGCTGCCCAGCTGGCCCCGGGTTTGCTTGTTCCCGTCATTGTGATTTTCCCCCCCGTTTCGTAGATCCTCACCCTTGACCCGACGCTGCATATGAAACCAGAGCAACGGAATCCCGCACATCCTCCGCCCAGTTTCTGTGGCAGTTCCGAGAGATTGTTGTTTTCTCCTGACTCCATGGGTGGCTCGGCCTTCTTCGCTCCTTCGGACCCCGATTCTTTCTCCCACACGAGCACGGTCCGGTCGCCCCTGTCTGCCGGGTCGCCGAAATACGCTTCCAGCACCGCCGCTTTGCTCGCGGACCCCTGGGACAGTCGTGCCTTCCCCGACGAAAGCAACGCCAGCCGTCGCTCTCACCTAAGCCATGAAATCTTGAGCCCGGAGGACGAGGAGAACTTGACGCTCACTCCCTCTTCGGCGGGAGGGTCCCCGCTGCAGTCTGCGGAGGAGAGTATGCCGGACTACAGCCTCTCGGTGACGTGTGTGGCGGACCCGGTGGCCCTCTCCAAGTAAGCCAGCCACAAATCAAGATGTTACCTCTTAGATCAGGCCTGCCCAACAGGTAGACCGTGGGCTACTGGTAGCCCATGAAGGGTTCAACAGTAGCCCGCTGGCCATCAATAAAAAAAGTGAGGGGATACGTTCTCCACCCCTCCCTCCCCCATCCCAAGGACCACCGCTGCCCCAGCAAAGTTCTGGGTCTGCCAGCCCACTGTCTCAGCCGAGCGTGGCAGTTCAAGGGCCATGGCGCATTGAAATCTGTTCCCTCCAGAATGTATTAATTGGTTTTCAATGCATTCCTATGGGAATCTGCTGCTCTACTTACAATTTTTTTTTTTACTTATGAGCATGTGCTCGGAACAGATAAAATTCGTAAATAGAGGTTTTAGTGTACTAGCCCTCAGGCACTTTTGGCTGGAAAAAGTAGACCTTGGCCTGTTCAAATTTGAACAGCCCTGTCTTAGATCAAGCAACAAGCAAAGTGTGCTGCTTTGATACCGACTTGTAGCGTTTGAAGCACTTTCTGGGCAATTTACAAGTTAATCCGGCAGGCATTTCGTTTAGGGGCTGTGGAGGCTCAGCGGACTGAGGCTCCGAAAACTGTTGGTTGCAAAATCGGCAGCTCGGCGGTTCGATTCCCGGGTGCCACGCAGTGGAGTGACCTCCTGCTGATCACCCCAGCTCCTGCCAACCTAGCAGTTCGAAAGCATGTAAAATGCAAGTAGATAAATAGGTACTGCCGTGAAAACATGCCTTAATTGTACTGGACTGTGTATTATCCCTCATTACTGTAAGATGCCTTGGGTCCTTTTCCAAGGAGAAAGGCAGGGTAAAAATACTCTAAAATAAATAAATAAAAGCAGGAAGGTCAAACAGTGTTTCTGTGCAGCGATGCTGGCCGCATGGCCATGGACTTGTACAACACTGGCTCTTTGGCTTGAATACGCAGAAGAGCAATTAATTCATTGTTTATACCATCACTATAGAACTACAAGTGTGGCTGTTCTCAACTGAGAAATATTGCTGCCTGCCAAGCAGAACAGCACTGTTGATTTGTTGTTGTTGTTTTTTTTTTTTTATGTCAAAAAATAGGATCAGGCAGAATCTGAGAGAAAAGCATGCCCGACATATCGCTGATCTGCGCGCTTATTATGACTCAGAAATTCAAAGCTTGAGGCAGCAGCTAGAGGCAAGCCATAAATCGCCTTCTGAAGACTTGAAGAAAATCAATCAAAACCTTGTCGACAGGTAATAGTTTGAATTTTGGAAGGACAGGCATATTTTCCTTTTGCCTGGGTTTTGAAGATGTAGGTCCAGCAGATGATTGTGGAATCATGAGGTGGCACTTTAATTAGGGATGGGTTCTGTTTGAAGAACTAGCCGTTCTTTGCATGCAGAGTTGCTCTAGCATAAATTTATTATCTTTCAAAGCAAAGCTGATTTATTTTGTTGCAGTTGGGGGCAGGGAGCTTCACGATCTGTGCTGTCTTTTGTTTTTAATATTAATTTAAAGGGAGGACAAAACAAAGAGCAGCTAAAACGGAGACACGGTAGGTTTAGATATAAAAGTATAGTATTGCAAGAGCAAACGAAAAAGAGAAAGAAAAAAAGAAGGGAAGCCAGGAAAAACAGAACAAAAGAAAAACTGATAGGCTTCTCTGAAAGGTTTCCAAGTATCTAAATCAATATCTGTGCAAAATTGCTCTCTGTTATGTCATACAGTCGTGTGTCAGCAAAATTGTAAGATCCTTTGTCCTTTGGATTCCTGCTGGTGGGCACCTGCATTTCCAGTGTTCCAAAACCAATCCTTCTGCAGTTGGAAGGGTACAGAGAGTCCATTTATCCTCGCTGGTGGTTCATCTGCAAGAGATTGGCTGAGTGCAAAATTGATATCAGTAATAGCTCCTCTCTAAAATGCTCTTATAACTGGACAATGCACTAGGCCTGAGACTCAGAAAATCAAAGCTCTAGCATTTAGATGACTCGCTCAGACCCTGCCTCAAAAGACATTGCAGTGTTTAGTATGTTTTAAAGATATTGTGCCAGATAGTTGTGTTGTGGCTGGTTTCAGGGGTATCTCACGACCTCCACGGCTAGCGAGGGCCGTGCATCTTTACCAGCAGGAAATGGCATGCCTGGTTTCTGGCACCCTTTCGGTAGCATATGGATCCTTGCTCTCCGCTCACTTAGGCAACTCGAATAAACAGGCTAATTTAAAAACAACATTTCCACTTTGATGCATTTGTATGTGTGTGTTTTTTAAGGTGTGAACAGTTAGAGGCAGCTTTGAGTGAAGCTAACGATCGCATGCGGTCCCTTGAAAATAAAAACAACACTCTAGAAATGGAACTGGTAAGTGAACGTCATGGGTCAAATTCTAAAACTACATAAAAACAGTATTGAGTGCAGTTGGACTGTGAATCAGTATTGATGTAAACTGGGCAGCACCGTCCCATGCCATAAAGGCCAGGCGGAATAGCCGCTCAGGGGGTTGATACGGAGGAAGGATCATAAAATGGCAACTTCTGCCAACTGATTATTTCTTGGACCTCCTCTCTCGTGATAAGCTCCTGCCCGTTTCACCCATTCCTCCCCGGCTTGGCTTCTCAGATTGGCTGCACCAAGAAGGCTCAAAAGAATATCTGCCAGGAATCAGACCTAAGTTCTCAGAGTTGGCCCCGTCCCTGTGGAATCATAGCCTTCTGCTGGACATACAACCAAGCCCTGTTTCCCTTCTTATTTTCAGAAAACTCATTAAGGCCAAACTCGATAAAGCGAGGCCTTCCACATAGCTTTTCTCTAAGACAGGCGTTGGATTTGATGTCACCATACGCTTCTGTTGCTGTTTGGTGGCTGTTCATATCGTTATTTCATACCGTTGTTGCAGGGGTGACGACGCTGCTGTGGGTTTAATTTCCGTCGCGTTCACCGCCCGAAGTCGTAGGTTTCTACCAGGTTGGACGGTGTATGAATGAAATGAATGAACGAATGATTACTTGGAGAGTGTGTAGGATGAGAGGGAGCCCACCAATCTCCTGTTCTCTGCGGCTTTGTGTTCCTTGCGTGCGCATCTCTTGGAGGAAGGAGATAAACAGAGTTTAACGGAACAGTTTCAGAATGCCACGCAGTGCTCTGACCAGGCTGCAGTGCATCAGGCGCATTGAATATTGTTTTGTGGCATTTCTAGCACGGAAGGGAAAACGGGCTGGGGGGGGACCCCAGTTGAAGGTTTCCAGGTGTATCATTTGGGGCTTCAGATGCTTTTCCAGTAAGTATCCGCTAAGTCAGGCATGTCCAAACTTTGGCCCTCCTGATGTTTTGCGCCACAACTCCCAGAATTCCAAGCCTGTATTTCCAATGGCAGAGGACTGTGGGAGTTGTGGTCCGAAACATCTGGAGGGCCGAAGTTTGGGCATGCCTGCGCTAAGTCCTCACCTATGTGACGCTCGCCCTGCCTCTGTTCCAGACAGACTGGAAGGAGCGTTTCTGTGCCGTCAGCAGTACCGCCAAGGCCTTGCAGGAACGCGTCGAGGAGATGCGCGCCGGCAGCAAAGAGAAAGACAACACCATCAGCTGCCTGAAGAGGCGGCTGAGAGACCTCGAGGAAGCGTTTAAAAAAGCCTACAAGCTCTCCGATAATAAAGAGGTCCAGCTGAAGGAGGAGAACAAGATGTTTCAAAACGTAAGTTTGTGCGAGGCGGGATCGTCCCTCGCGCACCCGAGCGAAAGGCTTCTCAGAGACCGGAGGGCCACTTTTTCCACGTGACCTGGAGCATCTTTTTGTCACTCGCCTTTTTTATAAAAGGGGACTTTGAAGTCGAGAGGATCTTTTGGAAAAAAAAATGAAATAGGAGCCTTTTGCTAGGTGTGCACAGTTGGTCTGCTCCTACCTGGAAATGCCTCTGGACCTGGGTTACGGCTTTTATCGCTCAAACAAAGGTATCTTTGTGAGAGAGGAGAAAGAAGTCCAGCCTTTTGACTTCTAAAGGTCTCCCGAAAACAAAGCCTCTTTCTTTGCTGCTTCACTCCAGATGGTTGGGTGTCGGTTTTCAGCAGCGGAACGGACAGTTCTTTGGGGGTCTTTGTCTATTCATTCATTCATTCATTCATTCATTCATAAATAAATAAATAAATAAATAAATAAATAAATAAATAATACTTTCCCCCCTCTTTCCTTGCCTTCAGTGATGGAATAGAGAGCAAATTTTTTTGCATTTCTGGCATTTCTTTTAAAAAAAATCAAATCCAATCTAGATTTCTTGTTATTTCTTCAAGCCAAGTTGTTCGACTGAAATTCATCTTAAGATGCCAAGCTTCTTTGAAATTTAGTTCTGGCGGATAGGCTGGCCTTCATTCTGAGTAAACCTTAGGAGGTTCTCTATATTTCTCTGCAGTGGCTGAAATAATGTGGTCTTGTGGAAATTGCCTTTAATGTTACAGAGGAGAAAAATCCATGTTGGCCGTCATAGACTCCACTCTGACTTCCTCAGAGCAGAAGAGTCAAACTGTGATGGCAGGGGTAGACTTGGTGACCTCCCCCAAAACATGTCACGCCATCTGGTTGATCTCAGTGTCGATCAAGTACTCTTTCTCTGTTTTGTTAATGGGATCTTCAACTAAATTGTTTCTAAGCGTTTTTATTTCACTGATTTGTTTGGACATCAAAAACAGTGCTAAAAGGAGTTCTTTCTTTGTAGCTCCTAGGAGAATATGAATCCCTTGGCAAAGAACATGAAAGAATCAAGGTGAGGACCAAAGTCTTCTGGTGTTCTGAAATAACTTTCCATGGGATTGTATCTTGACAATTGTAGATGGAGCCAGAATTAGAAGAGGAGCCTTAAACAGGCAGGATAGAGGGGGACATTCAGCTGCTAATAGAAAGGGAGATATTGAGAAATGGGGAATATGATGTTATTATCACTCAGATCCAGGTTCTTAACCGGATCCGGATTCATGGCAACTCAGTCGTCACTACTCCAGCCCAAAAGGGGGGGGGGAGGGTGGAATTACTGCAAGCTCAGCATGGTGGACATATTTATTATTTATTTTATTTGTTTATTTCTTGCACTTATAAACCGCCCGATTTTCCCGAAGGGAACTCTGGGCGGTGTACATAAATATCACCCACAACAACTACCCAAATACAATCTGAAAAACATAGTTTTTACTATATTGACCCATAGTTCTTCATCCGAATGTTTCTAGAAGTGGGGAAATCCTCATGAGAGAGACGGCTTAAGCCGGGAGGGCATTGGCAGCAGGGTTCCTGCATCGAAAAGGACAATTTTATTCGTCGATACATCACATAGTCCTAAACGCTTGGGAAGCGTTCGACTGGTGATTTGTAATACAAAATCCAGCGTAGTTATCTTGTCTGTTGTGCGATGATGATGATGATGATGATGATGATATTTATTTATTTATTTATTTATTTATATAATTTTATACCGCCCGTCTTCCAGAGGAACTCCGGGCGATTTACAACAATAATTATAACAATAATAACATACCAAATAAACAACAAACAGCATTAATAGTTGAGTAAACAAGCAAACCAAGAAAACCAAACAAAACAAAAAATGAAAAAATCTGGATAATAATAATAATAATAATAATAATAATAATAATAATAATAATAATAATAATAATAATAATAATAATAATAATAATAATAATAATAATAATAACTGCTATACCAGGAGATGGTAGAGTCACTGAGAAACAACTTGAAAAAATTACCCGATATCAGGATCTCAAAATTGAACTTCAGAGACTCTGGCATAAACCATTACAGGTGGTCCCAGTGGTAATTGGCACACTGGGTGCGGTGCCCAAAGAGCTAAGCAAGTATTTAGAAGAAATTGGAGTGGACAAAGTCACCATCAGTCAGCTCCAGAAAGCCACCTTACTGGGATCTGCTCGCATAATTCGCCGATACATCACTGAGTCCTAAACGCTTGGGAAGCGTTCGACTAGTGATTGGTAATATAAAATCCAGCGTAGATAGCTGTGTGGTTAAATAATAATATCACAGTCTTCCAAGGTGTAACTCAGCCTCTGCTTTCTTCTTCCCCACAGGATACCTTAAATGTCACGGAGAATAAATTGCTGGATGCAAACACTCAGATTTCTGATCTAAAAAGGTAATGGTGTGTTTTAATCCTGAGCGAGAGAAATAAATATGGTTTGAGGTGATGCCGCTGCAAAAGAGGTGAGGAAGACCTGCGGCCTTCCAGAGGTGGTTGCCCTCCACTTCTTATGAGTCCATTCTTAGTAGGGCCGTGGGTTGGGGGACGAGGGGAGTTTTGATGCAGCTGTATCTGGAGGGCCGTGTGTTCCTTGTCTCTGTTGTGAAATGGTTAGTTCCTTCTTGGTGGAAATGACAGAGAAGCAGTTTAAGGGATCGCAGAAGAGGAGACAGGATCCAGATGTTCAAGGCTCGTTTCAAACATTTTGTCACTGACTCCTGTTGTGCTAAGCTTGTGTTGACAACTCGTGCTGATGTTGTCCAGAAGTGATGCTGGATCAGACTTCTTTGGTGCCTTTAATCTGAAATAAATTAATCAACCAGAATGTTACCTTTTCCTGTCCGTTTTAGAACAGTCTCAAAACTTGAAGCTCAGATCAAGCAGTTAGAACATGAAAACGTGCTCAAATTTCGACACCTCGCTGACAGCCACTTCAGAACGTCTTATACTAAGTAAGTGAATAATAAAACATGACCTCCAAGGGAAGTGAGTGTAAGCTATGCACATTTCCTGACATTTCTAAGCCATGGAAGTCTCAGATGTCTTTCATTAAAGTCTTTGTGTTATATAGCATGAATACTGTGTTACTGACATATCATTTGTCATTGTAAAAGACCATGTTCCACACTGTATTTTCTTTCTAATTTCCCCCCCAAAGCAAAAAAAAAAAAATGGCTTTGGGGAAAAAAGCCTCCTTTTTTTCAATTTTTCTGAAATTTTCCATCTCTGAGTGAGAGATTTGTGTCTTTTGTAGAGTATTCACCGTGAGATCATTCTGAAAGATTATCCAGAGGTATACCACGGAATGCACCTACTGTATATACTCGAATATAAGCCTAGTTTTTCAGCCCTAATTTTGGGCTGAAAAAAGGGGCCCTCGGCTTATATTCGGGTCAATACTTTGAGCCACTGAGGCAGGTCATCTGTGGCTAAAAGTCATTTTAAACATTGCATGCTGCTTCTCTTGACCCCCCCCTCTGCATCACAGGGGAGTGGCACACGATGTTTAAAATGACTTTTAGCCACTGACCCAAGCACTTGCATCAGTGGCTAAAAGTCATTTAAAACATCAGACACCACTCCCCCCAGCTCACAAAGGAAGAGCTACCAGGCCCTGCTGCATTTCCCACCCTAGACTTATACTCGAGTCAATATGTTTCCCCGGTTTGGGGGGTTAAATTAGGGGCCTTGACTTATATTCGGGTCGACTTATACTCGAGTATATACGGTATATTCTTTTGCAAAATAAAGTTCCCACTCAACTGCAGCCGTTGGCCTGAGTAAACAGTTGAAATCTGCTGATGGCACTAGGTCCTTTTGGTGTACTTAAAATGTCAAGTGTCTGTGTTTGAGCACGTCTACGGACATTTCACTGGTCATAAAGATGTTATGCTTCCCGTCAAGAGTGGCAGCAAATGTCGCATATAAGTACATTCCTTCAAAATACATCACACGAGTTCCTCTGCTGTCCGCTCAGATCTGCGCCAAAAATAGAGACCTCACTGAACAATGAAAATCAAAATAAATCAGCGATCCGTCTCCAGGTTCCCTGGAAATGCTGACATTCGATGTTCTCCACTTATTCCCTGAATATGTGGCTATTTTCTGGCTTCTCTTTGTTTCCGTCATGGCGGTCATGGCCCTACACTCCCACCTTCCAGAAGGGTGAGCTTATCGCCGATTCCTCCCTGTTTCTTACCCTGGCAGCAAGCGAGGCAGCTCTGACGTGAGCAGGAGGAAGTGGCTGATCCCAGGGTCGGAGTATTCCATCTTCACGGGCCAGCCTTTAGGAGCTGACGAGAGCCCCAAGGATAACCGGCTCGAGGAAACCTTTCCGGCTTGCAGGTGAGTTGGCTGGGAGGGTCGAGCTACCCGAGAAGAAGCTCCTTACTAGCCCACGGATCTTCCTTCCTCCACCACCCTTGGTGGCTCGAGTGAGTTGCCGGGCAGGAGTGAGCGGACATGGAGGCTTCCGGAGGCTTCTTTGTCTTTCCGTCAGGGAGGCCTCCACGGCCAGATACGCAGGGAGAAGAAACAGACTTGGGAGCCAGGAGTGAAAAGAAATACAGTGGTACCTTGTATAAAGGAATTGATTTGTTCCAAATGAAATGATGTTAAGCAAATTTTCCTTTATACAAATTTCCCATAGGAATGCATCGAAAACAGAGTCATCCCTAATCGTGACCATTTTTATGTTGGACGGATTTGCCCCATAGGCCATTCTGTTAAGCAAATTTCCCCCTCTCTCCGGAATTTTTTATGTTGTACAGATTTTATGTTATACAAACTGTTATACGAAGGTCCACTGTAGGAGGGGCAGAAGAAAGGAAGAATGTAAAACAAAATTGTGCGGGTGGCATGAAAGAACACGGAGGGCCTTAGCCCATGGCTCCCGGATTTATCTTCCGTATCGGTACTGAGCTGGCCGTCCCCTTGGGCAGAATTCTTTGCCCGTCCACCGTTGTAGACGCTGTTTCCTTCCTTTCCGCAGCCTAACTGGGAGAGAAAGGAAGAGACTTTTGGTAGCTGTGAAATCGGGAACTTGTGCAGTTCGACTGTGGATCACTGGATCCTGTTATCTCGTGATCCTGTGACTGCATCTGCAAACCTTGCTCGTTCCATTCCACTGATGATAGATAGCCTTTGGAATGGGGGAGGGGGGGATTACGGAATGATCCTCTTGTGACTTTTATCCACTCTACTGGGAATCTTGGAATATATTCCCGGTGACCTTTTCTTCTTGCATCCAGCAGACTGAGCCCTAGACCGTGTCTGTTCACGGAAAATGATTTCCCGTTCTGATCAATGGGACTTCCTTCCGTTCAGCTCACCGGGGATCCCGCTCCGGTTCACTGACAGCGAGGCTGTGAAATTCATTCCTCGTGGAGCGCAGCTCTTTCGACTTTTCCGTCCAGGGTTTTTGAATGCTGAATATCTGGAATCTTGCTGAATCTTCATCGTTCCCTTGCCTGTTTCCAGGGTCCCTTCGCCTCCAGAGAAGGACCTGTCTCCAGACTGCTCGCTGATGAGAGGGACGTCGAAAAAGGAATGCAAAGGCTCAGAAACTCCCATCATAAAAGCTTTTAAAGAACTTGAAGAAAGGAAGGCGTTGAAAAGCTGGGGCGCTCAGGCGGAGAAGGAAGAGGAGGAGGAGCAAGGGCCGCCGACAAGTAAGAATTTCCCTCCCTCTCATGCGTCGCGCTCTTGGGTTTTGCTGCCGTTCCTCTCTTCCCAACATTAGAGGTTCCTGTTTTGAGGATGGTCCCCGTTGACCCCCGCTGACCCTACAAGAGCTGACCTCCTCTGGAAAATCAAAACTTGGGCTGCCCGTGAGGCTTGCTTTGCCATAAAATTGAGAAGGTGTTCAATATTTATTTTATTTATTTATTAACTAGATTTTTTAGCCGCCCCACTACCAAAAGGTCTCTGGGCGGCATACAACAAGTATTAAAAACTATAAAACAATAAAATTATTAAAACTATAAAATACATTACAGTTAAAACAACATACAGTACCAATTATAGATTATACATCTCTGCTGTTCATGTGTCCAACTGAGTCATCTAGTTATGTGACAGAGACCTTCATGGAAACCTATGTCGATTTCACGAGTGTCCCAACTGTTTAGACCAATGAGGTGCCAACCCTCGTTTGCAGCCCATCCAAGCCCGTATTCACGAAGAAAGAAGGGGTTTTAAAAATAATAATATTTGGGATTGTGAGTCGTCCAGGTTCAGCGTTTACTAAGAGGAAATGGTGTGGTCAGGTTTCATGTACTTAAAGATATAGATACATCCTGCACGGGTTGGTGGGTTGTTAAAATAGGACCTACTGTAGGACCATGATGAGGAATACGGGACAGTATGTATGCCCAGGACCATTACACATCAGCTTCTAAAGTCTTTGAGATACAAGCTGGGGTTTTTTATTATTTATTTATTTATTTCTATAGCTTGTATGCCGCCCACTACTCAAAGGTCTCTGGGAGGCTCACAATCAAAATAAACAATTCAGACAATTATGAGCCCAGAAACTCGACAAATTATAACCGAAGGTAGATTTTATGGAGTTCTCCCCCCAGGAGTGTTTTTTCTAAATAAATCCATCCTTGATGTCATTCAGGATCACTTGTCCTATGGATACTCAACTATATTTTGAGAAGGAAAAAGAAAAGGTCTTTTGAATATGTACAAAAAAGTTTGTAGATGTCCTACCATTAAGCTGTTTGTTTGTTTATTTGTTTGTTTGTTTTACTGCTGACAGTTGTGTGCCTTCTGCATTTCCACTTTTTAGGTACCATGTTTTCTGCTGCATTTTTGTACTCCTTAAAAGTTTTCCCATTGCTTTTGTTTTTGGGGTGAGGAGTGAGGCAAAAAAACCCCACAATCTTTCCTTCTGTGTGCTGTTGCCGATTTCAGAAGCATCCGGCCGGCGTGCCGCTGTCGGATTCGACGAAACAGCTCTCAACACCAGCCGGTCCCCAGAAAAAGGCAAAGACCAGCTTAGGCATAAAAGGTTCAGCTCACCCAACGGCCCGAGGTCCTCATCTCTGCCGCCTACCAACAGGAAATCAAATACTCCCAGTAAGAATTGACGGCAGTTTGTACACGAACGGTTGAGAATGAGAGGAAAAATCGAACATGTCCTTGCATGGTTTCTGTTTCTATGATGCCTGCACTGTCGTAAACACTGTCTTATTTTGTTTGGGGAGGTGTAGACTTTTGGGAGCAATTTTTTGCTTTGGCATAGATTCTGAATTTCCTGAGCCATCTTGAATTTTTAAGAGAAAGTATGATTAGAGCAGCAGTGGAAATACAGGGTGGCGTTCATGGCTGCTTCATCATCCTCACTAGAGCAGGGGAAGGCCGTCTGTAGAGTAAGCCTCTATCCCAGGCATGTCCAAACTTCAGCCCTCCAGATGTTTTGAACCACAACTCCCACAGTCCTTTGCCATTGGAAATACAGACTTGGAATTCTGGGAGTTGTGGTCCAAAACAACAGGAGGGCCGAAGTTTGGACATGCCTGCTCTATCCAGACAGTTCTGACAGGCATCCCTCTTGCAGCCGGTGGGAGCTGCCCCGACCTCTGTGCGGCTGGATTTTTGGGCAGGGTGAGCCTGGTTGTTAATCCCAACCATATACCTGGGCCTTTGACCAGGCATTCCTCTTGGGAAATGAGCCACCCTTCCTTACTGGTCTGGACAGATTCCTGGAGGAAAAATCCATCACAGGTGACAAACCATAATGGAGATGTGTCATCTCCAGGCTTAAAACCGGGGGTACTTCAAGAGCCAGATGCAGGGGAGTGGTATCACGAGACAGATATCTAATCTCGTGGGCTCCCAGACGCATCTGGTGGGGCCACTGTGAGATCCAGGAAGCTGGACTAGATGGGCCTTTGGCCTGATCCAGCAGGGCTCTTCTTATGTTCTTATGAACCATGATGGAGATGTGTCATCTCCCGGCTTAAAACCAGGGTACTTCAAGGACCATATGCAGGGGAGTGGTATCAGGAGACAGAGATCTAGTCTCGTGCGCTCCCAGAGGCATCTGGTGGGGCCACTGTGAGATCCAGGAAGTGGGACTAGATGGGCCTTTGGCCTGATCCAGCAGGGCTCTTCTTATGTTCTTACGTACTGCAAATAATCCCTAAAATGTGTTTCTTTTGGCAGCAAGAAGAGAGATCATGCTGACTCCAGTTGCCGTGACCTACAGCCCCAAACGCTCCCCGAAGGAGAACCTGTCTCCGGGGTTCAGCCACTTACTCAGCCCAAACGAGAACATGGTGACCAGGTAAGGCATCTGTTAACATTGTCTGAAAAGCTGCGGAAGAAGCAGTTCCGTCCTGTTGGCAGCAGGGATATTGCTCTGCTCTTAAATGTCAAGTGAATGTCACAAAAGCTGCAGAGATCATTTTATCCGTGTCAACGGCCACCAAGCAAGTAGACGGCTGTATGGGTTACATGTTGGGGAAAGAGGGATGGCATGTATAGAAATTTGCCAGCCTGGCAAATTTAAAAGAGGTTTAAAGAAGGTCAATATTTTCTTAATTTAAAACTTGGTTTTCCCCGCCTTTCTCCTTGGGAAGGACCCAAGTTGGCTTACAGCCCTGAAGGGAAAATATACGAGGTTTCCTGTTATGAGAAATGGTAACTCTCATCTCGGTGGGATGATGTATGGAGGGGGAGGGAAGCAAACAAACAAGCATCCACCACTATTTCTCTGTCTCTTCCCCCCAAAATACAAAGATTTGACATTCTTCTCGATGACTTGGAAGCCGCTCCTTCACCTGCCTCACGTTGTAGCAGCTCTCGCAAGAAGCTTCAGTTCCGCTCGGCCGAAGAGACAGAAGGTAACTTTTTCGCACAATATGACGGTTCGTTTCTTCTCTGCCCGAAAGGATCATTTCGGCTCATCCTGGGCTGTTCCAGCTGCCTGGATGTGGTGCTGGATTATGAGAGCGGCTGAGCATTTTTTCATTTCTAAGGTTGCCCCGCGGAGTATTAAAAAAGAAGCCCAAGCACCATTTATCCTTGGCTTGCTTCAAAGACACAGGTGCGAATCGATCGTGCCTCTCCGCACCCAGTCCTGCATTAACGCTGGCTCTCCCGCTCAGCTGCCAAGTCCATTGCACTGATAGATTCTTTCTGCTTAGTCCGTGGGGATCCTCACGTACATTCAAATGAGTTCTGCAGACAAAAACACTTCCATGGGACCTACGTCCTTACTGTCTTCAAGTCCCTTTCAAAACCTACCTTTTCCTGTTGGCTTTGGGACATCTGCCAATCGTACAGACCTCCTGGCTGACTGGATCTCCAGAGCTTTCTTGCTTTCCGTTTCCTGGATCTCTTGTTCGACTGTACATTCCTTGGGGAGTATGACTCGCCAACTATGTTCCCGGTAAAATGCCATCGACGGCGCAGCTGTACTCAAGAAATAATGGCACCGACAGGGAAGCCAGATGTGCGTTCTGGGTGAAGCATGCCTTTATTGGTCTAACGATGCCGGGGATTTTGCTCTGTAACAACTCCTCTGTTTTCTGAAGGCCTTGGCTGACTGCCTTGCAGCTCCCACTGCATTCAAATGGGCAAAGGGGCTCTTAAAAAATCAGCGTTTTCCTTCAATCTTGTCCCATATATTTTCTGCACCCCCTCTCCTATCATTTCGCTGTTCAGAAGAGAGCTTCTAATTGGATCCCGTCTTTTGCTTTTTTGTCTTGGGGGTGTGGGGGAACAGAACTGAAGCCCACCAGTCTAGGCAGGGGCGTGAAGACTTCCCCTGGCACCGATCCTGCTCCCACAGGAGCAAAGAAGGGCACAACGGAGCCGGCTTGGGAAGAAGGCAGCTTCGCATGCACAGGTCAGCCCCGCCTGTCTTCAACGGGACTAGCACCTTACGAGGCCGACTCCAGCTACATCTCAAGGATTAAGACGCTGGCTGGAATGGAACGCCTCTTTGATGAGCTGACCTATGAGAAGCAACAGGTAGAAACGGGAGGCTTGACCTTCTCTTCCTCTGTTGCTTAGGAAAGCAGCTCTGTGTTCTGGGAAAAGGCCAGAGCTTGGGAAATTACTTGTACTGTTTTTTTGTTTGTTTCTGTTTTGTTCTGGCTCTAGCTCCTAGAACGGCAGGAGTAAACAGTAAATTTTTTCAAGCTCCAAAATGTATGCCCCCAATACTTGGGGATTACATTAAGAGCCAGTGTGAGGTTTCATCAGAAACTCCATCCTTGTAATTCCAAATCAAGTTGAACCAAACTAGGGTGCCCATCACATGCTAGAACTAGGTGCGTGTTAAAAATCAGGCCCTGTGTGTGTCGAGCCAAATTCCAGTTTTACCTAGGCTCATGTGAGGAAGTCCATGCCTTGACCGTGATCACCCCATGGTCCCTCTACGTTTTTCATTGCCTTTTCTTTGACGCCAGCGTCACGTCTTTTAAATACCAAACTCAGCTGGTGTGTGTTGCCCGGTTTGTGGCCAAACAGGATGCAAGAAAATATCTACGAGAGAGAACCATTTTGGAGGCAGGGGATTTGAAGAGGGATGGTCAGGAGTGGGCAAAGAGGATGCCTTGCCGGAACAACCAGCTGGAATTCTCCAAAGGAGTGTTTATTTAAAAGGCAAATACATACAGTAACGTGCGTTTGTGTATTATTCAAGGTGATAAGTCCCCCAGAATGCGTTTGTGCAACAAAATATCAGATAGGGAATAGAAAGCATTTCTGGACACCTCTTCTAACAGGCCTTGTCAAGGTCCTGTCTTAAGATTTGATGAATGGGAGATAGGAGTCGATTTCCAGGGAGTCGTTTTATTCTCGCTGTTGACACTTTCATCAATTCCCACCCTCTCTCTCTCTCTCTCTCTCTCTCTCTCTCTCTCTCTCTCTCTCTCTCTCTCTCTCTCTCTCTCTCTCTCTCTCTAGATTGAGGCCCAGCTGAGTCGAATACCTTCTACCGGAGGGAGAATGACCCTGCAGGCAAGACACAATCAGGTTTAAAATTATCATTTTGATATAGCTACCAGTGGCGTGTGGGTCGTCCAGCCTTGTGGCAGAACATAAAATAGCAATACGGGGCCACTGCAGCCTCTCCTCCTCACAAGGAAAGTCTTCCATGCGTATTCCTCAATTAGTAGCTGCAGAGTTTGGAGTTTTAGAGCCACGTATGACTGAACCACCCCAAAAGCATACACCAAACCTGTGTGCATTGAGATGCATGCACTGCCCACAACCAAATGAAGTGTCACCCCTGCGCACAGCCCTTGGGACGGTTTGTCAGGAAGAACCTAGCTGACAACTCAACACACGTCCTGTAGTTTGATAGTGCTTCGGTGTCCCGGCTGCATCCTGGCAGGGGTCTTAGAATCCATCCCTTGTTGGGGTATTTTTAGGTAGCTTTACTGCCGTGAGGTCTGGGAGAGTAGGAACAGACAAAAGAAAATATTTTTTTTCACCCGGCGCGTTGTTAGTCTGTGGAACTCCCTGCCACAGGCTGTGGTGGTGGCATCTAGCCTGGATGCCTTCAAAAGGGGATTGGACAGATTTCTGGAGGAAAAATCTGTCACAGGTAACAAATCATGATGGAGATGTGTAATCTCCAGGCTTATAACCGGGGTACTTCAAGGACCAGATGCAGGGGAGTGGTATCAGGAGACAGATACCTAGTCTCGTGCACTCCCAGACACATTTGGTGGGGCCATTGTGAGATACAGGAAGCTGGACTAGATGGGCCTTTGGTCTGATCCACCATGGCTCTTCTTATGTTCTTATGAGACACCAGTTCCCAAAAGATCTGCCCAACTTAACATCTGGGTGAGGAAAGCAGCTGAGTGTCGTTGCTTTAGGGGACTGTGAGGAACCAGAGAAGAAATGACTGACCCCTGAGATTTTGGAGGGTGGGGCCTTGATAAGGAAGGTGTCACCAAATTGCTGCTTATTGCATACTATAGACATTCCTTTAGAAGAGAAGACTGAGCCCCTCACATCCCCCTCAAGTTCTGACACACAAGAGCAACCCTGGTTCCTACACATCACATGGCTGTGCTTTTCTATGTCGGTGGAAGGAAGGCTGATCAAGAAAGCTCGCCAGAGACTGCAGTGTGGGACCCCTCTTTCGTGAGTTTCTCTTTTCCTGTCCTTGAATACATTTTTTTTTTTAATGTTGCTCCGCAGGAAGCCTTAGAAGACCGCTTGGACCGAATTAACCGAGAGCTAGGCTCCATCCGCATGATTCTGAAGAAATACCATGTCTTACGGACCTCGGCGAATATTTGAGGCATCCCTCTTTAAATGTAGATACCCTTTCCTTTGCACTAAAAAAAAGTCTAATAATTATGCACTCGGGAAATGCAAATGTTTTTGTATTTTTTTGTAATGCCCTCCGCCGCCGTTTTGCAATCATGTTGCCCCCCCCCCACACACACACACGGCGTTTTGTATTGAGCCACATATATTTTCAAGACCTATTTTTGTTACGCCTGAAGGAATCAACCTGTGAACTCTGTATTTTGCTACTTTTGAAGAAGTGTTAATAGTCGTCCCCCCCCTCTGAAACAGTGGACAGGAATTCTTTATAAGAACAGAGAAATTCAGAGGCAGCTTCTTTTCAAACAATAATCACGCCGAGTTCAGTTGTGGCACGCAGCTCACCGTTTTTATAGCTCCAGTAGTCTGTCTTGTACAGTAAGTTATGAGGCCTGGGATATTTTATTTATTTATGCTGACCATGACACAGCTCCTTCATACAAAGTGAGCTCCAAGCAAACGCTATACCGCTTGTATTTTAGATGTTACATCCTGTTTCATAAACTCCTTTTGTACCGTCGCAACTCATTGTTTTATTCCCCACCACCACCACCACCACCAAGGCGCAAGTCTTGGGAATACGTCTGTGAAGTCTCGGGAATATTTGTACACGTGCATCTCGAGGAATCAAGAGAAGACCGTTCTCTCTTTTTTAAAAATAGGGTTTTTTATTTTGCATGTTTCTTGCGGAGATACTGATTAAAAGTCTAATTGTATAAAAAAATTAAGTCCTGTGAGTCGTTTTTAAAATCAAACGGGGAACATCTTAGGGATGGGACACTGCGATCTCAGCTTCATGGGGCCACAAATCATGATCGTTATTTATTTATCGTTATTTATTTATTTATTTATTTGAAATAGTTCTAGCCCTCTCTTCTTCCCGAAAGGACCCAAGGCTCTGTACGTGCACTTCCCTCCTTCCGGAGCTGCGTGTGCAAACAGAACCAAATCAAGGAGACTTCCGGAACTCTCTGACTGTGATATATTGCCTGCAGGGTTTTGTCTCACTGGTGTGAGTTCCGTAGCATTTTTAACTTGGCCTCCTTTCTCTCAATAGTAAGCAAGGCACTCTGTGATGTCAGACAATGTATACCGCTCTGCAACTGTAATTCAGAGGCCAACATGCAAGCCAGGATCCAGTCTTATATTTGTAGCGACGGAAGACCCCTGTCAGATAATCCAGGAAGAGGTAATTTGTCTTCTCAAGCAGTTCTCCCAACAAAGATCTCTCTCTCTCTCTCTCTCTCTCTCTCTCTCTCTCTCTCTCTCTCTCTCTCCCCCCACCCCTCTTCCCTGCTCCACCAGTCCTTCGCATAACCCGAAGGTTTATATTGGAGTACACATTGAGGGCCTGGAGTAGGAACTGGCAAACCACTCCAGTATTCCTGCCAAGAAAACTCCATGAACATGGAGTCAAAAAGAGTCAGTCAAGACTGTAATGACACAACACACACACACACACACACACATTGAGGGCATGCAGGAGATGCCCGGGATCTTTTCAGATCTGCCTTTTCTCCTGAAGGCCCAGTTGCGATCCAGAAATCAGAAGACTCTCCTTCCCAGGGCATCATAATCTGAGTTTCTAAGCACAGCTTTTCCCCTTGAAATGATCTTTCCTAGTTTTCCCCTTAAGTCTATGGGAAAATAAGTCCCAGACTTCCCCCCCCCTGAGCTTTTCTTTTTTTCCTTTTCCTTTTCTTTCGTTTTTGCCAATTAAAGACTCCAGGAGGAGCGATTCCAAAATAACGACAGCCATAATCATCTGTTTCTAAACCCCCTACCGAGATCTAATTTCTTCTAATACAACATTCCACTGCAGTAAGTACTGTGTACTTTAAAAACACACACACACACAAAACCCACCCCTCTTCCACGCTGGTGTCAAGTTAAAATTTAATGATGCATAAGTGAGCTTTGTGTTGTAACTCCCACCCCATTATCTGGTGCCCTTTTAATAAGATGGTTTGCAGGCACAAAAGGAGACCAACACATCCCTTAACCTGTAACCTTGAACAGACGGAATAGGGGAGCGAAAATGCCTTACGCCAGCAACTCTGTTTTCTTAATGAGACATACAAAATAATGCAGGGCATGAGTAAAGTGGATAGAGGGACACTCTTCTGCCTCTCACAAAATACCAGAACTAGGGGACATCCACACAGATTGAGGGCTGGGAGAGTAAGAACAGACAAAAGAAAATATTTTTTTCACCCAGCGCGTTGTTAGTCTGTGGAACTCCCTGCCACTGGATATGGTGATGGCATCTGGCCTGGAGGCCTTCAAAAGGGGATGGGACAGATTCCTGGAGGAAAAGCCCATTAAATGGGTGGGGTGCAACTCTGAAGAAATAAAATGAATGAAAATATAATGTTTTCCTGGACGGCAACCTCGTTCGTGAGAGGCAAATGAGCCCCAGTTTGGGAAAAGCTTATGCCAAATCACAACTGCTGGCACTAGCCAGAGAAATCTCATTAAGTCCGCAGGTCTCTCGGGCATCACCAGACAGCTTTTCTGAGGGCTTTTCGCTGCCTTTGATGCACCGGGATTGGACGGGGGTGGTGTGTCGGGGCAAGCAGCAAGGACTCACAAAATACTAGAACTGGGGGACATCTACTGAAATTGAAGGCTGGGAGACTAAGAACAGACAAAAGAAAATATTTTTTTTTTACCCAGCATGTTGTTAGTCTGTAGAACTCCCTACCACAGGATGGGGTGATGGCATCTGGCCTGGATGCCTTCCAGAGGGGGTTGGACAGATTCCTGGAGGAAAAGTCCATCCCAGGTGACAAACCATGATGGAGCTGTGTCATCTCCAGGCTTAAAACCAGGGTCCTTCAAGGACCAGAGGCAGGGGGAGTGGGATCAGGAGACAGAGATCTAGTCTCGTGCGCTCCCAGAGGGCATCTGGTGGGGGCCACTTGTGAGATCCAGGACGCTGGACGAGATGGGCCTTTGTCCTGATCTAGCAGGGCTCTTCTTAGGTTCTTAGGTCTCTCGGGCATCGCTGGACCGCTTTTCGGAGCCCGGGGGGGGGGACCTTTTGTCGCCTTTGCACCATGCACCGGGATGGGTGGAGTGGGGCAAGCAGCCAGGACTCCTGTGTTACCTGGAAGACAGCGCCGTTTGCCTTGGACCGGGCTGCCGTTCCCCAAGGCGGCCAGCGGGAGGCGCTCGCGGGACGCTCTCTCGCTGCATACCCAGCGGCGGCCAGCGGTACTACAACAGCAGCAGCCTCCGCAGCAGCAGCAGCAGCAGCAGCCTTAGCAGTGCGGGAATGCGCGCCCAGCCGCCGAAGGAAGAAGCCCCGGGAGCTTCCCGCGCCCGCGCCTTGCCCAGGGGTGCCCAGCCGGTCTCGCCTGGACGGGAGCCCCGGCGTGGGCAAGGAAGGCTCGGCGGGACGACGAGGGGGCCCCGGAGGCGCCCGGCCCTCCGGCAGCAGCGGGAACTGATCGGTTGATCCCTTTGTCCTTCTTGCAGAAGGGAGAGGAGGAGGAGGAGGCAAGCTTGCTTTTTTTGCATGGAGCCGGTGCGGGCGAGCAGGAGCAGGAGCAGCAGACCCCGTTCTTGCCTGCCCGGGGGATCGCCTTGCTCGTAAGGAGGAGGAAGAGGAGGAGGAGGAGGAGGAGGAGGAGGAAGAAGAAGAAGACGCGGGATCCCCGGCCCCGCCGGCCGGGAAGAGACCATGCCCCGCGGCGGAGGTGAGTCCCTCTGCCCGGGAGGAGGTGGGCTCCTCCGGCAGGGTAAGGAGATTCCCAGCAGAGAGGATCGGGACCCTCCAGGGTGGGGAATTGCTCTTTGGAAGGAGGCTTGGACGTGGGAACGAAGTCTTCTCTCTCCCCCCCCCTCTCGCTCGGTTGCCGTTCTTCTTTCCACCGGGGACACGCGTTTGGACCCGCGGCTTCGGCGTTCTCACGTGACGTTGCCTAACTCACCCACCCGCGGGGCCTTTGGGGAAGCGAGCCCGAGGGCCTGCCCGGAACAGGGGGTTTAGTTTGCTGGGTTCCCCCCCCCTTCTAGAACCCCGGGAGGCTACCCTTTCTTGGGCTTGCATCCTTCTAGGATGGGTGCCAGCAGAGATGGGTTTGACCCAAGAGACTGGGTCGTGGGTACCATTGGATGGGCATCAAATCCACCGTTTCTGCCCAGGGAGCATCTCCCGCTTGGGGCCACTATAGGAGGGAGTTTCCCCATCCAGGTGGGAAGACTCCACCTGACCCTTCTTTGCAGAGCATCCTAAAAAGTGCCCGCCGTTAAGTGGCAACCGATTTTTCAGGGGTGCCCCAAGAAGACCCCGGCGAACACACGTCGGGAGTCGTGTCTGCACTCCCAGTTATGAGACTGGGTCTCGGGTGGATCCCAAATTGTGAGGAGGGAATCTGGAGCCCGATTCTTGCATCATACGGCCTGGGATGCCCCCATGGGTACCATTCAACCCACATGGCGGAGAAGCGCACGGATCCCTGTTTTTTGCTCCACCAAGAAAGGCGGGCCGAGGTGCATGGAGGTTTGATACCAGTGACTATTTAGAGTTTTCTGCCCTCCTTGCAGAAAAGCACACTTCCCCCAGGCAAGTTTTTTTTTTACAGTCAGGCGATTGTTCCTGGCCTGGACACACATGCCAGCTTGCATGGTGGAGGAGTAACTTTTCCCTTCATCCTTGCTAGCCCAGGGTGATGGAGCTTGTTGTCAGACACAGGTGGAGGAAACCGCCTTAGCTGCGGGCTTTCCCCCAATATTTCCTGGTCCGGGCTGCTTTGGGTCTTTTTCTTAGAAAATAGCCTCTCCATCATTTGGTACCTGGACACACCGGTGGTTCGTTGATCTCTCGTCCTCCTTCATGTCTTCGCCTCTGGTTGTGTGTGAACGGGACGTAGCATGAACATTTCCACCCCCCCACCCCCCACCCCGGTCAGGGCGAGCCCTGCTTTGGAGCGCTGCATGCCGGGAGTGGAGTAGGGAAGGTTTTGGGGGATGAACAGAGAAGAAAATAAAATATGTGCCTCATTGATGCACGGAGAGGCTCCGCTTTTAGGTGCGATGCGCTTGACCAGGGGAAAAGAGGAATTTGCTTCCCTGCCTCAGGCGGCAAAATATGTTGGGCCGACCCCCTTGCCTGTTTTCATGCAGGCGGGTTGCCTCCATCCATTTAAATAAGGACTGTGGGCTTGTGTTAAATAGCCATGTTAAGCTGGCAGCAGGGGGGGTGGGGTGGGGGTTATTTATTTATTTATTTATTTGTAATATTGCTACTTCTACTGCAAAGCCCTAATGTTGTGGCGTTGTGAAGCCGGTCAGATTTATTTCACGGTGAGGTTTGGTGGATCGTGACCCACTGCTTCGCAGACGCCACATTCAGGTCTCATGTATGGTCTTAACGAAGTTGTAATGTAATGGGGGAGCTAGATGCCGCAAAACCAACAGGGCAAAGTGATGGGGCGTGGTGCGAGGAATGTAAGCCTCCACCCCACAAAGAGTAGGGTTGGAGGAGATTTAAAATATATTGGGAGAGAGGGCTGTCAATCCCCCTGTTCTCATTTCATACAAATTCAGCATTATGGGATGTGCTTTTTTTTAAACCCACAGGGTGTGCACCTCAAAGCCTTTGGCTGCAAGGAAAACTGTCGGTGCTTTCTCTATTGCATCCCCCCTCCCCGCAAGGACCAGGAGAGACTCTCTCGACCTGGGCGGACATCCCAAAATAACATTCCCCCCCCCCCCCTTAGGAAGAGGATGCTCTAAGTATCTGGGTCAGGTGGGTGGGTATTAACTGTGTTGCTTTAATGTCATGTTGACTATTAATGTCTATTAATGTTGTTCTATTAGTCCCTCGATTCCTTGTTCTCAAATACCTGAACCTGTCTTAATTGTATACTAGACTGTATATTATCCCTCATGACTGTAAGCCGCCTTACAGGATAAAGGCTGGGTAAAAATACTCTGAAATAAAATAAATAATAAATATTTCCTCCGGCGACAGTATTTTGGGTGGCAGTGAGAAGGTTTATCTTTTAGGAAACAGCACCGACGAGTTGCCTCCAGGTTATGAGGGAACCCTGACTAGTTCTTGCGGATAGCATGAGAAATGGGGCAGAAGAAGCACCTTCTCCTGGGCGTGAGTGGGGGGGGTGCCTCTCTTTCGCTCCTTTCCTTTTCCAGCACAAAATAAGACGGCCTCCTCCTGTGGAACGGGCTTTTTGTAGGCCGGTTGGTTTGTTTGTTTGTTTGTTTGTTTGTTTGTTTATTTATTTATTTATTTATTTATTTATTTATTTATTTAGCTTCCATGCCGCCCACTACCCAAAGGTCTCTGTGCGGCTCACAATCAAAATAAAACAATTCTGACAATTAAAACATCAAATTGCAATAAAAATTAAAACAATAAAACAGTTAATGGAGTGCAGCTAAGCCAATGAAAGGCCACAAAAGCAAATATTTCTGCTAGGGTCCCACAATTGTTTTTTTATCCCCACATTGGTTGCTGAATCTCACTCAGAGCTAAAAGAATGGTGGCTAGAGAAGAGAAGTTGAGTCTATATCAGGCATATAGACCAGTGGTTCTCAACTGATGGGTCCCCAGATGTTTCTGGACTGCAGCTCCCAGAAGCCTCCACCCCTCACTGTGCTGGAAGGGGTTTCTGGGAGTTGCAGTCCAGGAACATCTGGGGACCCACTGGTGGAGAACCACTGATCTAGACCCTCCTTGTCGCCTCTTGCGTGCAGAATCCACCTCTTTCATTCCTGTTTGCCTCGGTGCATAGGTTGCCTTGCATGATGTTGGCTTAAGAACTACCTTTATTTTGATTTTTGCCTCTCTTTCTGCAAAGTTGGTAATGCTTGAAACCTTTCCCATGAGGGAAACGGAAAGGGGATTTCAGGAAGGGGTATTTCAAGTCGGAGGGGCCCTTCTCCTCCGGTTTTGAGCTTACATGTTTGCCTTCGTTGCTGGAGCCGGCTGGATTTCTTATTAATGGAAACGAAAGGAACAGCCCCGGGTGTGTTGCTAAGAAACCTTCCTCTCCAAGGTTACTGGTCCACCAGTTCTTGTGTTAATTATATGAATTTTTTTATTTTATTTGAATTTTTTTTTACCCCCACCTTTCTCCTTGGAAAAGGACCCAAGGTGGCTTACAAAAATGAGGGACAATATACAGTCCAGAACATCTTAAGACATATTCAAACTTAAGAACAGGGAGTTTGAAGAGGCACCTTAGAAAATTAAAAGGTAACATTAGAGCTATAAAGAGCACGCAAGAAGAAGAAAATCCATTATTAATGGCAATTTCTGTCTCTCCGTGTGTGTGTTTTACTATCTCTCAAGAGACATTTATATTTATCTATTTTTAAGAACAGTCATTTGTACCATTGTTCAGTTCCATTCTTCAGTTCAGGTTAAGAAATAAGCGCTCAAAATTAAATTTAAAATAGCAAAACAAAAATAAATGTGGTAACCTTTAAGACAGTTGTGCAAGCAAGTTGACACAACTTGGCAGTTTAAAAATGTGTTAAAATGGGTGAAAGACACAAAACAAATTAAATAAAAACCAAACTGGAGTCCTGTTAGCTGGTTTAGTTTGCACTCATTATGGTTTCAAGAGCCCATAACTAACTTTTTAATTAAACACTCTCCTGATGTGACCAAGTACGTGACTAAAGCTGTCTTCAGTGTCATAAATGTTTTTTGGATTTTTTAATTTTCTGGCAACATTCCCTTAATGTTCCATGGTTGCTTCTGCTGCTGCTTTGAATGTCAACCAGGAACAGCTGCTGATTTTTCCCCTTATCCCCCCCCAAAGAAAAAATCTAATTATTTTTTTCACTCTAACTGAGTAGAAGAATTGAGGATTGGCGTTGCAAAGAGCCAAGTCAGAAAGACACATGGAGCTAAGGCTTAATTGAGGAGAAACCCTGTAGGTTTGTTACCCAGAGGTTAAGTATCATTGCATACATTTTATTAAGTCTTCACATAGCTGTTTCTCCTTTGTTTAAGGGGAAAAAATAGGGAAAAAACTATCCCCCCCAAAAGATGGAGGTCTGTGAGCACATGGGTTTCCTCACCCCCTCCCTTTTATCCCCCTCACTCACACACTTTTCCAATTTTATTTTGGGTTCTGTTTGTATGTGTGCCTCTCTCAGCCGTAAACGTTTAAATTGTGACATATTGCTTAATTTTAGGCTAAGGGGGTAATATGTTCTTTCTACAGTGAGGAAAAGTTCAATACAGTATTCTATTGTCCATGTTATGCTATTGTCCATGTTATTTTAATTATTTTTAGTACCTTTATATTAGTATTATTATGGTTATTGGTATTTATTCTATTTTGTTTCTCCCCCCCCCCTTTCTGTATTTGTATTGTGATGGGGATGCCTTGGGTTTGTAGCTATGGGTAGTTGCTATTATGTGTAACATGCTGTGTACACTGTCCAGAGTCCCTTTGGGAAAATCAGGCGGTCAATAAGTCTAAAAACAAACAAACAAATGATAAACGAAGACGTTTGTGCAAGAAACGGGAGAGAGACGTTTGCCCCGGAAGCTTCTTTTTTGGGGGGGCTCTTGACCGGTTCATGAAGGAGCCCGTCGGCCATTTTGAACCCCCCCCCTAATCTCCGCCATTGAGAACTCGCTAATGAGGAGAGGGGAGGCTCTCCTGCTTCCTCAAAGCCCCTCCTCAGATTTTATCATCATTTGATTTATTCTCATTCCCAACAGTCAACATTGTGTTTTGTGCGATATCCTCCATTTCCCCCTTATCTCCCTCCATCTCAGTGCCGGCCCGACCGTTGGGCAGGGTGGCTCAGTTGCCTCAGGCGGCAGGGACTGGGGGGGGCGGCGGCGCCAACATGGAAGGCATTTTGTGAACAAGATGGTGGCCCTCGGTCAGAGTGGGGAGCCATTGTTGAAGTTAATAGCCGAGTGTTGGCGAATAGGTGGCCGCCTGCCTGAGGAAAAGGGTGTGAGGAGAGGCGCCATTTTGTCATTCCCCTCAGGTGTCCAACTGGAGGGTGAATTTAATTTAAATTGGGATTTATGTTTAATCAGGTTTTTGTGTATTCTTTTGTTTTTGTGCGGCGCGTTGGGGGGAGAATTTAATTTTTTTTAAAATCAATTTTTAAAAATTTAAAGCATAATTTAAATTGATTTCCCTCCTTCAAATCATTGTTGTTGTTTTTCTTAAATCTACCCTGGCAAAATCTCTTGAGCTAGCCCTGTGGCAGCCATTTTTGGCTCATTGAAGGCAGATCACCTGATAATATGAGCGACAAGTTTGTTCTTTTGGTGAAGCAGTTTATAAAAAACCATTTTTTAAAGTCCCTGCTTGGTACAGCTAAAATGTGTGTTTTTTTTAAATGATAGAGAGAGAGAGAGAGACTGAGGGAATGGGTGAATTTATGAGCGCCTGGCTGAGCTCTTCTGTTTCTGGTTTGATGAGTCATTAAGCTTTACGGAGAAAATTATACTATTGCATTATTTAGTTCCTTTTCTGCTTGCTTTGGTGCCTCCTCCCTGCCCTGACTGAGACCTTGGGCGTTGTGCAGTCAGAAAGTTGCGTTGGTCACCCATTTTTGGATGTTAGCGTTGAATATTCATTTGTTAATGTTAAGTACTGGAAATTTGGTGATGAATTCATTGTTCCTAACATGGGATGACGGCAAAGAGGCAGAAAAGTTACTAATGGTAGGAAAAGAGGAGAGCATCAGGAAAAGAGAAGGGCCAAAATGTGAGATGAATTGACTCCCTTAAAAGGAAGCCACAATCTTGAGCATAATGGAAGTGAGAAGATGGTTTTTAGGGAGGCATTTGGCGACCTTTTAACTTAATTTAATTTATCCACTGGTGTTTTGTTTTTCCCCCGCCCTCGTGATGCCTTTTAATGAGGGTTTTCCCTCCTATTCTCCTGGCTTTATTCCTTTTTTCCCTTTTTTTTCTTTTGCATTGCATTGTTGATTTTAACAACCGCCCAGAGTTCCGCTGGAAGATGGGCGGTATAGAAATAAAATAAAATAAAATAAATAAATAAATAAATAAATCTATTGAGGACAGGAGATTTTGTAGATAATTAATAAAGTTGCCATAAGTTGGAAGCAACTTGAATGGGCATAGCAATAGCAAACGTGAAGAGATGAACCTATTTTTTTAACATTTTGTACAAAATGGCTGCCTTGGGAACCACCTGCTACTTGAGGAAGTGTTGGGAGCTATGCAGGTCAGTCTCTTTTAGATTTCCCTCCCTTTAGGAACTCGCTTGGTTGTTCAAGACCAGGAATTCCCAGCCTCGGGTAACCCAGGTTTCCTGGACTGGTACTCCCAGAAACCCTGGCCAGCGCACCTGATGAAGGCTTTTGGGCATCGTAGTCCGAGAACACCTGGCTTTACCCAAGGATGGGAAGGGCTGCTTCAGACTTCTCAGGCTGCGGTCCAGAGATCAGGCTGAACAATGTGATGCTCTAAGAGATGACCTCCCTTTTGAAGTTTTGCTTCCTGCCGTGTTTGGACAGCTGCGCTCGGAAAATCGCAGGGACGTCACAAGAAGCATTTGCAACAACAGCTTTCGGGAGCCTGTCGTGCCGCCAGCGTTGGAGAGGACTCAGTGCAAAAGCTGGTTCGCTTTTGCCCAGGGTGCTGGTCCACAGAGCGTAGGAAGGCTCCCCTGGTACCTGTGAATTGTGAGTTTTGCACGTGCCAAATCGCCTTGCCGTGTCTTCTATTATTACTTGTTCTGCAATTGTTACGATTTTTAAATGAATGCATGTGGACCCATCTCTTAGCCCAGGCATGTCCAGCCTTCGGCCCTCCTGATGTTTTGGACCACAATTCCCAGAATTCTAAGCTTAGATTGCCAATGACAAAGGACAGTGGGAGTTGCTGTCCAAAACATCTGGAAGGCCGAAGTTTGGACATGCCTGTCTTAGCCAAAACATCCCAGATTGGCTTGTAAGTCGGTTTGTCTGGTGCAGTGGTGGCGAACCTTCGGCACTCCAGATGCTTTGGACCCCAACGCCCAAGATTCCGAGCCTAGATTGCCAATGACAAAAGGACTGTGGGAGTTGTAGTCCGAAACATCTGGAGTGCCAAAGGTTCGCCACCGCTGGTCTAGTGTCTGGGGATGTTGGTAGGTCTGTGGCAGACGAACAGATTTGGAGAAAGAGGTCCTTTGTATTTTGGGTGTAGGTAACTGTCGGCGATAAAGTTCATCTGGAAGAGAAAGAGGGGTTTTATTTCCAAGTCCAGAGTCCTGCTTGGTATGCAAATGGAGAGCTTGCTGTCCGAGAAGGACCTTCTATGTGCCATCATCCTCATTTCCCCTTGCCTTAAACTGGATTATAGCACTAGGAGGCTCTTTCTTTGCCTCCTGACTGCTCTTTGCTCTTCCTTGGGGAAGCTCAAAGCCTCTGGCAAGGAGCAGGGAGGATTTGCAAGTCATTAGGTGCCCTTTAAAACCTCAGGTTGGGTCACAAGGTCCTTTTAATTCCATTATGGGCCCGAACAAAGAGTAATGGGGAGACTTGGCTGCGGTTTCATAGGACGGGCTTCGCCAAGCCCCCAGGTCAGCTTTCAGTCCTGCGCCTTTCAAAACGAGTTAGTCATCGCTTGGAAAAAAAATCTGGTTTTGGGCTTCTGGCCTGCTGGTGAGTCACCCGCTGGTCGCTGGTCGGATGATTTATGAGGCTGCTGATGAGTGAGGATTTCTTTGGCCAGCTTGGTAGCTTCTGCCTAGACTTTCCAGGCTGGGGGTTGAGAAGAGGAGATGGGGGCTTACTCTTCTCCATCGCCCCTTGTCACCTCCAGTTGCAGAAGCTGTTCTTAAGTGCTAGGGTCAGGAGGCAGAGGGGAGGGTGTCCGCTTGTCTATCGGACTGAAATTTAAGGTATTGACTCTTGGAAAAAAGCTGCCCAGTGCCCGCTGTAATTCGGCATGACTCAGTGTTTCGAACTGGCCGCTGATAAGCAGGTGCTTTGGCTATGGCGTTCTGGTTCGACCGCTCAGCTACTTCCAGTGCCAGCGAGTTATCAGAATAGGTTTGCCCGGTCATGTTTGATAGGCTGTTCCAAGGACATTAGTCTGGGTTTTTTAGGGTTCTGAAAAGGAGGAAGGAACCCTCCAGAGCCTTCCAGTTCTCCCGTGGAAGTAAGCCTATATTTTTTTTTTGACACAGCAAAATAGAACAGAAAAGCTATTGTCCTTCAGCTCTCCAAGGGAGAGCTTGAGAGCGATTCCCTGGGAGGCTTTGACATTTGCAGCAGCAAATTAAAATACTCATTTAAAATAACAATAATAACAATAAAAGGAATGCAAACTAAATAATGGGCCATTCCCTGCCATTAAAGGGCACCTGGAAGAGGCCTGCTGGACCCTGCCAGGTGAAAGGACCCTTTCTGTAAATGCCGCTTTGCCCTTTCTGAAAGCTCTCGCCATTTAATTGAGACATTTTAGCCTCCAGGAGAAAAAAATGCTGGGCTCCCTGCTTCACTTTTTAGGAGCTGGTTCTTCAGAGGTTTGAAAGGAGTGTGAGAGAGAACCGGTCCCTGGACTGGTTGGTCATTTGCCCAGCAGTCAAATTCAGACAGACCCCTGCCAACTTCAGGCTTGCTCCTGGGAAGTTGCTGCCCTATCCGTTTCCCAGAAATTGTTGCCAGCAGAGGACATGAAGCCACCAGCTTGAGTGAGTCTTGAACGGATCAGGAGCCTCTCTGTGTGTGAAGTGGGTAGAAATAGCCCTGGTTGTAGGGCACGGAACCATATAACCCTTCAAAAGTGCTTCTGGAACTAGCCAGAAAGCAGCAGCTTCTGAATCTGTTAGGTACGTATTTATCGGCGATGTTTATATCCCAGCTCTTCAGCAGATGAGTTCAAGGTGACATCCATGGTTTTTCTCATCCTTGCTTTTTCCTGGCTACCTTGATGATTCCTGGGTGATTGGGAATAAGCACCTGGATACCACCACCACCACCACCTCAGATGCTCCTTTTCACTGCGCTAACCATCACTCAAGAAACCATTCAAGTTTGTCAATCCAAGTTTAGCTTTCCAGTGAAACTCTCTGCCCAAATCTTGCCGCTTCGGTTTCTCCTTTCTACTCTTGGGGCAGAAACGCTTAGACCTCCCGGTGGATGATCGGAGAATGTTCACACCTAGAAAAGAAAATGCATTGGAAACCCATCGGGAGATTCTTCATGCATTTGGTGGGGCCACTGTGAGATCCAGGAAGCTGGACTAGATGGGCCTTTGGCCTGATCCAGCAGGGCTCTTCTTATGTTTTATGGGACCACCTTGGGCTGCTGAGGCCAAAGTCCAACACGTGTTGGCCGTGAGGGTGCAGGGTTGGCGGGAGAAACTTTGCCTGCTGAACTTCTGCCCGGCGTTAAGTGCCAAGGCCCTTGTCCAGGAAGAAAGGGCTGACACACTGAGGAACTCAGGAAGGATGCTGAAGGCTGTATGGGTCCACCAAGTAGGAGGCTGGTATTAGTGTTGGAGAACAATTCAATCCCTCATCCTTGGCCAGAACTGTGGCATAAGAACTGCTGGATAGCTCAGTGTTTTTATATATCTAGCTACTGAGCCAGAGTTTGGGTTCCTTGCAGCTCTGCAGTTGTATGATGATGGTGATGATTCCCAAAACAGATGTACAGTACTGCTTTGGACATTTTTTTCTGCCCCTCAAATACCATCCTAAAGAATCTCTTTTCTTATCTTTTCATTTTAGAAAGAACTGAAATGCGGAATTGGTTTCTGTCTGTGTGGGCGGCTTAGTTACCTTAATGTAACTTTGTCATTTCATCTTCCCTCTTCCTGCCTCACTTCGTATAAATAGACTCCGCTTTGTATTTCTGGCAGATGAAGTTGGAATCCAAATATTTTGCTTTCTTATACTTGTCTCTCAGTCTGACAACTGATAGTAGGCGTCTCAATTGCTGTGATTACTGTTAATTGTTTTTTCTTTTAAATAATGTCACTGGAGTAGGTTATTGCCTTTGATTTTGGACTGGATCCAATTTTAGTCCCAACTAGAGCAATTCTAATGCATCAAACTTATTTGTGACCAGAAATAAATAAATTGAATTTATACAGCATGTGACGAGAAAATCCCATTTGCTTCATTGGGACTAAAACTGGAATTTTAATTTTTCTTTCAAACATTGGCTGATATGTTTCTTAATAGCCTTCTCCTGCAAACGATGATTCCGTGCAGAATCTTTGCATTTCTTGTGCTTACGTCTGTTCCTTAAGTACATCTGGATACGCATGCATATATGATGTCCACATACGCACATTTCTAAATAGCAGATGTTTATTTAACTGGCTACCGTTGTTGAGTTGCAGTGCTTATTTGGTTAAGCCTGATTAACCTTGATGTTTACCTCTCCCGCGTTGACTTAAGATAGTTGTGTGTCTTGCATTTTCTTTGTTGGCAGAGATGGATAAGAGGTTTAAAAGCTGCTTTGGCAAATGAACCCGCTGCGCTAACTCGCTCTGAGATCTGCTTATGGAGTATTTACGTAATGGTGGAATTTCTGTCTTTCTTTGTTAGGTGAAAAAAACCCACATCAAAGGGAGGATATGTATTCCATCTTGGTAAACAACTTGTGTCATCTCAGAGTGCTATTCATGCCTACCTAGGCCCCTCTTGATCACAGCGAGCTAGATATGACAGAGAAGGGAAAATAAAAGAGGAAGGAAGACGAAATTAAGCACAGATTGGGCCCAGTTTGAAGGGGTGAGGCTTCTATGAGGGTTGGAAAACATGTACCCCCTGTGTTTCCTTGAAAATAAGACAGTGTCTGATATTAATTTGTGCTAGGTCTTATTTTCAGGGGATGTCTTATTTGTCCATGAAGAAAAATACGGTACAAAGTTATCTTATTATGTGCTATTTTTGGGGGATGCCTTATATTTCAGTGTGGGGCAAAACTGAAAGTAGGTCTTATTTTCAGGGGATGTCTTATTTGTCCATGAAGAAAAATACGGGACACATTTATTGTTATCTTATTATGGGGAGGCCTTATTTTTGGGGGGGCTTATTTTTCAGTGTGAGGCAAACTGAAAGTAGGTCTTATTTTCGGGGGATGTCTTATTTTCGGGGAAACAGGGTAGGGTTCTACAGATGGAAGTCTTGGGTCTGGCCGTAGCAGCAGAGATAACGGGGGAGATAGAATCGAGGAGAGTAGAAACGAAACTAAAGGCCAAGATCAGGATTTAAAGAGCAGACTCCTATGGTTAGGGAGAGATGGAATTATTACTGACATAATAGATGCAAAACTGGAATCGCCTACCTGGAATCCCCTACCTGCTCACCGTGGCCACAGGGTGGATTGTGGAATCTCTAGTCCTGAAACAGTGGTGGCAAACTTTTGGCACTCCACATGTTTTGGACCACAACTCCCAGAATTCTAAGCCTGTATTGCCAATGTCAAAGGACTGTGGAAGTTGTGGTCCAAAACATCTGGAGTGCCAAAGGTTTGCCACCGTTGTCCTAAGCGGTGCCTTTGCCGAGCTCTGAATGCATGTGTTGAAAGTGCTTCGGATACTGTGCTTTTCAAATGAACAATGTGTACGTATCCTCTTTAAGAACACGATTTTAAAGATGACATCATGTTCTGGCAGAACTGTATGCCTGTTTGAACTCAAAGGTAATCTGCCAGGCATATTCCTAATCCACGTTGCCACATGTGTGATTTATTGCAGAAGGGTAATTTAGGTTTTTATTTTTCAGATTCCCTTCCTTTTTGCCCACCCCACCCCATTTCATGAATTAAGCTTAAGTGTAGGGTGTCCCAGCATGTATTAAACCAGTCTAGTTAAAGTATTGTCCATTTTCTAGAAAATGTGTAATTCACATTTTTGCCTTTTATATTCAACCAACGATGGTTGTATTTTTCAAAATGTGTCATGAAATATAGCGGTTTTGTACTGTGTGGTTGCCACAGTCTGTAGGTTCTTAAAAAATAGCAGTGGCATCATGGTACCTATAGTAAGCAATATTGGTTGTATTGAACAGAGCACCTCATTTCTAGTTCCCAAAAATAATGTTTTCCTGCTGTGTCCCTCAATCACCCTTTATTGCTTACTTACAAAGTCCATTGCTTCCAGCAAGTTTATTGGGTGCTTAGTCAACCAAATTTGCAATGAAATCCTTTTCTGTGCAGATGGATGTTTACCTCTAAAGATAACGAATTGCTGTTTTTTTCTTTTCCCTTTCACAAACCAAACAGCTCAGATTCTTTTGAAATCTTGGCCCATTTAACTTTATTATAGCCTTAACAGACAGGAAAGCCACACCTCTTCCAGCTTGTCTTTTAAGGTCCATTAAACATTCAAAGCTTGCTGAGAAGGAAAAGTTAATATCCTTCCTCATTCTAATTAATTCCGGACCAAGTTATACTCACAGATTGTGGAATTCGCTGCCCTAGCCGTGGCGTGCTTAGAGAATGAAGACAACTCTGAAATAATGGGCTTCTTTTTCTGTCACTTCCTTCCTTTCTTTTGGCCGGCACTTAGATGTCAACTTTGTTTTTCATTAGACCAGCTCAGACTTTGAAGTTATGAAGCGCAACTTAGGAAGGTACATATTTAGATTGCTTAGTGCTAGCCTGTTATAACAACGGATGCCAAGGGCGACCGTTGGGAGATTCCATCGTAGATATGGCTTTTCTCTGATTGTGTCCCATGGTTTAGATCTGGGCAATGTTTCCTAGATATAAATTGGGGTGGGCAACGAGAGAGCCTTCAGATGATGTTGAGTTGCCTCTTTCAACATCATCTGGAGAGAGCCTCCAGATGATGTTGAGTTGCCTCTTTCAACATCATCTGGAGAGAGCCTCCAGATGATGTTGAGTTGCCTCTTTCAACATCATCTGGAGAGAGCCTCCAGATGATGTTGAGTTGCCTTACTCAGCACAGCCGGTGGAGAAAGAGGATCGGGATTAACAGCCCAGCAGTATCCACATTGCTGACGTAGATCTCATCATCTTAAGTGAGCCGAGCTGAACAGGTCTCTGTGAGTTGCGTCTCATACTGCCCTGAGGCCATTAAAAAACCATTGTCTGTTCAGCAGACAAAGGACCTTGACCCAAGTTGGCCATTTGGGGACTGAGGTGAAAACCACCGCGAGTGGAGAGATGGAGAACTTTGAAAACTTGAATGAGAGGGAAGGAGATGAAGGGAAGGAGCGCGCGAGGGCAGTCAGGACTCTCCCCCCCACCCCTGTGCCGCTCCTCGTCTCCTACCTTCCCCTGCCATTAAATTTCTATGAGGTAGAGAGGCCACGATGACTCAGAGCTTGGAGCTCGTTAAAAATCCCCGAGGTGTTGCTTTGGCCCGTCTACTGTCACGTATCCAATTTCCAACATGGGGAGGGGGGGGAATAATGTCTGCCAAGTCTTCCGGGCGAAGTCCTGTCCAAAAGCCTCTGCAGCTGCCTCTTTTTTTTATTTGCCCAGGATGGATTCGTGTCGTGTGCCGTGCTGGGAAGCTGGAAGGGCCCTCCCTGTGCTCCCGGTTTCCTGCCAGCTTGCTTGCTAAGCCCATGTTGGTTTGGTTTCCTTCTAGGATTTTTTGATGTTCAGGGACTGGTGCCGACCACCCTCCGAGATGCCGCCTTGATTCTCTTTAACGCATAGACACATATCGGGGGGGGGGTTCTCTGGTGCCCCCAAGGTAAGCTCTGGTGTTTTATGCCTGGGCATCTCTCAAGAGGGTCCCTCTACGCTGAAGGTTCGGAGTTCACGCCAGCACATTTATCCTTCCCCGTCTGATTTCTAGTGGTGCCGTATTAATAAGTGGATGTTCTTTGCCTCCCTTCGGAAGGGAAGGCAGGGGAACTGTGCATCCAGGCAATTAAAGTCCTACCACTAGGAAATGTGGAATTCTGTGCTTATCAACGTAGAGAAGCGAACAAATGTGTTTCTCGTGACTCGTGATGGTTTTGCTGATCGCAGGGAGGAATGAGTTTACATAAGTCTTAGCAGGCCTGGTCTCAGATCCTTAAATGTGCCATTTAGCCTCTAGTTTTTGAGATTTCGGTAGGCCTTCAAGGGGCTTTTCCAAGTCTGCATTTTTATTATTGTGCAGATTTGTGTGTGTGTGTGTGTGTGTGTGTGTCTATCTATCTATCTATCTATCTATCTATCTATCTATCTATCTATCTATCTATCTATCTATCTATCTATACAGCCTGAAAATATGCAGTGTTACAGGAGTGCACATTCTGTGCACATAATCTATTTGTGCTAGCAAAAAAAAAGAACGGTGCAAAGTGTGTTCGTTATGCAAATAAGGTAAATCTATGGGTGTCCCTCTTTTGCACATTTCGTTTTTATACACGAGGCTTGCCTGTTCAGGTCGCTGGGGTGGGGAACCAATTCCTCCGCCTCCTCGCCCCCCCCAAAATAGAACTCGGCCATGTACAGAAACCTTGCTTCTTTGTCAAGGAAAATTCCACTCCTTGTAACTTTTATGCAGAATTTGGGAATGCAGGTATTACTTCTTTAAGCCCTGTTTCTTAGCCTCAGTGCACACACACACACACACACACACACACACACACACACACACACACACACACACACACACACACACACACCACTGAGAGGTACTGGAAGCAATTTCCCATGGTGGAGCTCCACCCCATCCCTAGGTATGCTGCCCAAACATAGCCGGACTTTGTGTGATCGTTCGCCAACTTGGTGTTGTCCCTCACTTGGGTGCTGGCACATAGTGGGCGTTTAAAAGAATCTCTGACGTACAGTGACCGTTTGGTGCCGGGGCCAGTGGTCTGGTCTCGTTTGGTTTCGGGAGTTCAACAAGGGCCAGGCGAGGTTTGTACTTGAATGGTGGTGGCGAACCTAGACTCGAGCATCTTGGAAAAGGAAATATGCCTTCATCCTGGAGAGCTCCAGTCAGTCAGTGCTGACAAGATTGGGTTAAATGAGTCAATGTCTTCTCATGTAAATGGTGCTTCCCTTTGCTCTAGATATACAGATGTTTAAAAGTCTCTTCAGAAGGTTTCTTGGTGGTGCTTCCCTTCGGCCTCCTTTCCAGTGAACGCTCTTCTTAGCTCTGCACGTGATTCAGGCCCGTGAGGATGACCTGGGAGGAAACAGTGGGTGATATGCGTGGGCTCCAAGCCGTTGGCTCAGGTGACGATGTGCTTCCTGTTACCCACAAAAAACAATGCTCTCTCGCTTTATTTCTTTGCCTTTCACACTGCACACTGTAATCAAAATTGTAAACCGCCCAGAGACTACTTGTAGTGGTATGGGGCGGTATATAAGCAGAACACTTTGCTTTCATCTGCAATTTTCTGTTGCCCTTGACAAGGGGGCCCAGCAGTGTCTGTTGCGTTTATGTTAGGTTGTTGACCACAGTGAGATCTTGCCGTAGCAGAACTGAACTCTAGGTCATCTCAGACGGCATGAGTTTCCAGGCTGCGTAGGTTTCGACAGAATGATTGCACTTACTTTTTTTTTTAAAGAGGGCAGAAGTTCCTGAACAGGATCTCCTTTCCTTCTTGTTTGTTGCAAAGCTTCTGTGTTGCAGCCGAGTCTGTAAGCGATGCTGAAATTGCCAAAGAAAGATGGTGTCACACGTTTCATCGAGGCATTCAGCATCGCAAGGTGCAGTGGTGACCGCTGATTTGTAGGCTGCTTTGACCCAGGAGTTGGACCAATCCATAGTGACAGGGTCAGTGCTCTATCTTGTCGCTGGGGGGGGGGGGAGTGGACAGTTGCCTTATGTAACTTTCCAGATGGTCCCTGTGTCGTCTGATGTTGACCGAGTCTGTTCGCAGCGGTATGTAAAAGATCACGGCCTGTGGACGGACGAGCACGTTCTCTCCTCCTGCTCCTTAATCCCGTAGGGAAACTTGGACAGCTCCTTCCCTTGTATTTTGCTGCGTTGTAAATAAAGCCTTGGCTGGATTACACATCCTTTGCGCTTGTGTTGCAGCGTCTCCAAGAAGGAGGAGAAGAATGTAAACAATATTTGTGAAGTTTTGTTTTTTTTTGGGAGAGGGTTTTTGGGGTTTTTTGGCCCTTGGTGGGAGAGAAAAATGACTTGGCTTTTTGAAAGAAGGAGCAGGTGCCATCTTTATGACGACTTTTATTTTAACGACCGGCTTGTTACTATTTTGGAAAAAATGTATTTTACATAGAAGGACCCTTTGCATGTAAGAAACGGGTGCATGTCAGCCTTGCAAACTTATTTGCACCGGTGGCAGCCTTCCTGGTGTGCTTGTGTTAAGAACATAAGAACCTAAGAAGAGCCCTGCTGGATCAGGCCAAGGGCCCATCTAGTCCAGCTTCCTGGATCTCACAAGTGACCCCACCAGATGCCTCTGGGAGCGCACGAGACTAGATCTCTGTCTCCTGATACCACTCCCCTGCATCTGGTCCTTGAAGTACCCCGGTTTTAAGCCTGGAGATGACACATCTCCATCATGGTTTGGAACCTGGGATGGACTTTTCCTCCAGGAATCTGTCCAATCCCCTTTGGAAGGCTTCCAGGCCAGATGCCATCACCACATCCTGTGGCAGGGAGTTCCACAGACTAACAACGCGTGTTGTAAATGACAACTCACACCGCTCTTCACGAGGAGAACAGAGATCCAGGCCAGCTCCTAATGCAGTCATGGACCTCAAAGGCTCTCCTCTGGTAGTCCTTTCCAAAGGCCTGGGGCTTGAGTTGAGTCGGTCTCTACCGTGTTTCAGAGCTGGGATCACAGGCCTGCTTTTGGTGCTGCAGGGCAGAGGTAATTGAGCTGTGCAGGGCTCCCAACTCCATGCTGGATTTGAATAGCAATGAAGAATGAGGAGAACCAACAAAGCAACTAAACAAATCGGGATGGAGAAACGTTCCCTACCCGTGTCCAGAGATGGGAAACATTATGTTTCTAGCAAGTCCTCAAAAATAACTAAAGTAGCAGAACCATCCCCCCCCCCGGAGCATTCTGGGAGTTATAATCCAAACCAAACCAAACAAACAAATAACATTTCCCATCTGTAGTGACATAAAACTTCAGCTGCAAAATATTGTGGCTTTTATATTGTGGCTTAGTAACTAGGCATCTCTAAACATGCACAGAATGCTCACCCTTAAAACTGAAAGGAAAGACATTTAGCCTTTAAGATCCAGAGTTTAGAAGCCTGGCCTTCAAAACCCGAATTATCAGTGCTATTTTGGGTTTCACCAATTAAACATGGATAGAGGCTTGCATTTTATAATTTGAGAAGTCCCCGGCGTGTGCTTCCTATGATGCTTAAAAGAAATGTTACTAGTGCATCCTCTCCCCCACCCCGGGGTGTACGCTCAGTTTTCTAAACTCTATTAATATAAATACACAATTACAGAATGGAAAACCTGATGAGAGTTATGGCCAACTTGGCTCGAAAACAATGACAGCAAGATACAATAAAATAAATCATTCTTTTTTAAAAGGAGGGAGAGGAAAGTTAATGTGTACCTTATATTAGCACGCAGGAGCTTTCTGAAAAATAAAATTTCCTGAATGAGCCATTTGGACCGTCTCTGTGGAATTTAAGATCCACGTCATTAATTTAATTCCACTGCTTCCATTAAAATGGACTACAGATTTCTTTCTTTCTTTTTTAAACTACAGTGTACAGTACAGATGCACTTAAAGTGGGAGGCGAGACCATTGGAAAAGTAATATTGAGGAGACATGCTAATGGCTTTGGAAAGGCTCTTAGAAACTCAAGCATTAGGTGCGTCTGCATCGAGAATTAAAAGTCCAAAAGTGAAAATTATCTTTGCCTTCCTCCTTCACCACTTTAAATGACGCCTGTAATGTTGTACCTTTGGAGCTGGCAGGAAGGAGAGGGACGGACTCATTAAAAGGGTTTCCATCTACAAATGATACAAGCGTGGGAGTGAGATTTATTGGAAGAGGGCTGCTACTGGCATAATAAAATAATTGAGCACCATCAAGTCAATTCAGATTCAAACGGTAGCTTCGTGCAAACCCATGGCTGGGGAAATAATTTGCCTCCCGTCTCTCTCGGGGCATTACCTGCTTTGAATGCCTTCAGACGTGGAAGACAATTCTGGGGGGGGGGGGTGCAGCTTCAGCCACTGCATCTGGGCGGATAGCATAGCATGGTGACACCAAGGATCTTCTACTCTAATGCCATGCAAAAGCGAAGGATCTCAGTAGAGCATCTCCAGAAGACGAAGGAGAACCCACCACCTTCTAAGTACTTTCTATTGCCAAACTACTAGGATTCTGCCCTAAAGTTGGTCATTAAAGCAGGACCTGTTGCTCTTGAGATTTCACCTAAAGTCTTGAATCCCTCTTTAGTATCCCTCTTTCCTCCCAGCAGCCCCATTTCAACCCCTTAACTTCCTTGGGGCCAGAATAGTTGTCTCATACTTCTGCTGTATAGCTAGACCTTGGAAGAGATACCTTTCGAGGGCTTATTCCCAGCCAAAAGAGGGCTCCTGGCCATACCAACAGTAGAAGTGAGAAGACCGATGAAGCTGTTTGGATGAACAGCGAAACGTTTCTATCTCTCAAAAAAGAAGTCCAGTAGCCATGACTCAACTCCCAGATAGAAGTGAGAGAGCTATAAAGGATTATTGGAGCTGTAGTCCAAAACTACCACTACCCCAACATCCGGAGACCAGGAAGTTCTGGAAATTGTAGGCCCAGAAAAGTTACCTCTCCAAGGTCCATAGAGCATTGAATGCATAAATAAAAGTTATTATTGTTCATTAAAGGGCAAAGCTTTTATTTAAAGGGCAAAGTTTTTTTTAAAAGCACACATACACAGGTAATGTAATATTTATATTCTTACTGTTTGTCTTCAGCTATTGCTTTTTCTCTTTCTGCCTTCCTCCACAACATTAACGTATCTGTCCTTTTCTCCTCTGGAGTTTTACTCTGCTAGAAAATTCTATAATTAAAAGATTCATCTATATTCTGGACCATCCCAATATTATTAATAATGCATGCCATATTGAGAATATATGATTGCTCCTCCTGCTTATCGTTTTTTTAAATGCGGGGTTCCCAAGCTACTTGTCACAACTGAAGACCAAGGCTTAAAGCTAGGAATATAAACCTTGGAATTGTTGTAGAACAGGCAGGACATAAATACAAATAGCCTAATTACCTTTAAAACAAGGTTGAAGGGGGCCCCTCTGGATGTTGTTGGCCTACAACCCACAACCCCCAGCTTTTTTCACCCTTTGTGTTAATGGGAATTGCAATCCAACCACATCAGGGGTTGTGCATGCAACGTGTAGACCCCATCCTCTCTCAAAACCCTTGGCACTGAAACATCCTTAGTTGCCATCATAGACAACCTTTGTTGGGATAGAGAACCGTCTTGTGGATTTTGCCTCTGTCTCTGGCTTTTGATGCCATCGGCCATGGCGTCTTAATGGATGTATTCCGTGGGTTGGGCCTTCAGGGCAGGTGGGAATATATCGGTCTCAGTCGACACTTGCAAATGCAGCCCTTCTGTTTTTGAAAAGCCGTTTCTAAAAGCTTCCCCACGCGTGGGGGAGAGCATTTTGTGAATCTGTGCTGTCACTTCTGGAGGACACAGAATACAGATTTAGCAATGTGATTGCCACCTCTGATAAAGGAAAGCCATCTGTGTGTTCTTGATAAAGCTGAAGATACATCTCCCCCACTCTTCTGTTAGGTAATAAACAGCCCGTTTGGGCTCAAGCCATTCCAAGTTATATCGGGGCTGCAGACATGTTTACATCCACCTATATCATGGTGGCCATTATCTTAGCTCTGGGTGGCTCAGTTCGGGTTAATTTCCAACCATTTGGGTTTGCATTTTCTAGGCAGAATTGGAGGATCTGAGCTCGCCCTGTCTGTCTGTCTGTCTGTCTGTCTGTCTGTCTGTCCCTCTCAGGCACACACAGAGAGGAGAGAGAGCTCATCGGCCAGGTGGCTTGTCATACATATATGTGAGGGACACAGTGGCCCAAATCTTCTGGGTATAAAATTATGCCAATGACAGCTAGTGACATCAGCAGCAGCCAGAAGAAAAAAATTAAAAAATGTAGCTTTCCCATATTCTGTAGTACTTGGTCATAACTAGCTACCCTGGCTGGAACAAGTGCTTCTGTGCACCTCTCGGGGTACGAATGTCCTTTCTTTTTTAATATCTGGTCGTCAGGGTGACTGGTCTCCCAGTGTTTGCTGTGAGACTGGAAGAAAGATAACAGCCAGAATGGATTCTATATGTAGAAGAAAGTACAATCCGTACAGACTGTCAGAGGTAGTTGTAAAAGTTAATCTAAAAAAAAAAAAGAGTCTGGGGCTGTTGAATTAACACAACTGGTCCCAAACAACGGTCTGGTGGACGCGTTTGGTCCCTGCGCTTGTGTCTGAGTGTGAGTGAAGACAGCACACTTATTTTATTGAAGGCCTAATCAGTTCTTGTAATTAACTGATAGCCTGTTGACTTGTCACCCTGTGAATGAGGCCTCCTTGCTTTGTAATCTGTTGGACAAGGTTCTTCCCTGTTGTCAGTCTTTTAATTGCTGAGAGAATATAACCCAGATGCTTTATCTCGGCTGTGTGTTTTTGTGTGTGCCCCGCATGCCTCTCTTTCATTAGTTTGCTAATTATGATTTTCTATCTCTCTGTCGGAGTCAGGCTTTTTATGGTGCAAATCAGTTTTGGGGAGTCGATTCTGTTTTGTTCCTGTGCATGGGGAGACTGATTCATTGTGGTATTTATATAAGATAAGTTTGCAATGCCCATAAAAAAACAAAAACACAGAGAGAAGGCAGTAGATAGGCTTGCTATGCTCTGGTAGAGAACAGCTCAACAACCCACTGCTAATATTAAAATAAAACCAGACAATTACTAGAGGAAGTGACACCTGGAAAAAATGCTGAGCTCTATTAGCCGTCCACTGAAAAGTGAGGAAGATATGGGGCAGATAGACTTCCCTTGGCAGAATGTCTATCAGAGTTTGGGTGCCGATATATTTTATAAAGACCCTCTCCTGCCATGGAGGAGGGGGACATCAGGACAGTGGCTTAGTAGTAAGGCAATATCTTTGCATGCAAAAGATACCAGTTTTGCTGCAATTAGAAATGAGTAAGAAGCTTCTGGAGAGCAGCTGCCATTCAGAGTAAGCCATGTTGGGCTTGATGGACTTGTGGTCGGTCTGAATACAAGGCCACCCTGTCCTAGGCCGGTTATGCTGCTTGGAAGACTCTGGGACACATAGTCCAGGGAGAGGTGTGTGTGTTGTGTCGTTACAGTCGTGACCGACTCTTCGTGACTCCATGTCCATGGAGTTTTCTTGGCAGGAATACTAGAGTGGTTTGCCAGTTCCTACTCCAGGCGCCTCCAGCACCTGGTCTTCCCTGGTGGTCTCCCATCCAAGTACTCACCAGGGCCGACCCTGCTTAGCTTCCGAAATCAGGCGAGATTGGATGTGCTTAGGGAAAGGTAGACAGGTAAAATAATTTTATCCCACCGATCTCCTTAAAAAGGACCCGAGGCGACTTATTAAAAGGCCTGTATTTTCAAGCTAAAAACAGCAAGTACAGTATATGAATATTTTAAACAGAATTAAACAAGTACGTTATTAAAATTGGTAATAAAATCAATATTAAAATACATTTAAAAAACAACAGAGCACCCCCTCTGAGGCTCCCTGTTGTTAAGGAAAAGCCTGCCTGGAGAGAAAGACTTTTAAAGCCTGCTTGTGGAAAGACCACAAAGACGGGCTAGCCAAGCCCTCCATGGTCATGATCCAAGATGGGCTCTCCTGCGCTGGAATCTGGGTAGCTGGTTTGTCACAAGCCGTCCAGTTGTGGTTGGATCTACCCCTACCTTCGGCAGCTCTCCGGGGACTCAGGCATGTCATCGGACCCCTTTCGATGGAGAAATGTCAAGGATGGATCCTAAGACATTCACCATATAAAAACATCATTTGCTCTGCCTTCAGATTTGGACCTTTTATTGAGCTAAAGTCTCTCATGCTCATTGCCCATCTCTCTCTCTCTCTCTCTCTCTCTCTCTCTCTCTCTCTCTCTCTCTCTCTCTCTCTCTCTCTTTCTTTGTAGGTGTGTTTGTGTACAAATCTGAAAGCCTCGACCCATTTTTCTATTCCTGATGGAAGGAAATGAGCATTTTCCTTCCAGGAACCTCTCATTTTCACCCACACGCGTCATCAGGAAGCCAAGCTGTACAAGCCAGCAGGCAGAAAAACTACCCCTTTCCCTCGTGACCCCTTGGCCCACCTCCGTGTGGGAAAGGCTTTGTCGCTGTATTTTAATTTCTGATGGATTGGCGGTGCTCTGTACCGCCTTACCACCCATTCTGACTGCAGGGCATATTTAATGTACTGTACATTTCACAGTTGGGTTGTGCCTAAAACGGCCTTCTAGTTTGACTTGCAGAAAACAGGGAATGTGTAATGAAGAAGAGGTTGAAAATGTGCTGAATTTTCAGCGGGTCTTGGGTCCCTTGCTGTCCTGTGAGAATGACTCTGAGCCACTCTTTGGTTCCTTCAGCACTTGATCAGGGATTAATAATGCAGGGCATGAGTCAAGTGGATAGAGGGACGCTCTTCTCCCTCTCTCAAAATACCAGAACTAGGGGACATACACTGAAATTGAGGGCTGGGAGAGTAAGAACAGACAAAAGAAAATATTTTTTTCACCCAGCGTGTTGTTAGTCTGTGGAACTCCCTGCCACAGGAGGTGGTGATGGCTTCTGGCCTGGATGCCTTCCAAAGGGGATTGGACAGATTCCTGAAGGAAAAGTCTATCACAGGTTACAAACCATGAGGGAGATGTGTAGTTTTCAGGCTTAAAACCGGGGTACTTCAAGGACCAGATGCAGGGGAGTAGTATCAGGAGACAGAGATCTAGTCTCGTGCGCTCTGTACAGAGGGCATGCAATGGAAGAGGTGAGATGTTCCATCCGGACTCCAAGAAGTGCCATGATCTCAGTCGTTCAACAGGAATGTGATGGTGATGGCATCTGTCCTGGATGCCTTCCAAAGAGGATTGGACAGATTCCTGGAGGTAAAGTCCATCCCAGGTGACAAACCATGATGGAGATGTGTCATCTCCAGGCTCAAAGCCGGGGTACTCCAAGGGCCAGATGCAGGGGGAGTGGTATCAGGAGACAGAGATCTAGTCTTGTGCGCTCCCAGACGCATCTGGTGGGGCCACTTGTGAGATCCAGGAAGCTGGACTAGATGGGCCTTTGGCCTGATCCAGCAGGGCTCTTCTTAGGTTCTTATGGTTTTATTAAGCTCAGCTTAACAAAGCAGCATTCCTTCCAGGCAGCTTTTCCATCCTGGGATCACGGGCAGAGACTTGCCATGTTTTTCAGCACCAGATGGAGACTTTCTCATTTTTCTCAGACTTCTCCTTCCATCGACCATGCTGGTTTTCAGGTTCCTGGGGGATTAACGTCCTCATTTCGATCTCATTTGTCTGCTTGCATATATGGTTCAGAAAAGTTACTTTTATTGGAGAGCTGCAATAATCTCTCCTTCAGCCATGGTGGCCTCCGTGGTGCCATTCTGAGCTTAGATCCCCTTCTCCTGGGGCATATGCATCCAGTGCTTTGCATTTCTGTCTTTACGGTGCCCTGCAGCTGATGTTCTGGGGCAGTTTTTAGCTCTTTCCCTCAGCGCTGGCCCTAAGGGAGCTGGCCTCACCCGAGTTTGTCAGTTTGTCGCTGGCCGGGCCCAGCTTTCTCTCCAAAGAGTGCCTGGACGCATTTTGTAAAACTCTCCACTTCTCCATGGCAACCTGGCTTAGTGTTCCCTGCGGAGGAGAAAATCCGTTTTCTTTTGTGTGCCCTCACCATGTGTGCCCTACACACACACACCCTGCCCGCCGGCTGCCCCTACTCCCCTCCCCTCCTCTTCCCCTGAGCTTTTCTGTCCATGGACATAATAGATGCCTTGCCAAGATTGGCTGGCCTTTGGAGTGCATAAGAGAAGAATCGATGGCCGCTGAGGATCAAGAAGCCTTGACATCAGAGGCGGGCCAAAATCAAGGAGTGCTTCAGCAACGGCGGAGAAAAATAGGAACCTGTTCAAGTGAGACTCTTAGAATTTATTTTAATAAGCATTTTGGATACCACAGGTAACCGTGGTTTTCCTCAGCTCGTTCAACTGTCCTGCAGTGGCTGCTTGGGTATTCCTTCCAGCCAGCTCCAATTAATGACAATCAATACAGACACACGTTTGTTTGACTGAGAAACGAAAAGCACAAAGACACCTCGTCGTTTCCAAGAGGGCTTGTATCGTTCCGCCCTGTTGGCCTGTTGCGCTGGTGGGCAGGGAACAAGCCAAGGCCTCGTCGTCCGCGGCTGGTTGGCAGAGCATCTGGAGTGAAATATTTGCCTTGTTGCCTGTTTGATAAACCTTGGCTCGTGGCCCTGGCTGTTTAGGAAGAGAACAAAGCCTCTCATCTCACCTCGGATGTCCTGCTAGACTCGCAGTGGTTCTCCACCGGTGGGTCCCCAGATGTTCCTGGACAGCAATTCCCAGAAGCCTCCACCACTCGCTGTGCTGGAAGGTGTTTCTGGGAGTTGCAGTCCAGGAACATCTGGGGACCCACCGGTTGAGAACCACTGGACTAGACAAAGCACAAACGGCCCCACTTTCTCTAGGTAAAAAGCTTTGCTTACAAGGACGTAGATATCGGGACAACAGTTTATTCCCAACAACAGCTGGAAGGCCTCGTGTCCTCGGTCCCTAGATTAGTAGGAGCCCTTGTGGGAAATCAGGCAAAAACCAGAAGAAACATTTAAAAAAAAATAAAGAAGACAAAAATGTTGCAGCACCTTTGAGACTGTTATATTTTAATGGGAGCTTTCGTGGACAAGTCCACTTCCTCAGACATAAGGAGGAGACCTCCCAGCGAATATTTATCCATGACCACAGCTATCTCTTCTAAAACTACTAGTTGTGAAAAATAAGACAAGTCCTCCTCCTGACTGTGTAACAAGGGGATAGTAACTGAGGTTAAGTCTGAATGTAAAATAAATTGGTGTGTGTGTGTGTGTGTGTGTGTGTGTGTGTGTGTGTGTGCGTGCGCGCGCGACAGAGAGAGAGAGAGATTTCTGAATCACCTACAGTACATTGCAAGGTAACAGCTCTCTGAATATCAGAAGTGCAGCAAAGAATTTCTGACGTGCTTTTTCCTTTTTCGTCCACAAGAAACGGATGAAACCTAAGTGGCTTTGCTCCCTTGAACTTGTTGACTGTTCAGGGAAGCTTGGTGGGTATAACATGACATGTATTATAAGAGAGAGAGAGAGAGAGAGAGAGAGAGAGAGAGAGAGAGAGAGAGAGAGAGAGAGAATGTGGAGACCAGGGAGTGTACCTCATTATTGCTTTGGGAGAAACAGTGCCACAGGGCAGCTTTTGGTTCTGTGGCAGAACTACCTGTCATTTCAGGAGAGCAGCTGAGAAAAGGATCCTTTTGTAATGGAAAAACAATATTGAGGGTGGTGTGTGCTTTGCGCATCCTCAAATGACTTGTTGCTGCTTGGGAAAGGTAAATATAGCCAGGGAGCAGATGGAGCAGTTCTTGATGCAACTTGATAGTCAAGGTTTGCTAACAGGCATTCATAATTTTTGCTTTACTTGTTATTTTCTGTATTTTAAAACATCGATCAAGAAGCATTTACTCCTTTACCTGTCCCCTTCCTTCTCACTTCTTTTATTTCTTACCAGATGTATTCAAAATGAACTAAGCACCTGGCCATATGGATTTTTGAAAGGTCAGATGCTAGATCCCTGTCCCGCTTCAGTGATTCTTCTCGTGTCACTTCCCCGGTGAAACAAATGCATGCATTGCATTTGCAACCCATTTCCTGCCTGCCTAGATTTTCACATTGTGTGCATGTGTGTGAGACAGAGACTCTGCTGCCCATAGTCCAGTGATGGCAAACCTTTTAGAGACTGAATGCCCAAGCTGTGATTCAAAACCCACTAATTTTTCGCAAAGTGCCAATACAGCAATTTAACCTGAATACAGTTGGCTGTGAAGGGGCGATGCTGGCTGCCCACAGAAAGGGCTCCGAGGGCCACCTCTGGCCCCCGAGCCATAGCTTTGCCAACACTGCCAAGGGGCCTTTTCACACGACCCCTAAAATCCGCTGGTCCCTTAAATTCGGACCAGAGATCTTGAGGGTTTGTCGCTCTCCCTGCGTTCCCACCCCCTCCGCACTTCCTTGTTCTGTCTGCGTGAGGGGAGGGAGAAAAAAAGGGAGAAAAGAATGCACTCTTACCTCCGGAGTGCCAGTGGAAGTTGCTCCAAGTTGCTCTGACCCCCTGTCACTTCCTGGTTCCTCTTAAAGGGGCGGGAGGCAAAACAACAACAACAAAAAGAAGCGAGGAGAGCCCGGCACTCTCCGCATCAAATTTTTTCACTCTCCCAGAGCAGGTACTTGAAAGGTGCGCTGGGTCGCGCTTAGGTGGGCGGGGTCGCACTTAATTTTCTGTTAGCTCCGGAGCTGGTGGGGAAACATTTTTAAGCTCCAGAGCTGGGAGCCATTTGCAGTGGAGCTTAGGGGTCGTGTATAAACGCCCATAGTCCATTACTGCTCTCTGAAGGAGTTTGTCCCTCTTTTCTTGTTAAAAGTGTGAAAAGGGTATAAAGAAAATGAGATTCTCAGCTGGTGGGCTTGTACCTGGTCGTCGTCGTCATGTGCCGTCAGGTCAATTCTGACTTATAGTAATCCTTTTCAGGATTTCCTGGAGAGAGGAGACTCAGGGGTGGTTCAACAGTCCCTTCCTTCTTCTGGGGGGATCCCTGGGACGATACAGCTTGCCCAAGGCTCCACAGGCTGGTTCTTCCTCTTAAAAGACGCAGTGGGGAATTAAACTCCCAACCGCTGGCTCTGCAGCCATGCACCCAATTTACTGAGCAATCCAGTCCCGGTTAACGAAACCCTATTACATTCATTCCTGTAACAATCCAGTGAATATAGAAGAAGGGTGTTTTCTATTTATTAACTTTTACTGTATTAGCCAGGTAGGTGGCAGGCTTAAAAATGGTCTCTGGCCAGTGTTTCCAGTATTGTGTTCTCTAGGTTATAAATAATTGTGGGAGGAATATTTCCCCTAATAACTAGTGGCAGTGAGGTAGTATCCTTTATTTGCTACCGTATTTTAGGAAGGGCCAGTACCCTTCTTCATCAGAGACAGTGCAGCCTGTTTGTCGAAGGAGGTCATTATACCGAGAGCGTCTGGCATTGGGGAAAGGCAGGAAGAGGCTATAAGCCTGAGTGTGTGTTAATGGGTGGTTTAACGGTGTGGCTTTTTTTTGTTTTGTTCTTGTTTCTTCCTCTTTGCTTGCCTTTTCTTTTGGCCACTGCCCTTCACCAACCAGCAAATACAGTATAGCCCTTCTGAGGACTCCGTAAGTAACAGAAAGCCAGTTGGACATGTTGCCTTGCGTCACTTGGATTTGACTCTTTTTTTAAAAGGCTGCTGCAAAAAAGAAAGAAAAGAAAACAGGCTGGTGGCTTTTAGTAGAGATGTGGCCGGCTATTTGGATGGAGACATAGCCTCGGATTTTCCTAGAGACCTTTTAATCTTGCCTTGTATAAAATGCCTCTTGGGTTAAAGTGAGTAACCCCCTTTTTTTTTGTCTTTCTGCGCTGAGGTGTTAAGATTCAAAATGTATTGTTGGGGTTGTTATACCAGTGGTGTGCATGCTTTGTAGAGCTAGCTCTGAAGGAGATGCGGAGCAGAGGGGCAGGATTTAGCCCAGCGGATCTTCCAGTCTAAAAGTTAGCAGCCAGTAGGAAGAGAAACATAGGTAACAAGGCAAGAATACAGTATATGCAAAAGGCAATTTTATATACTGCATATATTTAGGCTTAGGGTGATGGCAGAGATTGGATTTGGCTCATGTTTCTTAGGCTCTTAAATTTGTACCAATGACGTTGCATTATCAAACGGCCACAGTGCTTCTTGCATGAATTTGTCTGGCGCGGATGCTATCTGCTTTTGCCCCTGAGGATCTACTGGCCAAGAGACTCTGCTGCCCATAGTTCATTACTGCTCTCTGAAGGAGTCTCTCCCTCTTTTCTTTTTAAAAGTGTGAAAGGGGTATAAAGAAAATGAGATTCTCAGACTGTGGGCTTGCACCGGGTCATCATTGTCACGTGCCGTCAGGTCTATTCTCTGCAAAAAAATAGGAGAGTGCGAACAGGATGTCTGTGATCTCCTCATGAGGGGAGTGCACAGAAAAAAAACTTGGGGTAATGAATCAGCGCTTCATCCTGAGCTTCCCAGACCACCTTGTGATTCTGACGGCAAGAAAAAATGATGTAGTAAAATCTATTGTCATTCCATGTGACGATTCCCATCCAAAGAGCGTTCAGGTTCCTTGTGTTTTGGATAGTGTGGGGCAGAGGTACTGTCTGCTTCCCGATCGCACTTTGCTTTTGAATGTTGGCATTCCTGCTCTAGGTGTTCTCTGGGAAAGACCCATCAAAGGCCACAGAGCCATGGCACTTCTCTTTGAAAATGAGATGATTTAATGTGCCCAGGGCTCTCATCAATCTATTGTTCTTCAAGCTAACCCAAGAACCAACAGATTATTGATGAAGTGGAGCGTGAGGTCACTCGTTCGGGAACCTTTGGTGAATTGCATTTCTTTGAAACTGGCTTCCTGATAACAACCTTGGGCAAGTCACTCCCTGGCTGTCTAAGTGCCATAAATAAGGGAAATGCAAATAGTGGGTTTAAGCAGATTTAGGGCAGTTAACTATCACAGTTTCTGATTTCACAAGAATATGCTCCCTAGGGCTTGGAGAAGGGGTCCATATAGTATCTAGAGAGGATCTTCATCACCTGAGGATTTTCTCTGGGAAATATTCTCATGTGAATGGACGGCTTCTCATCTTGCCCGGGTTTATCTCTTCCCAGCCTTCCCAGGGGGAACATCTCAAGTACAACTGACATTCGTTTGTTGTTGTGGTTTAAACCAGTTGTACTATCTGGATTTCCCTCAAAGAACCCTGGGAGGTGCAGTTGGGGCAATTTTCTGAGATTTCTCACACAGAGATCTTTTATCTCCTCCCGCAACTCCTGTTCCCGGGAGAGGAGTGTGATTCAGACTAAAACAGGAGTGTCCAAACTTTGGCCCTCCAGATGTTTTGGGCCACAACTCCCAAAATCCCAAGCCTGTATTGTCAATGACAAAGGACTGTGGGAATTGTGGTCCAAAACCTCTGGAGGGCTGAAGTTTGGACACCACTGGACTCAAAGGTCACTTTTAGCAAGCAGATGTTGCGGTTAATTTGTGCTTCCCATCACAATCGTTCTATCCTCGCTCCATAGATCAGTTGTGTGGTTCGTACACCGGATAGCGGCAGCCTCCCTTCTCTAATTGATGGTGCAGCTTACATTGTTTATTAGACCAACCAACAGCTGGTTTAAAAAAAGACACAAACCGTTGTGCGATGCAGGACTCAGATATTCATGTTGACTTGAGGAAGCACTCTGTGGAATCTGGATGTTTGCGTTGTTCCTAACCGTTATTTAGTTTCCCGCTCCTGAAAGGTCTTGCGCTGTTGGACGGGTGCCTTTTGTTTCATAAGCTCAGCCTTTACATAGAATGTGATGCCATTGAGCAGCGTGTGATGTTTATTATTGCCTCAGAGGACTCTGGCATAAGTTAATAACAGCTGCATTGCTGGGCTGACAAATATCTGGTTGGGCCTTTACAAGACAAGAAGGTAGTAAAAATATCTCCTGCAGCTAGAAGTGTATCTTGCTTGTGACACATGCTGGTTATTTTCGGCACAGTGGGGCTATTTTTATGCCCGATGCTTCTCTGCTGGAGTTACTATGGAAACCATGTTATTGGTATGGGCCGAGAACAGTGACCCTGGGCAGATGTGGACTCTCCAGTAGAGCCCTCCGTGCTTTTCCGAATTCCCCAACCCTGACACACACACACACACACACACACACACACACACACACACACACACATGTTCTTTGGCTTGCAAGTTGCATGAACCCACCGCTGTTGTGTGGGAGGGAAGGAAGAGGGGGGCTGAGTCATCACCTCATGCATGGAGATGCTAATTTTTATAGCAACTGTCGCCAAGGCAACAAGGTGCTTAATTTATCAAAATTAATGCCCTGAACATGCTACCTGTGCCTCCACCAGGCTTGCTGTTTTCGGTTGTATTAATCATTGGAGGGTTAATAATGACTACTGGCTAGAGAGCTCTGGGGGGGGGGGTTAGGTCTCTGGCTGGAGCCAGACGTTGGGAGTTTGATTCCCCGACTGGGCTTCGAGGCAGAAGAGCCAGCCTGGGTGGCCTTGGGCCAGCTGCACTGTCTCAAGATGCCCCCAGCAGAAGTGTTTTCGACCTAGAAAACCTAGAACAAGTCTTGGTGTAAGTCAAAATTGAATTGACGGCGCGTGATTATTATTAATAATAATAATAGCTAACAGTAATCATAAACCTTTCAACTTTTCCCCAGTCCAGTTATGGTCCCCTCACCCCCAGTGAAGATCTGCAGAATTCTGAGAATGAAGAACCTAAAACAGGCATGTCCAAGCTTCGGCGCTCCAGATGTTTGGACTGCAACTCCTACAGTCCTTTGCCATTGGCAGTCTAACCTTAGAATTCTGGGAGTTGTGGTCTAAAACATCAGGAGGGCCGAAGTTTGGACATGCCTGACTTAAAAGCTAGCTTACCTAATGCCTTCATTGCCCTCTGGGGGGTGGGGGGGCATCATGCCAAGGTTCTCTGGCTATTGTGGAGTAACAGAACTGGGCAGGGTTAAAACCGGTTTGTTCGCTGCGAGAGAGTCATCAGAGTTGGTGGAGGAAGTTAGCCTTTGGAGCTCAGGCTGTTGCGTCATCAGGGTTCCCTGCCGATTTTTGCCAGGCCCTGGAGCGAGACAACCCAACCGCCTCAGGGATCAGCTTTGGCAGGCTGGCCAAAAATCGGCAGTTGGCTCCTCATACGTTATGGTTGCAGTTTTGATGCCAGGAATGTCAAGAGAGATACTTGAGCGGCAGGGTGCCCCAGGGACAGAATAGTTTGGTCAGCCGCGGGAACTCGTCATCTTAAGAGCAGAGGTGGGCCTCCAGCAGCCCTCCAGGCAGCAGCTCCAGGAGTGCTGCGCATCACAGCCAACGGAGAGACCTGATGGGTGTCCTATTATACGCTTTGTTCCCCTTCTGGATCAGGACAGGAAGCATTCACTGTCCCCCTGCTCCAGGCCCCGAGAGAAGAAGAGGTGAATTGCAAAAGGCGCAGCCCACATCTGTTGCAATTAGTGCACGAATTAGAGTTTGCTAGCAGATTGCATCCAGTAACTTTGCCAAATAACACCCAGAGACTGTGTTCTCTTCAGAGGTCGCTGCCGAGAACAACCAAAATGTGCCATAGTCCTTTAACGATGGAGCTTTCCAGCTAATATCTGGTGGGATGATGGAAATGCTCCAAGTTGCTTACAGGTGCCGCTGTTACGCCGATCCAGTACAGGCATGATGGAGGCCTGTCTTTGCCTTTTGTGGCCAGAATTAGCTGGCCACGCCTGGCCGGTTCTCGGCTTATGTTGTGCGTTGTTCCCTTGAGAACCATTTGTTGTGCAAGAGTGGGTGGCAGTTACAAAATATTTTCGCTTCCATCTAAAACAGGGCTGAGCATGTTTGGGTATCTTTTGTCCAAGAAGCATACAGGCTGCACATTTTTTTGTCCTGATTAGCAAAGATCCTCATTTGACCTGATAAATGCCTGGAAGCCCAAAACTGGGAGGAGAAAGAGGTGAATAGAAGAGCCCCACATGACTTATATGTATGTGGTTGGTATCGTTTTGGGTGACATCTTAAGACAGGCAGGTCCAAACTTCGGCCCTCCTGATGTTTTTGGACCACAACTCCCAGAATTCTAAGCTTAGATTGCCAATGGCAAAGGACTGTGGGAGTTGCAGTCCAAAACATCTGGAGGGCCAAAGTTTGGACATGCCTGTCTTAAGACTTCCAGCTAATGGATAGACCTGCTAGAATAGCTCAGTGGTTTAGGTCCCTGGCAGCTTTGCCATTCTAAAATGTGTTATGGCTTCTCATACGTATACTCCCCAAAATATAAAATATTCTTTATATTTATATAAAAGTAAAATGTAGCGGAAAAGGCTACCTTAATATATTCTCCGTGACATAAAACAAAATAAGGGGAGCTAGTCATGGATGCCCTCAGGTGCACCTGGCTTCCTTGAAATCTTCAAATATATTTATTACAGTAATTCATACAGACAGATGCACTGTGTTGTCGTGAGGTGCAGTCTGCACACAGATTATTATACCATAGCGCCATGCAGGAGAGAGAAAAAATTCTCTGCTGGAGTTTGGTATCAGCTCCGAATAAGTAAGCATTGGCTTGAGTTTTCCTCCGTTGCAGCCTTTATGTCTAGAAACAAAAAGGAAAACAAAATAAACATCTCTCCTTAATTGACGTGATCGTTGGGCAGGTTCTCATTAAGCTTCTGTTGTCCTTTTTTCCCGAGTAATCCCTCTGAAAGGTGTCTGACGTAGGCTGAGATTTTTGAAAAGATCTTGGGTTTTAATTGGTAGCAAGCAAAACTAGGTTAGCTCCTCCGGCTAAAGGAGTCAAACCTAAAATAGGTGTTGGCCTGGTTCCCCCCCCCCTGTTGTTTTTCTCACACACCTGAAGGTGACTTAAGGGCCTTGGTTGCACTGGAGGTTGTGTGTGTGTGTGTGTGTGTGTGTGTGTGTGTGTGTGTGTGTGTGTGTGTGAGCGTGTGTTTCCTCAACTAATTTGTGTTTCCCCACACATTTGACAGGCTATTGGTTTCCCTTTGCTGCACCTGCATACATAGGAGAAATTTTCCTTGCTGAATATGTGCTTGCCACACAATTGATCAGACACAAGAGTCCTGCCACATAAATGTTGGTAAAATTAAGAGGTGCAAGCAAAAAAAACAACAACACCATATAATACTCTTAACAGTAAATTCATTTTTTTGTTTATGGCCGCATGCTGTACTTTCTCTCTTCTGTTTAAAAAACAACAACACCTCACATCTCTTAAACAACCAGATTACACAAAACAGTCTGCATATCCACCATGTTGTTAAGAATCAAACTATAAACAAAGCTTGAGGTATGATTTTTTGGGGGGGACTAAAACTCGTAGGATTTGGGGACTAAGCCCATCCGATCTGGCCTGATTTCAGAAGCTAAGCAGGGTCGCCCCTGGTTAGTACTTGGATGGGAGGCCACCATCTTTCTGTTGTGCCATGGACAGCCGGTCCAGCTGGGAGCCAGCTTGGCAGCCAGAGGGAGCAGCTGGAAGACTGCTGAGATGAGAATTTGGGTGCCCCCGTCTTAGATGGGACCCGAGAGCCCATCTGCAAGCCTAGCTTTGGAGAAGCCAAATTGGTTTGCGGGACCCAGAGTTTTTGAAAAGGGCTGCTGGCGTGGAGCGTTCTGTCTTCGAACATTTCGGAGCCAGAAAGTAACAGGTAAGACCAAGTAGAGGCAACCGATCTGTTGTTCGTTTAATAATCAGAGGTGTACTGTTTGGAACGGGGAGGTTCTGCCTAGCTATTATGGCCGACAACTTCCCGTCCATGTCTTTCCTACTATTCATGGCTCTAGACAAGGTCTTTTTTCCTTCCCTTTGTTTGTTTGTCAACCCTTGGCAGGGGCAGAAAAGCTCCCATCCAGCATTCAGTGGGATACGAGCATGCAGTGAACGGATGTGCAAAACAGTAAATTCTATACATTAATTTCATGCTGAGTGCGCTTTGCGGTTCAGTGTTGAACTCAGTTGCCACTCAGTGAACCTTTTTATATGATTCCCACCTTTAGCATCAGAAAAAAGGGAGGGAGATGAGTCATCTCTCTATCTCATTCCTCCGTGCTATCCGTGCATGTAGAAATGTATACCCTGTTCTCCTCACTACTTCTGTTTATCTAAAGTGAAATATCGAAAGCCCCCAAAGCTTTGAAATTATCTCTCTCTTTTTCTGGTGGATATAGTTGAAGTCTGGGTGAACAATTCATAGCGTTGCAGGGTTGTAAGTTAAAAATGAGGGTTGTACAGTGGATATTTTATCACCATGGACTTGCTTACAGAAATTTCCTCGTGGAGCCATGCAAAATGATCTTTATTTTATTTCTATTCCACTTTTCTTCTAAAAATAGCCCTTCAGGTTGCTAACAGCAAAATTTGAATAAAAACAAAAACAAAAACAAGAGATGATTCATTACCACCTCACCTCTGTGTAGCTTATGGTTTCTGTGCTCCAGCTTTGGGCTCACTTAACTCTGGGTGTTGTCCTTAGCACCTGTAGATTCTATAATTGGATGCTTTTCCCCCCATGCAAATTTGCCCTGTGCTTCATTAAAGAAAGTCCCTGGCTTTTTCCTTTTGCGCTCGGTTTGTTTATCGATCGGAGTATCTGCAGAGAGTTCACTGTTTTGTTTTGTTTTTCAATATAGCTTTACCACTTGTTTATTCACCTGTATGCAAAGCTGAGCTATTTTTAACGAGGTAAGAAGATGGGTAGCAGGAACACTCTTAGCAAACGCAAATTGAGGCAGATGCCAGAAATGCATTGCGTAAATGAAAAAGAGTCATTACCAAAGATATGGGCCTTGGTGTGATGCGTTGTAGATAGCTCCCAATGTCCATCTTTTTCCTAATGAATAATTCCACCGAGGTAATTCTATTGGATTAGCGGAATTCAAATTAATCTACTCAGTTGGACAGATTTCTCAGGGCTATCATCTCTGTGTATGCTTTTTCCAGGGAGGGCGCCCCAGATTTAGCAATAAATAAATTCCCTCTGTGGGTCGCTGTGATCGAGCGCCTGCACCTTAACCATCTTGCGAAGGGAGTTATGGTTGGCATTGTGGCGGCAGCTCCTCCAGTGGCGATTGAAACTCCAGCGGACCAGCATGGTTCAAGAAGGTTATGTGAGGAGAAGAGACTTAATTTTGAGTGAAGAATCAGGCTTGGCATCTGTAAATGGGATTTATTTAATTTTTTTGGCATTTTCAACACATCCGTACAGCAGCCTTCCCTGACCTGATTCCCCATGATCTCAAGTGTTGGCTTGAGATCATGGGGTTGGAGTTAAATCTATCAGGAGAGAGACCAGCAGGTTGGGGAATGCTGTTCTATTCTCCCCCCCCCACACACACACACACACCACTGGAGACAGATGGTAATAGCTAAGAGGGCTGGAAGAATCGTTCGGAAGAGTCATCAAACCAGGCTCTGCAGGCTCTTGAAACGCTAGACAATCCTCCCAACATCTGCTGGGATGTTTACGCTAAACACCCCAGGGGACATTTACGACTAACATTAATAGTTAAGATTGTCACCTTCTGTTGTCCCGTTTGATACTGACCCCACCCAGTTGTGAGCTCTGTTCCTGTATGCGTCTGGCCTGAGCGATGGCTTCCTTGGATCTGCGTGGACCGTAATCCGCCAACAAAAGTCCATCCTTCAACGCATCTTAAAGGCTGTGCGAAAAATCTTGTTCTCGTGCCTTCCTGAAACAGACTTAAAACGACTACCTTTTTGCAACTTCTGTTTATGCAACACGACCGGGCATGGGAGAAGATACCATTTCTGTTTCACAAGGGGAACAAGAGACTCAAATTAATTCTGTGACCCTGGCGCAAACGGTTTCCGAAGAGTGCAGGATGGGGCCCAGGGAGATGCAGTCCAGAGAGGAGTGGCACTGAGCCTTCAGGCCATGTCTGTGATGAGAGTGGAGGTTTCCCAGCTCAGAGTCTTCTTAGCTCTTCCCGCCCCTGCCCCGCTTCATGCGCATTGTACTAGCTCTTGTGTTTGATGCTTGTGTTATTCTACAGAAGGCAAGCAGTGGCAGTACTCTTCAGGTAAGGCTAGCAGAGACACATGAAAGCAAAGGAAGATCCTCCACCCTTTACATCTGCTATATAACAAAGGGGCCGAGTGTTTTTGAAACAAAATGGAGGATTTGCTGGGTTCACAGGCAAGGCCATGCTTCCTGTTGCAGGGCTGAGTTTCCTGCAGTCCCTTCTGGGGAATTAAAAGTTTGGAAGAGACTGCGTCTTGGGATCATAGCTCCTCCTGGTAGGGTATCTCCACACCACGTCAGGGGGAAATTCTATGCCTCTCCTGAGAGCTGGTAAAGAGAGGATTCTGAGGACCCCAATATCTTGGTTCCAGCCATGGGACCTTTCTCTGTTTAAACTCATGCAATCCGTGGCGGTTGGTTTTTATAAGAGGCAGTGAACGCTTCCAAGTCTTCCCTAGAACTGTCAGATTTCTTCGCTGAATGTTTCAAAATCTTTTGCCTCTAGGAGATCATGCAAAGAGGGTTTGGTTTTTGCTTCCCCACCCCCCACCCCACCACCACCCCCGCCTGGTAAGGCTACTGCTGTTCTTTGCAGATTTCTGGATTATAGCCAATACAAATATCTGGGGCACCTGTCTTCTTTCTCGGAACGGAGGAACCAGTAGTGAGGCAACGTTGCACCCAAAGGGGTCAATCCAGTGCACCCAGAGAGAACCTGCAGGGTGGCAGTGCGATTGATTGTTGCTTTCTGGGTGTTTCCAAATGGTGTTTCTGGTCGGTAGTTGTTGTTGTTGTTGTTGCTGTCGTCGTCATCTTGGGGGAAAAGGAGGAGGTGGAGAAATGAAAAATGAAAGGACAGGTGGAATCGGGAGTAAAATGTTAAGGGCTTAATTAAGGGCCTTTTCACACGATCCCTAAACTCCGCGGCAAATGGCTCTCTGATCTGAAGCTTAAAATTGTTTCCCCACCAGCTCCGGAGTTTACAAAAAATTAAGTGCGACCACGCCCACCTAAGCGTGTCCCAGCGCACTTTTCAAGTACCTGCTCTCCAGGGGTGAAAATTCCTGATGCGGATATAACGTCGTGAGTGCCGGGCTCTCCTCGCTTCTGTTTGTTGTTGTTTTGCCCCCGCCCCTTTAAGAGATCTGAATGCTGCCGGGAGCAGAGCGAGACGGCAGAACGGAGGTGAGCGGCATTCTTTTCTTCCTTTTTTTCTCCCTCCCCTCACTCAGCCAGCAGCCAGGAGTGCGGAGGGGGTGGGAACGCAGGAACAGCAACAACCCCTAAGATCTCTGGTCCGAATTTAAGTGGCCAGCGGATCTTAGGGGTCGTGTGAAAAGGCTCTAAGAGAGAGGAAATGGCATCAGCAAGCGCCCCGAAACTCTTTCCAGCTGTTGTACCATGACTGGCAACAGGCAGTGGCACAAAAAGAGAGAAGGGGGTTTAGCACCATGTTGGCATTAAAACAAAGCAGAGACCTAACTCTACCGAAACTCTTCACCCCTACACACGTTGGAAACGAGCATGTTGGGGGAAATGTATCTTTCATTCTTTCTTTGTCATTGCATCTGCATAACAAGCATAGATCACTTCCATGCCGCATTCAAGAGCGCCTTTACCCTGGAAAGTGTAGTGCGACCGGGTCCAGAGAGCAGGTAGCAAGGCGGTCACTTAGGGTGTCCCAGGGTGTACACCACGTTTATCTCCTGCATGATGGCAAAAGTAAAGGGGAAGAAGAACAGGAAAAAGCATGCGAAAAAGGGGGAAGCCAACTATTGTGACATCCTAAAGACTAACGGACATTTTTGGTGCTCACATTCAGCGTTCGAAATCTGCCCAAATCTACCAAAACTCACAGAGAAATAAATTGGCCTTTGAAGTGCCCTAATTTATGTTGCTTCTCTCTCTCTCTCTCTCTCTCTCTCTCTTTTGCTTGTTCCCTTTAATTTTGCTGGCAGGCCAGAACAGGTTAACATGGCTGCTTCTTGATGGACTTCCTTGTCTTGACCGAGGCTGAGAGTATTTTAAGGGCTTAGATCTTGGTTTGCCTAGTATATTATTCTCCCCAATGCATAAATGAGACCCGACATCTCTTCTTTTCGGAATAGGCAAACTTGCCGCTCGTTGTTGTTGCGTTATGTTAAAATGCTAGCTTTCTGTTGGGTTTCTAAGCTCTGCTGTTTTCCTTGTTATTGATAGCCTGTCTGGGAAATCTGACAGGAGAAAGTGTCTCATTAAAAGGGCACTATAGATCACCTGCTCATGCTAGATAGGTTGGGGTGGAGTGGGGGGTGAGGAACCAGAGGGAAGTCATACTTACAAGCCCTAACGGCAGCCATCAGGTGCTGAGATTGATTTGCAATGTGTGAGCTGGCCTTAGTGGTTAAACTCTTCTCTGAGCTTTATCCTTAATTGGGAACAAAAGCCCGTTCACTGGAATTCTTTCCGCCCCTTTGTGTGGCTTCGGGCGTCCTCGGTCTGTGCAACTAGGCCATTATTAAAGGCGCTTGGGTTTGGATATGGGCAGCGAACATGTTAGATTGCTGCTGCCTGAGAATCCCCTTCCCCTGCTCTTTTGGGATTTTTGAGGGTCTTGGGGGGGTTGTTAAAAGAATCCCCTCCTCTGTTGGGATTTTTGCCTTGTTTTTGGCGACCAGGAAGATCAGACGCTTGCCTCAAGAGTGTGTCTACACATCAATGCTTTTGTTGGAGCTGGTCCCGTTTTAAGAACCAGAGGTGTCAAGCTGGGTCCAACGCAGAGGGGTCTCTGTCTCGTCCACCATTCTGAGCCCCCAGAGGCAACCCAGGGCGCTTTTACACGACCCCTAAGATCCGCTGGCCACTTAAATTCGGACCAGAGATCTTAGGGGTTTGCGTTCTTCCTGCGTTCCCACCCCTCCGCACTTCCTTGCTCCTGTCTGCGTGAGGGGTGGGAGAAAAAAAGGGAGAAAAGAATGCAGGCTCACCTCCGCTCTGCCCTCAAGCTGCTCCAGGAACCATTCCAGTCTCTTTCAGTCTCTTAAAGGGGTGGGGGCAAAAACCCCCCCAAAAAACACAAGGCGAGGAGAGTCTGGCACTCACTGCTTTGCAGTCCGCATCAGAAATTTTTCACCTTCGGAGGCCAGGTACTTGAAAAGTGCACTGGGACACGCTTAGGTGGGCGTGGTCGTACTTTATTTTGTTTAAAGTCCGGAGCTGGTGGGAAAACATTTTTAAGCTCCAGATCTGGGAGCCCTTTGCCCCCGGATTTTAGGGGTCGTGTAAAAGCGCCCCAAGATGCTTGCCAAAAAAAAAAAGTCCTCAAGCAGGATGTGAGTGCAATAACACCCTCCTGTTCAGCCTCCACAGCAACCCGTATTGGGAAGCGTAGTGCCTCTGAAACCAGAAAGGTATCATCATCATCATCATCCAAATGTGCCATCAAATCAATTCTGACTTGCGGGAGTTCCTTTCCACGGCTTTCCAGGTAGACGATGCTTAGAAGTGGTTTACTGTTCCATTCTCTGGGGGGTTCCCTGGGACAGCGCAGCTTGCCCAAGGACACGCAGGCTGGCTCTACTCACAGTGTAGAGAACCAAACTCTTCATGAATATATAGCCACCATGGCTCGTAAGGGATGGCTACCCTCCCTTCCCTGAATTCCACTAATTCTCCCTTGCATACGTCTCTAACTACTGTACAGTACTTGGTACACCCAGCCAGATTCCGTCTTCGGTGGAGTTCCCCCCCCCCTCCCCTCCCCATCCCTCTGCCTGCTCACACAATCTGAAAATATCCAGGAACCCTGTGAATTATTTAGAAGATAGGAGAGGTTCTTTTTCGTGTCACAGACTGTGATTTGCAGAGGGAACAAGTCATATTGAAGGAAGGAGAAAGAGGGAAGGAAAGGAAGAGGTCTTTCGGGTGTGGGGAGCGTGAATCCATGCTGAGCTCTTGTCTCAGATGCCCCAAGGTGCCTTTCTGCTTTTGTTTCTGCTAATAATTTTTGAATGGGTTTCTTATTTTTCAAGGCAGGCTGAGGAGGGAGTGCTGTGTGGGCAATGGGGATGACGTTGCTGATCTACTAACTAAAGTGAGGCACGAAGACCTAGATATTAAATTTAGACCACTGCAGTGAAATTGGGCCTTTGCATTGAGTCCGCAATTAAATTATGAGAGCATTCATTACCCTCGGCAATTTAATAATTGGAGGTTTTTCTACCCTGTATTTATTTAGCCTTGCTGAGGAATCAGCCTTGAAAGGTGCTAGACGAGGCATTTGTTTTAGCAAAGCAGTAGCGGTTCTACGCAGAATTAAAACAATATTTTCGGAGATAGGAATCCACTTTGAAGTCTTTTTTGTTCTGTTGACAGAAGCCTTGTTTAACTCCATGAGGACTAGTTTATTATCATAAGCGTCTCAACAGATTCTCATCTCAGAGGAGTAAAAATCTTTCTCATGTCAGCTGGCATGGCAGTTCAGTCTTATTTCAACCCCCGTAATAGCGGGTACTTCACTGGAAAGCGGCAGGTGAGCTTAGGACAGGGGTGTCCAAACTTCAGCCCCCCAGATATTTTAGATCGCAACTCCCAGAATTCCAAGCCGGTACTGCCAGTGACAAAGGGCTGTGGGAGTTGTAGCCCAAAACATCTGAAGGGCCAAAGTTTGGACGCCACTGGCTTAGGACGCATACGGCAGGCTGTGTGGACACGTACCGTTCTGTTCTTGAACATCTCACCGCTTCTCCCACCTCGTCAGGTCTGCTCTGTTAGGAATCTACTGCGCTCTGCCTAATGGGAGGACCGGCTTTGGGGGCACCTGGCGATCCCTCGACCTGCGCACGGAGGTTGCGAAAACCACAGCTCTGGGGCACCACCGCCTCGGACCACCTGAGACAGCACCAAGAGTTGCACCCCCAGCACCTGTCGCCACCCACAAAACAATGGCTCTTTGGTCTCCGTGCAGTGGCCCTGGCTAAATCCTGAGTGCCACCGTGTGCGATGGAGCTGATGGCACAGACATTTCTCACCCGATGGGCAGCCTGCCTCTCGGAGAGGGAGTGTGTCGGCAGATGCGCGGATGTTGACGACATTAGAGGAGACGCACAGGAGGAGAGGAAGGCTGAATGGCTCCCGTTTTCCTCAAGAATAATTACTTTCGTTTAAATATCCCCAGAAGGGTAAACATATCACAACAGGGCCTGGGTTATAAATTGGTGTTTTGGAGAGTTTGTACCTTTCCATAGCTCCACAGCTGGCTCTTGACAAATTCAATCTCCCAACGATTAATTTCTTCGCAACACTCATTTTGGCCATGATTTGATGGCTTGGCACAAAATCCCGTAGCTGCCACCGGGCCCTCCGTAAGGACCTCCTTGGGAGCATTTACAGTACTGTATCTGTTTCCTGCAAATCTCTCCCCTGCAGCTTTATTTCAGACTATTTTCAGCTCTTCCTACTCCCCCCCCTCCCCCCTATATCATTCACATGTATTGTTAAGGTATTTTTAGCCTTGCATCTCAGAAGGGTGTGTGTCAGGAGCAGGGTAGGGTAAGATGGGAGGAAAAGAAGGAAGGAGAAAAAAAGAGGACTGTAGAAAAAGAATTAATATATATATGGATTATATTTTTGTTGTTCTAGTTATTTGCAGCCCTCTGATACTTTCTTGCCTCCTGTCTTTTTCTTAATAGAAAAGAAAAATCTGTGACGATTTAGAAATGGGGGGGGAGTAGACTTAGCTTTGCAATGCTTTTAGACTCTTTGGAGTAGGATAATTCCAATCTGGTGACACTTTGGACATACAGTATAGACTTCGTGCTACTTTCTCTGGGAGTCAGGTGTCTTTGGCATCAACCAGATGTGGATCAGGAGATCCACATCTGCCTTTCCTTACCTTGTTCTAATTGGTGGCTCTATCAAGGATGAGCAAACGCCTTGGTTTTAGTTCATCTCATTTCTCCGGCATGGAGTTACTCAGCATGTTAATTTTCCAGTAGCCATTTACCGTCTTGGCTGCCATAAAATTTTAAAAGCAGCAATTTGGAGCTGGGGACATTGTGAGAGGAACGTGTTGGCCCGCCTCATTTAACATGGCAGGAGAAGGGACAAAATTCACGATCCTTTCCCCACGAGGGTTGGCAGAAGAAACCAGCGCTCTTATTTGTGTATTTCTGAAAACTGGTTCTTCGTGGACGTGTTTTTCTTTTTGTTCCTGCAAGGAGGTGTTTGGCTCGCCTTGTGTTCTCTAGCGAGATGGAATAGCTGCCGTGAGACTCGATTGCATTTGGCCTCTTTCCATCCTTCTGTAATAAACGTTGTCTTTCCAATGAGCTTTTAAATTCGAAACGTGACGTCAAACCTCATCTAATAATGGAAAGAAGATTAAGACCTATAAAGGCTGCTGATTCTTCTAGACTGCTCCTAAAGCAGGGGTTCTTAAGGTTCCGGAACGCACTTCTCTCTCTCTTTTCTCTCTCTCTTTTGTCTCTTCCTAGATTTGTCTGGAGGTTTTTTTTTCCATTAATGGTACTCCCTGTGAATTCTTGGTATTGCCTTCGGAGGGGATTAGCTGGACGCTTAATTAGAAGATGCTTGCCGTTACATTACGACGACGAATCTGGATTGCACACACTGCATGTGAAAAACTAAAGGGCCAACCCCGGATGAGTTAAATTGTGTTCCCTTCTGGGCTCCGATTGATTGGAGCCCCCCACCCATGCAAAAAGTTATTGATTTTCTTTAGCTCTGTTCTTGCTGCCTCTCCCCAATTTCCTGAAACTCTGAACATCATTTGGCGAGGTTCTAAAGCAAATTCAGAAGATCAGAGCAGTGTGTGAGTGGAAGAGATGCCACCGTCTCCAAAGAAGCGGTAGATCAAACCCAGCAAAACTCAATTAACACCAAGAAGGGTAGTGTGGGTCTACTTAGTTTGCATCATCCTAAAGCTTGGAGGCCTTCCGTTCTCTTCCTTATAATCATTATATCCATAATGATAGCCATTGATAACCATGGAGAACAAGGGTATCCATGGCTATCATTATGGATGCCTAAGGACAACCTCCAGGCTGGAGAGAGAGGCAGGATCTCTCTCAATGCCATTTGCGGGGAATTGCAAGCAGGTGAAGATATCTGCTTGGGAATACCCTGAAGCAAACGGTGAGCCACTGTGTGAGACAGAATGCTGGACTGGATGGGCTGTGATGGCCTGTTCCGGCAAGGCTGCTCTTATGTTCTTATGTATTAAGACACTGCTTCCCATCCGCCTTTGAAAAACAGGCAGCTGTTTGACTATGCTCAGTCATTAATATTCTTTATACAAACCCTTACTTATCTAGACGGACATCCCCAGAGCATTGCATATAGAAGTTTCTACAGGGCTGCCGTATCAGGAAAAAAAATATTGATAATGCAATGGGTTTGTTCTAAATGCTGGAGGGGAGCTATTTAACAACCATTGACACATCTCTAGGGATTGGTCTTGAATTATTATATCTCCCAGCCCGATTGCTAGCATCTACAGCTGTGTGCATTTTGGTAGAAAAAGATCGTCAAAGGCCCAAACCTCCTTTTATTCCTTTTTTTTTTTTTTTTGGTCAAGAAAACAAAGTGGTGTGTATTAATAGTAGACTTTACAGAGGACTGAGATGGACAGCTGGTGACCATGGAGATGTCGCTGGATTTCTGCTCGGTTAAAGCTTCCTGCTAATTCCTTTCCCAAGTCACAAAATGTTCACAGCAATGTGTACAATATAAACTTCACCCCGTCAATTTTCTCAGGAGGGGAGAAAACTTGAGGTGCCTTTTAAATAATCTGTTCTGTTATAATTTACACATGCTGAGCCAGTAGCACGGATCTGTCAACGCACGCACGCACGCACGCACGCACGTAGGCTGTGCTAAATCAGAAGTGACATTACAGTAATCTGATTTCTCCAAAATCTCAAACTCCTTCTACTGGGCTTATAAGATATTTTTAGCAGCTTGCCTGGACTAGGCAAAAAAACTGGCTTTAACCTCGCAGGTGTTTGTGTCTCAGTGTGTTTCAGTGCGGTTTTCTCAGTGCGGTTTTCAGGAGAAAGCCGGCACATACAGCTAATTAGTGGAGCCTCTGATCTTCGTCAAGGACCAGGCTGAACAATTTCCAAAGTGACACTGAAACTGAAGACAAGGCATTGCTTTATAGATGGTAAAACGTGACATATAATGCAATTCCTCTCTCTCTCCTGCATAGCTCTGCATTGCATATCATCTACCCTACCTTATAGAGCCAGGTTAAAACGCAATTTGTCATTAACTCATAGAAATGATTGATTTTTTTTCCTTCTCGGTTCTATCCCTTATTATGAGGTAACTCAAAACAGCTCGACGAGGTAACTCAAAATGCAATTTTTAAAAAAGATGTAACCATTTTCTAAGATTTATTTATACAGATCCTAATAAAGGGTAGCAGGGCAGATGTCTGTACATTGGTACCTTGTATAAAGGAATTAATTTGTTCCAAATGAAATTATTTTCCTTTATACAAATTTCCCATAGGGATGCATTGAAAACAGAGGAATTCCATTTTTATGTTGTACGGATTCTCCCCATAGGCGATGATGCTAAGCAAATTTCCCCTATCTCTGGAATTTTTTTATGTTGTACAGATTTTATGTTATACAAACTGTTTGTTATACAAGGGTCCACTGTATTTCAGTCTGAAGTGCAATGTTTGGTCCCTGTGTCTGTTTGAGAGATTATGTGGCTCACTTCATTAGAAGTGTAATATTTTCTCCCATCCTAGTTCCCACTTCCCTGTGGCTTTTATGGCTTTTGCATCGATGGGTGTATTTTCTTTCTCTTTTTTTTTTTGGGGGGGGGGGGAAGGCCCATCAAACACAGTCTCCTGCCCCCCAAAGAAGCACGACAGACATGCATCCAGGGCGAGATGGCATCCTTATAATTAAACCTTTTTTTTAAAAAAAAAAATAGAAATATTTCTCACTGTGTCTGTGGGAAGCAGATGATGACTCATAGGCCTTGGAGCGCCAGGATTTGGTGTCGCACGGGACGTGTGGCGAATCTGATGGAAACCCGTTTTGCTCATAAATATTACGGGCATTTTTGATGGTCTTAATTAGAAGCGCTTCGATGAGGTTATCCCCACCCCGTCCTGGGATCCTGTCCTGATGGATGCCCCTGTCAGAGACATTTCTGTGGATCAAATTTTTGAGGGGAGAGAACGGGCGGTGGGGTGATGAGTTCCCTGACCGGGTCTCTCAGGCCAAAAAAATTTCCTCTGGGGTTTCTTGTGACAGGGAGAACAGTAATTTAAAAGCCGGAGGAAAGGCAAAAAAAAAAAAAAGAAGAGACAGTGCGGAAACTGGGGGTGGGGTGGGGAGGGCCGTTGTTTATCATGCAGCGCTAGACAGCTAATTTATTTCAGGGCTTCTGAAGGAGGCAAGAGGAGGCTGCTTTATTGCCACTTTAATGAAAAAGGCTCGGGGGGGGGGGAGGCAATGTGTTATGGCTGCCACAGAACCTCATGGAAAATGACCCTCCCGGTTGCCGAAAAACTCAGCTTCTGTGGGAAAGGGTTGGGCCAGGGGCTTTTGAGTGAACGTTGTCAGAGGCTTGGTCGCATTTGGAATTGTTACTGCGACAGCCACACGGACCAAGGAACATGTTGGACTTGAAGGACCGCCCCACTTGGGAGCGTGGGAAGGAACTAAAAAGGCTTGCCTCTGAGCGTGCGCAGAGTGCCTCTGGCGAGCGACTGACTGAGTGTTTCATCCCGTCTTGCATTCATTGGGAACTAGCTGGCAAGGTTTCCACTGGCCGTTCTTTAGGCTCCGAGACTTCTCATACTACAAATGGCCCCGGAGCCAGTTCTGTCCTGAATAGCAAGCAGCCTCATTAAATTAAAGGGGGAAATAAGAATGGGCCGTTTAATAAATATGAATTGCCATGACATCAAACACAGAGACAATTTTGTTTCAATATAGTGGGTTTGTTTTTGAGAGGCCAGATTCCCTCTTCTCTTTCATATGTAGTACTATTTTTGCTCCTGGCAGATTTATTTCCTTAAAGAGAGGTCTGTACTGACTGGTAGTTACATCCACTGTTGCTATTAGATGTAAGAAGGATAGCACTGAGGGTTTAATTCTGCAAGGAGCCTCCAGGCTCTTCTTAATGCTGATTTCCACAGGGAGCAAGGAGTGCTTTGCCCCTTGGTAAGGGTGCAGAAAATATGGGGAAACCAGAGGGAACCAAAGGAGAGAAGGAAGCCTTTAGCTGAGGCATGTCCAAACTTCGGCCCTCCTGATGTGCTGTGCTGAAAAGTCTTTGCGTTTTGTTTGTCGGCATGTCACGCTTCAGCTGTAGAGGAGGTGTGTGGAAACACTGCTTGACAGCTACCTCTGTGAAGCCCGGCGAGGCAGGGGTATTGATTATTGTTTTGGTCGTACACCAAGATTCCTCTGTTCTGGCCAAGTACAGCTTTGGGGGATCTTGGCTGGAAGCAGGGGCTGTCTAATGTTCTGCCCTTAAGAAACCCTCGTTGGGTTGACGGATGTGATACACAACTTGAGTACGTCCTGCACGTTTTGCCAAGGGCTCTCGGAGGGGCACGTCTCGTTCTCATGAGAGGCTAGCAAAACCTAGTGGGGCTTCAATTTTGGACGGATATGTTCTGAAGCCGGTCTTTGGCGCCTGCTAACATTTAACCCTCTGTGTTTGTCGTCTGTGGTCCTGGAACGTGGCATGCCAGGATGTGTTTTGTTTTGTTGCTTTGGGTAGCAAAGTTAGCCGTTCCAAAGTGGAATTGCTGGACGGAGAGCCTCAGTGGTGTTTGATTTTTTTCCTGGGAAAAGAGCCAGCCTGGGTGAACTTAGGCAAGCTGCACAGGGTGCCCCCCCCCCAAAGAAGTGAAATGGTAAATCACTCCTGAATGGACCTGGAAAACCTGAAAAGAATCCCATTATATCAGGGTTGATTTGACAGCTTGGTTGTTTGCTCAGTGTATGAATAAACAGGCCAAGAGAAGTGCTTGAAAACAATGCATGCATGAATAAAATGCATCTCTCTCTCTCTCTCTCCTTTCATTTCAGGGGGCATCCGTGCACGAGTTTACTGTTATTTAAGCAGCCTGCAGTGACCACTGGGGGCTTGCCTTTCTCACCAGACCCAAAGGCCGCTTGGATTTCAACATGCTCATAAAGGAATATCGGATCCCTCTTCCCATGAGTGTGGATGAGTATAGAATTGCCCAGCTGTACATGATACAGGTTGGTAAATACACAATGGTTGACACCCTGGTCCTTAAGAGCCGAGGGTGTAAGATCATTTAAGTGACACATGTCTTCTTTGAGCCAGCATGCATTTGGAGTGTGCCAGCTTCTGGGTTACACAGCCCTCTTTGATTACCTCTTTGCTGAGACGATTAACAGAATGTGTAAACCAATAACCGGCTTTAAAAAAAAACTTGGCTTAAGTTTAACCTGCTGTTTCTTAAGCACAGCTTCGCCCAAAGTTGATTTGCTTTAGGGAAATGTGCTACAATTATTTCCTCTTAATTTTCTCTTCTAAATTTAAATAGATGTTTAAAGGTGTTTTTTTTTAAAAAAAAAAAGCATCCTTGGAGGGAAAGAAGCACATTAGCTATGAAAATTTTAACAACCCCGGTTTAAAGAAAGGGAAGACGTAGGGTGGAGAGAGATTCATTAAGCAATGCTTACTCAGAAAGCTGTTACTGCTGAAAGGTCCAGTGTGTGCAGAATAGATCTAATTTGTGGGGAGGGAGGGCGTAGTTGATGGCAACCCCAAAAATATGCTCCTGAAAGAGGTTAACATGGGTAGTATGGATAGGGCTAGTCTTTTAGACAGGGTGCTTTGCACAGCTAAGGCCCAGAGGTTGTGATCCTAATACCTTCTCTTCCAGGACTAGGAATTCTAGGATGTTGCTGCTTCTAATCCTAAATGAGTCTGTCTTCCTTCCTTCCTTCATACATATAAACATGAGCAGTAACGTCTGAAGGTGGGTGGGATTATAGTGTCGTACGCCTGCTCTGCAGCCTGCGTTGGAGGCTTCATTTGCTGTCTTGGGAAGGCCGGCCCTAATAAATCACACTGAATCTCTGACTTTTCCTGTGCGTTTCTCCTCTTTGGAATCCCCCGCTGAGGCTCGGAGTGCCGAAAGCTGAGGTCGGATTAACTGTCGCTTCTGAACCATTTGTCACCGCCTCCCTCCCACCCCGCTTCTTTTTCCTCACCTTGGCCGCCTGCCATGTGGGCGGTTTGCCGTTCTGCAACAAACCCATAAAAGCCTCCATCAATTAGTATTAATTTTGCATTACGCCGGTGGACTTAATGTGCCCTCGTTCTGCTTGCAGAGATGCAGATCTGAGCCGGAGTTGCTTTTTCTTTATTTGATTTGAAACGCCATCAATAATGGCCTATCCCATCAGGTGTCTTTCTAATGGCGATGCTTATGGTGGTTAGAGTATTTGCGTTTGGTTCATAGCTTCGGATCCATCCTTTGCAACGGTGGTGTCTCGAACGCACGGTTGTGTTGTTCAACGTTAACCGTTTGCCTTATAAATCATGAATGAATCTGTGTTACGAAGTTAATGTTCTGCTGCAGAACAGCTAAAATTGTGAGATTACTGAACACATGCTGAGAAAGTAGCTGGTTAAAATGGTTAAATTAACTGGAAGCGTGTAAAAGCATATAGGTTTCTATGCTACGGTTGGTTAACAGTGAAAAGCAAAGCAAAGTGTTCGGCTTATATACCGCTCCATACCACTTCAAGTAGTCTCTAGGCCAGGGTTGGCGAACCTATGGCACGGGTGCCAAAGGCGGCACCCGGAGCCCTTTCTGTGGGCACCCGACATCGCCCTTTCACAGCCACCTGTATTCAGGTGAAATTGATGTATTGGCAGTTTGTGAAAAATTAGTGGGTTTTGAATCACAGTTTGGGCACTCGGTCTCTAAAAGGTTCGTCATCACTGCTCTAGGCGGTTTACAGTTTTTAATTACAGTATGCAGGCTACACATTGCCCCCCCTCAACAAGCTGGGTACTCATTTTACCGACCTTGGAAGGATGGAAGGCTGAGTGAACCTTGAGCCGGCTACCTGGGATTGAACCCCAGGTGGTGAGCACAGTTTTACCTGCAGGACAGGCATTGAACCACTGCGCCACGGGGTTAAAAGCTAGCCAAGAGGGTGAGATAGTAAGCTTTTGTCTTTTGCCGTGTCATTGGTGCTGCAGATATCTGCTTATATACTGCCCCGTACCACTTCAAGTAGTCTCTGGGCAGTTTAGAGTTTTTAATTACAGTATGCAGGCTACACATTATGTCAAAAGCAAATTGTTTAATAGTATAGTAACATTTCTAAACATGCATTTATCTTGTTTGTTATGATGCAGGGCTATCATGAGACGCCGTGGAGTGACCTTTGCTTATTAGACGGCAGTGGTAACAGACATCGCTGTGCTGTTTGATATTTGCAGTCAGAGGTGGCATTCTAGATAGATTCTAGCAAAAATGGGCCTTTGGGCTCCTTGACAGAGAATGGATTGACTTGGCCGTCTCCATTTTGGTCATGCAACTTGAATGTTAGCTTACAAATAGGAAGAAAAATCTCCATCTGTTCGCCTCCATTTCCTCCTCTTCCCATTTATGCTTGCCCTTCCGTGTGTCTCTCACCTTAATGCTTCGGAGATGTCTTGGAGGTCACCAGGAGGGCAACAGAGCAGCAACAGGATGCACACCTGGTAGTTGTTGATCCTGGGAACCACGCGGAGTGGCAGCTGGCTGCCGTGCGTGAAACACTGGATCCCAGTTTTCATTCATGGGTGTGGAAAGAGAATGCAAAGTCCGGGCCAATGGCTTCCACCCATCCTGTCCTGGAAAGGTTCTCCAGATGCCCACTGCATTACGTGCCCATCTGTTTCGAGCCGCCTGGGAAAAGAGCAGTCCCTGAGGTGTCGTGATTAGCGAGCTGTGACACCCTCTCTTTCTTTCTCTCTCCCTTCATGCCTGTCTTGGCTTTTCCGACAGTCCCCAGATTCATCCGTGGTGCACACGGCCGCTTAGTTTACATCACCCGGGCTTATCTCGAACCATCTGCCCAGGGTTTGACGGAGAGGTGAGAAGGGCCATATGGGAAGAACAATTGTACCTGCAAAGGTCACGTGTGTCATGCGACAGCTGTCGTTCTAATGAGCCTTTTATAAAAGTGCAGGTTGGGAGGGAGACGGGAGCGACCATCCAACCTGGCCGCGGCCAAGAGGGAACACCGCTTGATCAGCCTCCACAGGTCTGCTCTGCAGCTGTTTCATGTTCCACATACAGCAGTTGATTGGTTACTCCATGCCAGTCACCCTGTCTGCCTGTCAGTGCTTAGGAACGTGCTTGTGCTGGCCGGGGAACTCTGGGACTTGTAGTCCCCCCCCCCCCAAATGGTCATCTTCCCAAGCTCTTCTACCTACAGTACCATCCATAATGCAGACAAAACCCAGTGCCTGGGGGATTAGCTGCTGTCTTCCTCTCGTTTTCAGGCTGATCCAGAGAACCTCTGTGTTTCAGTAAGGCAGGGAGGAGATGTGGCATCCAAGGAGCACTTGGCTCTGACAGTGAGGGGAGACAAACTTGTGTGTCTCTTCTGTGGTTCCTCTGATTCTAAGTCCAAACCACTGCAAGATTCACGGGTCAGGATGACTCTTCAGGACCTGTGTCCCCGCTTCCTGGATGCCCCGTAGGAGGCAGCACTGGGGGAACTGTTGTCTTGGCCCCGTAGAATTCTTGCGTGTCTCCTCTATAGCATCGCCCGAGACAACTGCACCGCTGTATCCTCTCACATTAGCTTTGTGGGGTAGTTAATGCCTTACAGAGCAAGGTTGATGCCCGCAGCCAATGTCACCTGTGTGACAGACAGACGGAGAGAGGGGGCAACCAGTTGGTCATCTGGACCACAGACCTCCCCACTGTTGTACGATGTGGTGCGTTGACATGCAGCTCACAGTAATAACCTGTAGCTGTAGAGTTCTATAAAGTAATGGGCAGTAGGTCCTGTTTTGACTCTCGGATAAGCTGTTCCTCATTTTTGCCAACGTTTCAGACGCCCCTCTGTCCAGTACAAGAGAATCTGGAATCGTCAAAGGCCAAGGGTTTTGCCATTGCCTATTATGCGTCTCAAAAGGCACAATTTTATCAAGGACAGCTGTTCTGTCATGCTTCCAGGCGTACTATTTAATGACTGCTAGAACTGATCCTAAGCCCCTGTTAGCCCTTTCCTGGGTTTCGGCCCTAATTTGTTCAAATAACCTTCAGATCTCTAAAAATACGCATATAGATTGGATGACAGTTGTGTTGGACCGGATGACGTGCACGAATCTTTCCTGTGGTTGCCAGGAGCATCATTGGATTTGCTATTAGTGCTAACGATCTAGGCCCTGTGCAGATGCCTGACCAAAGCTAGCCCGAGCCAAATCCATTGGATTGCTGATGCAATCTTATTGCCATGGAAACAGATCCTGGAACTTATTGGTATCTGGTATCTATAACATGATGTTGGCTGGATAAATAAAACAAACAAAACCTGGCTTGGAATGCAGAAACCCCTAAATGGAGATTAATATAAGAGCTAGAGGTACACGTGGGAAATCCCCTTTAGCCACCTCTGTAACATCTTTTGACAAATAACCTGCATCTTAAATTCTGATCCATATTTCTGCAATAGTGATGGAGGCTAAAAAAAAAACGGTCCTGGAATATTGCTGTGGCCAATTTTTGTTAGCTGACTAGATGCATAGCTCAGAGGTTTCAGCATTGAGCTGCATTTTTAATTATCCCTCCAGTTATTAACTTGGGTCATTTAAAAAAAGATCTCTGTGCTGCCAAAATGCCTAACTAGTTTAAGTTACTATTCTGTGGCTCCTGTGAGTATAAACGTGAGGGTCCCTGAAAAATAATTGCATGCGCTTCCCTCAATGGCACTCCTGCTTTGGTCAGTCTAAGACAGGTCAGGTCGTGAAAAACAGCTAGACCCTGGCGGAAACTCTGTCACGTCACACAGCAAGTTGCAACTAGATCAGAACCACTGAATCAAGAGGAACTTACGGAAGAGTTGACTCACCAGATCCCCACTGGTTCAATTGGCCTCTTCGTGTTGGGCCTTACTACGTGAAGCCGCAAGATTTCAGCTTTAGAAACGACTCGTCTTGTCAGTGTTTCTATAAACTTGTCAAAAAGCGGCTGGGCTTGCAGATGGGTCGCTCCTAATGAGGAACATGTCAGACGGAATGATCCAGATGATACCCAGATGTGTCTCATTGTATGGAAAAGCAGCAGCCCAGATAAAACAGGTACGCCCATGCGCATGTCGATCTCTGCAGAACGTCTGTTGGAAAACCAACCATTTGCTGGTTGCAGGTAGTTTTGCCGACAACGAACTGCAAGGTTTTTTCTTTAGGAACTGGGCGTAATTACTGCTCCCTGCAAAAGATACAAGACTGGCCGGCTCTCATCATCTGTTTTATCAGCAGCTCTTTGGATTCACCTTCACAACTCTTACTGTTGCTAGAGACACATCCTGACTGGTGTGCTCGGAACGGGTTGGTTGCTGTTTCCTTTTGTTCACAAAAGCGTGTTGCACAGTTGTGAGATGCTCAGTTCTTGCCTGTCTTAATCCCACATGAGAGAATAAGGAACTGCGGTACTTCTTTTGGCCCTGATGAGATTGTTCACTTTCGCCGCGAAGACTTTGGGGCAAACTGCATCAATCCTACAGGTCGTACAGTCGGCACGTTTCAATGACAATAGCCGCTCCCATGCTGCTTGACCTTTCGAAAATCAGAAAGCACGTGATGGGTTGTTTGCAGCTTTTGGGGCAGCCAGCCAGCCTTTGGGTGCCTTGCTTCCGAAGAGGCTAGTTTTGGGCAGCCTTTTGTTGTACAGATTGCAGAAGTCATAACCCAAAGGCACATGTTTCATATATATATATTTGAGCTGTAGGTGAAAAATAATGTGGGGATTAATAGTTGGCGCACCATTTTTGATGCACAGCTCATTATCAAGGTGATCCCACCCACTTTCCTACTAGATCCTGAGGAACCACTCTATTTCGGTAGTCGAAAAAAAGCAAGTCAAACACTCTCATTGGAGAGGAAGAAATGCTATTTTTTCCCCCAATGAGTTTTTAATTTTGCTTTCAAAGTGATGATCCCTGCGTCAAGTGATTCTGCATTGCATAGATCAGGATTGTGTATCCCAGGTCATGATCCAAGTGAGGTGTACGGCCTACCTTGCTTAAGCTGTTCTGGAGTTGCTCCGTGTGTTGATGGAAAGCTACCTGGGAAGCCCATCCATATTTCCTTGACCTCCGTGGTGGAAATAAAATTCGATTTAAATCTGTTAAATAAGTCAACAGATGGGCAGGAAAGCTTATACAGTAAAAGTAGCCAAAGGCCATCATAAGGTAACTCCTCCAAAGTTTCCTAACTAGACCAAAAATGATGTAATGCTACATAATGCGCTGCCTGTTTCTCTATCTGTTTTGGAAACAAAGTTATGTCAAATTAGCGAGATAAGCGTTGGGTCCTCATTATAGGAGAGCTGAAAGAAGTCGGCGCAAAGCTTTGTAACTGGATTTGTTTTCCATTTGTTGCGTTGTTTTCAACTCGTGTCTGGTGGAGTCATCAGATGAAGGGCTCTTAGAAAGGAGTGTTATTTCTTTTCCTAAACCTGTTGGAAGCATCCTTTTGTTTACAGGGCTTCAAATGCCTTTGGGTTCCTATGGCACACCAACGTATATCTCCTCCATGACTAATTCCTTGCTGCTTATCCCCTAAAATGACCTCTAAATCCTACTGGGTAGTTTAAAGTGGTGCCTTTCTTCTCTCCTGTGTGTTCACCTTGCCAAGATTCCATTATCATTTCTTTCTCTGCTCAGCTCATGGGCTGATTAAATTCATTTCAAAATAGGAGTATAAAAACTGTTCCAAGGGACTTTCGGAATTGTCTTGTCCTGGGTCAGTTTGTTGTCCAACCGATGCTTAGATCGATCAACTCTCCGGTGGCCAGAATTTTTCAATATCTTACCCCCTAATCTTTTATTTATTGCCATAAAGTCAGATATTGGGCATCAGTGCTTCTGCTGCTGAGCAGTTTCCCCTCTGTTATAACTCAACTGTTGTTCTAGCAGTCCTTGAATGTGAAACGCAACAGACGAAATGGGCTACAAGCCATGGAATTTTAGCCCCCACGAAGCCCATTTAATCTTCCAGGTTGCACAAGGTTCCTGCTGCCATTAATAATAATAATAATAATAATAATAATAATAATAATAATAATAATAATAATAATAATAATAATAATAATAATAATATAGCTTGTATGCCACCCACTACCCAAAGGTCTCTGGGCGGCTCATAATCAAAGTAAACAATGCAGATAATTAAAACATCAAATTGCAATAAAATTAAAACAATAAAACATTGAAATACAATAAATACAATATATTAAAATACAACACTAAAATCACCATCAGGACCCACAATAATCAGTTAAAAGACTTCTGGAACAGGACTGTTTTTACCTGGCGCCGGAATGTCATCAATGTTGGCGCCAGGCGGGTCTCACTTGGGAGGGCATTCCACAATCTGGGGGCAGCTGAAGAGTTGGTTGCCATGGTCTGAAAATACATAGAGGGAATCCTTGGTCTTGAACCCAGGTCTTTTTAGTCCCCCTTCAAACATTTTGAAAGGTACATCTAGGTTAGTTCTCTCCCCCCCCCAATCTCCAAACATGCACTTCTAAACAAAGTTCTCTGGGTTCTAATCTTGTGAACCAACGGGAGAGACAATAGCCATTGCAAAACAAATCCTTTAATGAACAGATATATTATATTGTGCTGTCTCATGGGGCAAAATCCATCTAGCCAGCCCTACTTATCTGTCAGCTGCTTCTCTTGACACCATTAGCCAAGATGGCACCCCTGCTTTTCTTTTCGGCTTCGCTTCTGTCTAACCTCATTGTTCTCTCGTGTATTCGTAGTCCACCATGTGTTGTCATTGAGTAATCGCAGTAATAAGTGAGCCAAGTGGACAGCAGACAGACAAACTCCTGCCTGTAATAGGCCAATGTGAGTGTATGCTGCAGAACGTAGTTCTGCCTTGTGCAGTTTGGGAGAACCAAGAGGGAAACAGACCCCTTTCTTCACCATCAGTGTCTACTGTGACTCATGTAAGGAACCTACATAGATGACTAGAGGGCAAGTTAATTCTGTTCCAGAGTCACTGCTCTCATTAGGGTGGATTTCCTCGCTGTTTCTTTGCCGCCTTGCCCTCAATCAAAGACTAGCTTCTTCCGTGTTGTGTTAATCACTCTTTTTTTGTTCAACGGGAAATTCTTTTTGCCTTGTTTTTTTGTCCAGAAAGAAAAGGTCAGTGCTGAAATGTCTCTCCCCCCCCCCACCTCCCAATCAACTAATAATTCTAATCTTGGCTTGCCTCTAATTCTCTAAAGTGGCAGGCTCTGAAAAGCACTTAGGCAATGCACACCAAAAGAGGTGGAGTGGCGGGGATTTACGAAAGGAACTCTAACATGATGGGGCTGAATCTAGGACCTGGTCATCCTTGAAGTGAACTCACTAGAATCTGTGGGGCTTAAGTTACTCATAACTCACTTAAGGTGCTTTTACACGACCTCTAAAATCCTTTGTCAACTTAAATTCGGACCAGAGATTGTGGGGGTTTGTCGCTCGTCCTGTGTTCCCACCCCTCCGCACTCCATTGTTCCTGTCTGCGAGAGGAGGGAGAAAAAAAAGGGGAGAAAAAAATGCAGGCTCACCTCCGTCTGCCAGTCGAAGCAGCCCCGAGCAGCCTCATCATGATTCCCGTCTCTTAAAGGGGCGGCAGGGACAAAAAAATTTATTTATTTATTTATTTATTTATTTTCGCATTTATATACCGCGCCTATTCCCTCATGGGGGACTCAGGAGGCGAGGAAGCCCGGCTTACAATCTGCATCGGAAGATTTTTTTACCTCCTGGAGGCCAGGTACTTGAAAAGTGCGCTGGGACGCGCTTAGGTGGGCGTGGTCGTACTTAATTTTTTTTTAAAGTCCGGAGCTGGTGGGAAAACATTTTAAAGCTCCGGATCTGGGAGCCCTTTGCCTCGGATTTTAGGGGTCGTGTAAAAGCGATTCTGCTCTCGTAAAGTCTTTGCAAGCGCAGAGGGGAGGAGGGAAGAGCTGGAAGCCAGAACCGATCACGTTTTCTCTCTCACACACCACACATGCAATGAGGCTAGCTAAGCAGCTCCGAGGACTCCAGTTCACCCCAGTGAGGTGTCTGTGCTGTCTTTAAGGAGAATCTCTTTGGACCAACGTACACATCTTCTTGTCGTTTCAGAAAAAGAGCCGCGAAGAGACATGTGGAGAAGGCAGCGGGGTAGAGATTTTGGAAAACAGACCGTACACCGACGGTCCCGGTGGCAACGGACAGTATACCCATAAAGTATACCATATTGGTATGCATATTCCCAGTTGGTTCCGGTCTATTCTGCCAAAAGCGGCATTGAGAGTGGAAGAGGAGTCTTGGAATGCTTATCCTTACACAAGGACAAGGTAAATGCCCCCCCCCCGGCCCGCCCACCTGCCTTCGTGCCTTTATTATTTCCTTTGAATGTTTACTGAAGAGAATGGCTTTATAGTTAGTTATTTATTTAAAATGTTTCCAACCCACCTTTTCTCCTCAAAAGGACCCAAGGCGGCTTACAACCATTAAAAGACAGTATTTAAAAGCTTAAAAAAAAAACAGTGAGTATGCAAAGAGAATGAAACAAGTATTATATTACGAATGGTCGATGAAATCAAAATTAAAAACAAATTTAAAAAAAACAACAGCTCACAACAGTCCGTTTCAAAAAAAAAAATAATTTCAGGCTGCCAGTTACTCAGGAAAACTCTGCCCGAAGAGAAAGGTCTTGGCCTGCTTGTAGAAGGAGAGCAAAGATGGGGCCAGGCAGGCCTCCAGTGGGAGGGAGTTCCAGAGTTTGGGAGCAGCCACAGAGAAAGCTCTCTCTTATGTCCCCACCAGGCACACCTGTGAAAGTGGAGAGATGGAGAGAAAGACCTCTCCTCCGACCATCTTTCTTCCCCAACAGACTTAATTCCCCAACACAGAGGGTTATATGGGACGCCATATTGTTTAGGACTGGATAGGTCAGAACCAGCATTTTGAAACAAACCTTGGACGGTTCGGCCAGCAGGCGTGGGAAGGAGATCATAATAATTCCCATTTCGGGATGTGGGGAACGGGGAGTGACTGCCACCCTCCTCCTGCTGCTGCTGATGATGATGATTCTTTTCCTTTGGCTTGTGCTTGCGGCAGACAGCAAAGTTTTCTGGCTTGGGAAGAGGAAGCAGTAGTAGTTCAGCCTAGCATCCTTTCTTCCCTAGCTGAGTGTTTGTGTTAAGCATTGAGCTCTCTATAAAGCATAAGAACATAAGAACATAAGAAGAGCCCTGCTGGATCAGGCCAAAAAGCCCATCTAGTCCAGCTTCCTGTATCTCACAGTGGCCCCACCAAGTGCCTCTGGGAGCACATGAGACTAGATCTCTGTCTCCTGATCCCGCTCCCCTGCATCTGGCCCTTGAAGTACCCATGTTTTAAGCCTGGAGATGACACCTCTCCATCATGGTTTGTCACCTGTGATGGACTTCTCCACCAGGAATCTGTCCAATCCCCTTTGGAAGGCATCCAGGCTAGATGCCGTCACCGCATCTTGTGGTAGGGAGTTCCACAGACTAACAACACGCTGGGTAAAAAATATTTTCTTTTGTCTGTTCTCACTCTCTCAACCCACAGTTTGAGTGGATGTGCCCTAGTTTGGTATTTTGTGAGAGGGGGAACAGCGTCCCTCTATTCACTTGACTCATGCCCTGCATTATTTGGCCTCCAGGGCTACTTACTTTCAAAGAGGATAGGCTCTTCAGCATAGAGCTCTCTGCAAGGTAGCATTCGTAGGGCCACAAACTTGCCTAATTTTCATTTATTTAAATTTTGTTGCCAAATTGCAATGCCTGGCTGTTCCTCTCATGGAAACCAGGGCATTAATGAATTCTTTTTTATTATTGTGTCTTTTGTATCTTTTGTTTTGCTTTATTTTTCTTTGATTTTTGCCTTGATTTTTTTGCTCTGAGCATTTTTAAATAAAAGGTATGTCTTTTATTTTATGTTTTTATTGTGCTCTTGAAAGCATCAGCATTGGTTGTGTACTACCTATAAGGTGGGTGTTTCCCCCCCTCGCACTCTGATGTGAGGAGGCTTTTAAGCGCAGCTTTCCTGTTTGTCTTTATTTTCCTTCCAGGTACACCTGCCCCTTTGTGGAAAAATTCTCGATTGATATTGAAACCTATTACATCGCTGACTCAGGAGAGCAAGCCAACGTCTTCAACCTGTCCCCCGCAGAGAAAAGGCAGACGGTTATTGGTGAATATTTGTTCCCTTCTCCTCCTGTCTTTTTCCTCCTCCCTCTGCTCTCTCTCTCTCTCTGTGTTAACTAGAAGGGCCAGTGGTTTGAGTCCTTATAAGACCTGTCGGGGATCTGGAAAACTACCCTTGTCCTTCTAGTCCAGAGTGGCCAAATCTGATTTCCGGCCTGGGCTCTCCAGGACTCATCCCAAATTCTGCCTGAGACATACATATACACACACACCACACCCGTGCGGTGTTCCTTACAGTTTTCATGCCCAGTGACTAACAAGGCCTCACCCGGAAAAGCTTCCGAGACTTAAGCAAGGCCACGTGCGTTCTCCTTCTGCACGACACTGTCGAAAGGAGCAGGAAGGAAAGGTCCTGTCTTAAGAGGCCTGCAAGCCGCATTTTGACCGCAGGAGCCTTTCTGATGGCAGAAGGCTAGCCAAGTCCTTGTCCCTGGCTTAGAAAGTCCTCCTGATCTGTCATCGCAAAGTACCTCTGATTAATGGTGGCACAGCAGCGCTCCCTTTCCTGTTCCATGCCCGGTGCGTGACAGTGGGACGTAGGTCCACCTGCCACTTCCTTTTGAGCCGGTGAGAGCAGTAGACTCTTTGAGAAAAATCAACTGAACTGTTGGAAAGCGTTTTCATTCTGAAGCTTAGGGGCTCCCCTGACGCCAGTTTCTACGCACCACTTTCTTCTAAGAGGGCCGTTAATTAGTTCCGCTCCATCTGTACATCTCCCCCCCCCACACACACACACACCACCATTGCCTTATTCAGGTGTTTGTTAAATAAGATTTCGAAAGGCATGAAATTCCAGGTCCCTTTTAGTGCGGCCTTAGCAACCAAAACAATCTAGCGCCCTTTCTGTTGGGGTTTTGTGCGACGCTGCCTGTCAACGACGGGATAAGCATGTCCCCCCATGGCTGCCTCTTGGAAGCAAGTAGGACCTCGGACCCCATTGTGTCGTTGTAATTCTGTTGCCTTGTTACTTGGGCAAGATCTTCCCAGTCGTGGGTGGATAGCATGTGGGCCCTGGAGGGCGCTTTTACACGACCTCTAAAATCCACTGACAACTTAAATTCGGACCAGAGATCATGGGGTTTGTTCCTCTTCCCGTGTTCCCATTCTTCCGCACTCCATTGCTCCTGTCTGCAGTGAGGGGAGGAAGGAAAAAAAGGGAGAAAAGAATGCAGGCTCACCTCCACTCATCTCCATCTGCCATCCAGAGCAGCCCCGTAGGGATTCCTGCCTCTTAAAGGGGCGGCGGGGACAAAAAAAACAAGCAGAAGGCGAGGGGAGCCCAGCATCCACAGCTTTACAATCCGCATCGGAATTTTTTTTACCTCCGGAGACCAGGTACTTCTAAAGTGCACTGGGGCACGCTTAGGTGGGTGTGGTCGTACTTTATTTTGTTTAAAGTCCGCAGCTGGTGGGAAAACAATTTTAAGCTCTGCATCTGGGGAGCCCTTTGCCTCGGATTTTAGGGGTCGTGTAAAAGCAGTCTTCGATGTTGAGGCGGCATCTGTCAGCCAAGTGGTCTCCCCCCCCCCCCCCCCGCAGCAATCTTCCATCTTAGGCTGCCGGCTCTCACCTTGCCTCTTGATGGGGCCACCTTTGGGTGCTAAAACCCATGACAAGATCTTGAGCTTTGGAAGATGCTCTTAGCCACGAAGAACGCCGTAAGCCGAGTTCTTGACCTTTCCAGGTCAGAGTGGGACAAGAGCCCATCCGAAAACATTGAAGGCTCCTGCCCGTGATTAAAAGGATAGCATGGGGCTAAATGCGGGCATCTTCTCTTGTTCCCTAAATCCCAAACTCCAGGCCGCTGGGACATACTGGCACAAATCGAGAATCGCTAGCTCCTAAAGGTTAGAGAGCTGTAATGGAGATCCGTGGTGTCTGTGCTTCATCTGTGTTTGGTTTTGTACCACGGAGACCACCCGGAGAGAGCTAGTGTGAATTTCCCCCTCGATGTAGAGAACAGTGTATGAAAATAAGGGGCCCCTCCATATCGTTGTAGCCAACTGAAACTTGATGATGGATGGAAACATTCTGGGACGGACGTAGTGTTGTTCAGAAGAGAGGTGGCAGTGACGACGCCCCTTTGGAAGAAGTCTCTCCTTACCGCCGTTGTCAAAACGGCACCGCTGCTCTGGGCAAAGATGCTGTTTGTGGCTTTGCCAGAGAAATAAAAACTCCTCCAACCTCTGACACACTTACATAAATTGTTTAAACACCAGCACTTTCAGCCTAAACATTAGGAAGCTAAGAAAGTTATAGCGCTGCGGGTTATCAACAAAGCCAAGCTTTGGGAAAGCATTCTCTGGGGTGGTGCCGGGTGGTTTTTACCTTAATTCTGTTTTAGTGATTGGTTTGATCTTCCTTCCCCGCCCCCTGCAAATTAGATCCCATTGATATTGTAAAGGATCCCATGCCTCCACACGAGTACAAGTCAGAGGAGGATCCCAAGCTGTATAAGTCCCTGAAGACCTCAAGAGGACCTCTCTCTGAAGACTGGATCAAAGAGCACAAGAACAACCCAGGGCGATACCCTATCATGTGTGCCTACAAGCTGTGCAAAGTGGAGTTCAGATACTGGGGCATGCAGTCTAAGATTGAACGCTTCATTCACGACGTAGGTGCGTATTTGGTTCTGTGCGCCTTTTCTGATCTGTGCTGTCGCTGCGCGTACTGGACTCCGCTGCTGTCAGGTGGGCGTTCTGGAAGGAATTTTGAGAGGCTGAGGCTTAACGCTAAACAAGCAGAAGGAAGAAAGAGAATATCTAGAGAAATAACAAGTGCCGATTATTACTGTGGGTTTTGAAGGTACAGTAGGGCCCCCGTATGCACTGATTCATTATCCACGGATTCAGTTATCCACGGTTGGCAGAGGAAAAAATAAATAAATAATTCAGCAGCTGTAAAGCAAGCGACTGTCATAAAGCAGCAACCGTAAAGCAAGCTGCCGTCACAAACAGTAGCTGTAAAGCAAGCTACTGTTGCAAAACAGCAGCTGTAAGGCAAGTTACTATCACAAAACAGCAACTTTTGGGGACATTTTGGCGTTCTCTCTTATGCACGGTTTTCATTATCCGCGGGAAGGCTTGGAACCAATCCCCAGCGGATACTGGGGTCCTACTGTACAATAAATGAAGTGAGAACGGCAGGAAGGAGAATTGGCTAACTGAAAAGGTTTGGATCCCGTTTTTGGATCATGGTTTAGAGCAGTGGTTCTCACCCTTGGGTCCTCAGGTGTTCTTGGATGTTTATGGTGATATTCAGTGTCTGGGAGGAGGAAGCTTAACTCAAAGGTGAGGAGCTGTTGGCTCTCCAGATGTTTTAGACTCCAGTTCCCATAATCCATTGGCACTGATGTGAGTTGTAGACCCAATGCATCTGGATAGCCAAAGGTTCCTTATTGGCGGATGATAATTAAGGGAAGAATTTGATCAATGACGTTTAGGTCCTGGAACAATGTTAGGCAACCAGGAACGGATGACAGTCTTCTGTGCCTTCTGACCAAGTTATTTGCTGGCTCACTGGCGTTCTTCTTTGGCTTTTTTCCTCTGCTAGGCTTGCGGAAAGTCATGGTAAGAGCGCACCGGCAGGCTTGGTGCTGGCAGGACGAGTGGTACGGCCTTACCATGGAGGACATCAGGCAGCTGGAGAAGGAAACTCAGCTGATGTTGGCTCAGAAGATGGCCCAGTACAGCTTGAACGAAAACGAACCGGAGCAGCACCTTCCCAAAGACGCCCTGGGCGAGACCGACGGGGAAACCAAGGCCATAACCCCATCCACGGAGCCCGTGGATGCCGCAAGCAATACCGGCGAAGCCACGTCAGGGCGCGTCCTTACCAAGCAGTGGTCCACATCTTCCAGGTCCTCTTCTAAAAGAGGAGGTGAGTCGTACCCGAGCAGAGGTCTAGGCAGAGCGCGGCTCGCCCTCTCCTGAGCGGGAAAGGTGTGAAGAGCTCCGCAGTTGAGGTCTACCGGCTGCGTAGCCGGAGGTCGGGAGTTGGATTCCCCCCTCTGGGCCTCCCGGGAGAAGAGCCAGCCTGGGGTGTCTTGGGCCATCGGGAAGATGGGGATGGGTTGCCGTATCTCAGGGCTGTTCAACTTTGAACAGGCCAAAGTCTACTTTTTCTGGCTCAAAGTGCCTGAGGGCTACTACACTAAAACCTCTACTTATGAATTTTCTCTGTTCCGAGCACATGCTCGTAACTAAAAACTTTTGTAATTAGAGCAGCAGTTCCCCATAGGAATGCATTGAAAACCAATTAATCTGTTCTGGAGGGAACAGATTTCAATGCGACATGACCCTTGAACTGCCCCGCTCAACTGAGACAGTGCACTGGCAGACCCAGAACTTTGCTGGGGCAGTGGTGGTCCTTGGGATGGGAGAGGAAGGGCTGGAGAACTTACCCCCTTACTTTTTTATTGATGACCAGCGGGCTACTTTTGAACCCTTCATGGGCTACCAGTAGCCCACGGTCTACCTGTTGGGCAGGCCTGACGTATCTCGTTAAGGGACACAATAGTATCCATAGCCTAGGCATAGCATAGTCTCCCTTAACGAGCCGATTCAGGCCATTGTTCATCTGATGAGCCTAATTCAGACCAGAGTGACAAGAGGTCAAAGCTGACTGACTATAAGATGGAGGACTCGCACTAGCTGCATTCAGACTGATGAAGCTGTTTGGATTGAGCAGCGAAACATTTCTGTCTCTCAAGAAAAAGACGTCCAGTAGCCATGACTCAACTTCCAGATAAACTCACCTGGATGACTGAGAATCTTCACAGACAAGCTGGAGATGCCTCATTCTAAGGCTAATGTTCGGTCCCTGCCTATAGTCCATAAACCCTTGCGCACATCAGGGTGCGTGTGCGCAGGCGCAGGGAAGGACCTTGACATGTTTTAAAACATGCCGTTGAATGGGTGGGAGGAACAGAGGAAGAAAGGAGCTGCTCTCACCCCGTTTGGAGGAACATGGGTTCTTTAGGCACAAGAGAGCCCTCTTCCCCCAATTACAGTATATTAAAATGTTGGGTGGAATATTGTATGAAGGATGGGATGTTTGTTTCAACACTAGTAAATCACCTCATCATCTTGAGCTTATCCATCATCCTTGGGTGGTTATCATTAGCCAATCTCCCCTGTTACTAATCCAGTCTAGAGCTGACCCATGGACTGAACTGGGCTTCCGTATTTGTTGACTTGACATTCAGCAGTGGATTCTCAGGAGGGTTGATTATTTTTATTTGGCTTTCGTTTGCAAGCTGCCCAGAGTCCCTTTGGGGGAAATCGGAGCATCCTAGAAATGCAAAAATAAGCCACTGGGCTTTTAAAATCTTCTTCACTCGGCTTAGAGGCCCGGAGGCTGCCCATTTGCATTGCAGAGTCGCTGAGAGAGCTGGTGTAAGCGGAGACCCTTGCAGCAGCCTTGCCTGTCTTAGCATCCCTTCTAATTTTAGAAGCTATTATGAGAAAGCCCGTGACGTCAGTCTAGTGTGATTTAGGCCTGTGTTGTCAATCTCTCTGCCCTGTTATTCCCGAAGGGATCGGATGAGCTAGTCAGGGGCTACACAGTGAATCCGACAGCCATATAATTAGCTTGGGCTGGTGGGGTTTGGGCTGTGCGTGTGTGATGGAGGCCTTTTCCGTCGGCCTATTAATAAAACTGGAACCCGCAAGCCCTTGTCTGCCACTCCCAGCCTTCTCCTGGCATGTCTCAATCATAAATGCGGTCCCGTGCCCCCTTGTCATTTAACACCAGCCACTGGATATCTCCTGTGTGGCTCCAAGGGAATTTAATAAGCTTCTGGGGCCTTTATTAAATTAGCTGTAGCGGTCAGCATCTCGCAGGGAGGCTTTCAGGTGCTGCCCGGCCCCAGCTCCCATCCAAGTGGAATTAAACAGAAACGGGGAGCCAAATAAGTCCTGTTGGGGAGCCGGCTGGTTTGGCGTTTCCATATTTTAAAAAATGAAGTTTTCTCAGCTGTGTTGCAGTAAATGTCAGAGCCCACCCCTTCTACACCCCGGCTGTCTTCAGAGCTTAGTTATCAGCGACACACCGGGTGCCTGTGAGTTTCGGCTGGTTTGGGGGCATTGCCCTTATCTGTTCATACATGGCCACACCCAAGCTGCTTCCGTGCCTTCAGGGGAGATGGCACGTCACTCCCTCCAAGACCCTTTTGGTTGGAAAACCCGAGGAAGGGGAGCCCTAAAGCTGCCTGGAGCCCACTCCTGTATGGCTCTTTGTTATGGATCGCAGCGCCCCGGCTTGCTGACGAGAAAAACATCTGGCTGGCTAATTCATTTGTCTCAGGAAAGCAATGTACCATTGAATGTAATGCGTAACATCGCGCGTGCTTTGCAAAAAGGACAAGGGCGGCGTGAGAGGAATCCTTCTTTGCGTGCCCCTCCTTTCATCGTTAGGGATGCCTTCCCTTGTCGTCCCTGAGAGTTCCCGAAACTACAGACCTGGCACTGAACAAAAGCCTCCTCCTTCCGCAGATGATACCAAGTGCCTGGCAAATCCTCAGCCTCTCCTTTACTTCCCTTCCCCTCTCCCAATATCCACACTTGGGAAGAGTTCTTTGAGATTCGAATGCTTGCCGATCCCATGACAAACTTTTGTGCTTCCCGGTAAAGGCGATGTATCCAATTGTCCCTGTGATTTTGGAGAGGAGTGCTGACTGTCAGGCAGCTTCCTTTTCCACACCAAGCGGTTTTTCACATCCTCCCGGCGCTTATAAATAGCTGCCCTTTGGAAGAAAAAAAAACCAACGGCAACACAGGCTTGCCAAATGCCGTGGTGCTCGTGGCGTCTCCGCCCTGGGTTCCGAGAACCGTAAACAACAACAGATCACAAATTTGGGAGAAGGAAAGTTTGACATCACGGCGGACATCACCGGGCCTGCTGCATCCTGGCCACTCGCAGGATGGTTTTCCGTTCGATCTGCCCAGCTATGCCTCTTCCGGGCTCGCCTGGGCTTCCTGGCTCTTGAACGTCCAGAATCTAACTGATTGTACACCTCGTTTTCTCCTAGCAAGCCCCTCACGCCGTAGCCTCTCGGAGTGGAGAATGCAGAGCATCGCGAGGGATTCGGACGAGAGCAGCGACGACGAGTTCTTTGATGCACACGGTAGGTGGACCGCGGGAAGCACAGCCTGATGGTTTAAGGCTTTGTGAGAACCTGTCTGCAGGGGCCCGTGTCTGCTTGTATCGCGGCACGCACATGCCAGACTTGTGAATATAGCTTATTATTCCATGTATAGCATCAGCATCAGCATCATGTGTCAGAGAGAGGAGCTGTTTTGGTTGTGGATGTTTTTACTGGCATTAAACTGAGAAGTGGCCTGCATCAAAAAAAATTCTCCCCTGGCGGCCCTTACTGAAAGCCAAGGACCCCAATTTGTATTAGATGACAGTGTGTGGGGCACCACTTGGAAATGCCAACTGTGTGCCTTTGTGCTCCTTTGCAAAAAAAAAGGAGGAGGAGGAGGAGGAGGAGGAGGAGGAGGAGGAGTAGAATAGGGGGTCATGTAACAAATAAAACTTTACAAGCCAACCACATCCCAGCTGTTCCCATTAGAGTTATATGGATTGTTTTAACCCTGTGGTTCTCAACCTGTGTGTCCCCAGATGTTCCTGGACAGCAATTCCCAGAAGTCTTCCTCACTAGCTGAGCTGGCCAGGATATCTGGGGGTTGCAGTCCAGGAACATCTGGGGACCCACCAGTGGAGAACCACTGATTTAATTCTAGGGCAGGCATGTCCAAACTTCAGCCCTTCTTATGTTTTGGACCACAACTCCCAGAATTCTAAGCGTAGGCTGCCAGTGCCAAAGGACTGTGGGAGTTGTGGTCCAAAACATCTGGAGGGCTGAAGTTTGGACATGCCTGTTCTCGTGGTTCTCAACCTGTGGGTCCCCAGATGTTCTTAGATGGCAATTCCCAGGAGTCTTCCTCACTCGCTGAGCTGGCCAGGATTTCTGGGAGTTGCAGTCCAGGAACATCTGGGGACCTACTGGTGGAGAACCACTGTTTAACCATATCTTTCAAGCCTTCCCACATGTTCTCATTTGCTCACAAAGCCTGTGCAGCTAAATTGTCAATAACTGCGACCTGTATGACAAAAACAGCCAATGAGGAGAACTGGAACCTATTCCATGATTGTAATAAGCAGTGGCGAAACCTCTAATTAGGCTGCCTTGAGCTCAGAGGGGTCAATATTTAGACTAAGTGGCCGGGGCAAGCGCAGAATGTAACCTTCTGCACCGTCTGCGTGGCTTCAGACCGGTAGGGAGTTGCATCTTGAAAGATCTGTAGGGGTAAGCTTAGCTTACTTTTTTTTTTGTTTCAGTCGTGACCAATAAAAGTATCACCTAGCCGACTTTTGAATTTGTTTTTCTGGTCACACAGCTCAACCCACATTTTTATCTCTGGGCCTTTTCACACGACCCCTAAGATCCGCTGGCCACTTAAATTCGGACCAGAGATCTTAGGGGTTCGTCGCTCTTCCTGTGTCCCCACCCCCCTCCGCACTTCCTGGCTGCTGGCTGCGTGAGGGGAGGGAGAAAAAGAGAAAGAAAAGCATGCCACTCACCTCCGTTCTGCCTCTCGCTCTTGCCGGCAACATTCCAGTCTCTGTAAAAGTAGCTCTTAAAGGGGCGGGAGCCAAAACAACAACAAACAGAAGCGAGGAGAGCCCCGCACTCACTATCGTTACACCGCATCAAAGAATTTTCACCTCCAAAGAGCAGGTACTTGAAAGGTGCGCTGGGACGCGCTAAAGTGGGTGTGGTCGCACCTAATTTCCTGTAAACTCTGGAGCTGGTGGGGAAACATTTTTAAGCTCCGGAGCTGGGAGCCATTTGCCCCGGAGTTTAGGGGTCGTGTATAAACGCCCTCTCTGGATGGGAGCTCGAAAGAGTCACTCTCTGGACTGCAGTTCCTAAAATCCCCTAAGGGACAAGTCATCCTCCCCCCCCACCCACCCAATATTTGTTCTTGGTTTATACTGGGTTTAAGGAGCTAAGGAGTGAGTTGCAGAGGGGCATTCTTGTCCCTCATCCCAATGGCTGGTTGAAAAGCCCTTAAATGGAGTAAAGCTTTTGCTAAGCAATACAGATGTTTAAAGACTCTTCCTGTTCATTAGGAGCCTCGTGGCGCAGTGGTTAAATGCCCGTAACTGCAGGTAAAACTGTGCTCACGACCTGGGGTTCAATCCCAGGTAGCCGGCTCAAGGTTCACTCAGCCTTCCATCCTTCCGAGGTCGGTAAAATGAGTAGCCAGCTTGCTGGGGGGGGGGCAATGTGTAGCCTGCATTACTGTAATTTAAAAAAATTGTAAACCGCCCAGAGACTACTTTTAGTGGTATGGGGCGGTATATAAGCAGCAGAACACTTTTATAGGCTGATGCTTTCTGATTGACTTGTTAAGCCTTTTTGGCTTTCTTGATCTTTCAAAACCTCTGATTTCCTCCTCCCCCCCCCGACCCGCCTGACCACCATCTTCAGAACGGCTGTGAGTTTTCAGAGCCACCTGGGCTTCCTCCTTACCCCACCCGAGCTGTTAGGAGCGGATGCAGAGTTAACCAAAGTTCTGTTCTGCCTCTACTGACCTCTCTCGTCGTCAATCCTTCTCTCTCTCTTCAAAGAGGACCTGTCCGAGAACGAAGAGGCGTTCCCGAAAGAAATCACCAAGTGGAGCTCCAACGATCTCATGGATACGATTGAAACCCCTGAACCCGAAGACGTGCCGGGTAAATGCATTTTTGGAAGAGGTCACTGCTGACACGATCGTACCTTTGGGGCTCTTGAACCAGGAAGCCTTTGTAGGTGGATTTGGACAGCAAGCTCTCAAAAATGTGCCGCAGTGGCAAGGTTTACATGGCAGTCTAATCCCTAACCCTAACCCTAACCCTTCACAAGGCTCCCTTTTCAGAGTCCCCTTCCCACCCGCAAGCCTTACAAGGCACCTGGCACATATTACTTTGGCCTCTTGGTGGCACCTTTTCTTTCATTCGATCTGGAACTACCAGAATTCTCATTTGAATTGCAGCCGTTCTTGCATGTCAGAGGTGGGCAAAATGCATCCACCCTTCCCACCCTTGCTGGGCTTTCTGCAACTTCCTTAGCGCTCCGTTCCTGAAAGCCTCCAGGGCTTGCTATTTTGCTAGAAAACAGAGAGCACCTCATCCCACCCCACCCACGTTTGCCCTCTGCAGTCACCCCTCCTTTACATGTTAAAAATTGAGCCTTGGTGGAATGTTTGTGAGCCTGAAACCTAGCTCATATGACCCATCTATTTCCTTCCAGGGGATCCATGTTTCGAAACAGCCGCAAAATACAGCGTTGGATGCAGCGTGGAAAGGCTAAGCGTAATAGAGGTACAGCCTTTCTCCCATAAATGTCTTTTCCCAGTACATTCTTAAAAAAAAAACTTCTAGGTGAGTAAAGTCTGTGTCTGCCCCTTTGGGTGACAGACATTCTACCCCCTGCGCTCTTGCAGCTGTGATTTTTTTTTTAATCCAGGAGGTTCAGGGTCCCGTTGGCGGCTGCAGCCGGATAAATGGCTCCTGAAATAACTTCACACCCCACAGTGTGATCACATGAAGAGACATGAGCCCGTTGGAGTTCCCTCCATGATGTGCGCCTTACTTGCCTTCTCGGTTGCGACCTGAGAAGGCAGGTGTCTGCTTGCAGCCTGCCTCTCAGAACAGCAGCAAGGGGAAGCTGCTAGGAACACAGGGCACTTTTACACGACCTCTAAAATTCGCCTGCAACTTAAATCCAGACCAGAGATCTTGGGGGTTTGTCCCTCTTCCTGTGTTCCCACCCCTACGCACTCCCTTGCTCCTGTCTGCGTGAGGGGAGGGAGAAAAAGGGGAGAAAAAAATGCAGGCTCACCTCTGTCTGCCGGTCGAAGCAGCCCCGAGCAGCCCCGTCATCGTGATTCCTGTCTCTTAAAGGGGCGGCGGGGACAAAAAAACAAACAGAAGGTGAGGGAGCCTGGCATTTACAGCTTTGCAAACCGCATCGGAAGATTTTTTACCTCCTCGAGGCCAGGTATTTGAAAAGTGCGCTGGGACGCGCTTAAGTGGGCGTTGTCGTACTTAATTTTTTTTTAAAGTCCGGAGCTGGTGGGAAAACATTTTAAAGCTCCACATCTGGGAGCCCTTTTCCTCGGATTTTAGGGGTCATGTAAAAGCGCCCATATTATTCCTTCTGCTCTCTTGCTTTCAAGAAAAGAGTAACAAAACCCAGTGGTGTGTTTTTTGTGTCTGTGTAGAAATGGCTGTCTTTCTGCCAGACAAGGTGGCCCGGAGCTGAGCACAAGGCTGGACTCCAAAGTGGAATCCAAGTGGATCCAATAGCCCTGCAAACTCCAAGAGCACCTTATCCTGCCCTTTTTCATCCTCCAGTTCAAAATTTCTTTGTCGTGAGTCAGGGTAGATTTTTGAAATAGTCCTCAGTACAGAGAAGTCATTTCCCTCCGCGACTCTTCAGGCTGCTGACCTCAGAGAAACCAAAACACTGCTGGCTTTGATGATGCAGAACTGTTTTAAACTTTCAACTTTAGCGGGTTTTCTGTTGTCCTTGCCGTGTTGAAGCCCGTCTCTTCCTCCTGCTGGCAATGACATTGTGCGGCCTGAGAGTCATTTTAGGAACGCCACACTTAGGCTTAATTGTAAGGAGAATAAACGGACAAAAGCACAGCATACCATTAAGGGACAACTGGGACAAACGGGACATGAAAAGCGATCAAATATTGGAATATCTCCAGGAACGTTTTCTCTTTGGGGTTTTTTTTTGTAAGGTCTTCAACTTCTCCTCCTTGTTTATACATCATCTTTTCACATCACACAAATATAGCCATTTATAGTGTCCATTCATCTCCTGTAGGAGCTACTGGATTCTTCTTCCCGTGTTAGAAAACAAAGGGATTGACCACTAAAGCACCCCCAGTGTGTCCATAACACTGTATAGCCTGAAATATTCCCGACAATTGGTACCTGTCCAAGGATTATTTTTTCTTACAGCAGGAAGTGCTTTTAGTTTCAGAGCCAGATTCGTCTACGGTTGCCTGAGGAGACACTGTCTAGCAAAGGTGACAAAGAATTCTTGTTTGACCTCGAAGATCTAAGTAGTTTGAATTAAAAAACAAACAAACCAGATTGCATCCGATGAAGCGGGCAGTAAAGCATGGAAATTTGTGCCCAGGAAAACTTGTGAGGCTTTAAAACTGTCACAAGGCTCTCTCCATATTGGATAGGTCGGTGTGGATCACCGTGCCAGGTTTTACTGCAAAAATCCTTGGCGAGTCTTGTGGCACCTTGAAGACTGACTAGTTTTACTGGGCTTAACCCCGGTTTATTTTTTAAAAAATGTATCCTGCCTTTCTCCTAGAAAAAGAGGACCCAGGGCAGCTTTTAAAAACACAGTATTAAGAGCTAAAGACAGTAAATCAGGCATGTCCAAACTTTGGCCCTCCAGATGTTTTGGACCGCAATTCCAAGCCTGTATTTCCAATGGCAAAGGACTGTGGGAGTTGTGATCCAAAACATCCGGAGGGCCGAAGTTTGGAGAAGCCTGCAGTAAAAAGTTTTAATTTTTAAAATGCATAAACATTATAGTAGGAGGAAACGAATCTGCAGCCCGATGTTGTTGCCTTTATCTCACCCCCTTCTAGGATGACGCGGTGCCTCCCCTTGTGCCGCCCAGCAAAATCCACGTCCTGCTTTTGGTTTTGCACGGGGGCAACATCCTGGACACGGGCGGGGGCGACCAGAGCTCCAAGCAAGGGGACGTCAACACCATCGCCACCGCCTTTGACGCCGTCATTCGGGTCCATTACCCAGCCGCCCTCGGGCGCATCGCCGTCAAGCTCGTCCCTTGCCCGGCCATCTGCTCCGAAGCCTTTTCGCTGGTCTCCAAGTAAGTTGCCGCTCGCGAGGTTGCCGGCAAGCGGGTGGGAAGGAAGGAGGAAACCGGGGACCGCCTCGGAAGCAAGGGGAAAAGAAATTAAGCCCAAATGCCCTGAGAACGGAATCTCGCCACGGGATGGCACCCTGAAGGCCCTTTGGAGCTTCACACCCCAAGCTGGCTCACCCTCAGGCAGCAAGCGTGGTAAGAGACAAGAGTGAGGCTCCGGGTCTGTCCGTGTGAGGACCTCCGTTCTCTGGAGGGACCTGAGAGGAACAACGGTTGAAGTTCAGAGATGATACAAGAGCCCAGTTAGCACAGAGTGCTTAAGAGGGAATAGATCAGTGGCTCTCAACCGGTGGGTCCCCAGATGTTCCTGGACTGCAACTCCCAGAAACCTCCACCACTCCCTGTACTGGAAGGGATTTCTGGGAGTTGCAGTCCAGGAACATCTGGGGACCCACCGGTGCAGAACCACTAGAATAGATAGCGTTTCCTTTGGGACCGGTCCAGAATTTCAAAGGGCCTGCCTCTAGATAGCCTCGCTGCCTGCTGTTGGGTGTTTCATCTTGTCCATTGAATCGGTGCAGAGCCTGGTTGGTTCTTCTGGACCTCTGACGGTGAGCTCCTCTTCCTCCCTAAGACTTGACCCCACCCCTCAACCCCCCATTTCCCCTTCTGTTCCGTCCCCCTATCCGTCTGCCTTTTGCCTCCGGTCCCGCGTTGATCCTTGTTATAAAGGTTTCATAGCCGTGCTCGCTGTGCACCCGAAACCTTCTACGGCTCCCGTTCAGATTGTGTTCCATGTCGCGTCTTCAGCAAGGGAGCTGGCCGGAGAGTGAAGCAGCAACCTGGGACACTTGGGGCCTTTTTACACGACCCCTAAGATCCGCTGGCCACTTAAATTCGGACCAGAGATCTTAGGGGTTTGTCGCTCTTCCTCTGTCCCCACCCCCCTCCGCACTTCCTGGTTGCTGGCTGCCTGAGGGAGGGAGAAAAAGAGAAAGAAAAGCATGCCGCTCACCTCGTTCTGCCTCTCGTCTCTGTAAAAGTAGCTCTTAAAGGGGCGGGAGCCAAAAAGCAGCAAACAGAAGCGAGGAGAGCCCCGCACGCACTATCGTTGCACCGCATCAAAGATTTTTCACCTTCAAAGAGAAGGTACAAGAAAAGTGCGCTGGGTCGCACTTAAGTGGGAGGGGTCGCACTTAATTGTCTGCAAACTCCGGAGCTGGTGGGGAAACATTTTTAAGCTCCGGAGCTTGCAGCCATTTGCGGCGGAGCTTAGGGGTCGTGTATAAACGCCCTTGGTTCAGGTGGCTGATGGTTTCCTTCCTTGGCTGTCATGTAAAGTCTTCCAAATCACATCCTAAACACCGCCTCCTCCTCCTGAGCTCTCCCTCTGGAGATCCATGGCCGCAGTCTCACTAAAGTTTTCTGCGCATCTTAATTTGATGTGTAGGTTTTTTCGGGTGGTCACGTCGTGTTTGATGCGCAGTTAATGTCCTGTCGACAGAGGTAGTATTTTACTGCTCTGTGCCCGTCTCTACTGGCTTACTGGGCATCTTTTCCCTTTTTCCTGGGTCGTTTTTCTAAGTCTCCGTTGCCAGACCCACAGGAAGTGGCAGAAAAAGGGGTATAAATCTAATTACTGCATATTTTCTGGGGTCACACCTCGTTAGAGTAGCAAAGAACTGTGCATCTTTAAGGTTAGTTTTTTAATCCAACCCCTAGCGGGGGTTTAAAAATCTTCAGTGAAAGTGCGCTTCCAGGGGCTTGGTCAGCCAGGGCAACAAATGACTTCCCTTCACGGTTAGGACGCAATCTTTTACTACGCAGGTTGCTGCAACCAAAATGTGCAGAAAACGCTGGTGAGACCGCAGCCTAACAGTGTCTCGGACCAGGACGTAGAGCAGCGGTGTCCAAACTCTGGCCCTCCAGATGTTTTCTTGGACCACAACTCCCACAGTCCCTTGGCATTGGCAATCTAGGCTTGGAATTCTGGGAGTGGTGGTCCAAAACATCTGGAGGGCCAGAGTTTGGACACCTCTGACGTACAGCCACTTGATTCTCAACCCTGAGACTAGAGGCTGCAAGGAAAATAGTGATGCCTTCGTGACAGAGCGCTTGTGCCTACAAAAGGTGAACCTGTGTGGGCTTAGTCTCTTCAGGGAAAAAAACCCCAGTAGCTGTTGCGTGTGCATCAAGAGGGCACTTTATTAATTATTGGGTAAGCCACTCTTCCTCTCCATCTCATACCTGGCTATAATGAATGTAATGGCCTTGTACTCGTAGAGCCACGATTGATTTGTTCAGACTAATGAAATAAGGGCTTTGAACGTGGATTTGTCAAGTTCCGCAGCAAGCTTGGTATAATAACCCTCATTCTGCGGCTCCAGGTAGGAGGCCAGGTTTTGGGGGGGGGGGAGAGAGAGAGAATCATTCTTGAGCACTCAGTGATTTCTTTCAGCCGGCAACGGTGTTGGATAGATTGGTCTCTCACCTCTCCTGGGCTGTTGGTTCCCGTCGTATATAAATAGACAGTTGATGTGCAATCTGGAGTCAGCCAGGGTGAGCTGTCAGAAGGCCCATCTGCACGGCGAGGGACATCTTCTCTGATTTGTATCAGGATTTAGAAGAGGTTTTACCCATTATTATTAGAGTCACGTACGCTTGGGATTTTCTGGGTGGTTGTACGGCTGCTGCGTTTGGCAAGATAAGAGACCACCAGTTCTTATGAAAAGCAACGGGCAGAGAGGATGGGATGTCTAAACTGATGGGGCACCCTATCTGCCTCAGTCCACTACATCATCCAAAGTCAAGATCCATATACAAGTGGTACCTTGTATAAAGGAATTAATTCGTTCCAAACGAAATTTTGTTAAGCAAATTTTCCTTTATACAAATTTCCCACAGGAATGCATTGAAAACAGAGCAATCCCATTTTTATGTTATACAGATTCTCCCCATAGGTGATTCCGTTAAGCATATTTCCCCTATCTCCAGAAATTTTTTTATGATGTACAGATTTTATGTTATACAAACCCTTTGTTATACAAGGGTCCACTGCACTATGTTCTGGATGCAGAGGATGATGGCTATAACATCACAAATATGTCCACCGATCACATCAGAGGTTGAGAAAAAGATCCGCCTTGTGTAATGTCCAGGGACAGGATGTTATCTGTATTGATAAATAGACTTCTAAACTCTCTCTCTCTCTGAGAAAAATATCTGGGTCGTCGTATCCAGATTCCCTGGAAATGACAATCCAGATCTTTTCCCTCAGATATATCTGTTCAAAATTTGATTTCACGCAGTGCCTTATGTCGGCGCATCACACAACATTGTGCTCCTAGGGCAGGCATGTCCAAACTTCGGCCCTCCAGATACTTTTGGACCAACAACTCCCAGAATTCCAAGCACGTATTTCCAGCGGCAAAGGGCTGTGGGAGCTGTGGTCCGAAACATCTGGAGGGCCGAAGTTTGGACAAGCCTGCCGTAGGGTCTTTCCGCGCTGGGCGACCTGTCGCCCCATTGCCCTGGAACCCCGCCACGTCCTCCTCTCTCCAGGCTTCCCCCCTTGTCTCTCTGCTCTCTCTCTCTCTGCTCTCCAGCCTCAGCCCTTACAGCTACGACGAAGGCTGCCTTTCAAACAGCCAGGACCACATTCCGCTGGCCGCTCTCCCCTGCTGGCGGCATCCTCCCCGCAGTACCAAGAGGCGGTCGCCACCGTCATCGTGAGAGCCAATCAAGTGTACAGTGAGTTCCTCAGGTCCCAGGAGGGCGAGTCCTTCGGCGGCCAGGTGAGTGGAGTGGAGAGGAGCCACACCCCGCTTGGGGTGGGTGGGAGAGTGGGGAACAGCTTGCTTCTAAAGCAGGCATGTCCAAACTTCGGCCCTCCAGATGTTTTGGACAGCAACTCCCACAGTCCTTTGCCATTGACAATCTAAGCTTAGCATTCTGGGAGTTGTGGTCCAAAACAGACAGAGTCGCCATTAAGAAACAGGCGAACATCCGCACGGCCCGTGCAAGGGTGCTTCAGTCAACGTGACGCGCCTGGTTCATAGACAAGGGACAGAGATGGATGGCCTCGTTTTGATCGCTGCGGTCATATTTAGCATAGCGTATACCCGCAGGTCCAGAGTGGGAGATCTGCATCTCATAACACCCACGTCACAGCAACTTCCTTCTAAGGCAGGCATGTCCAAAACGTCGGCCCTCCAGATGTTTTGGACCACAACTCCCACAGTCCTTTGCCATTGGAAATACAGGCTTGGGATTCTGGGAGTTGTGGTCCAAAACATCAGGAGGGCCTAAGTTTGGACATGCCTGTTCTAAGGCTTGTTGAAATGTATCAGAACAGCTGACTTAACACAAGATGATGCACTAAGTAGGTCGTTAGAAAGAGAGAGATCTAAGTATTAAATAGCTCTAGATTGGTAAATCATATGATTTTAGTTGAGCAACCAAATGTTTGCACTTGAATACTTTCAAACATGGACCAAAGGGGGAAAAATACTTTAAAAATGAATAAATTAAGATGACCGGCACATGCAGTACATCTCAGCATAAGTGTATGGAGACAGCCGTGCACAACACTTGGATTTTTTTTTTCTTCCCAAATAATTCCCATTCAAAAATGTCCTTCTGCACAGAAACCATCTGGGTAGCTCAAATCTCTGGTGACGGGCAACCTTCTTTTCTGTATAGCTGATACTAGCCGTATAAGAAAAACCTTCTTTAAACGATCCGTTCAGATTGCTGTAAATGGTTCTCCAGGAAGGCAAGTGAAGAGGCTGTTCACAGCACCAGAAGAGAATGTACCCTACACTTAAAAGCAAGATCTCTCAGTCCTTGGTCATACAGAAGAGGGAGGCTGGTTGATATTTGAAAGGCCAGTTGTCCTCTTGAGAGAAGAGAGAGCGACAAACCCCCTTAATCTTGAACCTCGAATTCTTTCGTTTGATCATCAACAACTGTGACCAAACTTCGAAGTTGCTGAGCAGAAGCCCATGGAATTGCTACCTGGTGCCTGCACTTTGAAGGAGCTGACAGTTTCCCGTTTTTAAGAGCACAGACTGTATTCAGGGCATAACATTAGGCTGGGGACAATAGCCGTGAACACGGGGGGGGGGTGTTTTGCTTGCTCCGATGCTCCTTGAAAGAGGCCGTGAATGGGTTTTGTTTCCCCCCCCCCTGCGCAGGTGTGTTTGGTTGGGGACTGCGTAGGAGGGATCTTGGGCTTTGACGCTTTATGCTTCAGCAACCAGACCATGTCGGAAAGTCAGAACAGCAGCCGCCGCGGGAGTGTCGTCAGTGTGCAGGTAAACACCCACCGGGAACGTCGTTCTAGGACGGCAAGGTGATAGATAGGCGGCCGCAGACAGAGTAGTAGCCATTAAGAAACAGGCGAACATCCGCACGGCCCGTGCAAGGGTGCTTCAGTCAACGTGACGCGCCTGGTTCATAGACAAGGGACAGAGATGGATGGCCTCGTTTTGATCGCTGCGGTCATATTTAGCATAGCGTATATCCGCAGGTCCAGAGTGGGAGATCTGCATCTCATAACACCCACGTCACAGCAACTTCCTTCTAAGGCAGGCATGTCCAAACGTCGGCCCTCCAGATGTTTTGGACCGCAACTCCCACAGTCCTTTGCCATTGGAAATACAGGCTTGGGATTCTGGGAGTTGTGGTCCAAAACATCAGGAGGAATGAAGTTTGGACATGCCTGTAAATCTAATGCATCCTCAGAACTCCCTTCCCCCCCTCCTTGAAGCCTCCAGTAATAAATCAGTAAATAAGTAAGTGGGTGGGTGGATGGATGGATGGATGGACGGATAGATGGATAGGATAGAGATAGATAGATAGATAGATAGATAGATAGATAGATAGATAGATAGATAGATAGATAGATAGATAGAGCTTTTCTCAAGCTGGTCTCCTCCACCTACGATTCCCAGGAACTCCCAGCTATCCATTATAAGCTCCTTGATAGAAAGGCATGTCATGTTGTCCTCTTTGAGTCCAATGTTGACCTTAAACTGAGGGCCATAACAGTCATGATCATGATAGTGGCAGGATCCCTAGCCCACAACAATATGAGGAGCCGGGGGGGGATGTCAAAGCTGCACATGTCGTGACCCCGCCCGGTGTGTGTGTGTGTGTGTTTCTGCGGCCTGCCTGCGGGCTCTTCTTGCCGGTCTTTCTTTCACACAGAGTGTCCGGCGTGCTTGCCCTTTGCCAGGGGTCTGATGCCTAGGCCTTGTGCCCTTCAAATTCCAGGACACTGACCTCTTGTCTCCTGGAATCATTGTGAACAACAGCTACTGCTCCGGGGGGCCCTCCAACTTGGAAGCCAGCCGGCACCTCAGCCGCAGCAACATTGACATCCCGCGGAGCAGTGGCAGCAGCGGCGGCGGCAGCAGCAGCGGCGGCGGCAGCAACGGGGAGGAGGCCAAGAAGCAGCTGCCGCGGAAGAGGAGCGACTCTTCGACCTACGAGCCGGACACCCTCAGCCAGCACCAAGCCTTCCTCTCCAGGTAAGACGCCAAAAGGGCCGGGCCTGGTGCAGCTGAGGGCCTAACCGGGTGTACATCCCAGAAATGGGGGGGGATTTTAATGAGTTTTTTTTAAGCGATCGTAGAGCTTTATTGTTAAGCTCTAAGCTGCGAGAAAGCAAATGATACTGACATTTGCATATATATATATATATATAGCCTCTCAGTTTCCTAGCTACGGGTGCAAATAAGGAAACAAGTACGGTAACGGGTGTTTTTTTTTGGGGGGGGGTGAAACAGAAGAGAACCGGCTCAGCTTCTGAGCTAGCGCACCAAAAAGCCTTCTTAAACACAGAGATGTTTTATTTAGCAGAAGCTTTTGTAGACTGCAGCCATTTTTTTTCAGGTGCCTCTGAACAGGGGGGCTTCAATCTGCAGTTGAATGGTTATATGATCATCTGTAGCACACGGATGGACCCCAGCACGTTTGACCCTAGAGCAGTGGTGGCAAACCTTTGGCACTCCAGATGTTTTGGACCACAACGCCCGTCGCCCTTTGCCATTGACAGTACAGGCGTGGAATTCTGGGAGTTGTAGTCCAGAACATCTGGCGTGCCAAAGGTTTGCCACCACTGCCCTAGAGCATGGCCGGCTGGGGTCGGCTGTGGCTCCATCGAGTCATGAACTCCAGGGTGCTTCCGTCTCGGGTTTTACCTTCTAACAAGGATGAGGTTTTCATCTTGCTTCGGTGGGCAGGATGCGTTATGATGCAAAACCCAACACATGGCAGGAAGGCCGAGTCTTGCGGTCCATACGGTGTGCGTGTTAAAGCTGTCAGTCCGCCTGTTACGCTGCTAGAGAAGACAGGCATCGTGCCGAGATGCAAGGCACCTTTCTTGCCAATTGTCATCTATCTATTTCTCTTCCCTCTCTCGTTTATTTTCTCTCTCCCCCCTCCTCTTTTATTTAACCCCTTAACACTTGTCCAAAAACCTTCTTTGAGGAAGAAATAGGTAAGCGCCTTTCTGCTTTCTGTCCTGTCAGGGAACCAAGGTCAAAATTAAATCTTCTGCTCCAATCCTTTGCATATTTTACTTAGGAGTAAAATATGGAACACAGCGGCCACAGTGACTAGGAAATGATAGAGAAAGCAATGTAATATTGGACCAACTAGCTGCAAGAGCGTTTGGCTGGTGACTTTTCAAATGTACCGACGCTTTGCTTTCAGTCATAAACACCAGGCCCAAAATTGCTGGGAAGAGAGAATTTGTATAGAACATCTTGAGTCTGAAAAACTAAGAACTCGCTTAGTTATAACTTTTTGCCAAAAACTAGTTGGCCCACTAGGTACATCATTTTTGTCTGTTCTGCGTCCGTAGTCTGTCGAACCACTTTGCCTGCGGTATTTGGTGTGCAGTTCCGTTCCCTTCTTAGGAATTCAAATTGGTCTTTTTTAAATATAATTAAAACAACAACCGGAAATAGGGGCAGAAGAAGTCCTCAGAAAAAGGCTGCCTTAAAATAGAGACGTTTGGCTGCCCAAAATGATTGTGTGATCTGTTTAGCACAATGTACCTGGTTAACAGAAAATATAACCGGTATTAGGCCACTTCCAGTGCCTTAAATGGTCCCAGTTCGTCCTAGAAGCTCCAATCCTCCAGCTTAGTTTGCTCCATTACCAGCAGGTCCCTGTGCGTTAAGACTGCGAGAATTGCATGCCTTGTGAATCACAGCATGATGTGCGTCCTGGACGGTCTGTCTCGCCGCCTGGCCCCCTTTCCTTTTTGGCTGACCACCTGCATTTCCCTTCTCTTTCCAGTTTACATTCTACTGCCCTGAGAAACTGCCCGGGATCGAGACGGTCGAGCAGCTCTGTGGCCTTGGATGGAGGGAACGTCAAGAAATTTGAATTTGAGATCACTGACTTCTTTCTGTTCGGGTCCCCTTTGGGTCTCGTCCTGGCCTTGCGAAAAACCGTCATCCCGACCCTTGACAGTAGGTTCTGGGGAGGAACCGGGGGGGGGGCTTGAAAATAATTTGCCTTTTTAGATTTTAGCCTTGGTAGCAAAGAAGCAGAGCTGAGACGAGCCAACTGTGAAATAGATAAAGGCTGCTTTTATTTTTTTTTAGAACAAGGTGGCCAACAGAGACATTCTCCCCCAGGCTAAATTCTGAAAAGGAATATCCCACGGAGCAGGTCTCCATTAGAAAGTGTCCAATTGGCTAGTGACCATGACGTCATCGGTTACATTCCGAAACCATACTAAAGCCCCTCCGTGGCTGTACAACTCAAAAACTGCTTCTGCAAAATGGGAGACGAAATGAGATCAATGTGTGGGGTGCTAAGCTTGGATAAAGGCATATTTCAACCCTACAGAGAAAGGGTCAGCAATATTCAGGGCTGACAATGAATTTTATTAATAAGCTGGGTTCCGACTGCTGGCACAGCATCCTTTGCCTTGTCTTCTCTTCAGGGATAGAGTCTTCCCCTCTTCCCTTCTCATACATACATACATACATACATACATACATACATACATACATACATACATACATACATACAGTGGTACCTCAGCTTACAAATTTAATCCTTTCCAAATGCATGCTCTTAAGTTGAATTGCTCTTAAGTCGAGCTGCTCTTAAGTCGGGGTACCGCTGTATATAACATTTATTAGGAATAATTTAGGACTATACACAAAATGGCTCAACAAGGACGCGTGTACGGAGCTTGCTTGCGTGTCATGTTTAGAGTGTCTGTGAAGATTCTCAGTCATCCAGGTGAGTTTATCTGGAAGTTGAGTCATGGCTACTGGACTTCTTTTTTGAGAGATAGAAACGTTTCGCTGTTCAGACCGATGAAGCTGTTTGGATGAACAGCGAAACGTTTCTATCTCTCAAAAAAGAAGTCCAGTAGCCATGACTCAACTTCCAGAGGTCATGTTTAGAGCACCCGTCGACCAGTGTTTGTGCCTAGCGCGTGTAAAGAGTCAGCTGTGTTTGTTGTGAGACGTGCCTTTGGACAGACGATTCCAGACTGAATAGTTGGCCTCTCTCTCTCTCTCTCTCCTCCCAATCCTTTCCCATTTAGTCTTCCAGCTAAGACCTGCCTGCCAGCAAGTCTACAATCTGTTCCATCCCGCAGACCCTTCTGCCTCGCGCTTAGAGCCCCTCCTGGAGAAGAAATTCCACATTTTGCCCCCCTTCAACGTCCCACGCTACCAGAGGTTCCCACTGGGGGATGGGAATTCCGCTCTCCTGGGTAAGTCGGCCTTTTCAGCAGCTAAAAAGCGAGTGTCCGGCTCACGTCTTTCCTGCCTCGGGGCCTTTCCAGGGGGGTTGGAGTAGAGGCGCTGCCCTCGTCCGTCGGGGTTGCGCCAGGGTATGTATGGCTTTCCTTGAGGTCCAATGTCCGTTGATGGGCTGTCGCATTAGGCCATGTCGGTTCCCTTCATGTGTCACCAAATAGGCATTCATCTGAAGAATAACATATGTTCACAGAGACCTTTGGGTAGTGGGCGGCATCTAAGTTGTATAAATACAAATAAAGAGGTCTAGGCCAAAGCTCCAGTGGAGGAAATGGGGGTGTTTTAATACCGTGTTTTCCCGAAAATAAGACACTGTCTTATATTTATTTTTTCCCAAGAAGATACACTAGGGCTTATTTTTGGGGTAGGTCTTATTTTCGGGGAAACAGGAACTGAAAGCAAACATGCTACAAAGTATGATAACTTTGGTTGGCCAAGCGAAAGGCGGGGAAGGACCATGAATGGAAAGGGAGGGGCGATGTGTGCTGTGTGTGTGTGTGTGTGTGTGTGTGTGTGTGTGTGTGTGTGTGTGTTTGTGCACATGCACAGCCACACCCATCACTAGGTCTTATTATCAGGGTAGGGCTTATATTTAACAAATGCATAGAAATCCTGCTAGGGCTTATTTTGGGGGTAGGTCTTATTTTCGGGGAAACAGGGTAGCTGTCTTCCCCCCCCCCACCTCCACCGCTGCCCCATCTGCCTGCCAAGCACAATTGCCCCATCCTTCAGCCCGGTTTGGCTGGCACAAGCCACAGTGTCATACAGAGCTGTCTGAAAAGAGAGCGGAGTCAGAAATCGCTGGTAACATCCTCACAAGAACTGCCATCCCGAGTGTAAGCCGCCCACAGAGTTCCCTCCTGGGAAGATGGGCGGGACATAAGCCTAACAAATAAATAAATAAATAAATAAATAAATAAATAAATAAATAAATAAATAAATAAATACTATTTGGGGGTGGGAGATGCGTTTCTGCTGAGCGAGCCCTGTGATTTCATTCCCTCTTCCCAAAGTCCCCGTCGAGACCAGCCATGAGTCTGTTCTGGTTTCTGTGGCCACATGTCTGGTGTGTGTTTTTGTTTTGGCCCTCTTTGTTTTCTTCCCCGTCTGCATCTAGTCGAGACTGTCCAGAACAACCCTGCCCTCCTCGTAGAAAGCGCTCCCCTGGTTGCTCCTCAGGATCAGGACAGCTTCATGGAAACCAGTATCCCTGTTCCCATCCTGAACTGGCAAGATGGTTCCGGTCGCAATTCTGGATCGGCTGAGTGTGTGTAATCTCTCCTTCCCTGTAATGTCTTGGTGTGGTCCTGTTGGGTTAGCGGATGATGCTTGAGGGACACCGGTGCGTCTTAAGGATCCTGAAAGCTTTCTCCACCTTCTTAGCAGCTAGTTTGGTTCCCAAATTGACTAGAAACATGATGATGGTTTCTTTCAGAGGACAGAATAAGGATAGACATCCGTCTTTGGGGCTGGCAGAGAATTCTTCAGCTCAAGTGTGTCCATGTTTATCCCAGTAAAGGGTGAGAGTAGGATCCCTACCCCCCCCTCAATTTATTATTATCAATACTGGCATTAGTACCGGCACCAGCTGTTCCTTGAGAACTCTGTGCCAGAAAGACTCTTTGCTTCGTTTCTAATGGAAGCCGTTAGAAACCAGCCCATCTTGTTTGCTTATGTCACTTTCTCAGAAGTGATAAGCGCTCCCGTCAGGCTCGGTTCTGCAAGGGCAGAGATCCCGGCTGGGTGAGAGAGGATGCCGGCTGAGCTGAGAATTCTCCGTTCCTGGATTGGAGATCGGAGAACCAAAAGCCAATGTCCTCTGGCGCTGCCGGTGGGGAAATGATTCAGCTCAACGCTGAGTCACTGATTTTTTTCTCCTCCGCGTTCTTTTCCCCAACGCTGTCCCTCGGTCCTCCTTTTCAGAGAACCCAGCTGTCTTTCTTTGGGGCTCTCCACTGGGGCTTCCCTCCCCCCCCCAAGGAATAACCCATCCCTGTGATTTAATGTGTATCCCCAAACACGGTTTGAAAACCCACATGCAAAGCTCCCGTAGGTGTGATGAGCTTTACGGAGTTGAACTGTTGACCACCACCACCACCACCACCGACCGAGTTTCCTGCCTGGATTGTTTTGTCCCGTCCCGAGATGAAAGGACTCTGAGGCTGCCTCATCCTGGCTCCTCTGTGCCTTGAGACACAGCGTGTGTGTTGTGAAGCCACGCAAGTGGCACCTCTGACTCACACCCATCTGCTCGGTGCCTCCAGCAAGCTTAGCTTGGAACCTTCTCGACCGGAACTGATTTTCTGTGTGGGTGCTTTCTGCTGAGGTCTTCCGGAAGGGATCTCCCCGGGGGTTAGAGCGGGATGAAGTCATCCAGCATATTCGAGAAACCACAGCACGATGCTACCCGTCTGCAGGCAACGATGATCTCCTGCACCCCGTGTGTTTCATTCCATCCCCGCTGAACATTTTAAAAGAGAATATTAGATAGGAGGAAAAGATCTACAATGTTCCTTATGAAACAGCCCTTTTAAGAAAATAAAAATCTCAACTGTAAACCGCCCTGACTTCCAGTTTGGAAGAAGGTGCGGTATAGAAATGCAACAAATAAATAAATAAATAAACAAATAAATAAATAAATAAATAAATAAATAAATAAACGTGCCCAAAAGCTTTACAGTTCAGCCCAATAGCTGAGAGCTCAGCGCACCTTCGCTTGTGTAGCTGACCCCCCCTTTCAATCTCAGGAATTCGACCGAGGAACTGGTAAACTCTTCCACTGCTGAAAAACCAGAGACGTTCTACATATATATGCCTTTTGCCATTCTGGATTCAAATCTGGAGCTTCACAGGACACTGCTGGAGACATATTGAGTGCCAAAGGCCACCCATTGTGGCCGGAGCTGCCCTCCCAGAAGCTCCATGTCGTGGATCCAGATGTGGACAATATTTCATTTTGACTCAACTTACAAAAGGAGCCTTTTTGTAAGGGAAAGCTTTCAGGATTCTATTTCCGGTTACGGTTTCTGCTTCGAAATTTGAGTTACTTATTGCTGCTGCTCCTGCTGCACTGCATGGCTGACTTTCTTTTCAGATGTTGCATTGGGAAAGTCACAATAGGATCATAGTTGTTCTAGGAAAGTGGCCACAGGGCCTCCCCTCCTCCAAGCTGGCACCTGGAACTGCACAGAACTGAGCTTCGGCAGTAGGGGGAACAAGGAACAGACCTCCAAGGGTGCTTTTACACGACCCCTAAGATCCGCTGGCCACTTAAATTCGGACCAGAGATCTTAGGGGTTTGTCGCTCTTCGTGCGTCCCCACCCCTCCGCACTTCCTGGCTGCTGGCTGCGTGAGGGGAGGGAGAAAAAAAGGGACAAAAGAATGCAGGCTTACCTCCTGTGCCGGTGGACGCTGCCCCGTCGTTGTGATTCCTTCTCTTAAAGGGGCGGGAGGCAAAAAACAACAGCAAAAGGAAGCAAGGAGAGCCCGGCACATCCGCATCAAGATTTTTCACCCTCGGAGAGCAGGTACATGAAAAGTGCGCTGGGATGCGCTTAGGTGGGCGTGGTCGCACTTAATTTTCAGTAAACTCCGGAGCTGGTGGGTAAACAATTTTAAGCTCCGGAGCTGGGAGCCATTTGCGGCGGAGTTTAGGGGTCGTGTAAAAAGGCCCCAACTTTGACCTTGAGGTTATGGGGGGCTTTGGGGGGTGGGTGGGTGGGACAGATGACTTATTTGCTGGGAATGTTTAGCCTTTCAAAAAGAAGGCTGAGAGGTCCCCGTTGTGTGACCACTTCTTCTTCCTGATCCAACCACTCTCTCGCCACCGATATAGACCCAAGAGGGGAGAGCTTATGGAGGTAAGGGTGCCACCGGGAGTGGCTCCTGGGGCACCCGTCTGGCTCCTGGGAACGCCGTTCCTGCTTCTCCTCTCCTCCCTGCCAACATTTTTCATTGCTTTTTTGTTTTTTTTTAAGACCCCCCCCCCCCGAGAAGCCCTCCATACCCTCTAGTGGCTGCAAGAAAAAAATCCGGCGTTTATCTTTAATTAACATGCTGCTTTTGAATTCTCCGACAAAAAGCCCCCTCCTGCCAGAGAGGGGCCCGGATAACAGCAGCACTACATCTTTTAGGGGGCTTTTTGAAACCTTAAAACTAAAAAAGGAAAGGAGGAGGACGTTCCAGGGGGAACAAGGAGGCACTTTTGGGGAGCCCCGGGGACACACGGGTAGCATACGAGGTGCCCTTTGTCCACCCTGGTCAAGGGGACGCCTTCCCATAGCGGAGCAGCCGCAGCCTTTCTGGCGGCTTCCTTCCGCAATTCCTCTCTTCGAGAAGAGCTTCACGCATAGAACAAGGTCTCGCTTCGCGGCAGGGCCCCAGGAAAGAGGACGCACCACCCCCAAGGCTCAGCGTGTTGCCACTGCAGACGCTGGGAAGATCAAAGCCAGCGACAGATAAGAACGCAGCAGGCCAGAGGAGAGGAAGGCAGGTTTTCTTCCTCAAAAGAGGACGGTGCTGGGGCAGGAAGGCTGCACGGTCAGGAACTACAGGGGTAAAGGAAGCATCTTGTTGTTCCGTGAACTCTTCCTCTGCAGAGGAACAGCCGTGTGTGCAGGGTGTGCGTTTAAACCTTTGTTGTTGTTGTTCAGTCGTTCAGTCATGTCCGACTGTTCGTGACCCCATGGACCAGAGCTCGCCAGGCCTTCCGATCTTCCACTGCCTCCCGGAGTTTGGTCAAATCCATCTTGGTTGCATCGATGACACCGTCCAACCCTCTCGTTCTCTGCCGTCCTCTTTTCCGTTTGCCTTCCATCTTTCCCAACATCAGGGACTTCTCCAAGGACTCCTCTCTTCTCATGAGGTGGCCAAAGTACTGGAGCCTCCGCTTCAAAATCTGTCCTTCCAGTGAACGTTCGGGGTTGATTTCTTTCAGGATGGATAGGTTTTGCAACACAACGGAGCCTTAGTGCTGATGATTAAATGCACAAATCTAGAAAGGGACCTTCACGTTTGAAAAATCTCCAGATCAAGAGTTGAAGTCCTCTCCTTCAACAAGTGCAGCTCTGTCCATAGCCACGCTGATTCGAACCAGCGTTGAGTTTAATTGTGATTTTCTTGGAGGGAATAAAATGCTGCAGGTGGCTATTCCCCACCACCACCACCTCCTGCAGCTGTGCTTTTCAGAGGTTTGATATTCAGGGAATTATTTCTGTAATCTATTGAGGAACTCCGTTGTGTTGCAAAAGATTTGGGGAGAGAGGTTTCAGGAGTGATCTCCTAGTTCGTATTTGCTTGGTTAGACGAGCTCTCTCATTGTTCTGGGCAAAATGAGAATATTTACTTAGTTTCCTTGCAGAAGACTAGTATCTCCGAAGAAACTGTCTTCCATAGATTATTGATCTTCTCACTAAAAAAAAAAAAAACATTTGAGGAACCCTTAGAGCTCCCCAAAATACCAACCATTGCTCTTAACCAGCTGTGCATGTGGGCAATCGATAAAAGAGGGGTTGCAGGTATTTCTACCTCCTTCCAAGGGAAATGTTTTGCTTCTGTTATTTGGAAAATGGACGCGGAGCTGCTGATCTGTTGGCATTGGTGCTTCTGCCGGGGCGTGTTTTGATTTTTTCCAATCTGAGCTCAAAATGCTTATTCCTCCCCATCCGCATTAAAAAAAGGGTTTTCTGCCTCGTGCATGTGTGTATGTGTGCGTGCGTGTAAATCTATAGGTATGTGGCCTTGATTTGATTTTCTCCCCCCTTCTCCCGTGTTTCGTCTCACCCGCCGTGCCCTTCGTCTGCTTTGGCTTAATCTTCTCGATTTCCCTGTTTCGTCTCCCGTAGCGGATGTTGTTCAGTCTCATGGTGGCGTCTTCGTGGAAAGCACACCCTCCATTCCAACCCCCCAAGTCAGAGGCTTCCGGAGAGCCAGTGAAGCCAGCCTTGCCAGCCAGGTCTCAGGAATGGCAGACAGTTACACGGCTTCCAACATAGCCAACAGTAAGTGTGCCTTGCCTCTTCCACCAGCCTTCCTCCGCCAGCCTGCCTTCCCCTGCCGGCTCTAAGCATCTGGTGTGATTTATTGCTTTTTCTGGGGGGGGGGAGACATGTCCCACAATCAAGATTTGGAGGCTGTCGGCTGAGATAACGGGGGCTGATGCAAAGCAGAAGCGGGCTCCATTACATTAAAACAACACGGTTATAAGTAGTCATAAACATAAACTCTACTCAGGCACGGCCAAACTTCGGCCCTCCTGATGTTTTGGACCACAACTTCCAGAATTCTAAGCTTAGATTGCCAATGACAAAGGACTGTGGGAGTTGCGGTCCAAAACATCTGGAGGGCCGAAGTTTGGGCATGCTTGCTCTATGTGAACCCATAGATTCATATAAAATACACATGGTTCAGGGAAAGCTTGCCTGAATGATGAATAGCATTTCGCTAATTGTAACGCATATAGTTATAACTTCCCAGTTACAATGCGGAGTCACCATCTTGCTGTGTTGCAGCCCGGCTATTTTGCCTGTTTGAATGTCTCCATCAGCTCTTTCTCCTTTGGACATCTCAGTAGGCAGCGGAGCTGTTCCATATCTGAACAGTGGAAGCATCTGCACCCACAGATGCATCCCTGTTTCTAAAATGCAGTGGGGTTCCAGGTTCAAAAGTACAGGCCTACTCTTGCAATAAGATGCGTCTGATGATGCTTGAGCCACCGCAGCCACCAATACGTGACCGGAAGGGAACAATTAAGATCTATTTCGTGCATGGCACGGTTGGTTTTAACCCGTGTGTGTTTTCGTTTTCCTTTGTCTTCCCTCCCCCTCCCTTTTTTCTTTCTAAAATGTTGCTCTTCGTAGAAAACAAAAACCACCCCCACCATTCCCGGGGGTTTAGCCTTCTAGCTTTGCTCGCCCTCCCGCATAAATCCTCGAACCAACCTTCGCCCCAAAGCCATAGGGCATCCCAGAAACCCTTAGGAAGACGGTTTGGGAGCGCCTCCCATTCAACACCGGAGTCCGTCCTGCAGATCCCAGACCTCGACATCGAGAAAGGTATTCTGGAGAGAGACGAGGGAATTAAAAAAACGACCGCAGCACCCTCACTAACATCCTCTGTCGCCGTCTCCAGAATCAAGCTTTCTTCGGGACACGTTGCCATCTTGACTTAGGGTTGAACGAAACACTGCCTTCTCTTTGCTTTGGGCATTGACCCTCCCTGTCACTAACAGGAAGCTTGCCGTTAGGAAAAGACACTCTGGTTCTTTTTTCACCTTCTCTCTGATATTCACCTTCCTGTGGAGGAAGAGGTTATTCTCGGCTGCCCTCTTTAGAGAACATCCACATTTGCTTCTATGTGCGGAAGAGGAAAGAAATTGGGAATGCCCTTGTCTATGAGATGATCTTTGGCACGGAAGCGGAAAATGCATGTTGATCGGGGAACAAAAGCCCGTCTATAGCAAAAGAAAAAGAAAGCTGCCTCCTGGGAAATTTCTGGAGCCTGTTTTCACACTGATCTAGTCTGCTAATCAGTTTTAAGACTTTAATACAAAGCAGAGTTTTGTCCTGCTGTGTCTAGTGTTGTTCATGATTATTTTTTTCGGATGACGCGCCTGATTGCCATAGACGGGTAAAGTGGTAGATTTGAGACATCCAGGTTCCAGTCAAAAAGTCAGCTTGTCAGCCATATGGAAGTAAAAGCATTTTTTTCCCCTAATGGGCCAATGTATAACCTCCTCCTCTTCCGGTGTCTGCATTTAAGTCACAAATCAAGCAGTGCATGAGGGTTAACTCTTGCGGCAGCTGTGGAAGTCGCCTTCCTTCGACAGTAGCACACTTCCTGACGTTTCTTTTGATCATGCTTGCCAATAATTACTTTAGAAATCTTTGATAATTACTTTAGAAATCTGTCTATCTATGTGTGGGGTTTTTTTTTTAAAGCATATATCCAGAAATTGTTCGGTGTTGTGGAGCAGAAGCCTCAAGAGTGACAGGGTCTGGCAGGGACGAATATGGACTCGTGAACTCGATTTCTCTGTCCTGGCGGACAGCAAATGGCTCCAAAACAAGAGAAGTGGAATAAGTAGATCTTATTGAAGGAGCTGTTGGAGGGCTGGGGCGGTGATTCACTGGAGCTGAGTGTGTGCATCGTTGTTATTTTTCAAACCATTGGTTATGGAGTTGAGCAGCCCATAGAGCTTGGCCCTGCCCTTTCGCATTTCAGAAGCTTTGCCCAAGTTTCAGTGTCCAGCGTGTCGTTATTCTGTGGAACTCCCTGCCACAGGAGGTGGTGGTGGCACCTGGCCTGGATGCCTTCGAAAGGGGATTGGACGGATTCTTGGAGGAAAAGTCCATCACAGGTTACATGCCATGATGGAGATGTGTCATCTCCAGGCTTAAAACCGGGGCACTTCAAGGGCCAGATGCAGGGGAGTGGTATCAGGAGACAGAGATCGGGTTCGCATTTGGTGGGGCCACTGGGAGATCCAGGAAGCTGGACTAGATGGGCCTTTGGCCTGATCCAGCATGGCTCTTCTTATGTTCTTATAAGTGCCTTGACCTCGTTAGGCTGTTATCAAGCAGCGCAGGGTCTCCAGTGTGTTTCTTAGAAAGGCTGCGTGTGCCTCTGTGGACCTTGGTGGTTCCTCTGAACGTGGGCGCAGACTGTGCCATTTTGGCTACTTTACGGGCCGTGACTCCCCTCCAAGCATTCTTGAGGTTCTTCTAAAAGGAGGATACAAATCATCTGGCTCTGGGAATGCCAGCTGACTTACGGGAGCGAAGCCGTCATAGTAAAATAAGAGTTTGTGGCACTGAGATGATCAGAGAGAGACAGACAGAGAGAGGGGGAAATATACTCTGCCGTTTTGTCTCAAGGTCTGAGGACTCAGAACCGGGAGCAGAGCCTTTATTGTCTCCTCCTGCTTTCTTAAAGAAAGAAAGAAAGAAAGAAAGAAAGAAAGAAAGAAAGAAAGAAAGAAAGAAAGAAAGAAAGAAAGAAAGAAAGAAAGAAAGAAAGAAAGAAAGAAAGAAAGAAAGAAAGAAACCAAATGTTGGGCATTGTCTCCTTCTGTTCTCAGTTGCAGCCAAGTGGTGGGGAACCAAAAGGATCGACTACGCACTCTACTGCCCGGATGCGTTGACTGCCTTCCCCACGGTCGCCCTGCCCCACCTTTTCCACGCTAGCTACTGGGAGTCCACCGACGTGGTTTCCTTCCTGCTCCGACAGGTCAGTCCAGCGTGGCTCAAGAACCATACGTGGCTCGTGCCCCGCCCGTATTTGAGCAAGGGAGTTTTCAAGGATGGTATGGCTATTTTTTAAAAACCCGGCTGGCATGTCCACGCTGGACGTGGTGGGCTTTCGGAGCTATAACCTCCCACGGCCACTTTTCTGAACAATTTTGAGTTGCGAAACTGGTATTTATTTATTTATTTATTTATTTATTTATTTTAAAGCTTATATACTGCGCCGTCTTCCCGAAAGAATTCCAGGCGGTTCACATCGATACAAAACAAAACAGCAAACGATCAAATACAACAACTCAGCAGATAATAAAATCAGTTCAAAACATAACAATAAAAAAGGCATGGAGGCAGATGGCGGACAAAAAAAAAAACCGTAATCAAAGGCCACCAAACGCCATTCAATCGGATCGTTATTTTGCAAAGCCGGGCCAAGCTCATTCCCTTGGAAGGATCCTTGCAGTGCCTTTCAGCAGGGAGCAAGAGGGATCGTTCATTTGTACCTGTTTTCTGAAGTATTGATTTAAGTCAATGAGGACCCAGCTTGCTGGGGGGGGGCAATGTGTAGCCTGCATTACTGTAAATAAAACTGTAAACCGCCCAGAGACTACTTGACGTGGTATGGGGCAGTATATAAGCAGAACACTTTGCTTTACATTTTTTTCAAAAGCATGAATTAAAGCAGCTCCCACGTTAGGACAGGTCAGGTTGGATAGGTCTGATGCAGAGGTTTCAACAGCAACAACAGTAAAAAGGACCCATTGTGTCTGCGATGGCAATTATTTTACACCTAGCTTCTCCCCGAGGTCCGTTTCAGCTTTAAAGAATTAGACGTGACTGTGTTTTGTTTTGTTTTATCGTCATGAAATGGTGCAGGAGGCCTTCCGCGCCTTGTGGCGCAGTGGTTAAATGCCTGTCCTTCAGGTAAAACTGTGCTCACGACCTGGGGGTTCAATCCCAGGTCGCCGGCTCAAGGTTCACTCAGCCTTCCATCCTTCCGAGGTCGGTAAAATGAGTACCCAGCTTGCTGGGGGTGGGGGGGGGGCAATGTGTAGCCTGCACACTGTAATTAAAACTGTAAACTGCCCAGAGACTACTTGAAGGGGTATGGGGCAGTATATAAGCAGAACACTTTTTTGTTTTAATGGTTCGGGGCTGCTTTGTTTTGACAGTTGGGGTCAGGGAGAATCTGGGGACCGGAGCCTTCAAAAGCAGCCCTTGGGAAGGCAGGCGCGCACACCCTTCTTTCTGCCCACCCTTCCTTCAAATCCTGCAGAAACGAACCCACCACAGCTGTGTGGCTTGGTTTAGCCTTAGCGCCGTAGACTCCAGCCATGTGCGCCCCGCCGAGCAGGCGGGGGCTTCTGCCTTGTGTTTTCTCTGGAAACATCACTGATGGAGATGGTCTTCCTTCAGGTGATGCGGCATGAAAACTCCAGCATTTTGGAGCTGGACGGGAAAGAGGTTTCTGTCTTTACACCTTCCAAACCCAGGGAGAAATGGCTGCGCATGAGAACCCATGTTAAGCTAAGGGTAAGGACACTTTGTTGTTGTTGCTTTCTTTAAAAAAGAAATCGTAGTCACGGGTGTTATTTCATTTTGCATCATCCAACAAAGTGGAGCATAAATCAACCTCTGGCACCACTCTGGAAGAGACTGTTGGGTCTATGACTTGTCCAAATGGATATAAGGCTGTGCTTTCCCGAATCAAGTGCCAAATGCTGCCAGTGATGGCGGTGAATAAAATGTATACATCGTACTGTGATAGAAATACCACACCGAAATGCAATCCTGTTCCCTTGAGGCTGGTAGGCAGCCATCGTAACCTGCAGAAAAAAGTCAAGCTTGGTCTTTCCTCCCCCACCCCCTTTCTTTGACAGAATGTCACAGCTAACCACCGAATAAACGATCCTGTTGTTAACGAGGACGGTCCCCAGGTGTTAACGGGAAAGTTTATGTACGGCCCATTAGACATGGTCACGCTCACGGGGGAAAAGGTAGGATGTGGTGCCGATTGAATTGGTTCCTGTTTCGCTCAAGTAAGCCTTCTGTTATGTTTAAAATCTACAGTACTTTTCTTATTACAGGGAACACCTTTCGTAGTTACGTTAATGTCTGTCTGGATCGGCCGGACTTGAAGTGTGATCTGTGCCGACAGGCTATTTAAAACTAATCAGAAATATCCTAGTGACTAGCCACTGGAACCTCGGTTAGCTAAAGATTAAAAAGAACCCAGAGGGGCAGAAAGATGCCTGTGTTGAACCTATGTATCCGGAGAAGACGAGGCATTTATAGACTGTCCATAGCTGCACTGGCCATTTCTTTGGGGCGCAGGGGTTAAACTGTACTGCAGCCATAATTGTGCTCACCACCCGGAGTTCAATCCCAAGTCGCCGGCTCAAGGTTCACTCAGCCTTCCATCCTTCCCAGGTCGGTAAAATGAGTACCCAGCTTGTTTCTGGGAGCAATATGTAGCCTGCATAAATCAATTGTAAACCACCCAGAGAGTGCTTTAAGCGCTATGGGGCGTCGTATAAGCAGCACACTTGACTTCTTGCTTTCTCATTCCCCCCAAAACTCGCTTTGCATCACAGGTGGATATTCATATAATGACACAGCCCCCGTCAGGAAAATGGGTTTACTTTGACACGGAGATCACCAACAGCAGCGGGAGGGTGTCCTACGTGATCCCCGAGAACAGGCGGTTGGGGATCGGCGTGTACCCTATCAAGATGGTGGTCAGGTAGGCTCTCCTGTAAGTCTTTGACCATCCTTTGGTCCCTGTTGTTTGCTTCATGAATACCATGAGAAGCCCCCTCTCACATAAGCGTGCACATGGGGCCTTTGTACCTTGTCCTTGTCACCACAAGCAAAGGAAGTGGATACGGCCGAACGCAAAGAAGGACGAACCCCAAATTGCTCTGTGATCTTCGTGGGTGATGGGGATGAGGAACCTGGGTGCAGTTTCAGGCTTGTAAGCAAAACACACCCCTTTATGTGGGTGCTTAGTGAAAGGACTTTGTCGGCTGGGCCTAAGACCGGTAGCTCTCTCCTCCACTGGCTCTTGGTTTGAAACGCCCAGAAACCTTCACCGCTTGCTGTACTGGCCAGGATTTCTGGGAGTTGTAGTCCAAGAGCATCTGGGGACCCAAGGTTGGGACCAAAGGGGGGGGGGAATAAATGTTAAATAAACAACAGATGGAGCCCAAGAGGCCTGTGGTTTGGGCAAAATGGCTAAACAGGAACTCCTCAGAAAACAAGCCATTGAAGGGCAAACAAGGGCAACCGTTGCCGGCACGTTTTGCTTGCAGGCTTTCCCAGGGCCTCCGTTTGGCCATTGTGAGAAACCAGGGGGTGGACCGTTTCCTGACCCAGCGAGACTTTTCTTAAGTTCTATTTAACAGAATTCAAGTAGCACCACGCAGGCGAAGAATGTTGGGTTAGGACTCAGGAGAGGCCCAGGCTCAGCTCCTGATGTGGCCGTGAAATCCAGCTCACCGTCCTTGGGCCAATCCCTGTTGGTCAGCCTGGCCCGGTTGTTGCGAAGCGGGGAGGAGAGTCGTGCCACGGGTGCCCTGTGCTTATCAGAAAAAATAGACAAATGGATGTGTAATGGGTAACCTGGGCTGCTAAGGAATTCTGCAGCCCGAGAGGCTTCCGTCTGCTTTTCTTCTCTGAAACGAAGGCGCCAAACCGCTTACCAAATCCAACGTGTTTGGGTTTTTTTCCTTCCGCCTTCCTAACTTTGACCACTCCCTTTTCCCTTTTAGGGGTGACCACACGTACGCCGACAGCTACATCACCGTCCTGCCCAGGGGCACGGAATTCGTGGTCTTCAGCATCGACGGATCCTTCGCAGCCAGCGTTTCGATCATGGGGAGCGACCCCAAAGTCAGAGCGGGAGCGGTGGACGTCGTACGGTAAGGAGGGCTTTCTCGCTCGCGTCCCGTTCCAAACCGAGGCGCGTGCCGGGCGAGACACGGAGCTTGTATTGAGAAGCAGGCCATTCCTCGAGTCTCAAAAGCGGTCCTTGCTGCGGGTTGTTCTGTTATTACACTTTCTCCCACCTTAAGAGCCCCCGCCTCTTCCCTCCTCAGGCACTGGCAAGATCTCGGCTACCTCATTATCTACGTCACGGGCCGGCCCGACATGCAGAAGCAGCGGGTGGTGGCTTGGTTAGCACAGCACAATTTCCCTCACGGCATCGTCTCCTTCTGCGACGGGTTGGTTCACGACCCGCTTCGTCACAAGGCCAATTTCCTGAAGTCCCTCATCATGGACGTAAGTGGGCCGGGAGAGGGTGCCGCTTGCCCTGGATCGAAGCAGGGACGGCCAGATCCGACACGTCCCTGCACAAAAAAACAACAACAACGGAAGTCTGCCTCGGACTTCGTATTCCAGTAGGTGTTTGTTTCCTCCTGCCCTGCAGTTTGACATGAAAATCCACGCTGCCTACGGATCCACCAAGGACATCTCTGTCTACACCTCCATCAACCTGCTGCCCACGCAGATCTTCATCGTCGGGCGGCCCACCAAGAAGTCGCAAACCCATTGTCAGGTAACGGCCACCGACGCGAAGAGGCGGATCCCTTGTGGGGTCCAGAGAGGAGCGTCGGGCGAAGAGACGGGAGCTGCCCCGTAAATCGTCGGCCGCTGGGTCGATTAGGTCTGACGGGTGAACAACAAGCCCCAGGAAGGGCAGGCAAGCAGGTTTTTGGGGACCAAGCGTTCGAGAACCTGCAGACTTGTCCAAGTCTCACCTTGTTGAGAGACTTTGCTCAATGGCTGGTCCGTGATCCGGAGGCTTTGTGCCTCTGAGGAACGAGGCAAGCTCTGGTTGTGTTCCTTTCCTGGGGGGGCAGGGTCTTCCTTTCTGTCGGCAGCGGGAGAGCCGCTACCCGAGTCATGTGCTCAGCTTGGCCAATCTTGGGTAGCATCCAAGATGGCTCTTCTTGGCGTCCTGACCGCTAAGCTTTCCTGCAGGCTAGGTTTACTGGCAATGCGTCACCCATAGTCGGGTGGAATTACTGTATATACTCGAATATAAGCCTAGTTTTTCAGCCCTAATTTGGGGCTGAAAAAAGGGGCCCTCGGCTTATATTCGGGTCAATACTTTTAGCCACTGAGCCAAGTGCTTGGGTCGGTGGCTAAAAGTCATTTTAAACATTGTGTGCTGCTTCTCATGTCCCCACCCCTGCATCACAGGGGAGTGGCGCGGGATGTTTAAAATGACTTTTAGCCACTCACCCAAGCACTTGCATCAGTGGCTAAAAATCATTTTAAACTTCACACACCACTCCCCCGGCTCACAAAGGAGGAGCTGCCAGGCCCTGCTGCATTTCCCACCCTAAACTTATACTCGAGTCAATATGTTTCCCCAGTTTGGAGGGGGGGGGGTTAAATTAGGGGCCTCGACTTATACTCGGGTCGACTTATACTCGATTATATATGGTAATATTAGACTGCAACTCGCGTTTGAGCAAGAGCGGCAAGTCAGTCTCTTTTGCAAAGGGTTTCAAAGAGGCGTCGGAGTTTGTTTTGCGGCAGCGCCTGTACAGTCAGCAAAGAGAGAGGGAGGGATGTTACCTCGGGTGATTCCTGGAGAGATGTGGATGGCTCCTCTCCTGGGCGGCGTGACTCATCGCTGCCGGCACGTCTGAATCTGAATCGTTCTCCCCAAGCAGTGAGGAAGAATCCATCACAGCCCTGACGTGTCCTTGCCTTTCAGTAACGAACCAGGGGAGGAAGGGAAATTGCCCCTTCGCTTCTGCCGAAAGGGTCTAAATGGGGGAGGCGGTAGAGGTTGCGTTCCAGAACACCCGTCCTGTTTCGGCGTAGACCTCACTCGGCTGACCCCACCCCCCAGGTCGGTCTCGGAGGTAACCGGGGAGAAGTTTCCGCTAAATGAAAAATCAAGTGGTTTTCATCCTCGTGGCGCAGTGGTTAAATGCCTGTCCTGCAGGTAAAACTGTGCTCACAACCTGGGGTTCTATCCCAGGTAGCAGGCTCAATGTTCACTCAGCCTTCCATCCTTCCGAGGTCAGTAAAATGAGTACCCAGCTCGCTGGGGGGCAATGTGTAGCCTGCACACTGTAATTTTAAAAAATTGTAAACCGCCCAGAGACTACTTGTAGTGGTATATAAGCTTTCTCAGGGAGAGGAAACGTTGGCCCTCTGGACGGCAGGTTCCACCGTCGGTAGGATCCTGACCCACTTGCATTTCCCATCTCCTAAGTCATTCTCACTGCTGTTCGAGAGGTGGGGTCAAAAATTACGTGCAGTTGAAGAGCGGTGATTGTTTTAGCAGAATGAATGAATTTATATTTATTTATTGCATTTCTACCCCGCCCATCTTCCCATGGGAACTCTGGGCGGCTTACAAAAGGGCTGAACAATTCAGCAAGCAATACAATATAAAACAACAGCAACAATATAAAACAACATTAGCGCCCATGGCATAAAACAAGTGACTCAACAACAGCATTTGGCTAAGTAAAACTAGCAAACAGAGGGCGGGAAAGAGAAGAAGAAGAAAAAAGACACTAAACTAGGTCGCCAAAGGCCTCGCAAAAGAGCAGAGTTATTAACGCTCTGCGAAAGGCCAACAGGGACTCTGCAGAGCGCACTTCGCTTGGTAGGCTGTTCCAAAGGGAAGGGGCGGCCACTGAGAAGGCCCGGTTCCGGGTGGAAGTCTTCCGGGCCTCTCTATGGGTGGCAACCCGAAGCGAGTGCGCTCGCGACTGCCGAACTGCCGAATGAATGAATGAATGAATGAATGAATGAATGAATGAATGAATGAATGATAAAGAACCCATTTTCTCACACACACTCTCTCTCTTCTTTGATTTTGAACTTGCAGTTCATTACTGAGGGCTACGCAGCCCACCTGGCCCAGCTGGAGTACACCCACCGCTCCCGGCCAGCCAAAAACACGACCCGGATGGCTCTTCGGAAAGGGAGCTTTGGCCTCCCGGGCCAGGCGGAATTCCTGCGGAAGAGGAACCACCTGCTACGGACCATCTCCTCCCAGCCCCCGGGGGCGGCGGCGGCAGCCACCAGCGGGAGCCTGAGCCACCGGCCCGAACGAACGCTGAGCCAGTCGGAGAGCGAGCGGGAGAGGGAGAAGGAGCGGAGCCAGAGAAGCATGAGCCTGGCCACGGGGTGCTGGGGGCGGGGGGCGGCGGGGGGCTCCAAGCTGGACCATCCGGGAGCCCTGGGACCCAAGTAGGAGCCGGCCTCGGGCGTGCGGTTTCACCACGGCAGGCAGGCAGATGCAGGCGCCTGGGCTCCGGCAGCGGAAGAAGCGAAGAAACGGAGGTCTGCCATGCCGGGGGTACCGGAGGGTGCAAATATGGTGCTACTCCTTGCAAGCCATGCGGTGCTCCCGGCGAGATGGGGATGACCGAGCGGCTCCGGTTTTCCCAGGCAAAACACGCAGGCCTCGGCGGCAGGCGCTAGGCTGGCAGAGCGTGACCCAGAGCGGAAAGGAAAAGCAGCCCCCACTGCCAGGGAAGGGGCACCAGGAGATTCTAACTGAGAATATCAGCAACTCCTCGCCCCCCGCTCAACAACCTTCTTACCCAGGTGTAGCCACTGTAAATACGTGCCGCCTCAGCTTCGTAGCCGTCAAAAGAGGCTACTTGGGTCGGGCTGGGGATTGTCACACCAGGGCAACGGGGCGGGGGGGCGGGGGGGGTACATAACTGGATACCTCTGCGGTTGGTTCCGTTACCTGGAGGGACGGATGCGGCCGCTCTAGAACAACACAAGACGGCTTTATTTCCAGAGTCGGGAGAGATGGCGGTTTGGAGGCGGGGAGAACGTCAGGCCGGCATCGGGAGCTGAGGACTCATCCGTACGCCACCACGGAACGAAGACCCACGGCCGGACTTGGGTGACGGCTCCTTCGTGGCCATTTTTTGTGATGAGCACAGAATCTGATTTTGGGGTTTGGTGGTGGTGTTGTTTTTTAACGACTCCTGATTTCTTTTTCCAAAACAAAAACAAAAACAAAAAAAGCCACCAACGCATCGCAAATATTAAAAAGGAAACAAAGCAAGACTTTGGTAGACGCTTAGTTGGGAAGAAGAGACCATACCTATAAGGGACAGGAGCTACCAAGAAGCTCTCCTCCTTAGAGAATGCGGTTTGGGAGGCGGGGAAGAGAAGCACCGGGGGGGGGGGGGGTGAAGACACGGACAGTTCTCCAGATACGATTAATCTACAAGAAGGCTTTTGGAAAAAATGCTGCAGCGCATTTCCAAGCGCGGGGGGAACACATACGAGTCCCGTCCCGTCTGCCGAAACAGAAAAGGAAAAAGGCGAAGAAAAACCAAGTCCCAATTTTTACTCCCTTCTGTTTCTGCCCGTTTCTCTCCTGCTTCTCATCTTCCCTCAAGATGAGGGCCCTCCCCTCTTTCCAGCTTTTTGGGTACAGCTTTCGACGGAGGATGCGGACTTGCGTTCTTTTGAACCGTAGTTATGCAACTGCAAAACCTCATTGTTTTTATTTGGGGTTTTTTTTTGCACTGATTTAAACTTTTAGAAGGCTTGACGTCTTACAAAGCGATGCTGTCCCTGTTTATATTGCATGACAGTTACATGCTGCCAAGTGTGAGGATTTACAGCCACACAAGTATGCCCACACATAGGCACACAGACACACAGAGACAGATACACACACAGATCGCAGACAGACTAAATTGCATCGGTGATAGCCCCATGTAAGGAAGGCACATTTTATTGAAAGAGGGTTCTCTCCCTCCTCCCCTTTTAAATATCTCTAGCTTCTCTCTCTATAGAAAACTCAGATTTGATGGATCTGATACAGAGGAAGCAAAGATCGGCCTGCCTTCTCATTCTACAGAATGCTCTGGCTTTGTGGTGCCCTCTATTAGCCGTTCTAGAGTATGAGACGCCACACAGAAAGGGCACAAAAGAGGCAAGTGGCCAAGAAGAAGGAAGGCTGTGGAATGCTTCCTTGCTCCTCCCTGGGCCCTCCTCTCTGCCAGGAATCAAAATTTCCAGCTATAGCCAAGAGCCATTTCCTTTGTGAAAACATGCATGGAACACCTTTGTTCCAGATGTTGGGGCGGTTACCCTTTCTTGTTGATTTTTAAAATCCTTCTGGTTCCAAAGCTCCCTTGCCCACTTCTGGCAAACGTTGGGTTGGGCGGTGGTTGTTTTTTGCCTGACTGTTGTTTTTTTTGTCCTCTTAATCTCTTAACATTTTCAAGACCAAGACTTGCGAGCACTGTGAACGCAGCTTCTTTTGAGTCACAATGCGGCCTTGACAACTCATCGGGGACATTGGCGGAGGTGGGGGGGGGAAGAAAAGCCAAAAGAAACGCACTCGGCTTTGCTCCTTGGATCTTGGCCGTGCTGCCTTTCAGAGGGCCTTTCTCCCAAGGAGTTTGATGGCTTTCATTCCGGGGGAAAAGGGCTGCCCTTCTGAAAGGAAGCTTGCACGCACCCGGCGCAGGTCCGCGGTTTAGCTAGCCATATTGCGCGATTTGATAACGCTGCTCGTCTCTGAGAAAGTCAAAAAGAAGATACGGGCAGGTTCTCTCCCCCCTTTTTTAAATGACTTAAATACGGCTTCCCTTTCCGTTTGTTCCGCCTTAACTCTTCGGAAATGTACGTCAATAAAACTCAGGGGTGGGAGGGATTAATAGGGGTCACATTGTTTAGCTCTTTGTCTGCTCGTCTAATCATGCAGGTCTCTGACTCCATGGTGTCCTCATTCGTCATCACAAGGGAGGGACATCAGTGGCCACGGAGGTTGGATCCAGCGTTCAGCAATTCAGCCACTCCTGGAAAACGAGGCCACAAAGCAAGACGGGACGTGTACATTTTTTTTCAAACTTCGGAGTAGAAGCTGGGTGTCTTCTTTCTCATGTGTGTGTGTGTGTGTGTGTGTGTGTGTGTGTAGATAGTATAAATCAAAGAACAATGTTGATGCCTGAGGAGGAAATGTCTTTTATTCTATGTCAAGAAATTGCGTCCGGAAGGAAAGCATCCTTCAGGTTTCATCAGCATTTGAAAAGCCATGTCCCCCTATTTCTTTTCCCCCTATTTACAGGTGTTATGTACAAAATAATGATTTTTTTAGAGGAGGCCAAGTTTAAAGTAGCTGTGGACGAATGCTAAGCGCAGTCTTCTCGTCGCCTCTCGCGAATCCGTAGCTGGAACAAAACCATCCGTAAGAATGACAGTCGTTCCCGTTTTGTTCCCACCTTGCGGGTCAGGATTGTCGCAACCTCCAGGGATTGTTTCCCACAAGGTCGTTTTGTGTTCCACAGGGACAAAAAAGGCATCTTAGCTCAGCACCTCTCTTGGCTGCTGCAATAATGCTTTTAGAGAATTGTGACACACAGGGAGAGAAGATCCCGGAGGTAAGGGATGGTTTTGTGCGTTACTAAAAAGCCTTTCCTTGTGTATCCTCTTCCTCTGCTCTCCTCTCCTGGACCTAATTCTGTACTCTTCCTTGGCATTTCAACAACAATAGCAATAGATCAGTTGGGAAGCAGAATGTCCTCCTTCCTCCCACCCCCTCCCAGGAGTGAATTTGGAGGGCAAACTGAGTGGTAACAGAAAAAGGAGGGGCCACATATTGAGAAGAGTTTGCACTAACCTCCAGGGCCATCCCTCTTTGTGTCTAAGTTGAGAAGGCTGTATATATTCTTATGTTTTAATGATTGCACAGCATCTGGTGTCTCTCCGAACTGTCCTAATTATAGATAAGCTTGAAAAATGTGGGCATTGTCATTTACGTTTAAGACACCTAAAGGAGGTCAGCGAGGTGGTAAAAGCTTGAGAAAATTACTTTTGTGGACTGTTAAAGCCTTCAAAGTGGCGTGGCCAACAGCTGTCTTGGAAGTGAGTTTCTGGGTGTTATCATCCATTACTATTACTTGTTTTATTCACAACAAATATTTATAAGAATAGTTCCCGCTTTTCCAGCGGAGGGGAAAATAGCACTCAAGGCTGCTTATTCACAAAATAATTTCATTTAAGTATAACCAAGTCTAACTATAAAACCGTGCAAACTAATTCCATTATTTAAAAAAAAACATTAAATTCAGTTAAATTGTTAAAATCAACAAAGGGTGCAGTTAAAAATGGCACGGAGTAAATTTTTGAGCTGTGCCCGTTTAGACAGGGGTGAAATTTAGGCCCACACTTTCTTTCCCGCAATGGGCGCCATGTTGTATATCAGGCACACCAAGGTGGTTTTCATCCTTGATCCTGATTGCACAACTTGACCCATCTTGGTACCAAATTAAGAGTTTTAGGGTTTTGCCTTATTTTAATCTGGACTTGGCCTCTCCGACCTCGCTTTATTTAGGATCTTCCCTCTCTGGTGTTCTTCCAACATGATTTTGTGAATGTTGGATCATTACTGAAGGGTGATTGCGTAGAGTGGGGCCCATTCTCTCGTTCTGGGGGACTGCAGTCTTAGCGTTCACAATAAATCCACACAATACCAGCGAAAGGGCAGCCTGCTACAGTCTCCGCTCCGAGGGACCCCTTATTGACCTCACTGGGACGGAGCTCCAGTTGTATCAACTGTGTATTATCGGCTGACAACGTGAATGTATTTGTGCTCAGATTTTAGGAAAGCTACTCTTTGCGATCATAACTCTCAGAATCCCATAGCCAGGACGGCTGGTTGCTGTGATGGTCCGAAAAGAAAAAAATTAGGTGTCTTTCAAACTAGGATTTCCGTGCAAGACTGTTACATGAGGGTACTTAGTGGAACCACCATAACTGAAGCCCAAAGTCTGGTCTTTACCTAGAATCTACCCCCAAACTATGGTCTACCGCCCTAATTTCCACAACAGCGGAAGGGTGGGAATGTCCTGAATAAATATGGAAGTTGGATGGTAAACAAAAGAGACTCGCTCGGTTGCATACCTTTCCTTCTTCTAAAACAGATATAAACTTTCTTCCTGTTACCTTACCCAGGGCCAGATGGTTAGCAGTGTTTGACAAGCATGTCTTTGAAGGGTGATAAATGTTTACAGTAGCCTCCAGCTAGGTCAAGGCAAGTCACCTGCTGAGGAGGAAGTGGACAAAATGGCGGCTCCTCCCGAAGGTTTTCTCCCGCAATTCCTTAGCCGGAGCCGTTCTTTTTGTTCAGGTTATCTTCCCGTTGCTGCCGTTTTACCCATTAGTCCCGAAAGCCTTACGCCTTTGCCTCCCTCTTCTCATCCCCCCCCCAGGCGTCTTTTTCTCTGACTGTTACAATGTCCATTTATGTCAAGGAAAGCAAGGGGGGGGGGGGGGGGGGAGAAGGATGTAGCCGGAGTCCGGGGTGGAATGTAGAAAGGTACCGCCAAGACGCCCGGCGTCCACCTGGACCTGTCGTCCCGTCTTTCCATTACCGTATTGGTGTGCATGATCGTGTCCAACGCCTTGGCCCTTGTACGTGACCACCATCGTCCTCTCGCTGTTAACGGCCGCCTCGTCCCGCAACCTGGGTGTGCCAGTGCTTTCTATGTGGTTATCAGCTGTACGTTAAAACACCAATTAAAAGAAATGGGAAGGATTATCTGGCCGGGTCTGCTTCTTTGCATGCCTTTCGCTCGGAGGAGGAGGAGGAGGAGGAGGAGGAGCCGGTGGCAACCCAGCGACCAAACGTGATCCGACCGAAGGGCTGCCTTGCCTGGCGTTTCCACATTCCTTGCGTAGAAACTAGGGAAGAACCCTGGACAGACTTCCTGTAGAATCAGAATGAAAGATATCGAAGGGATGTCCAGGTCCTTCTCCATCCCTGCCTGAAATCTATAGCTATATAGCATTTCTGACAGACAGTCCTTTGGTTTCTATTTAAAGGAGGAGGCTTGCCGTTCGGTTCTTGAGCAGCTTTGACGACCAAGAAGTTTGAAACCTCCTACATCATTTGAAGGCCCCATTTGGGGTCTGACACCCTGGAGCCACAAAGAAAGAGGCAGGGTTGACCTTCCACGTGATACCCACCAAGATATCGGAGAACCGTTCTCCTGTTTTACCCGTCTGGTCTTCACCAACCTAAATGTACTCAGGCTTCCTTCCTAGGGCTTGGTTTCCACACCTGCCACCCTCTTACCTACCTTTGGACATGTGGGTAGCTGGAGACAGTAGGCCAGGTGAGAAAGGAGAATGCATTGGTCCCCAGTGGTTTAGAAAAGCAGCGGTTCTCTAAGACCCAGGCCCATATCCAGATGCTTTTCTACTGAATATCCTGTCATCCCTCAATTATTTATTTATTTATTGGATTTCTAACCCACCCATCTTCCCATGGGAACTCTGGGCGGTTAACGATGTGCTGAAAATTCAGTCAGAAATACAGAAATGCGTCCTCGGCTCTCACTCATTTATGCCTTGGGTTGTTTGTTTACAAGGCATTCCCTTGTTCACAGAAACCAGGGGTGCTTATCAGCAGAGATAACCACAGGCCGGGAGGGAGAAAGCGCTTCACGTTTCTTGTCTATCGGTGAAGTTCACAAGCTGGCCTGGGGGTCGGGCAGGCCCTCTCAGCGGCAACACTTTCACAGACTTGTGGGGAGAACATAAAGAGAGACAGGGGTGCTTTGCACTCTCGCACAGTAGAACAGGAAAGCCAGTCTACAGTTGGGACTGTGCGGCAGGTTCAGCACGGCAGCGGATAGCTGTTTCAGTATAACAAGTGAAAAGTTGAGGACAAAAGGAGTGGCCAAGCAGACGAACCTCTTCCTTTTTTTGTCCGAGAGAACATCCTACTTTCACAATGCAATTCAGAAGATAAATCGGTACCTCCCTCCTTCCCCCACCCCCCAAGGCATTACAGCTCCAGGGCACTTTTTAACATGCTGCTGATTTGTGAAACGCTCCTGTTTCTCAGCAGTTCCCATGAGCAGACTGGACAAACGACTCCCAGGAATGCCAATTAAAGCAACCTTGTTAATGGAGAAGCCTTCCATTCCGTGTACCAGGCAACGTGCAGCAAATTTGCACTTTTTAAGGTCACAGTCGTGCTGAACAACTATTAAATGCTGCTGGGTTTTTTTTAAAATGAGGGATAGCTTAAGTTTGCGTTGAACCTTCCCACTTGAATCCAAAAGTTTTCCGTGTACTGGACTGTGCCTTCCCAGTATTTTTACCCCCGCTTCTGCAATCCTTTCTGTTCTGCTTATCCTAGATTTCCTTGGGGGCAATCCCGGTAAGAACGGCTGTTCAACAGGGACAGCGATCAACCGGCAGCAATGCAAATGGTGTCTCCGCAAGCAGGCATGGCAGGCCTTGGGGCTGCAAAGAGTTTTAAGAGTTTATGAGCGGCAACTTCCCCTGTTTACAGAACGCCTCTTGGGGAGGAGAGCATATGAATGCCCTTGGGAGAAAAAAAGTGAACCCAGGTAAGACATCTGTCCAAATGGACAGAAATAGGAGAAAACAGAAATTATCTCCCCTTAATCAGCTGCATAAAACTATTGGCACAAGCAGCCCTATTATGAATGAAACCAGGCAGCGAAGAAAGGGTGCCCTTACAAGTCTGAAACCTACAACGGCACGCCTGACACTCAAAATAAAAGTTTTGAGACACATCCATACGTTCTGGAGTCAGAGAAGCAGAAATGCATTTTTATTTCACTGTGGGTGGCTGAGTATACAACTGTGATCCCAGAGGCCAGAGCAGGGCAGCTATGGCCCTTAGGATGTTCTTGGGACTACAGCTCCCATCAGCAATCGCTACTGGCCATCCTGGTTGGGGATGAAAGAAGAATGCCCAACAGCAGTGGTGGCCAAACTTTGTCCCTCCAGAAGTTTTGGACCACAACTCCCACAGTCCTTTGTCATTGGCAATACAAGCTTGGGATTCTGGGAGTTGCTGTCCAAAACATCTGGAGGGCCCAAGTTTGGACGCCCCTGCCCAACAGCATCGGAAGGACCACCACCTTTCTGCCCTTCCAATTGACAGAAGCTCGGTTGATCCGAAAGACAGCCCAGTGGCCTCCCTCTTGCCTCCCCTCTTTTCGCTTTAGAACCATGGCATGCGTGGCCGTCCAGATGGGGTTGCCCGGCCATTCCCCGTTTGGCCATAGTAGATCCAGTAGAGAAGGATGCTGGAAGTGACCGTCCGGTAAATCCGGAAAGCCTTAAGCAGAGATGGGGCAGGTGGCAGGGCAGCGTTAAAGAAAACCCAAGCAGCATGCATGCAGGCGTGCCTGGGGGGGCTGTCCCACTGGCCGCCCATCCTGAAGCTCGCACAGACATGCCAAGAAGCGGGGCAGCAGAGCACATCTGGGCCTGCAGGCATGCATTGCCAGGGCATCCGGAAAAGAGCCCACCAGTCGACACCTTGCTCGCAGAATCCGGGAGCTAGGGTTGGGTGCTGAGCCGTGGCCGTAGGGTGCGGCCTGAGTTGACTTGCAAGGACAACCAGGAATGGGTAAAAATGGCATCCATCCCAGCTGCTCCCAATCTCGAGTCAGACTTCTCGGTCCAGCTAGGGACGCCTCTCAAAAGTCTCTTCCAATGGACACCGGCAGGATTCAACCCCCCCAACTCTTCATATCCCACTAGGTTTCGCCCAGGTATTGCTCTCTGCCCGTCTGCCTTGGAGGAAGAAGAGGAAGAGGCAGTGACAAAGAAAGCCCCTTGTTTTGCCGGCAGCTCAGGTAGGGTTGTTTCTTCCCTATCCATCGATCTGGCCCTATTCCTCTCCCTTGGCTCCGGGGAGAACTGGCTTCTGGTTTCAGCCATACACAGAAAGGGAATAGGTGAGCTAAGGGGACAAGGCGAGGGTCGTGGGCCCAGCGCCCCACGGAGGGCTCCTGCAGAGGGCAGCCAGCCAGCCCCATGGGAAACCCAGGAGGGGGAACGGATGCAAGCAGCCACTTCAATTTAGAGGCTCTTTGTGCCCCCCCCCCTCTTCTGTCAAAAGCATGTCCACAGTGCCCATTTCTTAGTGGCCAGAGAGCCACAGGCTATGTCCGGAAAAGCCTTTGTGGCCAAGTCGAGCATCTGTCTTTCTCCATCGAGGGGCCGGTCTCTTACTGCAGCATCCCCGTCCTCATCTGGAAGGAGAGGCCGTCTCCCCGTGTGGCTTGCTGTGAACAGAAAGGCAGCATGGGTCATTCTCGTGTCTTCGGGATTGCAGCAGAACCACAGGGCAGAAGACTCAAATCCCTTAACAGTAGGGTAGAGCCAGGGGGCGCCCCAGATTGATAGAGAAAAGGACTGGCCCTACAACTCCCATCATGCCTCACCGGCACAGCCAGCTGGGAAGGAATAAAGTGGCATACAGTCCGGAAACATGCCTAAATCTAACGGGATGGACCTTCCTTTGAACAATATAAGCTGCTGTCCCTCCCAACTGGGAAAACACACACACATTACACCCAAAGTGTATGAAAATGGAGGTCCAATCGCTCAACACAAACTATTCTTGCGACATTTAAAGTATTTTACAGTCAAGGAGAGAAAATGTGGAGTTTGCCGGATCCCTGTTGTTCTGTTTTAGGATACAGAAACCAAGAGTAGCCGGGGGAGGGTGGTGGTGGCGGCAGGTGGGCAACGGAGCCAGATACAGCTCAACTTCTCAAGCTATATCATTTTTAGCCCCGGGAAACCAGTAGGGCTTGAAATAGGGGTGTGGGGGTGGGGGATAATTGACTAATATCTACATCAGAAAATTGCTTCCTCTCTCCCATCCAACCACCAACCCATCCGATCAGAAATGTTTTAATTTATTTACTGTACTTATTTATTGCATTTCCCAAATAGGGGCTCTGGGTGGTTTACAAGAAAGCAAATGCATCAGTAATTAAAAGCAAACAAAACAATAACTAGCAAATACAAAAACATAAACTAAACATACTATGGCAGGGGTGGAGAACCTTCGGCACTCCGGATGTCTTGGACCACAACTCCCAGAATTCCACGCCTGTATTGTCAGTGACAAAGGACTGTGGGAATTGTGATCCGAAACGTCTGGAGTGCCAAAGGTTCGCCACCACTGCACTATGGGATTCAGAACCCATAATAATAATAATAATAATAATAATAATAATAATAATAATAATAATAATAATAATAATAAACCACACAGCTAACTATGCTGGATTCTGTAATACAAATCACTAGTATAATAATAATAATAATAATAATAATAATAATAATAATAATAATAATAATAATAATAATAATAATAATAATAATAGAACCCATAATAACACAGGAAAGAAGGGGCCCCCTGTATTCTGGCTAAGAAAAAATGCCAGCTCTGCCTTCTGAACCTCCCACGTCTGCTGTCGCTCAATCGCATCCTAACCCGCTTCAGTTTCACGACAAGAGCCCCGTACGTACCTTGTTGATTTCTTTATGTCGCTCCTTCGTCACAATCTCCTCAAGGACCTCGCCGTCGCCTTTGATGAGCCTGGAAGAGAGACACGATCAGTGGCCCCAGCTGACCCCCACACACCGCGTCACGTCGCGGCTGGCCTGCCTGTCTTAAGATCAGAGACATTTTTTTTTCTGAGCACTCCGTAGTTAGGAAGACAGCGGTTTCCACTGGCAAAAACAGAGACTCTGCCAAATGTACGGAAATTAATAAAACTTGGAAAGGCCTTGGCAGGGATCCTCGCCCTGCCCCGAAGAACACACCTTGTCCTTCCCGTTTCTGGGTCCACGACTCTCCTGATGACGCTCTGGCGGGCATCCCATTCTTCTTTCGTCATCGGCTTCATGGCATGGATGCGGGACTTTTGCTCGTCGGTCAGAACTGAAAGAGAGACCTACCATCAGGCAAGGCTCGGTCCAACCTACCAAGTCTCACCTCTCAGAGCTCCCTATGTAACCCCTCTCTCTCTCTCTCTCTCTCTCTCTCTCTCTCTCTCTCTCTCTCTCTCTCTCTGGCATACGCTCTCCATTTCACCCACCCCTCTTAGTCCATGCTGCTAAAAGTGTCTACGATGAAGGAGGCCAAAAAAAGGCCACTACAAGAAATTGGACCTTTCCAGCGGTGCCTCCCAGTCTATGGAATAATCACCAACTGCGATACTTCAGGCTCTTTCCCTCCTTATGTTCAGGAAAGGGGGGAAACAGAATTCAAGACTCCCTCTTAAATGTTTTCCACCTAGACTTGAAAAAAAAAAACCCAGCCTTCTGAGCTCCGAAAAGCATGTGTTACAAACCAGGCTCCCTGCTGAAATTCCAAACTCTACCTGGCCCAGGATCTGTTACCGCCTCTTTCTGCCACTGGTCCAGGGACGGTCCGGGGACTTCTCCCTTCGCCTGCTCCTCTTTCGCCCTCTCCTTCCACTTCTTCTTGGCTTTCTTCTTCTTCTTCTTCTTCCTCCTCCTCCTCTTTCTGCTCTTTCGCTTCTTCTCCTTCTCCTTGGTCGTCGTCTTCGTCTTGTGCATCTTCCTTTTCTTGGCTTTTCGGTTCGCTGTCGCTTGAGTCCCCCGGAGAGGAGTTGGACGAGGACGTCGATCCAGAAGAAGAACTGGTGGACTCCGAGGAGGAGGAGGAAGAAGAAGAGGAGGAGGTGGTGGTACTGGTTTTTCTTCCCTTCTTATCCTTCTTCTTTTTCACTGGAACCCAGCGACAAGCACTAGTAAGCAGGGATTATCTGTCATGTCACAATACAGCTCCAGAAACATAATCCAAAACAAAAAAGTAAAACAGAAAACATTCTCTTTTTGAGCCGTTAACAGAAGCTCGTCTATTTCCACACGTTACATCATTTAACCATTAGGGATTTCCCTCCAGCCAAGTCACAAACCGCCCCACGCCGTCTAAGCCTAAAATACTAAAGAAAAAAGAAAACACACACACATGCAATAGCCCCTCCTGGGTTCATGCTCTGAGATCTGTAACAAGACAGCCAAGGTGTCTGCTCTAATAAAGAGACAGACCATCGGTGTCCTTCCAGAAGTGGTTAGATCAGTGGTTCTCCACCAGTGGGTCCCCAGATGTTCCTGGACTACAACTTCCAGAAACCCTGGCCAGCTCAACTAGTGATGAAGACTTCTGGGAGTTGTAGTCCAGGAACAACTGGGGACCCACAGGTTGAGAACCACTGGGTTAGATTGTCTAGACATCCCAGACCGGGGAGGCGGGGGCAACTGATGTGACTTGCAGCCCCTGAGCAGCCTGCCATTGGACAACCTCGGCTTTAGATACGGCTGGCCCGTTCCACATACGCTCACCATCTTTAGCAGAAGCGGAACCCATTGGGGGCCTTTGGGATTCGGGTCCTCTCTTGCCCGCAGGAGACGGGCTCTGCCTGGTCTGGAACTCCTTGCTGCTCTTCTTCCTTTTCTTTGCCGCCTTCTCCCCCTCGCGTTGGCTCTGGGAGCCGCTGCGGCTCCGATCCCGAGATCTTTCCTTGCCTTGGCTGTGAGCCATGGTGTGTTCTCGAGCCTCTTCCCAAAGGCAGATTTTCACTCGCCTGTCAAACAAAACACAATGCGGGTCATCGTTGCTTTTGCCTCCTTTCGGTCGTCAAGACCGGCCCCGGCTTTGCTCTCTGATGTTGCGCCCGATCTTCTTCGGATTCCGAGCAAACAAAATCAGCTGCTCCTGCACAAACCCCATCTCAGATGGCTGCCAAAAGACACTCCAGCAGATGAACTGTGTTCATGAAATAAACCACCTCCTTCTGGTTTGAGACAAAATAAGATGCTCTCACTGCTTTTCCAAACGCTGTTTTTGTTTTGGACTCTCATTCAAGCCAGATAAGGATACGCACCAGTGAAGCACATGACAGGACCTTTGCCACGGACAGCTCTCCAAAACCAAGAAAATCAATGTTTATAACACGTGAGTCATAAGCTATATGAGGCGAAAGACAGAGGGGGGGAAACGTGAGTAAGGAGAAGCATGATAAATAAGCACAGAAGTTACGCAGTGACTGCAAACGGAGATTGCTGTAAAGGGAGATGAGATATAATTTGGTGCTACTAATCAGAACAGAAGCTGTCTAGCCCTGTCTTGGAAGACAATGCCTTCCACTTCTGTTTTTAAGTGGCCAGCCCAACGGAGCCAAAGGAAGCCCCTTGAAACTTGACAGGGATTTCTGAGTTGATACGCACAGCATGTGCCTGTGTTGTTCTCGCCTCCCTGGCTTCTCATCATCTTGTAGCCGCGAGTTCCACAGACGAACAGCACACCCTGCGATTTAGCTACACAAGGCATGGATCAGCACCACCCGTCACATCACAGGCCATGCAAATGGTCCTAAGGTCCCTGGACAGAGATGCAGCAGCCAGCTAACCAGGTTTCCTTTAAAACCATGGTAGCCTTGACCACCCACTTAACGCACAACTCCCAAGCTAACCTTAGGCCACTGTTCACCTTCTTCAGGCTATTGAGACTGTTGTCTACCTAGCATGCCTGTTCAGGCCATTGTTCATCTTTTGAGCCTATTTCAGACCAGGGTGAACTACAAAACGGAGGACTCGCCACTAGCTTTCTTCAGACTGACGAAGCTGTTTGGATGAGGCAGCGAAACGTTTCTATCTCTCAAGAAAAAGAAGTCCAGTTGCCATGGCTCAACTTCCAGATAAACTGGCCTGGATGACTGAGAATCTTCACAGAAACTCCCCAGTGTCGCTGTCCCTTTAAGTAAGCGCCGCTTCGGCGGCCCTTTAAAGCCCCACCAGCCAATCCTGGCGCTCCCTTTCGGCCCCGCCCCTCCAGGCTGCCTAAGCCCCGCCCTCCATCGCCTGGGATAGACAAACAGGGCCGACGAACGAGGACCCACGCATGCGCAGTGCGGACCTGTGCGCTTCCATAATTGAACCCCCGTTTTGCCCCGTCGTCTCGGACTCACCGAGTCAAGGAAGGGCTTCGCAACCGGGGCGAAGGAAGCAAAACACGGCGTGGAGCAAAGGGCCCCGCCCGGCCGCCCGGAACGAGAGCAAACGTTCCGTCACCCTTCCGGCTACTTCCGGTTCCGCCTCGTGCGTCGTCTAAAAACATCCGGCAGAAACCGGGGCCCTGCACTTGAGTTCCCCCACCCGCTAACTGCTATCTCTTCCTGCGCAGCAAAAATGACCGACCTTATCATTATTTTGGTTACTAAATTCCTACATTGCCTTTCTGCCAGAAATTTACCTCAGAACAATTCACATTATCATTATTTTTATTATTAAATTCCTAGATTGCCTTTCTGCCAGAAATTTACCTCAGAGCAATTCACATTAACATTATTTTTATTATTAAATTCCTACATTGCCTTTCTGCCAGAAATTTACCTCAGAGCAATTCACATTAACATTATTTTTATTATTAAATTCCTACATTGCCAAATTTACCTCAGAGCAATTCATGATGGTAAGCCAAGATTGCTTGTTTCAAGCAAGCATTTTTTAAAAGTTAAAAAAAAAAATACCTCTACAGCAGCAAACTGGCTTTTACAGGGGAGGCTTGCCTGAATAAAAATTCCCTAAACCCCCTCCCCAGCAGGGAAAGAGCAGAAAGGAAGACAGATGACACCAAAATCTGGGACCAGCCACTTAGAAGACTGCATTATATTTCTATTAACTGTATTTACTGGTGTGGGTATTGAGAAAAGGGTCTCTGCCTAAGACCTTAAGAAACAAACCCATTGCCATAGCCATGTTTATAGTAAGGATAAAATATTTATCATCCTTTTTGTGGAAAAAGTTGCAACACCATCTTAATTGAGATTGAAGATACTTGAGCTGCTGAGAATACGATTTTCAATTGACCCTTACACCTGTCAGTAAGGACGCTGCCTCTGTGTAACTTCCTCTCCTCTCACTGATTTTGCTCCGATGGCCGGTGCACTATCTTGTTCCAACGCACGGATTCTGCGTTCAGTACGTGCAACATTCCTCCAGAAGGAAACCCATGAAAGAAAACCCTTTGGGGGAACAGCTGTTGGGAATGGCTTTATTGAAGTCAAGGCCCAAGACTGACTGATCCTGTGTTATCTCCCTAATGTAAGGAGCACACATCCACCGTTTGGGGTGGCCTGTGTTCCCAGCTGCGGGTGAAGCCTTCTCCAAATCCTTCTGCTTCCACCAATTCAGGCTCCCTGTTGCACATGGGACAACATTGGTTCCGTATGGCAGACGACCGCATCCAGACGATCAGGTTCCAGCGCTCCCCGGAAGTGATGGGCAGCGCTCCGTGCATTTGACCTCCCCGGTGGAGCAATCCACAAAAAGGCACATGTTCCACCTCGATATATTTGGGGATGGCATTGGGTTCCTGAAAAAGCATTCAGAAAGACCACCGTGTCAGCAGCCCTGGCTGTGATTCTAAATGTGACTGAAGTAAGAACACGCAAGATACATGGAAACACAGGGAGTGCATTCTCAGAATAAGAACTTCGCTATCACATGCTACGGAGCTGGCCCGTTGGGGTTAGTAAAAGGCACTGGATAACTCCTGAGAGGTAAGTCCACCTATGAGACTTATATACCGCCCGTAAGTACAACATAACAAAAACTATAACACAGTTAAATATCCGATAGCCGGCTAAGAAGTTACAATTACAAATTACAGTTACAACTATCCAGAATCTCAGTTTGTTTTAGCCTTGATAAACCACCCTACGTAACAAAGGCCATTCAGCTACTTTTGCAATCAGGGCAGGAGAGTAACCAATGTGTCTCTTGTTTGTCCCCAACACCTAATAGCAGCCGCAGGTAGACTGTCACTAATCATGCAGGTTCCATGCAGCAATTATTGGGAGATATTGTCCCTCCAGATCTTTGTGAGCCAAAATCTCCGACAATTCTTTTAGCTCTGAACGGGCTGGAAAATACTGGAAGGGCCAAATGTTCCCCTATCCCTGTCAAATAGCTTTCAAAGGTCAGTCAAATATCATTCTCTGTCACAAGAGTGGGAAAACTAAGGTTTTCACTAGTTTTGAACTCCATCTTCCAAAAGCTCCACCTGGCATGGTCAATGTTAAGAAGCAACAGGAACTATTATAATCCAGATGGCTCCTATCTCTGCTCTTGGCAGATGGTTTGGGTTTTTCTAAGTAACTTAACTTTGGAGCTGAAATCTATTTATGACCTTCTTGTGATACGGCAAGAGAGAGTCATACATTAGAAGAAAACAACAGTAAGCCACTGGAAGGAGATACCTGTCTGAATTCTGCAAAGTAAAGGCTGCCTTCCGTGAATTCCTTCCCCAAGGAGACATTGAGAGTCACTTCTGCGTTGTCGTAGTGCGAGCTCAAATCCAGGTCCTCCCGCAAGGCATATTTCACCACGAAAGCTTTGTGGCTGTCCAAGCAGCCTCCCCCACAGTCTGGGTACAGTAACGCAGTGAGGGGCTGCAGGTATTTCTCACGCAGAGGGGTAATGAAACCTTCATCCAACCCCAGTTCATTTAGAAGAACCTGGAGGGAGGGAGGAAGGGTAGGTTAAAAAGAATGCACAACATGTATTCTTCTCACAGTGGTTGAGGACTTTCAGCGGCCAGGCAGGGTTCGCCATTTATTTTACATCCTCTTCTCTTCATTTGGATAAAAGTGTAGGGAGGACTGAATCCAACAATGCCTAAAGGTTAAACTGCAAGTACTGCAGGCGAGACTCTGCTCACAACCTGAGTTAGGTCCTGACAGGCTCGGGTATCCGGTTGAAGGTTGGCTCGCCCTTCCATCCTTCCAAGGTTGGTAAGACTGAGCACTCAGCTCACCGGGGGTGGGCAATGCGGAGCCTGCATAATTAATCTGTAAACCTCCCAGGGATTGCTTTAAGTGGTACATAGGCAGCACAGTTTTTAGAATTTACAATGCACATTCAAGGGTCATAATAGACATATTATGATACAACTTACAACAATCCTCCAAAACAAGCCAGTATTAATATTATTCCCATGTTACTGACAAGGTGATTGAGACAAAATTGGTTGCTTAAGGGTATCTCGGGAGATCATGAATTTCCTAGTTGATGAAGCATTGCTTACCTGTTACAGCATATCCAGAAATTTTAGGTAATCCATCAGTTCTCAAGGGACCCCCCCCCTGGTATATTTTTGAATACAAAGTGCAAACAGAGAATATCTCACAAGGTCATGCTTTGTCAAACATCCTGCAGAGCTAAATGTTTGACCCTCTAGATTATTTGGACTTCAACTCTGAGAAGTGATGTTGAAAATATTTTGAGAACCCCTGTGGGCAATCATCTTTGGACTCCTAGCCACCCAGTCGCAGGCCTGTTTGATTTGTGTTGTGTCATGCTTCTACTCAGCAAAGTAAGTTTTTTTCCCCCACCAACAAAACGAGACACTCACCCCGTAGTTATTCATAGAATTGGGCCTCCCCTTTGGGACCAAAGTTCTCCCCTCAATGGCAGAACTCTCGGTAAAGACTGTTCAGCCGAAGATTCGCTTATCTGAAGCGGGAGAGAAAACAAAGGCTCAATTGACCTCTTGGCTCGTGGCAGTGGAATGCCTGTACTGCAGGTAAAAAGACAGGGGTTCAATCCCTGATAGCGAGGTTCACTCAGATCCTTCCGAGGTCGCTTATCTTGCTGGGGGGGCAATGTGTAGAGCACAAATTAAAAGGCCCAGAGAAGGGTTCGGTAATTGAACACCTCTTTGGGTTACTCCCCTCTGGGGGAGGGGTACAAAGAAACGGTTTTTTGGTGATATTCTGTAACATGGGAAGAAGATCGGCCAAGTTTTGCTTCCTGAGAAATGCCCCAGCATAGCGCAAGAGTCCGCAACTCGTCTGCAGAGATTCTGCGGGAAATCCCATACATCTCCCATGAAAGGCACTCAGGGAACAAAGGTGGCAAAGGCCACCTTGGTCAGAAAAGTAAATAAGTAAAAATAAATTAAAAGAGGTTCAATCTGGGCATTGTGGACTATGCAGTAGAAGGCCCCTTCAGTCTTCACATGTGTCAGGGAATCCTTGGCCTGCCTTGGTATACAGCAGGACCCCCGTATCCACTGATTCAGTTATCCACGGTTGGCAGAGGAATAAATAAATAAATAATTCAGCAGCTGCAAAGCAAGCTACTGTCACAAAGATCAGCTGTAAAGCAAGCTACTGTCATAAAACAGCAGCCGTAAAGCAAGCTACTGTTGCAAAACAACAGCTGAAAAGCAAGTTACTATCACAAAACAGTAGTTTGGGGGACATTTTGATGTTCTCTCTTATCCACGGTTTTCATTATCCACGGGAAGGCTTGGAATAAATCCCCAGCGGATACTGGGGTCCTACTGTATGCTGCTGACACATGCCACTCACCTGATATAACTTCCACACGGCTCAGGAGGCCTTGGAGATGCGCACCACTGGACAGGCAGTATTTGACTGTTTCTAAAAATCCTGGGGCCAGGAATGATTCCTAACATGATGAGAGAAGGGGTAAAATTTCACGAATAACAGCTACTTCTCTTGTAAAGAATATGCTCCCTTTGTTCTCCTCATCAGAGCAATGCTTCCCCTTTGCTTCTCTTCCCACCCTTGCTCTGCCGTTCTTACTTCTACTTCAAAAGATACGCAACTCATATTTATTTTTACCATTTCGCTGGAAGATGTCTCTCCCAGGAGTAGAGGACTTCATTATTCTTCCACATGTTATTCCATACTTCTGTTTTAATTTATTTATTCGTATCTTCTTACCATATCTCTTTTAACCCGTTCTCTTTATATTCCCCTTGTATTAAGAGTTTATATATCTAGATTATCATTCTGTTTCTTTGGACTTTCAAAACTTTGCTCTCTGAGAACGTTACTAGAGCAGAAATGCTCTTTCTGTGTCATTTCCTGGGTCCCTCTTGCTCCAAACTTGGGCATAAATGAGTGTGCTCTTTACATGTAAATCATAGATCTGTGGATGTTTCGGCGTATAATTCTCAGAAACGATCACTTTCCGTTCTCTTGACTGGAGATCTAATTCTTTCCTCCTCTGGACTTCTTTTTCAACCTAGAAAAATACACAGGGTTGCTTATTGTGAAATCATTAGATGATTAGAAACACTCAGAACGGCATTCTGCTATTACAGTATAGAGGAGACTCACTGACTTTACATAAGCAGTTAATTCAGAGGATCTATTTCTTGTTGCAATTCAGCAATAGGATAGTGGCCTTGGCATTTACTTGGCATTCTGCCTCGTGTCATACATCATAAAACCACATTGTTGTTTATTGTAACTATGCACCCAGTCCTGCTCACCTTAACTCAGAAATAAATCTTATGAGTTCTAAGGGACTTAAGAGTATGCAGTATAAGCCACCAGCCTTAGATGTCCACAAGATGGATCATCTTGCTAGAAAACTTTGAAAATGCACCCAAGGGTTGTTTTGAGCAGTTTTTCCTTTCCTGTGAGCCCACCCCAAGTTCACTGCGCCCTCTCGAACACAGAGATACAGGCCAGTACAGAACCTGCCTCCCTTGTGTCTCTTATCTTTCAGGACCCCACGACACGGCAGCACATCCTCATTTCTATAGTCCCTTAGTTTGGGTTTTAATAATCAACCCATTTGGCTAGGAAATGTGAAATAGAGTAAAACAGGTCAGGGCAGTTAATGCTCTCACATCAAGCCTGGCACCTGAGTGCCAAAGTGGGCCATACCTCTTGGATGACAGCTTCGAATTCTTCCTCGCTTCTGCAGCCACGTTGTCGTAATGCCTGCGGAACGAAAGCAGCATGAGCACTGGATTTTGATCCCAACAGGGAGGGATGCATAAACATAAGGGAGGGATGTGTTGCTTTAAAAAAATCAAAATCAAGGCTTAGACTGCAGCCCTATGACCTTCTCCCTCCCTAAGGAGTCAGCACTGTTGACTTAAATGGGATCTCGTCTAGAACAGGGGTGGAGAAACCTTTGGCCCTCCAGGTGTTTTGGACCAGAACTCCCACAGTTCCTTTATAGCTGGCAACATAGGCTCGGGATTCAGGGAGTTGCAGTCCAAAACATCTGGAGAGCCAAAGGTGTCATAAGAACATAAGAAGAGCCCTGCTGGATCAGGCCAAAGGCCATCTAGTCCAGCTTCCTGTATCTCACAGTGGCCCCACCAGATGCCTCTGGGAGTGCACGAGACTAGATATCTGTCTCCTGATACCACTCTCCTGCATCTGTCCCTTGAGGTACCCTGGTTTTAAGCCAGGAGATGACACATCTCCATCATAGTTTGTAGCCTGTGATGGACTTTTCCTCCAGGAATCTGTCCAATCCCTTTTTGAAGGCATCCAAGCCAGATGCCATCACCACATCCTGTGGCAGGGAGTTCCATAGACTAAGTTCCATCCTTGTCCTAGAGACAAATGGCTGGGGGCACAACGCGATTTAGCGTAGGATAGGGGTGTCCAGACTTTGGCCCTCCAGATGTTTTGGGCCACAACTCCCAGAATTCCAAGCCTGTATTGCCAGTGACAAAGGATTGTGGGAGTTGTGGTCCAAAACATCTAGAGAGCCAAAGTTTGGACACCCCTGTCCTAGGAAATTCTGCTTGTGGTCCGGATTGGCAGAAAAGGACCGCCGTGGGTTTTTTCCATCCTCCGTGAACGATCCCACCTCGCTCTCCATTTACCGGCCCATAATCCCTCCGCAACTGCTCGGGGTCCCCGAAATAGCGAAGGTGGAGCCCATAACGGGGCAGAAATAGGTTTTCCGTGAAAAAGCAAGCGCAGGCGAAAAAGCGACCCCCGCCCGGCCCCATGTGGCCGCGCTCCATGTTTCCAGCCGGTTACCAAACAGGGACGGACGGAACAAAGCTCCAGGGCGATGGGTGCGCCGGGCAAAGCGTCTCGGTTGGAAACACGCTCCCGGTGTCAGGGAGGGAGCGTCAACAAATTACACAAGGCACGTGTGCAAAGGAGGAAATATTTAAAAGAGACGCGGTGTGTGTGTGTGTGGGGGGGGGGAATGGACGTGCTGGTTCGGAACAAATATTCTAGCTGGCTCTTCGTTGTTGCGGTGGGCGCCTCCCCCAGAAGCCTACAAACGAGCCAGGAAGCCAGCCCTCCTTCCTTATTGTTGGGCGATGCGGATGGGAAAGCAAGCGTGAACGGCCAGCCCTGCCTGCCGTTGCAGAAGCAAACGCACGTCTGAACAGACAGCATTGCAATCGCAGAAAGGAATGCACGTGTGAAAATCCAGCCGTGCCGTTGCAGAAGGAAATGCACGTGCCAGAGGCCAGCGCAGAGGGTGTAAACAATTGCATGTGCTGTTATTTTCATTGATTTATTGTTTTATATTTTGCACATGGATTGCCCGCTTGAAACCAAAGCGGCGCCCAGGCAGCTGTCGGTCAGATCCGAGTCGAGTCCTTGTTAAGCCTTGTCTGTCTCCAAGGGAGGCACGCCGCCGTGTTTCCTTTCCATTGAGACAGGGAGAGATCTCTTAATATATCCTGTACTGTATATGTAATATGTAATACAGCTCAGCCTCTGGGCGTGAATGTGGCTGCCCAGCTGGCCTCCCTTCCTCGCTGTCGCCCAGCATGGACTCGGCTTTGCCCGTGGCCGAGGAGGAGGTGGTGGTGGAGTCTTGCAGCCCCACCAGCAAATTTGAAGACATCTTCCGCCTCCTCTCCGAAGGCTGCTTCCCGCCGGGCTTCTGCTCCATCAAGAGGAAGAACCTCAGGCGCTACGCCCAGAAGTTCGTCGTGGAGGGTAATGTATTTATTTATTTAGACTTATATGCCGCACCATCTGGCATAAAAGCTACCCTGGGCAGTTCACAGGATTTTAAAGGTAAACAATGAAACCTCATAGCAAACATAAAACAAAAAAAAATAGACGATAAAGAAGAAGATAGTGGGAGGTTCCCCTTGGCCAGCTTTTGGGAAAAGCCATGGTGGGACAGGCTGGAGTTCAAAAGGTGCAGCATGGGGGTGAGCGGTGGTGGTGGTGGGGGGGGCTGGATGGGAAGAACAGCCTCTGGCAAGGAGCCTTGGCCATGCTTGCTGGGTGGGTGTCCCGGAAGATAATTCATGGGATCCTGAACACGTTGCCTTGGATGGAAACCTGTGATTGAAATGCCAGGTACTCCTGGTGACCAGGGAGGCAGAGCACAGGGCAGGGGTGCTTAGCTTCACGCCTGACTGGAGATGTAAAATTTCCAGAAAGCTTGAAGCCATGGGGAGCAGGGGATTTTTTTTGGGGGGGGGGACCTGGGAACCTGGGGTGGGAGAGAGGTTTTGCTTGGGTTCCCCACCCCAAAAGGTTTCCAGAATATTTTGCATGTCTAGTCCTGACCACCATCCCCCACCACTTTGTCCCTATTAAACTGTGGAATTCATTTCCCCAATGTGTCATGGGGGCTGCTAGCTTAGATAGTAAGGATAAAGGATTGGATAAACTTGTGGAGGTTTTGGTGTTAGTGGTAATCATAGATGGGGGGGGGCGTGGTTATATGTCTTGTCCAGGATCAGACATACTGGGGCTTTGGATATGGTCTTCAGGAGACCATGGTGTTAAAATTGCATAGCTGAGCCCAAAGGGAGGAGGACTTGAGTTAACGGAAGCATAAGAAACCAGAGTAACGAAGAAGCAGATGGAGTTTCAAGGTGGTATCTTTAATTTTGAAGTCTTCAAAAAGCTGAAACCTCCATGCTAGGCTATCTTTACTCCCTTGTCGATAACTACTAGGCTTCTCTGTCTTTTCCCGGCAGGCAATTGCCTTTATTATGTGGGTCCAAAGAAGGAAGAAAAACGTGAGGTCGTGGTGGATCCCGAGAGGCGGCGGAAGGTCTTTTTGGAAAGCCACTTCACGGAGATTGGGAGCCACCTTGGGCAGAAAAAGACCATCCACCGGATTCAGAGACGTTACTATTGGTTGGGCATCGTCAAGGATGTGGTGGATTGGGTATGTATAGGAACCCCTTGAATCACTGCTAAGGTGCAAAGATGGGTCAAGCACTGAGGACTATTAAGACCCAGATTCATCCTTTTTTAACCGTTGCTTTCAATCCTTTTCTCTACCCCCCCATCCCAGATTAAAATGTGTGAAACCTGTCAGAACACTGAGCATAGCAAGAGCCTATCAAAGAAACCGCGACCTATCAAAGTTGAATCGCCTTGGGACATTCTAGGACTGGATATCTATGGTACGTGTCTATGATCATCCATTCACGGAAGGGCTTGTATTATTGCATTTGTAGAAAACGCCAATTGTACTACAGTATAAACGTGCTTTCTTTTGATACAGACTTTTGACATATTGAACCCTGCATTAATTGATACGACCACTGGTATTACTCCAGGGTCTTTCTCAGCACGATGTCTGAAGGGTTGCGGATTAGACTTCGATAACAATTTGTTACACTAAGGAATCGTTATGATTAGGCTGCCATCTTGTACGAATATGAACTCTCCTCTTTGTTCAACAGCCTCCTTAGTTGTCTTCATCAGGATCTAGAGGAATTATTTAATGTGTATTTTATTAGACGCATGCTCCTTAAAGTAATATGCCAGTCAGGATTGTGTGGAAGTTAAGTCATGGTTGAAAACACTGTGTTTTCACTCCAAAACTATTCGAGCCCAGCTGTTACACAGAGGTGTCAACACTTAACGCATGCAGACTTCTTCCTACTTGTGCCGACATAAACATAGCAGTAAAACTGGGATGTGCTTCATTACTCATAGTACAGTCCAGGCCATAAAGAAGTAAGAGTGGGTGTGAACTGAGTTAATTTATTGATGTAAAAAAGCAAAACAAATTACTTTGCAAACATGCTTTAAAGGCATTCTAAAGAAAGCTTAAAGGTTCTCTGCTGGTAAGTGAAACAAACTATGACAGGAATCAGGTTGCTCGTTTGAATCCAGAGATGGTTCTCCCCCTGCCCCCCCACCCCAACAACAACCTCCAAGGTTTTGGTGAGGTTCAGGTCTTGCTTCTTCCCCCCCCCCCCCCCCACAGTAGCCTCACAGCTGTTGCCTTGCACCCTCTGTGGTGCCATCCTAACAACTGACTGTCCGTTTTGGATTTGATCTCCCTAGGACCTTTCCCAGAATCCTGCCGGGGCAACACGCACATCCTGGCCGTAACGGATCAGTACACCAAGTGGGTAGAGGCCATCCCCCTGCAGAAGAGAGATGCTCTTTCAGTGGCCCAAGGCCTGGCTTCCTTGTTCTACAGGTGTGCTCCTCTCTTCTGATTTGCGCATATAATTATACAAGAAAAGAAAGGCAATGGCTTTAAGTAGCAGGAGGCCCACTTGCCAACCTAGGGGAGGTGTGGGCTACTGGGCCTCATAGAAAAGCTTCTTCTTCTCCTCTTCTTCTCCTCCTTCTTCTTCTCCTCCTCCTCCTCCTTCTTCTCCTCCTCCTCCTCCTTCTCCTCCTCCTCCCTCCTTCTCTTCCTCCTTCCTTCTTCTTACTGACTGGCTTACTCAGGAGAGACACTTCTCCCATTACAATTCAGACATAATTCGTTTGAGAAATCTTACAGCCTTCATTCAAACTAACAATTTTCTGGATCGCATGTTTTGTATATTTGCTGGATCAGCTTTGGCCGCTGATGGGCGGGTATTCCAATAAATAAATAAATAAATAACCAGGTTTTTTGGATTGTTATTTTTGCTTGCTTTTGCAGTCCGTGGGGAAATAAAACGAGGCGTCAGCAGGCCCCGGTCTCCCCCTTTTTTCAGCATCCAAGAGTGCTTGAACCACACTACGGGCGTGCACATGTTCAAATTGAAAGACAGGTTACGGTGCTAGCCTGCCTCCCCTGGAAGAAAGCTTCTCTAGATTCAACAAAACTTGCTTTTCATACCTAAACAGGTTTGCTTGGTAAAATGTGAATCGGGAAATCCTCCGTTTAAGGTTTCACTCCTGTTGAAAACAAATCAACTGACCTTTCTGCGTTTTACGGTCCCCCAACTTCGGTCTGCTTTCAGGTGTGTTGTGCAGTTGACACTTGCATGATGCATTTGAAGCTTCTGGATACAACTTTTACATACATCTTCTTGAGGTCGGCATTGTTCTTGCTACGTATATTCAGGCTCAGTTACAGGAAGGCAGGGAGAATGAGATTCCCCCCCCCAAAAAAAAAAAGTTTAATGGGAAATAAATTATTTTATTTATCAGCTTGGACAGGCTGCTTTGTGCCAGCGCAAAATTCTGCTTTGGTGCTATTCTTCATTTGTCGATTATTAACACTCCTCGTCCGGTTTACTTCTTCAGGTTTGGGGCATCCAAGAATATTTACTGCACTTTCAACTGGGACTTCTCTGAAGAGGTAGGTCTTTGAAAGCTGCCTCTGAAGTTGCTTTAAGCAGTCCAGCTTTCCCCAACCCTGTACCATCCAGACAGGTTAAAACATATCTAAAACCCCAGAATCTCCTAGCTGGTTTTGCGAACGCTGACCTATCTATCGAGTTGGGTTCAGCTTGTCAATAGGGAACATTTTGGCCAGCTCAACAGGGGTGCTCAGCCCTGGAACAACAAGGGGTCTGAAATTGCATTCATATGAGGCCAGCATGGCATGTGCTATCTTAAGCGTTTTGGCTCTTAGGGCCTTTTTGCACGACCCCTAAACTCCGCTGCAAATGGCTCCCAGCTCCGGAGCTTAAAATTATTTCCCCACCAGCTCCGGAGTTTACAGATAATTAAGTGCGACCACGCCCACCTAAGCGCGTCCCAGCACACTTTTCAGGTACCTGCTCTCCGGAGGTGAAAATTCCTGATGCGGATATAACAGTAGTGACTGCCGGGCTCTCCTTGCTTCTGTTTGTTCTTTTTTTGCCCCCCGCCCCTTTAAGAGATCTGAATGCAGTGCCGGGACGGCACAACAGAGGTGAGCGGCATTCTTTTCTCCCTTTTTTTCTCCCTCCCCTCACTCAGCCAGCAGCCAGGAGTGTGGAGGGGGTGGGAACGCAGAAACAGCGACAAACCCCTAAGATCTCTGGTCCGAATTTAAGTGGCCAGTGGATCTTAGGGGTCGTGTGAAAAGGCCCTTAGGAACCTTTGTAGGACTTTTCCAGAGGTCAGTTGACACAAGACCCCACTGCAATGTACAGATTATCCTGAACCCTTCTTGCCTCTGCACTGGAGGGCTACACACACACAAACACATCTGTCTTGGCTTCTGATTCTTCTGTATAGCTGCTTACCTGTCTCCGGAGTGGGGGGATAATGCAGCGGGGGGGGGGGATAATCTCTCTCTGTGTATATTCTGTTGCTGGTAGTTTGATATCCCCAGTGAAGGAAGAACCGAAACCTAAAAACAGACCCCCTTCCCCACACACACACACCTCCAAGCGTGTTTTGTTTTCTCTGCAGGTGACCAGACTTTTGCAGGAAAGGTGGAATATCTCCCAGCTTCTGACCCCAGCCGACCCCGCCAGCTGCGTAAGCCTGGACAGCCAAACCAATGAACTTTTGAAAGCCTCCATCTGCAACCTGATGAATGAGAAGCCAGGCGAGTGGGAGGAATCCCTGGATCCGCTCTTGTTTGGTTTCCGCACATCCGTCAGCTCCGTCACCAAATACACCCCTTTCTTCCTCCTGTACAACCGATACGCTTGCCTGTCCTCAGAGGTAACTGCTTTGCCTTTTTGGTGATGTGCAGGTGCCAAGAGGGGATCGCAAAGGGCGCTTTTACACGACCCCTAAAATCCGCGGCAAAGGGCTCCCAGATGCGGGGCTTAAAATTGTTTTCCCACCAGCTCCAGACTTTTAAAAAAAATTAAGTATGACCACACCACCTAAGCGCGCCCCAGCGCATTTTACATTTACCTGGTCTCCGGAGGTAAAAAAAAATTCCGATGCAGATTGTAAAGCTGTGGATGCCGGGCTCTCCTCGCCTTCTGTTTGTTTGTTTGTTTGCCCCCGCCCCTTTAAGAGACTGAAAGAGACTGGAATGCTTCCCGGAGCAGCTCGATGGCAGAGCGGAGGTGAGCCTGCATTCTTTTCTCCCTTTTTTTCCTCCCTCCCCTCACGCAGACAGGAGCAAGGAAGTGCGGAGGGGTGGGAACATAGGAAGAGCGACAAACCCCCAAGATCTCTGGTCCGAATTTAAGTGGCCAGCGGATCTTAGGGGTTGTGTAAAAGTGCCCTAAGATGGATACTGCCATCATAGACCTGAATACCCTCGTTTGTTCACTGTCCTCCTCCCCCTGCTTCTTCCTAGGCTGCCTACGCTAAGGACTCTTCAAAGGTGCTGAGGAGTGGCCCTCCCTTCCACGCCTGCGGCCTGCCGTCATTCAGTGCATCCATGCAGGAGCAGCAGAACGCCGTGAAAGAAATTGTAAGCAGCAGGGCAGCTGCTGGGCGCTCTTTGTGGTCCACGTGCCTCTTCTCTTCCGTGGCGTCTCCCCACTGACATCAACCACGAGAATTGTGGCACGAGTTTTTTTAAAAGTGGAACCACACAGGGAACGGGGGAACAGGTTGCCTAGCGGTTTCTGGGAGATTGTGTGTGTGTGTGTGTGTGTTGTGTCGTTACAGTCGTGACCAACTCTCCGTGACCCCATGTCCATGGAGTTTTCTTGGCACGAATACTGGAGGGGCTTGCCAGTTCCTACTCCAGGCGCCTACAGCACCTGGTATTCCCTGTTGGGTCTGCCATCCAAGTACTCACCAGGGCCGACCCTGCTTAGCTTCCAAAATCAGGCGAGATCGGATGTGCTTAGGGCATCTAGGTAGCTTCTGGGAGATGTAGTCCTGTCCAAACCCTATCCCCACCCCGAGCTGCACAGCTCTCCTACACAACCCCCTGCACAGACGTGGCCCTGAGAAAAGATGCTATTCATACAGAAATAATCATCTTTCAGGCTGATGAAGGCCTACTTCTCATCTGGTTGTAATCCCCTCCTTGTCCTTGTGTGAATTTCTATTTCTCTTTGAAACATTCACCTTTTAAGTTCGCCAGAAGAAAGCTTTATGTTTCTCTCTGTTCCTCTTTTTATCCTTGTCCAGTCCTTGGTCTTCTTTATTTCTCTCCTTTGGATTAGGAATCCTTTCTATATTGCCGTCACTGTTTTCCCCAGTATGGAAGGGTTGGTTGATTGGATGGGCAGATGGATGGAAAGACAGATGGATAGATGGACAGATGGGTTAAATCTTGTTGTGTTGTCAGACACCCTGAACCCCCATAACAAGGCAGGGCTACTTTCTAAATGATTAAACTTTTTTTAAAAAAAAATATTGAATGATTGCACGTCTATACCACACCATCTAGTGCAGGCCTGTCCAAACTTCGGCCCTCCAGATGTTTTGGACCACAACTCCCACAGTCCTTCATCATTGACAGTCTAAGCCTAGAATTCTGGGAGTTGTGGTCCCAAACATCAGGAGTGCCGAAGTTTGGACAGGCCTGATCTAGTGGCCTGCCAATACTCTGGGAAGTTTCCAACAATAAAGATAAACATAAAACAGCCACCTCCCATCCCAACCCACAAAATATAAAGAACATTCCTAACAGCCCAAGATGGGCAGCAACAGACCAAAAAACAAAAACAAAAACCACAGATTGCAAAGTTACCAGTTAGTTCAATGCCCAGAGTTCCCACTGGGAAAGTCGGTGCGGTCAATAAGTACAGGAGGACCCCCGTATCCACTGATTCCTTATCCACTGATTCATTTATCCATGGTTGGCAGAGGAAAAAAGTAAGTAAATAATTCAGCAACTGCAAAGCAAGCTACTGTCACAAACAGCAGCTGTAAAGCAAGCTGCTGTCACAAAACAGCAGCCACAAAGCAAGCTACTGTCACAAAACAGCAGTTTGGGGTGGGGGATTTTGGTGTTCTCTCTTATCCACATTTTTCATTATCCACGGGAATGCCTGGAACCAATCTCCAGCGGATACTGGGGTCCTACTGTATATAAAAGTGTAAATGACACTAAGTATCAAACCGTTATAAAGGGAGGCTGTTCTGACGATGTCTCCCATTAAAGCCTTGCTTTCCTGAGCTTTCTGAATCTGAGGAAACACATCCTGAGCTCTCTGTCCTTCGCAGGTTATGGCCAACATGGCTGCCGCTTACAAGCAAGAACAGAAGAGCCTCAAAAGGAAGGCAAAAGGCCTCTCCTCCCTGACCTACAAAATGGAAGAAGGCGTTTAGGGGAGCCGCGGCGGCCTGGCCGTGAAGCACCTCAAGGAGAGCCCGTTTGTGTCCTTTCCGATTGAGACGACCTTGCCTCCAGAACAGAGTCTGGCCAGTGTGGGGGGGAAAAACCAGACCGAATGTGGCTGTGTCATCACTTTTTCAGGCGTCTACCTCAGGCCTTATCTCGATAGAAACAAGACTTGGAGCTCAGTGGCTTGTCGAAAACACAACCCCTTCACACACCGAAGGCTCAGTTGAACAGTCAAGCAGCCAGGCGGTGAATATGTGAGTGACCGCAACACTCTCCCTTGTTAACAGCTGCAAATGTTGGTTTTCGGCCAGAAGGCTTCTGACCACGGATCCCAGAAGAGCTACGAAGGCGGTGAATGTCCTAGGGCACACTGCTGTCCCTCGGCCTCAGTATTCCCATCTGTAATTTGGGGTTATATATTATCTCTCCCCATGACTTAAGGCAGTGGTTCTCTACCGGTGGGTCCCCAGATAGTTCCTGGACAGCAACTCCCAGAAATCCTGGCCAGCTGAGCTAGCGATGAAGACTTCTGGGAATTGCAGTCCAGGAAACATTTAGGGACTCACAGGTTGAGAACCACTGACTTAAGGCCTGATTAAAGCCCTGAGGGTTCCGAAGCTGATGCAGAAGCAAACCTGAGCCTAACAATCCAGCAGTCCACGGATTTCAGCCTGCTGTATTTTTATTTATTTTTTCATAGAGTCCAGGACGTTTCTAGTTCTGAAGACTGTGAAAGCCAACCTGAAGAGAAGGAAGCCAGCTTGTCGCGCCAATGTGGAACCTGCAGGGCTGGCAATGAATAGTATTTTATTTATTTTATTTTTATTTTGAATATTTTTTTTAACCCCACCTTTCTCCTTGGAAAAGGACCCAAGGCAGCCTCCGGTAATGAGGGAACAATATACAGCCCAGGACATTTAAGATGGACAGTATTCAAGCTTAAGAACAGGGAATTAGAAAAGGCATCTTACAACACTTTTATTAATACAGTAGTATTGCGGGCACGCCTTTCTTCATGGCCTTTCTGGTTCTTGCCCCTTTCCTTCGCCTGGATGCTATGAAATAAATTATGCAATTTTTTTTTACATTTCCCTTGTTACACGTACAGCCTACGTCGCAGAATTCAGCCACGCGATTCTGGATCCAGCCTGTGGCACCAAATTGTTATTGGAACAAGATGAAGTAGAGGTGGTTGCTAATTGACGCTAAAACATAAATGCACCAGTGGCTGGCAGAGCAGGCTGCTTGGCAGATGTGCAGCATGGCTTGTAATGGTCCCAGGGATTTGGTCAGCTTTCTGGATGTGTTAAAGTACAAGAGGATCTTTGTATCGGCAGACGGAGCGACAAAAGCATCCATGGAGCGTTCGTCCTTGACTCAAGCTTTGTGCTGCAGTTTCGTGGTGGAATAAGCAAAACCACTCTAGGGGTGGTGTCACTGATCTTAAATTTAAGGAAGACACAACTGAGTGGCGCCTTGAACTCTGAATCTGTCATTGCCTCACAGACAAAGTGGGGGGGGGGAGGTTTTTACAAACAAAATAAATTCTCGCTGTATACAGTAACTTGTTTCCCAAGTCAACCAAACTTCCCCCCCCCCCAAAAAAAAACCCTGCTTGGGGTTTGGAAATAGAGAGTGTCACTATATTTATTTATTTATTTATTTATTTATTTATTTATTTATTTATTTTTATACTGCCCGTCTTCCAGAGGAACTCGGGCGCTTAACAACACCAATCAAACTAGAAGAGAGGTAGCTGGCGGAAGACACTGTGGAATCAGAGCCTGAGGTGAGCAAAGGACACTCGGGTGAAAATAAGGCACCTTTTAAATCTGTTCTTCAGTAGCTGCTCTGGCATCCCTTCAGGTTTGTGCAAATATAGAAGTAATCATCCACCAAAGACCTTTAAGCACATTCTAACCTAAGACTTTGACAAGGTAATCACATGGGTGCTGTTCACCCACCGATGCTCACTTCAAAACACGTTCAGACCTATCCGTTAAGAAAATCTTGGGAGACCAAGGGAGAATTCTTTAGAATTAAATGCACTTCTAGGGTGAGAGGACCAAATAATAGGAGGTCGATGCAGAACGAAAGCCACAGCGTAGGGCCTCCTGAATTTGAGTGGTTTCTGAGCCATCTTTTCTGCTCAGGTTTTCATCACAGTAGAACTCAGAATCATTCAGCGAGGTTGAGTGGTAATAGATTGAGAAAGGCGGGGGGGGGGACACTGTAAGCCTGCGGAACTCACGGCCACAAGATGGCAGTTTTAAAAAAAGAACAACGTCTACAGCAGTGGTGGTGAACCTTCGGCACTTCAAATGTTCTGGACCACAACTCCCAGAATTCCATGCCTGCATTGCCGATGACAAAGGACTGTGGGAATTGCGGTCTGGAGTGCCAAAGGTTCGCCACCACTAATGTAGAGCATGTTTCAGGTAGGTGTTAAAAGCGTTGGAAGGATCAATAGCTGTCTTGGTTGTTATAAAACTAGGCACCCCTTCTGAAGTGACTCGGGCTGTTTCTACACTTTGCCACCAGTGAGTTCAAACGTCGTATGTCTGGGTCATTCCCCTTTATCCTGCGAGGTAGATCAGGTTGACAATAGACTTGACTGCCCCGAGATCACCCAGCAAGGAGAACCCAGAATTTGGGTCTCTCCAATCCTAATCCAAAACAACACAGGCTGGCCAATCTCAAAACAAGGGTCCTTGTATAATACCGGTTCCTTAAGTCTCCTCCCCACTCCCTATGCCAGTTGGAGGTCCCGGGAGGCCTCTGAAAAGACCCATTTTTTCCACACCCCACTTGTAAATTTAATTCCCAAGGGGGGGTTGTTGATAGCTATGTTCAGTCTGTTGCATCAAGCTGCTAAGAATCCTGTGGTACGTTTGAGATGGCCTTGGCAAATTTGGCCTCAGCTTAACCCCTCTGACCAGCTGGAATCCTTGGCTAAGAAGAGAAAACATTTGGGTTTGCTCCTCTCTCTTGCTTTTGCATCTACAGTGGGACCTTGTCTAAAGGAATTAATTCGTTCCCAATGAAATTATGTTAAGCAAATTTTCCTTTATACAAATTTCCCATAGGAATGCATTGGAAACAGAGTCCTCCCTGATTACGACCGTTTTTATTTTGTACGGATTCGCCCCGTAGGCGATTCTGTTAAGCAAATTTCTCCTATCTCCAGAATTTTTTTATGTTGTACAGATGTTATGTGATACAAACTGCTTGTTATACGAGGGTCCACTGTATTGCATATTCGCTTTGCTGGTCTCCCTCTTTCCAAGGAAGAGAGAGAGAGCCAGTGACAGGGGTAAGAGCCTCTCAGCTGCATAGGTGGCTGGGGGGCGTGGCCTGATGATGCAACCCAGGGATGCCCCGCCCACTTCCGACCTTGTCCTGGCTTAGGAGGCTCTCTGGTTTTTTTGCATTGCTGACCGGCCGGCCAGGCATTTGCTGCTGCTTAGCTTTTTATTCTTTGCAATGACCAGCTCGCATCTTCCTCCTCCGTCCTGCAGGTAAGAGGGTACCACATGCATGCTGATCTGGTGGAAGAAGGGCGGGGGTCTCTCTCATGCCATATAGATCCTATTTCCCCCCATCCTTGGGTGGAAGGCTCACCCTCCTCCTTGCCCTCTCTCCTCCAGCCTTTAAAATCTGCCTTTCCTTCTGTTGTTAGTTCATTTCGTTTCATATCTCCTTTTCTCCCTGTGTCAGTGGTTATTTCTTGACGCATCAGCCGGGCACTGTGTTTTTTCCCAGGTCGTACAACCCGATCGCACATGCCTCCCGGCTTCTCCTTCTCTCCAGCCTCCAAACATAAGTCAAGTCTTGACCTGAGTCAGGGTTGAACCCCCTGAATGCTGCCGCTCTTGGATGGAGGCATTCACCTTGGGCAGGAGATGTTCTGGGTTTAAAAATCCCACCGAAACATTGGGATCGGCTTTGCCCACCTTTTTGCAGCTCCATATACATGTTTTATTCCTTCTGCTACCTATTTTCCTTTTTCGGCTACAGGGCATTGAATCGGGGTGGGGTGGGGTCTTTCTGCCAAGCAGATGCTCGCCTCCCTGCTAGGTAATTCCCCTTCCTCCCTTGTAAACAGACATACATCCAGTTTAATGTCACAACAATCACTGGGAATTCTTGGCTTTTTCCATGTGACAGCCTGTCTTCCAGGCTTCTATTGTGAGAGTGGACACAATGATGGATAGTATGCACTTAAAATTCAGCCTCTCTAGAGTTAATGCCGTGCATTCGATCTCAAGATGTCGAGAGAGACATCTGTGTGTCAAACTAGAAAATAAATATATTTGACATTCTGTCCCGGAACCTGTGGAGGGCGTCACTGCACATGTGTACCTTTTTAGTTTCCCTGCTTGGGTCAACCTACAGCAAGATCCTAAGTCTGTGTTTTATTTTCAGAAAGACCAAATCACACAAAGTAGTAGTCAAATGTCAACCAGGAACCCGTTTTAGCTGTTTGAAAATGCAGCCCTTGGCGTAGCGGAGTACACAACGTGCCTCTTTCCTCCGTTACTGCATTTTGAATCGATAGGCGAGGGGATTCGATGCCTCAGCAGCGGCATTGGGAGGTGGGGGTGGGAAGATGTTTTGTACTAGGTCTCTTGATTTATTTTACTCTCAGGGGTTGATGAAAATCTTTCACAACATCTTATTACCTGGAGATGCTAGGGGATCAACTGGAAAACCTTCTGCAGGCCAGACATGTATTCTGCCAGCAAATATCCCATCGCATCATAGGTAAATCTTTCTATCTGTCTGTCTGTCTGTCTGTCTATTCACAATTTGATCCATATCATTATAAAAATTGGGATTTGTTCAGCTGCTGCCTTACAAAGCTTTACTTTTGCATGTGTTTGATCAAAGACAGAAAGAAGTTTTGGCAGCTGCGTATAAAAATGGGACTGCTGGATTAGCTAGACTGCATTGAACAGTGCTGTCAAAAGTTCATTTTATGCTTTGCTTGCTTTCCCCCATCTCCTACTGGAGATTTTCGTTACAGAGAATGACTTGGCAGATTCTTCTGGATATCCGGCTGTGTAAATTGGTGTCTACTACAATTTTAAGCAGGCTTAATTGGTCTGGATGGAAATTTGCCCAAAAACACTTGAATCTTTTCTTAACCCGGACAATTCATATTCCTACCTACCTTAAATCAAGGATGATTTAAAACCTGTCAAAATGAATCACTATCTGCTATCTAAGTGACACGAGGGTTCCATTAAATCTGGGTGCCTGCAGAAATAGCAATTCCTGGAAATGTTATTTTTTGCAGTATATGGGAGTTGTCGTCTGATAGATAGATAGATAGATAGATAGATAGATAGATAGATAGATAAATAAATAAATAAATAAATAAATAAATCCCAAGCTTTGTTTCAGAGTGGCAAGCAATGATGAAAGTAAGGGTGTGAAAAACATTGAGGAGTGTGACAGAAACGATTTCATGCATCTGCCACAGCTTCTCCAAGCCTGGGACTCTGTGGATGTATTAGAGAACAGTGCCTGTCATCCACAGCGAGAGTGATGCTGGCTGAGGATGATGGGAGCTGGAGTCCAGCCTATCATAAGGGTGCAGTCCGGTCAGGGGAAGAAGCTAGTTCTATGTTTTCCACCAGAAACATGGATATTCGCTGTGAGCTTTACATTTATTTTTTATGAAACTGAACTCGGGAGGCTCCGGCCTGGTCCGGTTTCCATGGCAACCGCAGCCAGGCCTGCAGTGATGGAAAGGAGCGTCGTCCCAGGTTCACCTGCACGGCCTTTAAGGGTTTTAGGGGTTCTGAGAGGTGGTGGGTTCTGCTACCTGGAGCTCAGCCATAAATTTAAGCCGGAGGTGTTTTTCAAAGGAAATTTAAAATGGACCCATCGACCCACCCTCCTCCATCAGAGGGTGTCCTGAAAAAAATTAGGAGGGTGGGGTTGCGAAGGCAGACATCTCCCGGTGCTTAATTTTAGCACCAAACAGTCCAGTCTTACATATATATGTCTTAATGGGGTCCTGCAGGCACATGGGTAACTGTGGCAGGGGATGGGAAACCCCAGTCACCGTGACTTTCCAAGCACATGGCAACCAAAGCCTGAAAGCCAAATCTCAGCTGGAAAGGCATGGCAGCCTGTCTCTTATCTTATTTCTGCTCCATTGGAGCTGCTGATACACGGCAGTGGACGCTGAACTGTTTGTGTGTGCTTTTAAAAAAAAATTAAATATAAATCGTACTGGATTTAGGCCAGCGATATCCATGATAAGTCCTGTTTCCGTTCTCTGCTCACTGTTTCAAGTGGCCCTCCAGGAAAAATGCCGGTTATGCGCTGATAAATGGATTTTTGATCCATTTTGCGGCCTCCTTTGTCGGGTGAAGAGAGAGCTGAGAGGAAGAGGGAGGTTCTGCAGTCACCGAGCAAGGTGAAGAAAGAGCGAACAAGAGCCTATGAAGTAGTGTGTGATTGTCTAGGTTTGGACAATGCGTGTAGAGATGGGTTTCGGCCGAACTTGATAATGTAACTTGCTATAGACTACAGCTCCCAGAATCCCCAGGTGGTCTTAGGCCATGCTGGGCGGAGATTCTGGGAGTGTTAGTTTTGAAAAGTTACATTTCCATGCCTTCTCTGGGCTTTAGGAAAGATGCATAAGGCAGCCACGGCAAAGGAATTAATTTCAGAAAGATATTGCATCGAGATCTCTTTGTACTCATCTTGAACCCCAAGCCAAGCTGTTCCTTTTGATGTTACAGCAGTTAGTTGCACCATCCTGGGGTGTGATATTAGGCAGCACCAGCAATGACTGGAAAGTCTACAGAGAAATTCCACTGCATTTATTTATTTATTTATTTATTTATTTATTTGTTTGTTTGTTTGTTTGTTTGTTTGTTTGTGCATTTGTATACCGCGGTCAATTTTCCCCAAAGGGAACTCTGGGCTGCATATCCCTTACAGGCCAGGGAGGAAATAATAATATAGCCAAGCGTTTCAGCCTCTGGCCTGCGTCCTGAAGGGTTCTCAAGTATTGATTATGTCCTATTCTCTCTTACAGGAGAGGCTGGGTGAACTTTGAACCCTTGGTGAAGAGGTGTCCTCTCCCCTCTCTTTTGCTGACTCTCTCTCTACCTCACTCTGGGCCAACGGACGATGCGTGCCTGGAAAGCGTTGGCAGGAACCCTGGCCTTTATGGGCGTGGATGTCACGGTGACCACGCTCCTCTATGAGCGCAGCCGTGGCCACGGCAGCATCCTCCATGACCTGAAGCACTTCAACGTCTTCGATTCCATGCTGGACATCTGGGGGACCTGCCTGTACCGTAGCTGCCTTCTCCTAGGGGCTGCCATCGGGGTGGCCAAAAACACCAACTACGGTCCCAAGCGGTTGAGTCGGTCTCGCATCTTCATCACCCTGGTCTGCCTGGCGGTGGGCATTTACGCCCTGGTCAAGCTGCTGCTCTACGCGGAGGTGAGGAAGACCATCAAGGACCCTTGGTTTTGGAGTTTGTTGGCCTGGACGTATGTCTCCCTGGCGGCCACCTACGCCTTGTGGCAGCTCCTGGCTTCCGTGAGACCCTCCAGGGAGACTTTGGGAGTGAATTCCGAGTCCAGGACTGAAGCGGAAGAAATTGGGGACCCGGGTTCTTCTCCTGGCGCTCCGGAAAAGAAAGAAGAGGCGTCAGCAGCCACCATTTGCAAGCTCTTGTCGTACACGAAACCGGACGCTCACTTTCTGGCCGTGGCTTTTTTCTTCCTTATCCTTGCTGCTTTAGGTGAGAGGGTTCGGCTGAGAGAGGAAACATCCAGTGTCATTGATCCGTTGTCACTCATAACGAGCATTTATTTATTTTATTCATAGGCCGCCTTTCTAAGGGGAGATTTACATATCACACGTTCAAAGGCTGAATACATACAGTGTTATTGTGATTCTGTTTCTTTCTTTCTTTTCCTCCCTCCATCCCTCCCTTCCTCTCTCCTTCTTTCTTTCTTTCTTTCTTTCTTTCTTTCTTTCTTTCTTTCTTTCTTTCTTTCTTTCTTTCTTTCTTTCTTTCTTTCTTTCTTTTTTTCTTTCCAATACTTTTATCCCACCTTTCTCTTTTTAAAAAAAAGATTCAGGGCAGCTCCTATAATAAAAACACAATACAGTGGTACCTTGTATAAAGGAATTAATTCGTTCCAAATGAAATTATGTTAAGCAAAATTTCCTTTATACAAATTCCCATAGGAATGCATTGAAAACGGAGTTATCCCATTTTTATGTTGTATGGATTCTCCCCATAGGTGATTATGTTAAGCAAATTTCCCCTATCTCTGGAGTTTTTTATGTTGTACAAATTTTATGTGATACAAGCCGTTTGTTATAGAAGGGTCCACTGTACTGTATTTGAAAGCTAAAACGGAAAATACTGTATACAGTTATTTAAACTCCAACGTTTGTCCAAGTTTTGCCTTTTCATCTGCTTTGATATGTGTTGTCCTCCGTCCTTCCAACAGGAGAGACTTTCCTTCCCTACTATACAGGCCGGGCCATTGACGGGATAGTGATACAGAAGAGCATGGAACAGTTTTCTATGGCAGTGGTGGTGATGGCTATGCTAGCCATAGGAAGGTAACCTTCTGGGAGTTGTTGACGTTTTAGGGCGCTTTTACACGACGCCTAAGATCCGCTGGCTACTTAAATTCGGACCAGAGATCTTAGGGGCTTGTCGCTCTTCCTGTGTCCCCACCCTGGCTGCTGGCTGCGTGAGGGGAGGGAGAAAAAAAAGGAAGAAAAGATCGTGGCTCACCTCCGTTCTTCCTCCGCTCTTGACGCGGCAACATTCCTGTCTCTGTAAAGTAGCTCTTAAAGGGGCGGGAGCCAAAAAAACAACAAACAGAAGCGAGGAGAGCCCCGCACTCACTATCGTTACACCACATCAAGCAATTTTCACCCCGGAAGAGCAGGTACTTGAAAGGTGCGCTGGGACGCGCTAAAGTGGGCGTGGCCGCACTTAATTTCCTGTAAACTCCGGAGCTGGTGGGGGAAACATTTTTAAGCTCCGGAGCTGGGAGCCATTTGCCCCGGAGTTTAGGGGTCGTGTATAAACGCCCTTAATCCCTGTGGTGTCCTTCTTTTCTCCAGGAAAGGGAAACTTTTGACCCGCTGGTTGTTTTGACTATAATCACCCATGAGCCCCAGCCAGGCAGCCAGTGAGGAGGGAGTGGTGTGAATGCGTAGCATCTGGGGTGCCAAAGTTTTCCCAGCCCAGCCTAAATAACCCTTTTCTTGAAAAGGTTCAAGTCACATTGTGAAATAATGTGATTTTCCATGTGTGTCGGTTAGATTATCTAAGATAACCTGACCACAGAATTTGTCTAGGGCTTTTTGTATTGGAAAAACCCATTTCCAGAATGATTCATATTCCATTATGCAATTCTACCCTATAATTATATGTGTTCTCATCCTAGAAAAGAAATCATTTTCTATGGTGAAGAGACTGATGAAAGATACTCCTGGCTTCCGAAAAAGACCTTACCTTGTAATATGCATGTGAACAGTAAATTTTGGAGCGGGGAGTTGTAGGTGGTCTTAAAAAAACAACCTACAAAAGTCCATGCCTTCATTCCATTTTCTAACTCATCTCTGCCTGTCAGGGTAGGATTCACACATACATTTCACTTGGTGTTACTCAGCTAAATGTGTGATGAGCCTCCATTAGGAAGGATCAAGGTTGAATAGGCAGGAGGTAATACAAAAGCTCAGTCCATAGTATACAAGCCATCATGATTGCCACCTAAAAATTTTCACTTTGTTCTCAGGTCATCATGTGGCTGCGTATATTCGCGAGGCAATGGTTTTCTTACATAAAAACATTCAGAAATTAAGTTTGCCATTTTAATTCTAAATAGGTATAACTCTTTTCCTTCCTTAATCATAATGAGATGACAACAAAAGTTTTAGAACTGAATTTGTGTGAATATAGTCAGGGAGTTAAACTGTTAGCCAGTCTCTGTGTTCTTAATTGGCTCTGCCGTTCCCCAAGATATGTGTATTTCACAAAATAAACAGGTCACTTCCCAAGCCATCATAGGTTCGGGGTCATCTCGCAACAAAGCAAGGATATCCCATGTGATATATCAGGGCTGTCCTATGACCTAAAGCAGTGGTGGCGAACCTTTGGCACTCCATATGTTTTGGACTAACAACTCCCACAGTCCTTTGTCGTTGGCAGTACAGGCTTGGATTTCTGGGAGTTGTGGTCTAAAACATCTGGAGTGTTGAAGGTTCGCCACCACTGACCTAAAGTGTCATTCAGAAGCAGGAGAAGCCAATATGGAGAAGATCACCTGAAAGGTGTTCACTTTTTCCTTCTCCTGGAATAGCTCATCTGATTGTTGTTCTAGCTTTCCCTGTGCGCGGTAGGGCTGGGCAAAAACGAGTGTGTTATGTCGGTGTCTGTCCTATAACGTCTCTTATCTGCAATCAGCTCATTTGCCGCAGGTATCCGGGGTGGCCTCTTCACCCTCGTTTTCGCTAGGCTCAACATCCGGCTGCGCAACACCCTCTTCCGCTCGCTGGTCTCCCAGGAAATGAGTTTCTTTGACGAAAATCTTACGGTGGGTTTCTTCTCTGTGTGCCTTGTGTGAGCTTTTTATTTGCCGTCGGGCCAGAAAGAGCAGGATGAAGGAAATGGGAAAGGAGATGCAGTATCTCGAAAACCTGGAACGTGATTAGAAGCCAAAATACTTGGAGCTGCCTGAATACAGCTCAGTGGTTGAGGTCTCTGGCTACAGAGCCAAAGGTTGGCGGTTCAATTCCCCCCACTGGGCCTCCGAGGGGAAAAGCCAGCCTGTGTCACCCTGGGCAAGCGGTACCATCCCAGGGCACCCTTAGAAGAAAGGGAGGGTAAATCCGGAAGAAGCCACCACAAATCTGACGGCAGTCCTTGTTAAACCATCTTGTCTTGGCATGCAAATCTTTAGAAATATTAACCCGGAAAGTGGCAGGAGCCCAATGCTCTCTTTGGGCCTTTTTACACGACCCCTAAGATCTGCTGGTCCCTTAAATTCGGACCAGAGATCTTGAGGTTTTGTCGCTCTCCCTGCGTTCCCACCCCCTCCTTATTAAATGCACTCTTACCTCGGAGTGCCGGTGGAAGTTGCTCCGACCCCCCTGTCACTTCCTGGTTCCTCTTAAAGGGGCGGGAGGCAAAAAAAAAAACCCAGCCCGGCACTCTGCATCAAAATTTTTTCACTTCCCAGAGCAGGTACTTGAAAGGTAACGCTTAGGTGGGCGGGGTCGCACTTAATTTTCTGTTAGCTCCGGAGCTGGTGGGGAAACATTTTTAAGCTCCGGAGCTGGGAGCCATTTACAGCGGAGCTTAGGGGTCATGTATAAATGCCCTTTGTGAATTCGGGCCTTTTTCTTCAAGTGATCAACTCCTCGTCCGGAGGCCATTGCCATGACAGGCTCAAATTGTGACAACAAGAAAGCTCTGAGATTAAAAGCCCCTTCCCTTGAGATGGCTTTCCTTAAGGCCTTGGTGGCCAACCATGGGTCTCTGTTATTACTGGTGATGTTGTAAACCTCCCAGAGTTCCTTCAGAAGACGGGCGGTATATAAATAATAAAATAAATAAATAAACAAATAACTCCTCATTGGATCACCTCTCCCTCTATGCCTCCCCGTTTGGCCATTTTTGCTTGGATTGTTGAGAGCCGCCAGCCGGAGGCCCTGTTGTCCTGGTCCTTGGACAGAATTGGGTTTTTTTTTTAAAGCAAAGGGTGTATTTAAATCCCGGCGTGGCTTGGCCCGGGTGCTGAGGGATCTGGCAGACGGCATCCACTCTGACCAGAAGGCACCACAACACGCTTGCCTCGCTGCTTTCCGACCTTGGGAGACAAAAGGGACCGTCTGGTTTCTCCCATCGCCCACGGGATGGACCACCACCACCACCCCCCGATGTTAAACTGGGGCCATGACTTTCCCTCGCAGGTGACATCATCTCCCGGCTGACGTCGGACACGACCATCGTGAGCGACCTGGTTTCGCAGAACATCAACATCTTCCTGCGCAACACGGTCAAGGCCACCGGGATCGTTGCCTTCATGTTCAGCCTCTCCTGGAAGCTCTCCTTGGTGACCTTCATGGGTTTCCCCATTATCATGCTGATGTCAGACCTCTATGGGAAATACTACAAGGTTAGTCCCTGGGCGGTTTTAACCCTGAGCTCAGAGGAGCTGACACTCTAGTTTGTTTTCCTTCCTTCCTTCCTTCCTTTTCCCTTTTCCCCTTTCTCCTTCCTTCCTTCCTTCCTTTTCCCTTTTCCCCTTTCTCCTTCCTTCCTTTTCCCTTTTCCCCTTTCCCCTTTCTCCTTCCTTCCTTCCTTCCTTCCTTTCCTTCCTTCCTTCCTTCCTTCCTTCCTTCCTTCCTTCCTTCCTTCCTTCCTTTTCCCCTTTCCCCTTTCCCCTTTCCCCTTCCTTCCTTGCTTCCTTCCTTGCTTCTTTCCTTCCTTCTTTCCTTCCTCCCTTCCTTCCTCCCTTCCTTCCTTCCTTTTCTCTCTCACTTCCTCCCTCTCTTCCTTCCCTCCTTCCTGATGGATTCATGATCTCGCTCCCTGAAGCAAGTGGAGAAAGCTTGTACCATCTTCCATGGCATAAGTGAGATAGGACCCATCTGTACGGGGAGGGGGGGCGCGTGCTGGGAGAGGCATCTTTCTGGGTGCAGAAAGGGCAAAGGGAGAGTTATCCTTCCAAGATTATACACTTCAGGCGATGTTGCTGAATTTCATGCTAAATTCTTTTCCGTCGCTGCACCAAGGCACCCTAATGTACGCCTGCTAACTCAGGCTGGCTCTCCTCTGCACAGGATAGTGGCTAAAATAGTTGCCTCCTGGATCCTCCCCTTTTCAGAGAGGCTGCACAAGTGAGACAAGAACAAGGGAGAATTCCGTTTCTTCTAGGGTGTGTGTTCTTGCGACACAGGACTCATTGGAATAACTCTCTTCTAAACATCGTGTCATGGTCACCTCTTCATACTGCTTCCTCCCGACAGCAGCCACTCTCCTTCCGCAGTTTCTCCCGTCCGCTAGCGATCACCTGTCTGCTCCCTTCCGCCCTTTACGAGCCAGCTGATGCCTCCGCCGTGATCCAAACGCCGCCGCCCCCCATCAGCTGTCGGAAGGAGCTGCTGAAGTCAGCCAAAATGTGCTTCTCCTGTCCTGCCGCCACGTCCTTCATGGGCCTCTACCTCGGTGGCGCTGCAGAGGCAAAGGGCCGGGCCAGCTTAGCACTCTGAGCACAGAGGCACTCCTGTAAGGGTTGAATCACCAAAGGCTGGGCCTCCTGCCAGAAGCAGTTCCATGGCTGTTTTGTTGAAAGATTAATCTGAAGGGAGAGTGGGAAAAGAGGAGGCGTCTCCTAAATTAAGTTCTGTGGGATAGGCATGGTTTGTGGGTCATCTTAATATACATGTTCTCACTCTTCCTGCCTCTGCTGCTCTGAGGTCAATCAACCCTCTGTGAATGGCTGCTTATGCCTTTTTCCTGGGGTTCATATTAGGCTCGTGTGTGTGTGTCTGCCTTTATATATGATTTCTTTCCCCTGGACCTAGCAAGCTAGGTCAAATAGGCTGTAGGATCTCTCTGGGGTGGCCGCGACCGCGCTGTCGGCTGCCCAGCAGCCCGTGCCATTCCCCCCTCTCTTTAGGAAAGGCTCTCATGAACCTAGATGGCAAAGAGGAAGCTCCCGTCTCAACCGTGTGCTTGGGAGAATCCCCGCATGTCATCTAACGTAGAGATGGTCCCCAGCCAGAAGGACAAGTGTTTGCTTTTGTCAGGGAGCTGCTTTGTTAGGCATGGGGGAGCCCGGAGGCAGTGGATTGATAACCCCTTGGACAGATCACCTTGAGCCCATATACTCTTGTTGGAGATGCTGTTCGCCTAAGATTGTCACTAGCTTTTGGGGAGCCTGGGAAAAACCACAGGTGATGCCACCAGGTCGGCCAAGTTTAGCCTGGAAACTCTCAGTCCCCTGGCCTTAGAAATATACCTGATGAGTGCCTTCCTTTGAAGGTCTCCAGCAAAGACGTCCCACAATCTCGTTAGTTACTGATCTCAGCTGCTGATTTCCAGTCCTCCCCATTACGAGGCGGCAGGAGGCTTGGACCCGCCTTGCAGAGGTCCACAACTTTCTTATAAGAACCTAAGAAGAGCCCTGCTGGATCAGGCCAAAGGCCCATCTAGTCCACCTTCCTGGATCTCACAGTGGCCCCACCAAATGCCTCTGGGAGCGCATGAGACTACATACCTGTTCTCCTGATACCACTCCCCTGCATCTGCCCCTTGAAGTACCCCGGTTTTAAGCCTGGAGTTAACACACATCTCCCTCATGGTTTGTAACCTGGGATGGACTTTTCCTCCAGGAATCTGTCCAAACCCCTTTGGAAGGCATCCAGGCCAGAGGCCATCACCATCACGTTCCTGTTGAACGACTGGGATCATGGCACTTCTTGGAGCCCGGACGGAACGTCTCACCTCTTCCATTGCATGTCCCCCGTACAGAAGCTCTCCAAAGAAGTCCAGAGCGCTCTGGCGAAAGCCAACAACACCGCGGAGGAGACGCTCTCGGCCATGAAGACCGTCCGCAGCTTTGCCAACGAAGACGTGGAAGCCGACGTCTACGGGGACAAGCTGCAACAGGTCTACAAGCTCAACAAGAAAGAAGCCATGGCCTACACTTACTACGTGTGGTCCAACGGGGTAGGTCGCTCTTCTCCCTCGCCTTTTAGGCTGCCCGGGCCAGCCAACGCCGTCCCTGTGACCTCGCACTAAGAAAGGAGGCTTGGTCGCCTTTGCAGTCCTGTACGCCTGTGCTGCCTGTGTTTCAGCTGACGCTCCTCGTCGTTCAAGTCAGCATCCTGTACTACGGAGGCCACCTGGTGATCTCCGACCAGATGACCAGCGGAAACTTGATCTCCTTCATTATTTACGAATTTGTGCTGGGAGACTGCATGGAGGTAAGTCAGCCCCGGGCTCTCTAGAAACAGCCCCGTCCCGGTCAGAAAGAGAAACAGCCGTATTTGATCTGGGTTGAGCTGGCAAGAACAAAGCAATAAATAAATAAATAAATAAATAAATAAATAAATAAATAAATAAATAAATTGTAGCATCTTAAAGACTAACAGCTATATTTTAACGTGACAAGTCCACTTCCTTAGGCTGAGGGATAAACCTGATAGTACCCTCACTCCATTTCACACCCTTTCATAGCCTCTTTAGGAGATATATGCATGATATCTCTCAATGCCATTTGTGGAGAATCGAAAGCAGGTGAAGACATCTGCTTGGGAATACCCTGAAGCCAATGGTGAGCCGCTGTGTGAGACAGAATGCTGGACTGGATGGGGTGTGGTGGCTGTGTTTATGCTCTTTTTAAAAAGCGTGTGCCCTGTAAAAATGGGCATCGAATCCGAGGCATCAACCTCTTAAACATTTGCTTTTGTTTTTGCTCTTATTCCTGCTACTAAACCAGGAGGTTTCCCTGTTGCCGTCTGTTTTATTAAGCACAGATGGACTTCACACTCAGGGAATTGTTCAAGTCCCCTTTTAAAGACCCCTAACTGAAGTGATCCCAACCCACCTGCCCTCCTCTCTCTCTCTCTCTCTCTCTCTCTCTCTCTCTCTCTCTCTCTGCTTTCAGTCAATCGGCTCCGTCTACAGCGGACTGATGCAGGGCGTTGGAGCTGCCGAGAAGGTCTTTGAGTTCATAGACCGGGAGCCCACCATGGTGAACAACGGCACCTTGGCCCCCAGCCATCTGGAAGGCAAAGTGGAGTTCAAGAACACCACGTTCACGTACCGCACCCGACCTGCCTCCCAAGTCTTACAGGTGCTTTTTCCACGACTGTCTCATCCCAGTGGGTTTGAATCGATGGCTGAATGCATGTTGTATTTCCGCAGATTACCTTAAATCAGTTGTTATCCACCTGTGGATCCTCAGATGTTCCTGGACTGCAACTCCCAGAAGTCTTCATCACTCGCTGAGCTGGCCAGGATGTCTGGGAGTTGCAGTCCAGGAACATCTGGGGACCCACAGGTTGAGAACCACTGCCTTAAATGAATGGCTCTCTTCTGGTTAGGATGAGTGGCAGAGTGTTTTTAGACTAGATCACATGCAGGCCTCTTGTGTTTTCCTGCTGTTTTACAGAACGTCTCCTTCACTCTCCATCCGGGGAAAGTGACGGCCTTGGTGGGGCCTTCGGGCAGCGGGAAGAGCTCCTGCGTCAGTATCATCGAGAACTTCTACCCGCTCCAAGACGGGCAAGTCCTCCTAGACGGGCAGCCGATTAACATGTACGAGCACAAGTACCTCCACTCAGCGGTACGAGCCACCCACCGATCGATCGACAGGGTTCTAGTCCCGACAAGGCCTTAGGCATGGCGGAACCCTTTCGGTGCAAGGTCTCGGTTGTATCAGCAAGACACGCGGGGATAAAAGAAGAGTCCTGACAGATCTTGTTGATCACACAGAGAGGCACAGGCTTGCTGTGACTTTCTGGAATTCACTGTGATGAACAAATGGGGATTGGACAGATTCCTGGAGGAAAAGTCCATCACAGGTGACAAGCCATGATGGAGATGTGTCATCTCCAGGCTTAAAACCGGGGTACTTCAAGGGCCAGATGCAGAGGAGTGGGATCAGGAGACAGAGATCTAGTCTTGTGCCCTCCCAGAGGCATCTGGTGGGGCCACTGTGAGATCCAGGAAGCTGGACTAGATGAGCCTTTGGCCTCATCCAGCATGGCTCTTCTTAGGTTCTTAGGTTCTTTCTAAGCAAGGAAAGTCAGCCTTAGACAGACAGACAAACAGATAGATAGATAGATAGATAGATAGATAGATAGATAGATAGATAGATAGATAGATAGATAGATAGATAGATAGATAGATAGATAGATAGATAGATCTTTATTGTCATTGTCCTGTGTAGAACAACGAGATTGAAAGAATCTACATCAGCTTTTACAGGACCTAACAGTACAACCATACATAAATATCTATCTGCCACCACATGTAAACACATTTAACCCACTGACAACTCACTTGAAAAACTCTTTAAAAAACCTCTACACATTACATTTGTTTAGATTTGTGGCTCTTCTCCTCCTTCCACCCTGGTCCCCCTCCCTGCCTTCCGGTTTCTGTCCAGATTTCTTTAGTGAGCCAAGAGCCGGTGCTCTTTGCCCGGTCGATTGCCGAAAACATTTCCTATGGCTTGCCCTCAACCTCGTACGAGTCGGTGGTTCAAGCTGCGCAGAAGGCGAACGCCCATGCGTTTATTACAGAACTGCAGGACGGCTACCACACAGGTACTGGAAATATGCTTGCTTTTTTCTTTGTTTGCACAGTCAGTGACTGAATCCAAGTTTACACAAAGCAGTGTGACTGTGCATTGAAGAGAAACAACTGGGCGCTTCTCACTCCATAAACCCAGCTACCACTTTAGGTACAGTTGTGGACACAAACATACTGTTCCTTCCTTCCTTCCTTTGTTCCTTCCTTCGTTCCTTCCTTCCTTCCTTCCAACTGTTCATCTACCATCAGCTCCTTCCTTCCTTCCTTCCTTCCTTCCTTCCTTCCACCCACCAACCCACCCACCATTGCTTTATCACCCACACTTTGGCTTGCCTTTGCTCCATTACTTCCCCACCTCCGATTGCTTTCTGTCGTCCGTCGAGGCTTGACTTCACGCCGTTGCTTCTTCTTTTTTTGCTCTCGGTTACAACAGAAGCGGGCGAAAAGGGCACCCAGCTTTCCGGGGGTCAGAAGCAACGGGTAGCGATCGCGAGAGCTTTAATCCGAAATCCCCCCATCCTGATTCTCGACGAAGCGACGAGCGCCCTGGATGCAGAGAGCGAGCACGCGGTGAGAAGGACTCCTGGCGGGGAACGTTTGTTTCGTGGAAAGGCCCCAGGGAGCCAACGGCAGGGGAGAAAGGCCTGGGCTTACGCGGAGAGTGGCCAGTGGGGCGGATCCCAGTGTAACCCAAAGCTGACTTGGGAGCTGCTGCCCAATGGATCAAGCAGACATCTTTGCAACCTCTTAATGGGAAGGGGTTAAATTTCTGACTGCCGTGGCTTTGCCACCGAGCTGTGGCTCTCCTCCTCTCAGCTTTGGCCCCCCTGGGACCCAAGTCCTGAGCTGAGTACCTTAGGGGTGCACAGCCAGCCCCCTGGTGCTTCCAGTGTATGAAGCTGGCTGCGAACAACAGACCTGGGCTGTTGAAAGGGGAAAATAATAATGATACAGAAAATCAAAACAACCTGGGTTGATAGGCACCTGTGAGCCCCTTGCTGGTGGTGGTTTTAAAGCCGTTTTCAAAGCAACGCTGACTTTCCTGCTTTGTCAACTCAAAAGCTGTTATTTGCTTACCACAGGCGAACTATTTTTAAGCCTGGTTTAAGGTATATTTTTTATTGCAGGAGAGGATTTCTAGGAGAGGCTTTTGTTCTGCGTTCATTTCCTGTTACTGTCGTGACCCTCCGGCGTGGGTCTGGCTGGAAATTTAACGCGGGAGAAATCAATGCGTCCCTCTGAGTGGCTTCGTTTTCCTTCCTTTCAAAACCTCTCTTCCTCTCGGCAGATTCAAAGAGCCATTTACGGGGACGTCCAGAACCACACGGTGCTCGTGATCGCCCACCGGCTCAGCACGGTGGAGAAGGCCCACCATATCGTGGTCCTGGACAAAGGCCGCGTGGTACAGCAAGGCACGCACAAGCAACTGATGGAAGAAGGAGGCCTTTATGCCCGGCTGGTGCAAAGGCAGATCCTGAGCCACGAAGCCAGCACCGGAGACGGCTGCCCTTTGGACGGCATCAGGAGAGAGTCTCCGAAGACGGGACTGGCCTAAGCGCTCCGGGTGGAACGCGGCGCGTGGTGTCCTCGCAATTTTTCGACACAGACAGCCGTGCTGCCAGCTGAACTCAGAGGTGGAAGCGCTCCGGAGCCCTGCTGAAATCCGACAGGAAGGATTGCCCTCTTTTGCACGGCTTGGCCGATGTTTTCTGTCCAACGGTCTCTTTTACATGTGAAAGCAGTGAGCGCGTGGGGCACACTTCTCTTACTAGGCAGCGTCTTGGTGAGCAGCAAGAGAACAGGCCGGGCGAAGTGTCCACGCCCCCCGGCGTGTTCTCTTCTTCCACTGATATGCATGCAAAATCGGTTGTTCCTTAAAAGGGGTGCGACTTTAGGCACATGCGTTCGTACGGGAACAGGAATGAGCCGTGAGAGATCTCTGAAGGTGGCTTTGTGGACTGGTAAGGGGAAGCTTCGTGGTGGGGCCCTAAACCATCTTTGGACCACTCCAGTGCCTAGAGATATCCTTTCTACTTCCGTTAATTTCACTCGGCCCTATAAGCATGGCGTGTTCATTGAAGCATCATTTTATTTGAGGCATTTGGCTCACCGTTTTGACCATCTTGTCTGCGGAATTTCCAGAAAGGGCTCATGGTTCCGGGTGCCTCCGATCTGAAATATGCAGAACCGTGCATAATGCATTTCTTTGTAGGAAGAGACAGGGCTTTGAAAACTCTACAGATGGGAGCATCCAGAATCATAGTTCCTTCCCCACTCCGTCCCTCACAAGCGATGCTGTAGTGTAGCAGAACCTCTCTGTATGGATGAAACATAGTTAAGAGATAAACTAGCGAGCTGCACCCCTCGCCTCTTCCCACAAACACTGCAGCTTTTGATTTCCAGGTGGAAAACAACGCCGTGATGCCAGCAGAGTTATTTTGCACTTCTGGCTTGGTCACGGACACACTCTTTGGAGTGTCCCACTTTCACGGCAGTAGAGCCTTGTCGAAAGAGGTGGAGAATGTTCAGGATCACCAACCCACGGCTTCTGTTTCTGTCAGTGAGTTTGGCTCCGACAGCGTGTGTTGAAGGTTGGGCATTGGGGATGATGGGAAATCCCAATTAAATCTTCCTTAAGCACCTCCATCTAATTGACGAGGGTTGGGAGCCCCCGCTCTACTTTTTTTTCTATCTTCAGGTTTATATTTGCCTGAACTATTCTGGCCGTTTCATTCTTGATTGCCTAGTGGAACAAGCGAGAAACAAAAGAAGACCAATAAATACCAAGTTCTAGCTCCCTTTGGAATGGACTGCTTTGTCCCAGCCTTGTCACCGAGCTGTGTAAAAGATCAGGTCTTTCATCGCTGACAAATAGGGAACAACCCCCCCCCCAAAAAAAAGCAGAGCTAGACTGTGACTTGAGTCCACTAGCATTTTTAAAAACAATGTTTTGTTGTTCTCTGTTTCTCTGTCGCACTTGGTTGAGAGATGACCTCAAGCACTTTAGCTCCTTTTTAATTTATTTCTGATATTTAAGTGCTGCTGTGTTTTCAGCAAGTTTTTGTTTGCAGTATTTAAGAGGAACCTCTAATATTTTAGCAATCTTTTCCAAACACTTTACAAAATAAAAAAGGACTACCTCTGATACTTTGTTTTTAGCACTCAGCATTGTTTTTCCTGATAGTGTTTTCATTGCTGTGATGTTGCGTGTTGTTTCAGGATCCCAAGATGAGCAAATAACTGGTCACCTCACTGGCATTATTCTCATGCACCCAGGAAGCAGAGTGGACTGCGTGCATGAAGGTGGTCTTTCTTATCACTTGATCCAAGGCCAGGTAGGGTTTTAAAAGTTAAGAGGAACACTTAGCTTAGGCTAGGTGCTTTTTCTGAGCAGCTAATGCAACTGGGTTTGCGTTCCCATGTTTGTGATCAGCTTAAATTGGTGGCTGTTTTGTGTAAGTCAACACAGCAGCAAAAACACGCCAGATGAGCCGTAGTTTTTACCAAGCAGAATACAAATGGATTTTAAGATAATTTGCACCAGCTATCTGGTGAGAGGGTTCAAGAGTGTCAGAGATTAGACTTGCAAATAGTGTTTCTAAATGTTCGCGTACAGACATATTTTTGCAAAGGTGACTCACAGGCACGCCCAGCCTGTCTGTTGCTGTTCACCTGGTGTGGACCCAAAGCCCCAAGGGTGTGGCTATGCATGCAGAGGAGACATTTGCAAATAAACCAGGCTGTTTCCTCAAAGTGCAGTTATCCTGGAAGTAATATTGGTTCAGCTCTTCCTCGCAACTAAGGGCGCTTTTACACGACCCCTAAGATTCGCTGGCCACTTAAATTCGGACCAGAGATCGTGGGGGGTTGTCCCTCTTCCTGTGTCCCCACCCCTCCGCACTCCCTGGCTCCTGTCTGCGTGAGGAGAGGGAGAAAAAAGGGAGAAAAGAATGCAGGCTCACCTCCGCTCTGCCCTCGGGAGCAGCCCCGGAAGCATTCCAGTCTCTTAATATCTCTTAAAGGAGCGGGGGGCAAAAAACAACAACAAACACAAGGCGAGGAGAGCCCGGCACTCACTGCTTTACATCCGCATCAGAAAATTTTTCACCTCTGGAGAGCAGGTACTTGAAAAGTGCGCTGGGATGCGCTTAGGTGGGCGTGGTCGCACTTAATTTTTTTAAAACTCCGGAGCTGGTGGGAAAACAATTTTAAGCTCCGGATCTGGGAGCCCTTTGCCTCGGATTTTAGGGGGTCATGTAAAAGTGCCCTAAAACTCCTGAAGTGGCGATCGTCCGTGTGTGTAGAAAGAGCGAATTTGCTGCATGTACACTTTTCTCTCTCTTGGCAGTACTAACACCACTCAGCTTGAGAGCTTCAGAGGCTGTATAATCAGAAAGACGAACCCAGACCACGAAAAGGAAACAGATAGACAAGCAAATCGTTATGAAACCGAACGTTGGTTACAAATACAAACCGCAGTGGGATAATTACTGTAAAACAATGTGTGAAAGTCACCTTAAAGATGAGCAACTTTTATTCGTTGTGAGTTTTCTGGGACTTGGTCACATTTCTTTTGCTGCCTGAAAATTCATCGAGGGATGATTCTCCACTTGTGAACACAATTAACACAAGAGTGGAGTGACTCATTGAGGGGCATCTTATAGCATTAAAAGACAGCATTAAAGCTACAAGAGAACACGAGCAGTTAAAGAGAGTGTAAAAATTCCATGTAAAAGTTATGAGGGGCGGAAACTAACATTAAAAACATAGTATCAATGCAATCTTACAAGGTTATAAGTGATTATAAACACAAAGTCTATGGGATCATGTATGGTAGATTCATATAAAGGACACATAATAAGTAATCACCTGATGATTTTACCGCCAAACACACCCTTCTGTGTTGTCAGGTATCTCCACCCGAGCCTTTTTGTTGTTCTGTGAACTGCACCTTGGAAGGAGATTAAGAAAATGCATGATACGATTGCCCTTGACCGAATACAGTACAGTCTGTGCCACCAGACGTTATTTTAGAAGCATTCTGTCCAGTGTGAGGCCGATATATAGAGGGAATGCCCATCTGTTTTGTCTGTCACCTGCAGATTTTTGTACATACTGGTGTTAACCATTATGAGCATTGGGAAAATTAATGGTCATTTTAGTCAACTGAAATTTGAATTGCAGTTTAAATTCAGAATCCATAATTGGAACAAATCGGAAGTTTGCAGACCGAAACAGAATGTATCCGATCAAGTCGGCATAGCTCTCAGACCAACCGAAGTTAGCTAGAACTCAGTTAGGTTGGAAATAGTTAGAGAGCTTAAAGAAAGATGCTCAGTAGAGAGGTCAAGATGCAGTGTAAAAAAAAAATCAAATATGCAAGTCTTGCTGAGTCCTGCCAGCTTAGTCTCTGTGGGAAATTGATGGCATTTTGGTCTTTTAATAATAGCACTTGCTATACATGGCGAGAAGGGCAGTGAAGGCTGCTGTCGTATAATTCTTAACTGCTGTACAATATTTGGCAACAGAGGAAGACTCCTAGTCAAGGGGTTTGAAAACTGAGTCTGGGACTTACGGATTTTGAACAATGATTCTGCCTTTCGGAACCGCCCTCTTACTACGTCAGTTTAGCGGGACTTATTCTCAAATAAGGGCATGTGTGATTGAAACCTTTGGACAGAACAAGATTATCCATACTTTGTGTTGTAGAATTAAGCTGAAGGTTCACCAAGGTTTGCTGGGAACCTACAATATAGGTCTTTTTAAAGACAGGTTGTACGCTAATGCAGTTGATAGCTCTGGGCTTTGTAAGAAATATTCCGGGGGTGGGGGGTGTCCTCTCCCTTACAACGTTGTATGGAATTCCCATCTAAAATTAAGGCTACGACATAATGCTCTGGTCAAACCATTGTCACTTCTTTTCACTTTTGTTTTGACTTCAAACACTCCACTTGCACAACAAGGAATTGCGTAATTATGAGATGTCCGGATAAAAAGGTAGGGCCCTTATGTAACCTGAATGCTCTTTAATCCACCCTGGAAACGATCAAACTCAGCCACACTGTAGCGACGAGGAGAAATGCCTTTTCCTATAGGAAAAGCTTTCCTATAAACGCTTCCCTCCCCATCTCTGGCATGATGCTATGTAGGAAACCGTTCAGTTATTGAGTGGATAAAATAGTGTTTAAATATATGAAAGCTGTAATAATTTTACCTGTTGCAAACGTGGCTAGGCCTCAGGCCTGTGGAATGCACTTTGGGGAAAGTGTGTTATGTGATCAGTGACCGGTGTAACACCCGAAATTTGTTGTAACCAACAGGGCTCACTTTACATCTAAACATCCTCTCCTGAGCCGCCCTTCAAGCTCTCTTCATTTCAGGATGACCGTTTAAGATGTTCAGGGAACAGTTAGCCTTCAAGCATTGCAAAATTAGCAACATACAGGTGGGTCTGAAATGGCACCCTCAGATGCTCCGTGGAACATAGGGCAATGGTTGTGTTAAATGTTCCCAGCAGACTTATCTCTGCAAGTGATCTCCCCGGCTTTCTATTGACTGCACAGTGGCTGGCACCAGCTGTTTGAGTTTTCCAAGCAGAAGTCTTTTATAGCTCTAAGTAGAGACGCCAGAGAATGAGCCTTGCTCACTTGGCATGCAAAACATGTAGAATTTCACCAATCTACAGCTTTTCCCAAAGGGACTAGCAACACATCATTGTCTGCTTAAATGCAAGAACTGTATGCGATGCAGAAGGATTAATTTGACTGGCAGTAATGAACAATAGAGCCTTGTGGTATTACACTGGGGGGATGTGCGCACACAACAATAGCCTTTCAAAAATATTGGCAGAATAACGATTTCCATCCCAATGAATATCAAAGGCTAAAAATGATAATGAAAGCGAAACATTGTCATGAATAACGATTGCTTCGGTATAGCTAATGACAAAAGGACACTGGAGACAGACTGGTAACAGGTACGTAATAACATCGTGTTTAATTCTTATTGTCCCTCAAGCCTTGAATTTACATGTAAATTCTTGCTTGTTTAAGTAATGTTCAGACTCTGTTCTTAAGTATCTTCACAAAACCAAAATCTTACGCCAACTTCTGAGTTAAATTTTCATGATTAAATAAGTGGATGTTATGCCAGTTTGACTATAGGAGATACAAAAAAATGGATTGTAGTTTAAAAAAACTATGGCAAGTCCTTAAAGGAATGGGAGTGCCTGAACACCTTATCTGTCTCCTAAGAAATCTATATGTGGGACAAGCAGCAACCGTCAGAACTGGATATGGAACAACTGACTGGTTTAGAATCGGGAAAGGAGTACGACAAGGCTGTATACTGTCACCTTGCCTATTTAACTTATATGCAGAGTACATCATGAGAAAGGCCGGTCTGGATGAATCTCAAGCCGGAATTAAGATTGCCGGAAGAAATATCAACAACCTCAGATACGCAGATGATACTACTCTAATAGCAGAGAGTGAGGAAGAACTAAAGAACCTCTTAATGAGGGTGAAAGAGGAGAGTGAAAAAAATGGGCTGAAGCTCAACATCAAAAAAACTAAGATCATGGCCACTGGTCCCATCACCTCCTGGCAAATAGAAGGGGAAGAAATGGAGGCAATGACAGAGTTTATTTTCTTGGGCTCCTTGATCACTGCAGATGGCGACTGCAGCAACGAAATAAAAAGACGCCTGCTTCTTGGGAGGAAAGCAATGGCAAACCTAGATAGCATCCTAAAGAGCAGAGACATCACTTTGCCAACTAAGGTCAGGATGGTTAAAGCTATGGTTTTTTCAGTAGTGATGTATGGAAGTGAGAGCTGGACTATAAAGAAGGCTGATCGCCGCAGAATTGAAGCTGTGGTGCTGGAGGAGAGTCTTGAAGTCCCCTGGACTGCAAGGAGATCAAACCTATCCATTCTGAAAGAAATCAACCCTGAATGCTCACTGGAAGGACAGATTTTGAAGCTGAGGCTCCAGTACTTTGGCCACCTCATGAGAAGAGAGGACTCCCTGGAAAAGGCCCTGATGCTGGGAAAAATCGAAGGCAAAAGGAAAAGAGGACGACAGAGAATGAGATGGTTGGACGGTGTCATCGATGCAACCAAAATGAATTTGACAAAACTCCGGGAGGCAGTGGAGGATAGGAAGGCCTGGCGAGCTCTGGTCCATGGGGTCACGAAGAGTCGGACACGACTGAACGACTGAACAACAACAAGCAAGATTGGGGTGATAAATACAGGAGCACAGCAATGTCTAGACCTGTTTTCTGTTCACATCTTGCTAAATAATGCTTAAACACACCAAGAATGGCTATCTGAAAGGGACCACTAAATCTATTTTTAGTTTTGTTGGGATTTGTCCTTTTTTTAAAAACTCAAGGTACTTTTCATTAGTGTAATCTCGATAGTAATATTAATTGGTTGATATATGTTGTTTCTAGACGATTTAACCATTAAGCCTAGAGCACAAAGGTTTGAGCAAAATAAAACAAAACATTTAAGATAGGTTGACCTCCCTAAAGGAAGCCATGAGTTTAAAAGAACCGAGTCGGCCTGTTGAAGATGGGACATGTTGGAAAATGCTCATTTATAGGGGTCACCATAAGTTGGAGGCAACTTCAGGGCAAACAGCAAGCAGCTAATTGGAAATATAAAGGATTCCTGAATTAGACCAGTCTTTCAGATCTGCCCTAAAATGATGGGATGGATAAAAGCAATGTTTGCGAATTATTGCCTCTTCAATATTTCTCTTTAAATGCCACCTTCATCTTGTCTGAAAGGTGTGTGTGTGTGGGGGGGAGGAACAAAAAGTCATTTCAGTTTTGGGGCTCTTCTCCTTCCTGGCGCAGCAAAAAACCAACCCAGGTCTTGGGTGCCAAGTGATCCAAGTGATAGCCCACGTCGCCATAGCAACTATCTGCCATATTGTGTTTTGTACATAACAAGGTTTATTTTATTTTATTTTATTTATTTACTGTGGGAGAAGCAGCTGCAGAGATTTCACGCCTGTCACTTGTCAGCGCAGGGCAGGCAGATAAAAAAGCAAAAAGGAGAGCCTTGGTCAACCAGCTTGTCATCATGTCTCTTCTGTAGCTGAAGGAGACAATCACCCTGCCTCCTCCCCATTGTATGATGATTGCACAGCTTGCCTCCTCCACCGGTCGCTTGGGTTTTTGCTGGCACAGAACACAGGAAATGGTGATATTGAACAGGATTGAACACATACAACAGGAAGTTATATATTTACATATTTAGGAGGAGGATGTAACATACAGCACAAGTTACTGCATGTAACTTCTGTGGCATATGTCAAATCCTGTTATATTTCTACATGTCCTGTGCTATATGTTAAATCATGTGCAATCATGCAATAGATAGATAGATAGATAGATAGAAGGAAAGGATAGATAGATAGATAGATAGATAGATAGATAGATAGATAGATAGATAGATAGATAGAGATTGATTGATTGATAGGAGAGACTCTTTGCAAGGGGATCCCTGCACCGTTTCCCCCCCCCCCTTTGCTTTTTTCTGTGTGTTTATTTTTCCAACATTTTTTATTTCTCGGGTTCTCCTCAGAGAAGCCCCCCGAAGCGGGCCCTCATTCGCCCCGCCCACTCCTTTTTCCCGCCTCTTTCCTGACCCCGCCCCCACCTCTCACGCGCGCCTCCCTCCCTCCCCCTCCCTCCCTCCCTCGGTGTCCCATCCAACAGGAGGCGCCGCCGAGCAAGAAGGAGGAGGAGGAGGAGGAGGAGCCGGGAATGCTAATTTTTTACACAAAGACCCAATGGCGCGTCGCCGTCCCCCGAAGCCCCGCCCCACTTTTCCCCCTCCTTCCTCCGCTCCCGGCACCTGGCTGTTCCCTCGGAGCGGCGAGAGGAAGGAGGGAGGGAGGGGGCAGTTCCGGAAGAGCGGCGGGCGGGCGGGCATTGGCGGCGGGAGGGGCGGGGGCGGGAAGAGCCCCTCGGTCCTTCCTCAGGAGGAGGTGGCGCGCGCGGGCGCGCGCGGGCGGCTCCTTATTTTTGGTCCCTGAGGGGGAGGACGAAGCGGAGCGCTCGGTTCCGGCGGCCGGTTCGCCTCCCGCCCTTCGTCGCCTCCTTCCTCCTTCGCCCGCCATGGCGGCGGTGGACGCGAGGCGGCTGGAGGGCCTGAGCCTCCACCAGCTGAACGAGCTGCTGGAGGACGAGGAGCAGCTCCAGAGGATGGCTCTCGAGATGGAGGAGGTACGCTTCCAGGAGAGAGAGAGAGAGAGAGAGAGGGGGGGGGGGCGGGCTTTTTTGGTGTGTGTGTGTGTGTGTGTGTGTGTGAGAGAGAGAGAGTGTGAGAGAGGTGTGTGGTGTGTTGTGTGTGTGTGTGAGAGAGAGAGTGTGTGTGTGTGTGTGTGTGTGTGAGAGAGAGAGAGTGAGTGTGTGAGTGTGTGTGAGAGAGAGAGGGGGCTTTTTTGGTGTGTGTGTGTGTGTGAGAGAGAGAGAGAGAGGGCTTTTGTGTGTGTGTGAGAGTGTGTGTGGTGTGTGTGTGTGAGAGAGAGAGGGGGGGCTTTTGTGTGTGTGTGTGTGTGAGAGAGAGAGAGAGAGAGGGGGGGCTTTGTGTGTGTGAGAGAGAGAGTGAGTGTGTGTCTGTGTGTGTGTATGAGGGGGGCACCTTTACCTTTTTTATGAGGGGAAGGGGAGGAAGGCTTGGAAGGCCTGGCATATGTTGAATAAATAAATAAATAAGTAAGTAAGTAAGTAAGTGAGAAAACAACGGTGGGTTGCTGGTTTGGTTGGTTTGGGAGTTTCCCCCCCTCCCGTCAGCCTCGTTTCTGTTTCCTAGGAAATAATATATTATAAATATATATAAAGTAATTTCATTTATTTCCCATTAAACCTTTAAGGGGGGGGGGGAATCCTCCCTGCCTTCCTGTAACTTAGCCGTTTCTGTTTCCTAGGAAACCAGCGCCTGACAAATTTTTTTGGTTTATTTTAATTCGTGTAAGCCTATATATCTCCCTCATCTATCTATCTATCTATCTATCTATCTATCTATCTATCTATCTATCTATCTATCTATCTATCTATCTATCTATCTATCTAGAATATTTTTACCCCACTTATAATAATATAGTAATAATGAGGGACAATATACAGCCCAGAACATTTTAAGACATATTCAAGTTAAGAGCAGGGGATTAGGAGAGGCATCTTAGAGAACATTAAAATGTAACGCTGAAGCGACAAAGAGCACGCAAAAAGGAAATAAAAACACATTATTCGGGGTGGAAACTAACACGGAAATCATTGGTGTTCTTATGAAAACAGTCAATGCGGTCATGTATGGTAATCGGTATAAAAGTCCCATAGTGACTTTTATTTAATTTTTAATTTTTTATTTTTAGTGGACGCTAGCACAAAGTGTTTCCTTCATCCTTCCTTATCTCCCCCCCTTAATTGCTTGTACTGTATTAATATTGGTGTTTATTGTATCCAGCAAAAGCCGAAGGAACAAAAATACAAGACAAAAACATTGGGACCCTTTTAAGACTAAACTATCTTAGGCTTTCTTAGATATGACCACCTCAAACAGACGGTTGGAAACAGGACAAAATGTTGAATGAAATACCGATTTAAGAAGGAAAACATTCTAAATATTTGTTCCGGGCAGAATCCAAAGAAACAACACAAAAGACAAAAAAAAATTGAGGCACCATATGGTACCTGATATTCTTTGGTATTCTTCTGCCCTAGAAGTTTGCTGTGTCTTTGTCCCCGTCTGTTTGGGGAAAGTGGGTCTGTCTTGGTTTGAAGCATAAACACACTTCGGGGAGTAAAATATATATACTGTATATATATCTGAACTGTTTGAGCATTAGTTGTTTCCCTCTGAAGTAGGATGGTGTGGATGGTTTTGCAAGAAAGCATGGAGTTGACAATGGCTGTCTGTTTAAGGCATCTGTCTGAATTACAATTATTTCTCCCCCCTCCCCAATAAGTAATCTCAGTTCTTGCAGCTGCCCTGTTACGTAGCCCAGTGGGAGGTGTTATGATAGGTCAGCATGACTAGTGCGACTGCAGTCTGCTAGTTTCGAACCATCTGCTTTTGTGTGGGTAGGTGAGGAAGGTGGGACAGAAGCAAAGATGTGGCAACCTCCCGCACAGCCGCCTCCTGTGTCCATGAAAATAAAACAGTTGGTGACTAAAAATATACATGTTGGCTTGAATTTTTTTTTGCTTCTTTTTTTAAGGAAGACTTAAACTGAATTCAGTTCTAAAGAATACCAGATCGGCAAACGGGGTGTTTATGACCTTTCCCTCTCTAGGTCTGATAGGCCTTTATCAAAATTTCAAAGGTGAGAGCTAATGAGCTCTGTGTTTTATCTCTTGTAGAACAGGATAAGTTTTGAAAGCATTTGCTACAAAATGCTTGTGAAGTTGCAGAATAGAAGTTGTAAAGTTGTTCCTTTAATACTTCATGGCTTTGTGGAGCTCTAGTGAGTTTGACACAAGGGACACTCCCTTAAAAAGGAAGGACATCTGGCCACTACCCCATGGGAGTTGCTTCAATTCATTGTTGGTTTCGGCTTGCTTCCGCCAGCAGACACTGGACATCTCCTCCTTTGCCCTCCCTCTGTGCTCATATTACAGGGATATGTTTCCTTCAAAATATTTACAGGCTTTATTTTCTGAATTGCCCAACTTGAGCCCTGCTTGTATTAATAGCTATTATCTCTTTAGGAATAACAGCTAATAGAGATGTCACAAAAGGTGAAGGGGGTTAAGCCCTGCTCTTGTTGCTTCCCTTGGTGTCAAAAAGCTTTTGTTCCAACTTGCTTTTGAAGTTGGCTTTGAGATCAAGATCATTTTTCAGAAATTTCTCCTGTGCACTTCCTTGTACTGCATTTGGGAACCATAAGAGCAAGAAAGAAGTCAGCTAACTGACTTATCTTTTCCTGTTAAAAATTTCTCCCTTTTCAATTCCTTGGAGATTGAAAAACAGTCCTTATACAGTTAGTCAGACACCACCTCAGATTTTGCAAATATAAGCATTGCTAATTAATGAAACTCCACATTTCAAATGTGTGACTTCTCACCTCTTCGTCCTAGCCTTTCTGTACTGTTAAGGGTAAAGTAGTGTAAGGTTTTCTCTTCCACCCACTCCCGAATCATTTGGTTGCTGAATTTAAGTACATCCACTGATCAAATCCAGTAAAAGTTTTTTCAGTCCATAGAAATCTTTGTTACTTAGAGGTATGCTCTTTTGTTGGCTGGAATTCATGAGGGGAGGGGAGGATTTGTAGACATGCCTTGGTAACCAACTAGTACAGAACTTAAAAGCCAGGCTGTCAGTAGGGAGAATGTTTAGGCTGTTGGCCTGAAAAGTAATTATACTTGCTATGGAAATTCCCGCTGTAGTTTAGTTTTTATCAGGCTGATAATACTCTTCTTGTTTCAAGCTGCTGAGGGAACATGAATGCAAAATGCAGCAGCCTGTTCAGAAATTCTCAAGTTCAAGGGGGAAAAAAATGAAAAACACTGTCCTAATAGTTGGAAGGCCTGTTATTTTGCTTGTTCTGTGCCCAGCAGATGTGATAATTTAATAGATCTGCGCGCAGGCCAAATATAAACAGTAAATTCTCTCTGCAGTCTATTCCTCAGGTCTACATTTGCTTTGTCCCATATTGCAGAGAAAATTCACTGTTTATGTATGTTTGCCCTTGAGTTTATTGGGTGTTGTCCATTTATTTTCCAGAAGTGTTCTACATAAGGATAGGAAAAAGAAAGAGACATGCCTTAGGATGATTAGAATCCTGGCCATGAAGAGTCCACTTGAGAGTTCCAGCAGCCGCAGAAATTCTTTTTAGTGGCATTCAGGTCACTCAGTTTTGAGGTCGGTAAAATGGATCGTGGGGGGGGGATGCACACTCAAAAGTAAAGAGGTAGACATAAGCAGAAATGGTAGTTTTGAGGGCTGGATTGGGATTGCCGTAGTAGAAATTGTGTGGCTATCAGTTGTCTAGGAAATCTTTTAGAGGTCAGCCATGCCTCTGGGATATGTACAGAAATTTCAGATTCTTGTATCTTAATAACAGATTTTAGAACCCTCAAGGCAGGCAGGCAGCCGAGAAATGCCTTGCCTTGAGTATTTGATTAAATGGCGCACCACAATAGTCTCCACTCCATCTCACTACAAACATGAAACTCATTCTTGATTAATATGCTCAGATGCTACTAGGGCCGAAATGCAAACAGTTGTAAATTACAAAATTGTACAGTTTTTGCAATGTGCTGAGGTATTTCTGCCCTTTTCCTTTCCCCACCCCTGACTCCCATTTAATTTTTCTGATTTTTATGCAGGACCGCCAAGCATATTTTTTGAGGCAAGGGGGCAAGTGAGTTTCTGAAATTAGATCAGTGGGTTATACTTCATGTGTCAGCCATTTCTCTAGATGGGCCAGTAGAAGTGGAATTCTAGGCTTTGCGAGGAAGTTGAGGATTTTTATTGTCAAACTCTTTTTCTTTTCAGTACATTCCAGCTTCCAATACCACCACCACCCCTCACTGTTTTCTCCTTACCAAAACCTCTCCCCAGTTGGTCACCTTATTACTTATCTCAAGTATTTAGAGCAGATCCTAAATAGCTGAGTTGCTGGATACTTTGAATAGCTAGCTTGCCACTTCTTAAAAATAGTAATTCTACAGATCCAAAAAACCCACCAAACATAGAAACTATTTATTTTGGAATGATAATGCTTTCCATCTAAGTAAAATTAGAAAGGTGCCAACTTTTGCTTTGGAAGTGTGCCTTATAAATTCTTTTTGCCAGTGCCGACCAATTCTGAATCAAATTGTTGCTGGTGGTTTTCTTCTCCTATGGCACGCTCTTAGTTTAATTTTCCATCAATTGCTACAAATGCTTGTGGAGTTGCAGAATAGAAGTTGTAAGTTGTTCCTTTAAAAAAAAACCTGCAATGTGTCTCAACTTCTCGCTTTTGCAATGATCAGTAGATTATTAGGGTGGCTTGCTGCAAGTTACCTTTGCCTCAGAAGTACTGGCATTACCTCATTCTGCTTTCTTCTTTCCTGGAAGGTTTGGAGTATCAGTGCCACAGAGCTTTCCATACATGCAAAGCTTTGCATGCCCCCCTTTAATGTCTGAAAAATGCATGTACCAAACGGTCCAGATGGCCTGGGAGCTTTTATTCACCCCATTATATAACTCTGAAATACATAACCATTAGATTTTACTGAGCAAAGACATGGTCTGTATAACGTGAGATCCAGGCATGAACAATTTTCCAACCGAAAGTGAATTTGGTAGGGTTTGTCCTTTGTGTTTTTGCAAAGTGGTATCAGCAGGGAAAGACCCCCACCACAAACTAATAGATGCCCGGATTCCTTGGCTCCACGGGGCTTTTCTCCAGGCCTGCTATGAATGTGGTCATGTTCCCTTTTGCCAACATAAAATTAGGTTTTAAGGCTACCAATTAAGCATTGCCTATAACTACAGGCTGGTTTTTCTCTTCCCTCTTGTGGTGAGCTAATTAGGAACAGCCTTGATCTTAACAAGAAAATGCTTCTGTTCTCTCATTTTAGCATAGTGATAATCCCTCATCATATAAAATAATTGCGGAGACTTTCTTAGAATGAACCATCAGGTAAAGAATGGCGTGCTAGCAATAGGCTGGCGGGAACGTGGAAATTAAAAGTCGTTTAGTATTGAAATTTTTTGCGTGCAGAGGATGCAGTTGGCACCTGTCTAGGAAAGCTCGCAACGCAGGACTGGTCTCTCAAGTATTACAGGATTCCTGTCCCAGATTCTTTTCGCAACTATTTTGAGCGGAGCTCCCTTTTCCCCCCTACAACAACACTCCCCAACCTTTTTGTTGCCAGGGGCCAGTATTGTGCTTATGTGCAAACACACACAGTTCCCCCTTTGCTCTGGTTTTATCGTGAGGGGTGTGCAAGGGAAGGAAATCCTCATAGAGGGGTTGAGTAGCATGCTTGCCCACTTGAATGCACGCCTTAGAACAGGCATGTCCAAACTTTGACCCTCCAGATGTTTTGGACCACAACTCCCACAGTCCTTTGTCATTGGCAATACAGGCTTGGAATTCTGGGAGTTGTGGTCTAAAACATCTGGAGGGCCAAAGTTTGGATACCCCTGCCTTAGAAGGAACCCTCCTGGCTGTTGAGGCACCGGTGCCCCAGTTCCTAAAAGCCAGTCTGCAGATGGGGGCTAGGGACCCTATAAGATTCTTGCACTCAGGTAACAAATGTATTTCCTCTTGAATGTCCCTGAGGAAGAGATTGGTTTCAGATTGCAAAAATGGATTTAACTACTGTGTTGCATAAGAGTGAGTCATGACTACACTTCACATTACAGGGAAGGAACCTCCTTTTGCGTGCAACCTGTTCCCCGAGTCATGACACATTTTCAGTTTTTAAAGTGCATACCTGATTCTCACCATTTTGCAAATACATCACCGTGTTGGTACGAAAGTTCTTCCACTACTGATGCCAGAAGAAGGGAGAAGGAACCTGTGTCAAGTTTTCCACTGTGTAGGTTGAGCAGATTTTTTTCTGGTCTAATCGATTATTATTTGAAGCAGGTTTTTGAACAAAGAGCAGATTCCATCTGAAGATAGTTTGATGCAACAGATTCTACTCACATAGTGAGGATTTTTCTTTTCAGTCTCTTTAAGCAGGGGGTCATTTTTCTCTAGAGAGAATTCAGATGTCTGCACAGGGAATGGAAGGCAAAACAAGGATGTGTTCTGTTTGGAAACAAGATAAGGGACTTGGCACTGTTGAATAAATTCCACTATGGATAATTGCATTTGGAACTCCAGCGTTTTTCAATATTTGCCCATTATTCTATTGTTGCCTTTTGGGCGATCAGGTACAAGCAGATATGTGCCTTTTAAATTGCAGGAAGCAGCTGGCTTGGTGGAGGGAGCCTGTCATGGAGGGAAAGAGTCACTTACTGTTGGAATTCTATCTTCTAAATATTGCTGTCAAATGTACAAAAGATCTGTTTTCATTTTTTTTTGTAGTTAACCTCAAAAAGACTCAGCCAAAAGAAGACAGTACATGCTGTTTGTCCCAACTTTAAATTAGGGTGCTTCCCCCCCCCCCCAATTACTTTAAATTATTTCCGTAAAGGAGGAAAGTTAATAGAAGTTATTCCCCTCTTTTTCTTAAAAGGTATTTCCTAATTATGTTAGGAGGTGGTTGTGTCCCAAATGAACAAGAACACTAGTGTTGTTTTACTTTGCTAGGCTAAATGGCACAAGGAAATTGTAAATGCTGCAATGTAAAGTCAGATTTACTGCTCCAAAGGAGAATACTGCTCTTCGGTTTACAGTATCTGAGCATGTTTCAAGGGTACTTGGAAGACTCTTTGTTTGTGTGTTATCGTCTTCCTCCATCTGGAACTCGGAGATCTTCTGAAGTTTCCACATGACTAGAGTTCCCTGTTCTCTTCAGTTGTTAGGTACACATTTGGCCCTATTGTGCCTACATTGCAGAGTCCAAGGATATACGTCAATGCCCCCAAAATCTCACATAGTAGAAGTATTGAAAGAAATGAAGACTGAGCTAATTTGTCCTGTTAATTGGCTTTTAATTATACTGCACAGTATTCCCAAAGCAGCTTAGTAAAAGGACAAAGCAAGTCAAATGTAAATAAAAGTGATATTCCTGGTTACAGATGTTTGTGCTAGGTTACAAATACAGAGAGTTGAGAATGGAAGTGGTTTTTAATAGCAAGCCCCCCTGGGATTTGAAGAAGAGTTTCAGGCAAGCAAGAGAGAAGTTTCCACAGATTTTTCTAGGAGGAAGTTACAGGTAGGGAACAGGACATCTGTGAGAGCTGGGGGGCAGGTGCGTTTTTGAAATAAGAGAGCAGAGAGGGATTACGGGACACAGGAGGTCATGGAAGGCTTTCAGAATGAGAATAAAGGAGACAGCAGGCGTGGAAGTGTGATGTGCCTTTCCCTGCAGACATTACAAGCTGTAGAACTGAATCTTCCTTCTTGGACTCTGTTCCTCACCACCAGCTTAAATGTACAGGGTGGGAACGGTAACCGGACACTAGGAAACACACAAATATTCTTTCTGGGGAGGAAATTCGTTTATTTCTGACATGATGTGGCTTGTGCCCTTAGAAGGGAGGGCCAGGATTTCAAAGGGTGAGAATCACTGTTACAAGAGATAAACTCCTCTTGGAATCAAACTCCTCCAGTTTAGGATGATTAAGGATGACTAACAGTTTATATTTGAGTGTGGTGTCCCCAGCTGTTTTGTTTCGTTTCCTACAATGTGCAGGCATGAGAGCACGATGCACAACTCGATGGTTAGGGTAGGAGACGTCGCTCTCTGAAATCATAGATCAAGATGAATATTAAACAGCTGCCCTCCCTAAAGAAAGTTGGATTATTTGTGAATCCTCTGGGGGTTTTTTTAAAAAAAATATAAGTGAAATGCTGACCGAAATCCTTCCTGTAGCATCTGCCAAAGCACGATCATGATTATAACTGGGTCTGCCAAACTCTAGTATGGAGTTGGGATTAATCTCATTTCAGATATCTTGTTTCAGAAAGTATTTGTGACCGTCCCTTTCGGGCCAGCACTGTTTCCCACAGCTTAGCTTGGCAAATATTAAATATAAACCACTTTGGGACTTACCTGGTAATGTTTATGGTAGGGGGGGGGGGAGATGAACTCTATTATTTGGTATTCATGCGTTCCCCCTTTTCCATCATCTTTGCAGCTTGAAAAGGAAGTGCAGCAGAGGGAAAGGTCACAGCTCCCTTTGCAGCTGCCAGCTGTTTTAACACGATTACTAATTATTACATAATCAGAACCTACAGTAGAAATACCGAGATTTCCATTGCACTCTAAAATAACTCTTAGTCTGTTATCTGAACGCATAGAATCTTTTTTAAAAAATACTTTGAATTTCGTTTGTTTCTGAGAAGAAAAAAGAGAGGCGGTTTTCTTAATCTGTTTTATTTTCTGTTACAAAGAGTTGCAACAACACAAGCAACTCGGGATGCAAACACGTCAGCTGCCCTCAAGGGCCCATGTAAGAAAAGACAGCGGTGTTGGAACTTTCCCAGCTCAGACTTTGCACCTGAGCCCTCTTGTCTATAATTCCACTTCCTACTGATAGGTCGGTAGGACTTGGAACTCATTTACGGAAGTTGAGAACTGTAAGTAAGCGCCACCGGATGGGTTGCTTACACTTCTCACAGCCCTGCATTGTCCACACTTTGGGCTGCTTTGTACCCTAACCTTCACCACTGTTCTCCCAGTCAGAATAAACTTGTCTTGAAACAGTCTTTGCTTCTCCAGCACTCCCCCCCCCCCCAAAAAAAAAACACCCCTTAACTTCATTTCCCTGACTTTCGGCAGTTTTTAAGGAACTTATTTATTTATTTATTTATTTATTTATTTATTTATTTATTGAATTTTTACCCCGCCCATCTTCCGAGACGGAACTCTGGGCAGCTTCCAAATAGCTGAGCGAGTCAGCAAGCAATACAATATAAAACAAACCAATAGAACAACAGTACAATAAAAAGAAACAACAACAACTTTATTTAGTTGGGGGCAAGTATGATCTTGTTAGGCCTGGTGTCGGTCTTCTTGTCCATCCTCTGTTTATACCTGATATTCCTGCTACTTGCTTGTGTCCGGAGACGTCACATGCCTTCTATAGTTGGTTTGTGATTTGTCCAGGCTGCTGCTTCTGATAGGCGTCATCTCTCCTTCTTAAACCACGGCACGGGTTTTGTTCAGCAAAACATCGCGAGGCCGCTAAATGAGAGCTGTGTTTTCTTTTTTGGGGTTGGAAAAAGTTTAGAGCGAGGCTGCTTGTGAGACTGTCTGGGTGCTGGTTCTTGAATCCGTTTGTTTAGAAGAGGCGTTCTCGACAGTTTATCCCGTCTGCCATTTGTCCTGATTTTGTTTCAGGCGACAACACAACTGGAGATGTAAAACAAGTAAAGATTTTAATGCAAAGATAGATGGGTTGAATAGTAGAATGTGTTTTAGGAATATTGTGGCTCTCTTTATAAAGAGTGGTGTTGGCTGTAATTTGTATGTACCCTCGTGTGCACTGGCATAATCAGGTTTCTTTTGTTGTTCGCATGTTACCGCTTACTACCTCTTGAGGCAACAATGTACTCTAACATTAACCCACACAGGTTTCCTCTTACCTTTGAGTTATGCAAATAAACCCTCAAAACCTGAAGTATCTACCAAGGGTGAAAGAAATTCGGAATTAATGACTGTGACCTGCACTCTGAAAGTCTTTGTCTTTCAGAGGGGCCCAAGTTTTTTGTGCGTTTCGGCAAAGTAGATAAATGAAAGTACTGTCGTGAAGCAATCAAGAACGGAAAGCTGCAACTTGTGTCATGTTGCTTTTTGTCTAGCCCTTTCTCTGATGCTTGCTGTGTTGGGAGTTTTATCTTACCTGTATTTGGGGTCTCTTTTTAAAAATGGTTTTGCTTGTGAGGTGTGGGGCTAGCTGCTTTTCTGTATATTGTGAAACCTGTTTGTTTGTTTTGACTGTGACATTCTTCATTACTGCATCTCCAGTTTGCTGTTTGTGCCCTGCAGGAGTGCATATCTTTGACCTTATGATATGCCTATGTTTAGGATAGTGACTAAGCGAATGGACTCTGAGGTGCACAGTTTAAATTCATCTCAGGCATCAGTTCCTTGAGAAACAGTCATAATTAGGCAATGGCAGAGTGTTGTAGCTGGTCTCTCAGTTGCAGTGTGAGTATCATCATAGCCGGGAGTGAGCATTACAACAAGCAGCAGACGACTGTTTATGCTCTAGTCTAAATGTTGGACAGGAATGTCTGTCTGCCTTATCCGGCTTTAGTCAGCTGATGAAGGATGCTAGGTCTTACAGTCCAACTTGAGCTGAAGGACAAAAAAAAAATTGTGTGTTAAATTTGCTTCCTGCCTTTTCATTTCCCCAACCTTCCCTCACATGGAGAGAGAATTTTGTTGTGTCTTTTTATGGACTGCTTTAGTTGTCCTACAGAAAAGTGGGATATAAATACTGTATTAAACATTTGCTTGCATATAGTATTGTAGTAAAGAGTGTGGAGTTAATAAATGCCATCTGCCTGATCATTTTAGAATACAGTAGTGCCATGTAAATGTTTTGAATGCAGAGCACAGCTGGGAGATGTAATATATGTGGATGTTTTGGTTTGCCTATCAACTCATCTGCTTGAATTGTGCCTTTATACAGACTGGCTTTGTGCCCTGTTTCCCCACTAGACTTGCCTTCTTTGTGGTTGTCTTGAATACAGGAACCTTATAATAAATGAATATCATACACTAACTTAGCATCATGAGTAAAATAATGGAATTTCAGCCTGGAATGAGTTGAGGGACCAAGACAATTACAGATTTGTTCTGTTATGTATGGGTTGACCCCCCACAAATAAGCAAAAAAAAAAGTTTGAGTTTTGTGAATTAGAAAAGAGGAAGTGCAAACTGTGCAGTTGGAACAGTTTCCCATAGTCACTTTTCAAAGGTTCTGCCTTTTGCCAGAATGGTGTTTGCTGGCTTTATTGATTTATGGCATAGGGAAGTGCTCCTTATACAGTATTTGTTAGCCTTAGAAAACCATGCTTGCGACCTGCTGGCAGAACAGAAATATTAAGGTTTACACACTTAGCTGTATGTTGGCTTCTCAGAGCTAAATGTCTGCAAAAAAATAGTTAAAGGTTCTTGAGTAATATGAGGGATGTAGCCAGAAGTGGCTGAAAAAATAATGATTATGTTAATGTTCTATGTATATAAACTATGCTTTAGTGAAAAAATGGGTGGGAAAGATTGCCTTGGAAGACTCAGTGAACAGGGTTGGACAATGTGTCTCAAGAATTATAATTGATGTAGAGAACATGTTTACGCAGCTCCTCACAGGCTGCCTTGTAAACGGTCCATGGTTAGTCTGTGATGGACACTTAGCTTTTAAGAGCAGATCATCCCAAGGCAACCCAGTTAGGTGTGATGTCAAAGAAGCTTTTGTAGAAGACGCAAAGGCCCTGTGCGAGCGCCATCCCTGCTTCCAACCAAACCCAGCAATTGGGCGGTCATAGGGCTTCCAGTGGACTCTATACCAGGAGGCTGATTAGAAGGATAGGAGGCTGGGTGGCTATTTGGCGTGAAACTTTAATGGTGTGTGTGGGGGGGGAGTTATTTTTCCACGACAGAGTGGAAACTGTCTGGTATCTGATTTAAAAAAGTGATTCAGCTGAGTGCTGAGCCACACTGCTTGTAGAGTTTCCCCCCAGGACGGGGTAAATCATTTACCATTGCCATTCCGCTGGGTTAGCATGTAGCATTTATGGTTACTACCCACATTGGTTTGTTTGTTTGTCTCTCTCTCTCTCTCTCTGCCCTGAAATCCTTTTTGTATTATACTCATTCAGTTGCAAGCCGTTTTAAAAACTAGCCCCCCCCTCTGCATGTCGGACTACAACTCCCAGAGCTGTACAGCCATCCTAGTTAGGCAACCCGGTGCTCCAGCAGCCACCACTCAAGGGAAGTAGAGCTAAACATCCCTACTGTTTTGAACAACTGGCAACGTGGTATACATAGTGGATATTAGCAGGAAGGAAGTGCCAGTCAACCAAGAAAGATCGCACTCTATTTTTTTTAGAACAGCATATTTTGCAGTAACTCATGAATGCAATAAAGGCCTCTTTATCAGATTCTTATAATCAAGGAAACGGGGAGCCTTGTTCTCCCATCCCATTAGGAGAAACAGTATCCTGCTGTTCTTTCCTGCTGAATAACAGGGTTCAGATCTTACAATTTCCCCTTTGATCTTCAGATCTCATTATGAGGTCTCATAATGTCCAGGCAGCTTACCCTGCCAGTGGTAGTTTTCTAAACATCTCTTGAAAATTATGCTTCCCCCCGTTTTACACCACCCCTGTTATTTTATTCGATAAAAATGGTAGATTAATATTTTGAACCTGATATGTTTGGCTTTCTCTCATTTGGAATATTGTGGTTACACATTCTGGTGTTTTCAGCCTGAATCCAGTTGATAATTCCAACTGGCTCATTGGGTAGAGCATACTATTTGTTTGTTTGTTTGTTTGTTTGTTTGTTTGTTTGTTTGTTTGTTTGTTTGTTTTTGTTTTTGTTTTTACAATTTATATGCCGCCCACTACCCAAAGGTCTCTGGGCGGCATATAGCAGTTACTTTTTTAAGGTGCCATAATGCCCCCTTTTAACTTTTGTGTTATGTTGTGTTCTTGAAATCATTAAATCAGTGGGATTTACATAAATTGTGACCCAGAGTAAGAAAGTGTTATCAGTTAATAATAGTCTTACAACTGCAGAGTGGGGGGTGGGGGCTTTGGATCAGCAGGTCTGTTCTAACTGAGACTAGCAATGGGATTTATGCCTCTTTATCTCAGGGAGGTAGATAATCCTTGGCAACGCTCCCTTAGCTTCTTCTACTAATTTGCAGGCAGTGGAAGTACTTAGCAGCTTGAAGTTTGTAGTTGCCCAAACCAGACTGGCCCTTGGTTCGTAGCAGCTTGTGATGTGCTTCCCAGCTGGCTGCGCTGCTCATCCGAGATTTTAAAAAGCAAAATTGTCCCTAGATGGAAAATAAAGTTATCCCTGCCCACGGGCCTATCATGTCATAAAGAGGGGGGAGGGAAAGGAGTGAGGAGAGGTTGAGACAGGAGAGCCTCTGTCCCCTCTCAAAAATAATGCATCAGGTTGCTAGTCAGTTACATTTCAGGGTGAGAAGTGGATTCAGAGGGTGTTTATTCCCCCACTGGAAGTCTTAGCGGTGGTATTTACTCCCCAGCGGGGAATCTCTGTTCACCTCTACCTTCGATTGCCTGTTTATTCTTTCCTCCTCTTGCTTTCGCAGGCCCAAAACGTTCAACTGAGCAAGGACATGACTCTTGCCAGCAACCGTAGCCTGGCGGAAGGCAACCTTTTGTACCAGCCGAAGCTCGATGCTCTGAAGGCCACCCTGATCCAGAAGTACCAGGAGCTGCAGGTTCTCTTTGAGTCATATCAGATCAAGAAGACCAAGCTAGGTAATGCTCTTTGGTTTGTTGTCTGTCTCTCTCTCTCTCTCTCTCTCTCTCTCTCTCTCTCTCTCTCTCTCTCTCTCCTCCCCTTTCTTTCTCATCTTCTCTGAATAACCCATGCGCCAGGCAGACTGAGTCATGCTCTTCCTGGCACATGGGTAGTGGATTTTTCAATCCTGTAGACCAGGATTGGGCCGTCTGCAAAGACATGGGGGCTGCACCAGACCCTCCATGTGAAATGATTATATGTTTGACTAAAATTGTTAGGCTGAACATTGAGGGTCGGCTTATACATGGAAGTAAGCCAAGGAGAGAACTATGTGAAATGATTAAACAGTAATTTTGAATTGAAAATTGGGCGTGGGGGTAGTCTTATACATGGGAGCTTCTTATAGATTGGAAGAATACAGTATTAGCTTCTGGTTTGGGCCAACATTCTCCAGATCGAAAGATATCTTAAAGGGATATGTCCCTGTAGAGGCAGGGGAGACCTTACTTTATATAAAAATGTTCTCAAACCCTGGGCTCACCAAAAGAGGTTCAGGATACCACATCTCACTCGTATCCTCTGGTGAAGATTTATACTAAAGCTGCTAAGAGCCTGTAAAAGCAGCAGTAGCTAGTGCTGCTGCCTTTAGTTGCTTACTCTATTAGATGATATGATTAAAACAAGTGAAAGATATCATGATTAATTCAGCAGTAGTTTTTAAAACATTTGAAATAGCTCTTGATTAAAAGAGTGGGGAACGCTCTCTCTAAGGTGTTCGTTTCTGCCTAAGAGAGGAAGAGAGAGAATACCTCTGCTATTTGCTGCAAACCTTGTCTACAATTTAAAAAAAACATTTTTTTAATTCTTAGCTGCCATACAAAATTATGCAAACCTACTTTTAACAAATAGTTAATGGGCTGGGGTTTCTTCAGTTGAATGGTAGTCCTGTTCTTTGCTAATGTTTAAGTAAAGCTCTCTCTCTCCCCCTCATTTTTTTTTAAAAAAAGAGCAAAATGGGCTGCTGCTGGTGGGAACAGGTACCATGATTGGGAAACCAAACTCAGTGATAGGAGCAGATGTGCCGCCCGCATTTTGCATCCTGTCCCTGGAGATTGCCAGCAAAGTGCCTTTGGAAGAAGGCCAAGTTTCCTTGCCAGGCCCTGAAATCTTCTGTAGACTGAATTGTGCAGTAATAATAAAACCACTTGTAAAAATACCAACTACTACAGAATTTTCCAGGCCCTTTTACATTCATCTCACGGTGCTCACTTGTAAGAAACTGGCTAGCACTGCTCGCTTCATATACTTCAGGGTTTGGGGCGGTGACAGGTTTCTTCGATGCCTCTGTGTCTTTGTGGCTGAACTGAAGCAGGATTTCCTGGTTCCCATTACAGTTCCATCACCACCACTGTGTGTTAACTCTGCAATTTAAAAAGCAAGCTAAGGCATGGTGCCCCTTTAAAACAGGAAACCCAAGAACAGTTTGCAATGGAAGCAGCTTTGCAAGTTTATATACATACAACAGAGGCACTAGGGAGCCACCTGTCCTATGGCAATCTACTGTGTAGATTTCTGACCCTAAAAACAGTAGCAAACAAAACAAGCAATTCTGATGCTAACTCCTTAGGGACGCAGATAACGACTGTAATTTCATTTCTGAAGCAAAAAGTGCCTCGGGTCTAGGAAGAGCCAGAGTGGCAGTAAGAGGGCTGGTGTAGAAGCATCACTTTTATAGTGACTTTGAGTGCAAAAGCAGAGGTCCGCTAAAAACGAAAAGTGGGGAGACAGTTTTGGGAGTAGCTAAAAAAAAACCTTGCCTTGATAATCTGCCAAAAAAATCTCCCAGGGCACCAATTTCAAACAAACAACTGTTTGCCCATCTCAAGCGGATGTTTTGTGCAATTCACACACGGAATACAATTGGACATGGAATACAACTCGAAGCGTTGCGCTGGCATTGTGGATTATATCGCTCCTGAGTGTTGAGAATGTTCTTTCTCGACTCGAGGCTTGAATCCTGTTGGGATACCAGGGAGGGGATAATGCTCTACCCTGCACGTGCTTCACAGTTTTGAGACTTTGCTAAGATTCAGGGCTCTGCTCTGATTCATGACTTTTTCCTCTCTGTTTGTATTGACAGACCGACAATCCAGCAATGCTTCCTTGGAGACCTTCCTGGCACTCCTCCAAGCAGAAGGGGCTAAGATTGAAGAAGACACGGAGGTAAGCAGAAGAATCTTACCAAACTTACTGGCCAGCCCGGAACCCTCTTGGACCCTAAAGGTTCTCTTCTTGTGTGGGAGGGTCCATATTGCAGTTTTTTTCTGGTTTAAGTCCCTAGCGTGCAAATTCCTTGGGCAGCTCCTGCACCAATGCTTCAGTGGCCCATTTCCTTCAGCAACTCTTGAGTGAAAAAGACGGACATTCCTTGGGTGTTTTAACTTCACAGGGGAATCCAGGGCAGCTGGTCATCTCCAGCAGATCGTTTACCATACATTCAGAACTGTTTACAGTGTCCCCCATAAAGCAGTTGCACGTGTTGTCTTGAATGCTGTGTACTTTGCAGAAAGACAGCATAAAAATGGTAAATAAACCATCTTGGGACTCCTTAAAATCCTCAAACTCTTAATAGTTATGACTGCAAGCATATGGAGAGCGTCTGTGGAAGATTAAAATCAGGGAGGGGGCAAGAGAGGCAGTGTCCAATCTCAGGCCACACACCCAAAGCTTAAAAACTACCTCGGAAGCCTTCCTTGTGATACGCCAAAAACCGTTAGGAATTTTTGTGTAGGAGAAAATCTCATAAAAAGAGAACAGAAGAGCTTAGAGGAAAATGAAGGAAGGAAAATTCTGTCTGAAGATTTCTGTCTGGTCGGGCTAGTTACTGGATACAAGACATGCACATGATTATGTTAGATATGTATTCTCCTTTCTCATTACAGCACAGAATGTAACATCCATGGTTTATTCCCCTTCAGGTCTTGTATCCTCCACTCACCCTAATGGCTCCCTCCCTCTGTTTTGACTCTTCCAGCTCTTCCCTGGAGGTCTAGTTTTTCCCTTAACGCACATGATAATCTTCAGCCTACCTCAGTGTTTGGCACACATTCCCAGTTGGAATAGAGGAGTGCTGTGTGGAGTTTCCTCAGCAGCACCCCCCCCCCCCCCCGTCCAGCCTTTGCGTTAAAGTGATTAACTGAAAGCATCTGTTTGTGTCTCAGTGAACTTGGCTTTCTGCTTACTATGAATTTGCTGGTTGCCGGTGGACTCTCCTGTTAATATTTGCTCTGAGTTAACATAGCCTGTGATTAGCTTGGCTAGTGATTTGGAAAATGATGTCACGGTACATTCCTTTCTCTAACCAAATGGGAAGCACCCACCTAACCGTGTTGGCCAAGACGGATGGGGAAGTTATTTTAGGTTTTATGGAATCACAGAATTGTTGTGCTAGTCGTAACCTTCATCAATGTCGTACGTTTGCCCTCTGAAAGCTGATCATGCATCCAATAAGTCAGGGGTTCCTTAACTTTTGGATATCAAGCCTCGTTTTAAGTTTTTTTTAAAGAAACTCTTAGTCCTCCCCACCTCCCTTTTAGTAATAATAATAATTGCCATTGCATTTTAAAGCTAAAAATAAACTAAAAACAAACATTTAAAATATTTTGAATCAAAAAGAAACTCAAATTTAGATGGGGGGAGTTAGTGCATTTTTTCCCTTTTTATTGCAAGTATTAGTTGTTGCTTCTAAAACAATCCGCAGTGTCTTATCTTCTCCTGAAATTTCTTCACATCTCTTAGGCTCATGCTACCACTCTCTAGTTTGGGAGCAATGATCAAATTGTTATGGTATAAAAGTTGACTGACTGACTGACTCGATTAACTTAATAACTAACTAAATAAATGTTGCCACACACAAAAAATCTGAGTCACTGTTGCAGGACTAATATGAATAGGAATCCTGCAAGTTAGTGGCATGAACAACGTAACTCTTGTTAAAAGAACTTGAATATTTGGTCCAAGAGAAACCTCTGTGTGAAATTTTGGAATGCTACTGTAAATTATCCTAGGTAGGTGGCCCTGAGTCATATCCAGCCTTAGGATTCAGGGCTAAGCAGCAGTTTCAGCTTCCCAAGTAGAACTCCCTTTTCTTGTCAGCAGCAAGAAAGGAAGGGGCTCCCTTAGGACCAGAGGTTTGTACATTTAAAAAAAATAAAAATCACCCCCTTCTTAATCTCCATTCACTGTTTGCGGCAGAATATGGCTGAGAAGTTTCTGGATGGCGAGATCCCGCTGGACTCCTTCATTGACGAATATCAGAACCAAAGGAAACTGGCCCACCTGCGACGTGTGAAAATTGAAAAACTCCAAGAAATGGTGCTGAAGGGTCCGAGGCGCCTCCCGGTGCCTCCCCACCCCAGAGCCCCTGACGCCGTGCCAGTGCTTCAGACTTCGGAGGCAAACGCCCCTCCTTCTGTTATGCCTCGTCGCAACCCTCCTCCTCCTCCACCGCCGCCAGCATCTGCAGTCCCTCCCGGACGCTTCCCGACCCCGTTTACGGCTGCCATGAATGCCCCGCCTGCCCTCTCCTACTCCGGCGTTCCTTACCCTCCCCTCCCTCCGCGAACAGGAATTCCACCTCCGGGTCAAATGCCACAACCAGGATACCCGACGCCCTTTGCACAGCAGTACCCGCCAGCACTGCCCCAAAGACCACCACCTCGCCTTCCGCCAAACCCCGGCTTTATTCTACAATGAAGATGCCGCCCTGTCCTCCTGACTCCTCGGCCTTGGTGCTGACTTTTTTTATTCCAGAGCCCCTGGAAAGGAGTCGAAATCGTGGCAAATCTCTGCTGTGCTTCGTGCATAAAGTACGACAAAAATCAGGCTGGAACACGGGTGCACCAACATCGTTTTGGAGAACTTATTCTGGTTTTTGTTAGTTTTCCTTTTAAAAGTGTTTGGGGGAGGAGAGGTGATGGGAAGAGCTGAATTATGTAAATTTCTATCAATTCCATCCTAAATCAAGGTCTGTCTGGCACGCAAGAGGAGATGTCAGTCCCTGTGGAATGCCTGCCACGTTCCGGGGGGTGGGGGGTTGGGTTGTCCTATTCCCTGATGGGGAATGCGAGACTTCAGCCTAATTCGACAGAAGAACCACTGTTCTGGCGATGCAACAGAAGCTGCATTCTCTCTACAAGCCCCGGTTGAAAAGGGCCAGCTAGCAAGAGGAGCGACTTGGTGCATGTGGTGCACAGGCTGTGCTGATTGCTTGGTCCCTCCAAGTTGGCAAACCGTTTTGTTAGCACCTGAGTGAGGGCATGTCTCGTCCCAAGCTGTTCTCACCCTGTTCATTTCAGTGACTTGCTGCCAGCGTCGTGGGGATCCTTGCCTTGGGTGGGTGGGTGGGTGGGTCCATGGGTGGGTGCCTATGTGCTAGCAAGGCGAGATCCAACGTCTCGAATCATGGTTACCCTCTAGAAAGCCTCAGGATTTTCAGAAATAAGTAGTGAATGAAAACTTATTTCCCTGCTCTTGATTTTGACTAAGAAATATGCAATCCGTGCCATTGGGTCACTTCCTGCATCCTCTCTTTCCCATTGGACTGACATTCTCTCCTTTTTAATCCCACCATTTCATCTAAAATCTCTGCGCAATTCCCTTCTTTGTTGTGGACATGGTGTCAGTATGTCCCCTTCTCCTCTCTCCTAAATCCCACCAGCATTGTATGATACCTCTCCTAAAAAAAATTTCTTTGGTGGTGAGGAAAGTAGAGGTCCAAGGACATTGCCATAACATCATGGGCTGAAATTTAAAGAGTAAAATGCAACTGGTGGTGGCCCATTGATGTGATGAGTCAACGTATTAAACTCCATTTGATTCTGAAGGTCTCCTCGGGTTGCCGCTGGTGGCTGGATTTCAGCCTCTGTGGATCAAGGCCTTTCTCTTGAGTGAGGTGCAGGTTTGACAGTGGTTGCCTTTAAGTGGATTAGGATGCTTTGTTTGGGTAGTGCTGCACTTAAATGGATTAAGACTGTGTCCTCAGGCAGTATAGCATTGAGAATACTGTCTTCTGGACTTTAGCCACCTGCGCTGTTCTTTTCTGGATGACCAGCTGTTTCAGACATCAGTAAGATCATGGATTTTTGAACTTGGTTTTAACTTATTGTTTTGCTTTTTCACTTAAATGGCAGATATTTTTTTCCTTGGCACTCAGAGCTTACAAAGGCAGTGTTGAAAGTGCTTCCTGGCATTATACCATCTTGCTGTCCTTGCCAACCCAACTCTCAGGCCAAAAAAACGGTCTTTAAAGTCCTGACTTTGAGCTCTTCTGTAGTGGATGGGCAAGGCCCAAATATAGGTGTGGGTTCCATGCAGCCAAAAAAATTGCAAGGTTAATGTTTTCACTTAATCTGCTTTTGCATGGGGCAATTTTCCCGGTTTGTACTAAGGAAGCATCCATAATTCAAGCTATCTTTCTGCATTTTCCCATCAAGATTAATTTTTTAAAATCTGGAGAGTGAAGATCTTTGTAGCGTAAGGAATTTTTCTAATATATCGTGAACATGAAGAATGCAAAACTTAAGCAGCTTCATAAACCCCACGAAAGAGGGAGCTATCTTTCCAGAGAAACATTTGATCAGGTTTTAATATTCTTTCTCACTACTCAGGCTGTCCATTACAGATGTGTAAAGCTGCGGGAGCAGCACGATCAGCCTGCTTGGCTTTTCTTTTTAACTGAGGATATTTCAGGCTGTGACTTGTATAAATCATCTAACTTACTTCTAGACAACTATCTATACTCATATAGTCACTTTTTTCCCATTACTCTTTTTAACTTCACAGCTTCCTCCAGCCTATAATCAACACTTTTTTATGATGACTCAAGTTACGCGACTCTCCAGCCACAAAGAACATCTGTCACATCCTAGTTATGTTCTTCCAATCTCTGTGTTCGTAAAGTGGAAAGAATAAGAACAAAAGACAAGCCACTTTAGCCCTTGCAGCCCTTTCGTAAAGCCATAATTTTCTCCTAAAGGATGAAAGGTTGAACCTTCGGCAGTCGTTAGTCAGAAATCATGTCCTGGGTGCTTCTGTGGCACAGGCGATCTTGCCATTTTCCTCTCGGAGGCCAGTGTCCATCCTTCCGGAATAAGATAACCTCAGAGCCCCCTATCTGGAAGGGAGGATGATGGCCCAAAACAGCAGCTTCAAATGAGCTCTGTGAGTTTTAATTCCCATTTGGGCCGATTGTATCCCTTCAGGAAAGATGTGTTTTTTCTTTCTAGGATTTTGCAAGCTCCAATTAAGCCTAAGAGATCGAAGGGATTTGTGAACAGCAGGTGTTTTTCTCTCTCTTGCAACCAGGAAGGAAGAGCTACCAGCATTTGTTCAACACTTGGATGTACTTGATTTTTATGTGCTGTGAATCGTGTCCTTAGCATTTTCTGTGCTGCTGATGGTTTGCAGAGCAGAAGCCTTCCGAGGCCACCATTTCCTAGCCCGCAGCATTTGAGGGTGAGGTTCGTTCCTTGAGTCACCTCCTCCTTCGGTGACTCCTCAAAGCCACCTGGCTGGTGAGTAAGCTGCATGACTTGGCCTAAGACAGAGCTATAAAAATGGAATGTCAAAAATGTTTTTTTTTAATTGCTCATTTGTCGCTTGGCCCGTTGTGTGCCCCGATGAGTCTTCCGGATGCTCATTGCAGACGAGCCTTGGAGCCAAATGAATTAGTCATTCTGCTCAAGGAGTCATCCTCGGCATCATCCTAATTGTTTGAAAACCAGGATCCAACTACTGGTGCTATAACATGGCAGTCTCTTTCTTGTGGCTCCTCATTAGGAGCTCATTTCTAAACTACTAAGTGGCAGCCCAGCCTTAGTCTGAACCAATTTGAAAAGAAAACCATCATAAAAACTTTTTGTTTAACAAGAGCAATTTATCTCCTTTTACTGGTTTTTTTTTTTTAAAAATCTCCTTCCTCTTGTATTATGCAAGTCCTGCAGAGCCTGAGTGGGGGAAATGTCAGATGTCATCCACAGGTATCTTAGTGAGGTATTTGGAATATAGTAGAGGAACTTCTACTCTGTGCCTCTTGAAATAGCACATGCAGTCAATGTTGGACATCTCTTTTAGGCACAGGAATTGTTTGCAGCCCCCTGCTTCCTTCCCCCCACCCTCAGAAATAAAGTCCTTGGGAGTATTGATCCTCACAAATTCTCCAGGGATTAACAGATTTCTAGCCAGTAAACTTCAAAATGTAGATGAAGCCTTAGCCTGCAAGTTCACCGTCAAGATAATAGGTCTTACCTGGGGTGCTAAAAAGGCATCTCTGATATAACTAACTTGTACATCTGCTTAGGGAGTTCACAGTGCAGATTCTGCTTTCTGAAGCGTTTCGGTGCTGGAGATCCCATGCCCAATCCTTTCAAGAAGTAACCCAAAAATGTACTGATTCTAAAGCCTTTTTTAAAAAGTAGAAATTATTTCCAGCCTCTGAACTAACTCTACAGGGATATCTCATACAGAAAAGATCTGTCCCCTCACAGAAGTCAACGTGTCATGTCCGACGGGGGACAAATGTGTGCCTTAGGATCACTGCTTTTCACCTGCGGAGAGAATTGAGACCCCAGGTCTTTTGACACCGTGGCCCCTTGGCCTGCCTCCTGCTCCTCTTTGCCCAGGAAGTTCTGGAAGGAAACAGGCGGTACTCGTGAGTTACTGAGCGAGGCTTCCCGCAAGCAAAACAGATCACACGCCTGCTGCAGAAACTGCCGTTGGCCGCGTAGGTAGCATTTAGGGAAGTGGGTAGGCCGGAACCATCCGGGGCTCAAGGTTGTGGCCAGGTGCGGCTGTTGTGGTGGTCTCTCTGTGTTAAATGTAACCAACGCTGGTGATTACAGTTAACTCCGTGCTCGGGACACTTACGGTTCTATCAGTGCTTTACATTTTAGCCGGTGTCCAGAATGGTCTGGAGCCACCTCTTCCCGTTCTGGTTGCTTGGTTGGAAACTCAAGGTTTTTTTACTGCACGTACTTGATGGTGAGAAGGCACTGGAGCAAAACCAAGGCCTGCCGCGGCTCCTGAGTGGGCACTGCTGCTGCTGAACCGGACTCACCCTTCAGTTGCTACTCGGTGGAACCCGGGTTGCTGCTGCTATTGTTTATCTTTTTGACCGGGAAGAGGAGGAGGAATTCCCTGCAGGGAGAGAAATGTGGGTGGCTGTCCTGCCCGCCCCACACCTTTCCACGCTGCCTGTGTGCATCAGTATGTCTGGGCCAAGGCCACTTCTGGCCATTGTGGGCAAAGAGGATGGAGCTCTATTGGAATGGCAGATGTTTCCTGGTCTGTAGAGTCTCTGGGCAAGCATTCGCCTTAATACAGCCAGGCCCTGCCTCTTTGCAGCAGGTGAGGAGCAGTGTTGATCCCCCCCCCAAAAAAAAGACACTTTGATACACATTCTGGTCTTTGACATGCCTGCGGATGGCAAACATCTACCTGAAACGACCTTGTTTATTTTAAAACTTAACAGATGGATGCAGCCATACAGCTCCTAGAAAGAAGCTTAAATGGTCTTAGAATATAGAGGTAAAAAACTATTTTAGTGTCCTGTTACTGTTTCGCTGAGCTTTTATATGAAGATTTTTCAAATGTTCTTTAATATGCCTGTTCTATGCACCTGTAGGGTGTGTAAAAGAACCCTTTTGGAACCACACCACACTCCTTTCAGGTGAAGAAGGAAGCCATGTCCTCTCGACCAGATGATCTGGGAGGGAAAATAGCCACTTTGCAACTACAACTGTCTTAATTGTCCTTTGTGTAAAAGGAAAGAGAAGCCGGTGGTAAAAGGGAGTTTTGCAGAATGTTTGCTTGACGTTAGCCTTAGCTTATTTCTTGATCGGTGTATTTCAGGGAAGAAATGTGAGTAGACTTTGCTGTTTTGGGTTCATTTCCAGAGATAGTAAATGTGCAGGAAGGATTTTTTGCAGCATTCTCTTTAGGTTGTAGGGTGTATTTCCATCAAGCAGAGGGGAGGCTGTATCAGGTGGAAAGCCATTGGATAATGCCTTGTAATAGGGTATATTTTGGGACCTTGTCCTCCTCCTGCACCCTGGTGATGGTTATTGGATCCCTGAGGGCAGAACGGGCCAGTTTTGTAATACAGCCTACTAACCCAAAGAGAACAAACTTTGAAGGATGCCTGGCAAAATCTTTCTCACAGCTAGAAGTAAGACTATTTCTAACGTAGCAAGAGGTGTAAAAGCTTCACGTGGGCTGTACAACCGATAGAGAATGTGTTTCGGAAAGAAGGTTTAGAATTGAAAGCTGTTCAGTTTCCAAGTATAGTTGGTTGATTTTTATAAAATAATGACTTCGGGATTGCCGTGATTACTTATTAAAAAAAAAGATCCTAGATTTTGTATAAATGTTTGTCACCATGTGTGCGGGGTACTTTTTTTTAAAAAGAAACTTGCTTTGGTCTAGCCTAGAACAAGTTGAAGAGGTTTAAACCACCGCGCTTGAGAACAAGTTGAAGAGGTTTAAACCACCGCGCTTGAGTGTCAAGGCTTGAAATGCAGTAAGTAATCTGACTTTCATTCTAAACATTGCACAGCACTGCCAGACACCACACACCAATTAATGTTTTATTGCTTAAATACAAGAATTCCAGAAACCACGTATTTGCTATTCCAAAAAAAAAAAAAAAAAATGCAATATAACAACAATGCGATATATAAAGAGACACTCCGCCGTTAGCTTGCCGTTTTGTCACAGCGGTTACTTGACAAAGAAGACACACAAGAGCAGAGAGGCCGCTTATTTTATGGCATTGGAAGTCGTCTTATTAAGAGGAGGCACAGTCGGAGCACCAAAGAGGAGGGTGTTGCTTCAGCGCCAGGAGAGGCCTCGGTTTCGCCTCCCGTCTTAGGATGGGCTCGCTAGCAAGCTAAGAGGATTTTCTGAGCCGGCTTGCAAAAACGCAGGGCTTCTGCTGGGAGACAGTCTGGCTGCCACGGATTAGGCATTGAGCAGACCTCAGAAGCTGCTCCGAGAGACCTCTGCGCCCAACAGGCTGCGTCTGTCGTCCGTCCCCGCAGCGAAAACCGCTTAAAACCCAAGTGCCAGTTAGTGGACAAAACAAACGTGGGACAGTGTTTCAAGTAAGTCGCCTATAATAAGCTAAACTTTAGGTCCTCCTCTCAAAACTTAGGGAGCATTTCCCTAAGTACATGCCTATAAGTTACAAATACTTGTTTGCCACCCACAAAATTAAATACTCAGTGATGCAACAACCGCTTCAGTAAATCATCCTAGAATAAGGTTGTTCTTTGCACTGTATTCCTAAAAAATGGGATTTAAAAGCATTTAAAGCCAGTGTATAATTGTATCTGGATATAAATCATATTCCTTTCTAATACCTGAAGCTGACAGTCTAAAAATCTTGTCCTTGGGAGAATGTTCGCCTCCATGGAAATTGCTATTTTCAAACATATGCAGATTAAAATCAGAACAGCCACCCTGAAATAGTTATTATTTTCACATTTTGTTAAGCAGATGATAACAAACACACCAACATGTACTCTAAAACAAAAAGTTCCTATTGCTTTTAAATAATGGGTTGCCGATGTCTTGAGATTCCCCCCCCCACCCCCGGCTTGCATCTGCTGCTTTTCCTTGAGGATTTCCTATGTCGCCTCGGAGGGGGAAGGAAGCCCTACCCCTTGCTTTCCGAAAGCGTAATTGTTTTACTTACTGCTAGAGCGCCAGCCCAGGTGTACCATTCCGAGTGCTCTTCCTTTTTTGTTAAACTTGGAGAGGAGAGAGGATTTTTAGGATAAAGGCAGTGCCAGGACACAAAGGCAGCTGAGGATTTATCCAGTCAGTATCTGTTTAAAACACAGACATTTGATGGAGTTGGAATGTCTCTTAACGCCAGGGTGCCTCCCCTTCTGAAAGGCCCATGTGGGGTCCCTGCCGAGTCTTAGCCTGCCACCAGGAATCTCAGTTGCAGCCGAAGGGGCAGGCCCGGTGCCCGCCTTCTTCATTCAAGGGGGTTGGCCGTTTCCATCCCCACCGCTGCCCCTCGCCGTCTGGTCTGCTCTTCTGGCTGTCTTCCTTCCTTCCCCCCCGAGTTCTGCCTTTTTTGCCCTCCGCATCTTAGAAGTTCACCACGTGGGCCTGGTAAACAGCATCCTCTTGGACCAGCTATAAAAAAGGAGGGTAGGGTGACCTAGGGATTAAGGTGCATTCTCTTTTGCGGTTCTTCTAGCAGGGCTGTTGCCAGGTTATCGGGGACTCGACATGAAATCATGTGCTAAACACAACGTTGAAAGTTTGATGACATTGTTTGCTCTAAGCTTTTAGTCTGAGCACTCTGGCATATCCAGCCCTAGCAGGCAAAGTGGTAAGCGCCAGGCCTTGGCAAGGCAGAGTTTGTTAACTGTAAAAATTATGCAAACAGGCATTTTTTCCAACTGCGGTGCAGCGGAACTCAATAGAGGAAAACCTCTGCTTTAAAAGCAGATGCCCACATTGCCTGCTGCACCTGGTATTTCCTACACTGCAGAACCCGCTGGAATTCCCAGATGGATTGTTCTTACGTTTCATCCCCTTTCAAACCAGTTCTAGCTTGTTTGTCCAGGTTGCTTCTCTGGCCTCCTGGAAGGATGACCTGCTGCACCAAGAGTTCCCAACAGGGCTGGGATCTTTTCCAGCCTCCTGCCAGCCCTGACTAGTGCCTCCTGCCGCCTTTTCTCTGCCCGTGGACCCAGGCCCACCCCTTTCTCTGGAGAGCCGCGTACCTCGTGGTCTGGCTTGTGGACGTGGGTCGGCTTCTGAGCCACAGGGGGCTTCCTGGAGACGCTGGGCTTGCGGGCAGGCGCTGGTTTTCCTCCATCAGCATCCTCCGCCTCGTAGATCCCCGACAAGGCGTAATGCTGCCTCCTCAACTCACCGAGTCGCAGCCGCTCATTCTCCAGCGTCTTTTCCAACTCGAGTACCTTCACCTGCAAAAGGATTGTCGCTCGTCTTGAGATGCGAGGGCGAAATTGTGGGGTTTCTTTCGAACGCATGCAAAAGGTTCTCTTAACCTCCACTGAACATTTCTCCTCTCCCACCCTCCCCCGGCCTTAGGCTTCACATGGTGCAGTTTGTCTGACCTTAACTTCTCCACCTCTGAGAAGCTCAAAGCACCCACTATTTCTCCTTTGGCTCCTTTTGTTCATCCCAAATGGTACTGGCCGTGTCTTCCGTCTGTGCCGCTTGCTACCTTTTTCACAGGAACATTCTCAACCCTCCCTGCCTTCCGCGGTCTCATTTCAAAGCTCCACACATACCTGTGTCTCCATTTCTTCCTTTTTGAGTTTGATCAACGACATCCCAGAGAAGTCCATGGCATCTGTTTGGAAAAGGAAAATAAACGTTTAGGCAGGTTCCTGGAGAAATATTAACAAAATAGAAACGTTAACTCGACTACTGTGGCTACATTTCGGTATTCTTCAGGTTCTCTTCTCACACACAACACGTGTGTTCTTCTGGTCCCAACGTCCTCCCTGAACCACAGCCTTCCCAAAACAGATCAAAGTATTGTTGAGAGTACAAACTGTGACGTGTCTCTTCCTCCCACGCTGCCCGGGAATGTCCTACCTCTGTCTTCCACCTGCTCTTGGCCCGACTTGGTGGAAGCCACCACATTGGCGGCCATCTCGTTGACCGTGCGGGAGCATTCTTGGAGCTTGCCCAGGTGTTTGCTGTGCTTCTCCGCTTTCACCTGCCATCAACAAAGGGTGGAAGGAAAACACCCAAAGTGAAAACATGCACTTCCCTCTTGCTGTAAAGCCTTGAACAGGAGCAGCAGGGTTCTCCGGGGAGACGCTACCCTCCAAACGCACAGGCCACACACAAAACTCCATGAGTGGGGCAAAGCGGTTGCACCATATCGTCTGGAAGCATCCTCGTGGAGTTGTTTACAAGGAGCCCCCGTTTGGGGTCAAGTGGCAGCATTAGCTACACTGTCCCAAGTAGGAACTGGAGGAGGAAGGGCCGGTCAGCTCCGAGAAGCAAATCCACCACCTAGAGCAAGTAGGGTCGGGAAACACCAGGCACCCTACTGCCGTTTCCATCAGCTCGAAGCAGAACAGCCCATGGAGAGGATTGCTGGGAGACACTGGTCTCTGTTTGTGACATACAACTCAAATTAAAGCACCTTCCCCTCTCCACACACACACACACCCCGAGCAGAAAAAGACCTCAGAACCTACAAAAAGCTACCATAATTGTCTAATTTTGACTTATACTCCCCTAGGAACCAAAAGCTTAGAATCTTCAGGAGTTCCAAAGCCGATACGGAGGCTGTAGCATTTGGGGTGGGACAGTAGTTGGCAAGGGCACCGAGTGCCTTTTCAGACAATTACCTTGGAGGCAGCGACGAGCTGAGCGGTGCTGGCAGCAATCTCGTGGGAACAGACAATGAGCTCTTCATATTTGCCCGTGTGCAGCACCACTTTATCTGCAGACTCGCTGAAGGAGGGAGCCAAAAAAGCAGCAATTCTCAACCAAGGTCAGAGAAACCCAAATACCTGCCTTTTCCCAGTGTAGAAATGCCGGGTCTTTTAAATCAGCAGGGCAGGAAGTAAAGCCCGCCCGCCCGCATGCCAGATACTTACACGAGCTGTGTGGCTCCCCATCCGACGGCCTTAGAAGCTGAGATGAGCCCTTCGGTCCAGCGGGAGTTCTTGGCATAAAATTCCTGTGGCGTCGCTGCCCCCTAGTGGTCCAAAGGGGAGAGAACCGCTCTAGGTTTTGTTGGGGGTTTCGAGAAAAAGGTCTTAAATTTGCCTAGGAATCGCCGCCTCTGACCAGGAGGGGAGGGCCAGGCAGCTGAAAGGGTCGCAAGGGGATTCCCCCCCCCCAAAAAAAGGAGAAGCAACCCTAGTCCAGCCTTACCCTGCCGCTCTCGACAATCTCCTTCTGCAGATTCGTGGAGGTTATCACGAGGAGTCGGATGGCCTGCAGCAGGAAGACATACAAGTTCTTTTTTTTACTAAAAGGATTTCTCCATACTTGAGACGCCCCTGTTGTAAAGCAGTCCTCCCTTTCAGGGCTAAAACCATTAACCTTAAACAAAAGGTTGCGCTGATTATCTCACGATCTGACGATAATCAGGCCATGCTGGAGTGCCTCTTCCCATCTGGCACCAGATGGGCTTTTCGCGTTTGCTGATTAGGGGCTTAAATTGACTTTATAAAAAACCCACTCACCTTCATCAAGTCAGTGCACGAGTTTAAGATCCTGTGGAGAAATGAAGGAAGAAGACGCTCAGCACCTCTAGCTGGAATGATTCAACCCTCAAAATCAATTTTTTTAAAAGCAACTGCCAACAGATGCAACTGATGTGTCATGACCTGAGCGAGAGGGCGCACCATAATCTCTTTCTCTAAAGTTATGCATGAATGGTTCATCTCTGCCCACGTGCATCTTTCCTGAGGCTTCCCCCCAAGGAATGTTGGACACGCACAACAGCAGCAGTGACAACAACAGTATGCACAATCGTAAGATCAGGATGCTGCCATGGAGGCCATTCCTTTTGCTTTTCACAGCAAGTATGCAACATAAACAAGAGACAGAAGTACTTGCTCATGGGCATAATTCTCCCACTGAAATACTGATAAAATAAACAGACTCCTTTGAGCTGAAGAGGATGAGATGGGCGGTGGTACTTCTGGGTCCAGAGCACATCCTCTGACAGCCCTCTCACCATCGGGGTGAAGCCCAAGGCCTTGTCTCTTCCCTTCCTGCCCAGCTCACCTTTCGTTCACTTCTAGCTTAACGCCAGAGCTCTTGATCCTGGCCTGGTTCATCATTTCCTGCAAGAAGAAGAAGAACCACAACTGCATTCAGAGATACATCATCAGTATATCACCCATAACTGGATCACAGCATTGTTCTAAGGCAGGCATGTCCAAACTTTGGCCCTCCTGATGTTTTGGACTGCAAATCCCAGAATTCTAAGCTTAGATTCCCAATGGCAAAGGTGGTCCAAAACATCTGGAGGGCTGAAGTTTGGACATGCCTGCCCTAAGGCAAAAGGGCCTGGCAGAGCAACCCCATGCTCCTATCTTGTTTTCTTCTCCCACTGCCAGTCGGCCACGGATTTCCAGGAAGCCCTTGAGCTGAGCTCACATGGTTCCGGATCATTCAGCTGACACAGTTCTGTCACCAGCCCCTTTTTAAAAAGGCTGCAGTTAAAGCCACCCCCCCCAAAAAAAAAAAATCTTGAAAAACCAGCAAATTCCATTCAGATGTGCAGAGAGAGCAGTTTTCCTCCGCTCTTCCTTCAGGGAGAGGGTTAGGGTGGGGAAGTCCGCCATGTCATGACCATCTCACCTCAATCCTCCTGACTGCATCTTCGATTGCGGCTGACGTGGAGGCCATTTCTTTATCAACCATGTCTCCCAGTTCTTCCTGCCGGATATCCAAACTCTGGGGGCGCAGTTCCTGGCCAGAAACAATGCAAAACCAAATTGAAAAGGAAGCAAATAAGTAAATAAATACAGGCTAGAGCTGACCCAGTTCAGTCAGGGACGGAGCCACAGATAACAGGCTCCCCACCCCCCCTTGAGTCTACGTGGTATCAAAGACCAGACAAGCAGTTTTATTTTCCCCCCCTTTATATTTATTTCACATAATATGAACAAACAAATTCAGCAATGTTAAGAGCCACTTTATAATATTAACACAAACTAGAGTCTATGGTGAACAATACCTGTCCACTTATCTATTGCTAATACAAAGGTAATGGTGATTCCACACTTGAACAGCCATCTACAAAACTTTCAGATTTTGGTGTCACTATCTAAACATCTTTATGTCTATTTTGCCCCATGTTCATTTGTCTGCTTTTGGGCCCAATTATATATCATCTTCCAGACAAGCAGTTTTAGAAGGGGGGGGTGGAGGTGGCAGGGAGAACTCCATTCCATGTCCCTACTGAAGGGGGTACAAGCAGCCCAAAATGAACCCCCAAGCGAAATGAAATGGCCAGCATGAGCAGGGTTCTTGTGTGAAGTTATGGATGCGCCTGCTCTGTTAATGAAAGGTCACTGATATCCGTGGCCTCTTCCTTACCGGAAAGGGAGAAAAGAAAGGCCGATGACATCTCAGCACACACCCACACCCAATTCCAACCTCATCGCCAACTCCCCTCGGTACCTGTCCCAGGCGAAGAAGCCCCTGCAGCCTCGTCCTCACGTCCGCCAGGTCCGCCTGTGGTAGAGACCGCTTGTCCTTTAACTTGCCCAGGTAGTCCAGACTCCGCTGGCCACAATCCCTGCAGGTTTCAATTAGTTCTAGGTGGGGGGGGGAGAGAAAAGAAAAAGGAATACTAAGACCTTACGAAGACTAGGAATACTCTTCTCTTCAGTCTCGAGAGGGGGAGACACACAAATCCTTCTTGTGGTCTTCTCTGAGGGCTGACTTCTTGTAGGAAACATTACTGCTGGCAGGTAGGAAGGCACAAACATCTTGCCCTTGTTGGAACGGACAGTTTTTTGCAGCCGGGGTGGTGACTTGATTTCCCCCCCAGTCCGTACCGTTCAGAGAAGAAAGCACGGTTGCCAATTACTCACTGTCGGCGTGGTCTGTGGGCGCGAGGTGGGACGTGGCGCTGCCGTTGACGATGGCGTCTGCGTCAGGTGGCCAAACTGGGTCAGAGCACCAACCAAGCCGGTGGCGTCTTGAAAGAGAAAGTTACGGGTGAGAATTCACATTGGGATGAACCTTCTTCAAGGAAAAAAAAACAGGTAAGGAAACTCAGCAAATGTGTGGCCTTCAGGGGCACATGGGGTGGCCAAGGGGCAGAGTGTCACGTCTTTTCGCGCTATATTCGTTCATCTACAAGCCCACCCCAAAGTAGACACAAATGCTAGGCTCCTTGTGTGGATCCTGCTGCCATTAGTACTTGGATATGGAATCAAAGTGAAACTTCAGCAATAGAACTAACACATGCACAGGCCTTCTTCACAAAGTGGCCAACTGTTTGGTAGGTTTGGGTTTTTTTGGGGGGGGGGGACAAGAAAAAACCTGAAGAAAAGCATTTCAGGTCACAGGGGGGGGGAAAGGGATGTACAATTAAATAACCCTTCTTTGGTTTGTTTATTTATTTATTTATTTATTGGATTTTTATACCGCCCATCTGGCAGCAAGGTCACTCTGGGCGGTTTACAACAATGAATACATTCAAACAATTTATACAATAAAACCCTAAATAGTAACACAATAAAACAAAAATAAAATAAAAAATAATATTAAAGTGGCACGCACACAAACACACAAAATCTCCCAAGGAAAAGAAACACAAGAGTAAAACCCAGCAGCTTTTACCTGCCATGTCGGCCACGTACCGCCCGTGTCCACTCTCCACAGCCGTCACTGACTCGAGAGCTGCCTGGACACGGCTGATGAGGTAATCTGCAGAGAGAAAGAGAGAGAGAGAACAGAGCGCTAGGTTTTTGCGAGTGAGAGAGACCATGAGGTGAGCACACAGGGCCTGGGGCATCCTGCCTGCTGCTTTCTCAGGAGGGGACTCTAAATGCCTCGCCTGTGGGGCTTAGACTTGGGATACCTGGCTTCATCTTCTTTCTCCCTGGGCCCTGAAACACATGGTGGCCTTTCGCCAGTCCCACTCAAACCACCCCCAGGGGCCTCCTCTCGAGTATTGTGAAGATTAAAAGGGTTGGAAGACGGTTCGCAGAGTTCCCGGGCACAAAGGTAACCAGCAACAAATAAAGCCACCAAAACGCATTCATGCAAGCTTGGAGGATCTCAGTACGAGATTCTCCCTCACACCCCCCCCCAACGCTCCTCCCCACCCCACCCCACAAGGACCCTTGGGTCTATCTCAGGACCTGGTGAGCTGGTGCATCGGATGTGCAAAGGGTCGTCCAGCTTGGCGACGGAGTCCCGGATGATGCTCTCCACCTCCTTCACCGTTCCTTGCAGGAGGTTGAACTGGTCCTCCAGCAGCTTCTGCTGCATTTTCTGCTCTTGGCCGTTCTGTGCGGTAGGGACCAAAACATGTTTTTAAAAACAGCATTCGTGGCCCTCCTCAGTCCCGTGTCCCCTTTCCTTCAAAAAGTAACTACTTTGGATGACAACTCCCTCCAAGTCATAGCCAGCGTGAACACTTGGGCATTCATTCGAAACAAGAGGAACTCTCCATCGCTACTCAGTCCTGTTCTGTTTTATTTTAAAGCTTGCATCTTCACCATTGGGGGGGGGAAGGGGGGAGCTTTTCAAGAGTGTCTGTCCTTCCTGACCTTCCGAGTACCTTTTCTGTGAGCTTTCCTTGGAGCTCCTGCATTTCTTTGGCCCACTTCTCCGTTTCCTGGCTCAGCCGCAGGTCTTTCTCTTGGAGGAGGCCCTTGGTGGAGATGAGCTCCTGCTCCTTCTCACTGACCGACTTCCTCAGCAGGTCCTTCTCCGCTTGGAGGGCCCCCAGTTGGCTGCCCAGATTCCGAACTGGCCTGCAGGGCAAGGGGGAGCAGGGGCGGCGGGAAGAGTCACGCGGGAAGGAGGCTCTTAAGGTCTCCCCCCCCCCCGCGCCTTTTCACCCCAGAGCTCCACCCTCCGCTTGGGGAAGTGGCTTTAAGACTCTCCTTGCAAGTTCACAGAACCCAAGAGGAAACGGAAACATGTTGGAGGTCAAGAGCGCAAGGGATAAAGTGTCCTTCCCTCAAATTTCAGCTGCACACGCACACACACACACACACACACACACACACACACACACACACACACACACACACACACACACACACACACACACACACACACACACACACACCCTTCTCACCTGCTTGGAAAGGCTGAGCGATTGCTGCAGCTGAGCCAGCTCCTCTTCCTTGGACACCAGCTGTCTCTTGACCTGCTCCATCTGCAGCGTCTGATCTTCTAACTAGGCGGACCCAACCAAGGAAGGAACGAGAACGCAAGACCTTGTGAGACCACCCAAGATGGCCAAAAGATGCATGGGATGGGGGGGGAAAGAGCACAGAAGCCAAAGGGTACCTTCATTTCAGACTCCCGCTTTGCTTGCTCCATCTGGAAGGTGAGCTGCTCCTTGACCCGGGCCACCTCCTCCTGGCTCTGCTGGGTGACGGTCAGCTGCTTGGCAGTATCTGCGTTCTAGGAATGAAACGAGGCTTGGCTTATAGAAGGCACCAAGCTGGGGGAAATCCTTGGGAAGCAGTGGAGACCTGACATCCTCTGCTACAGATCCTGCTCCCCCAGGGCGAGTGAGCTCCCTTCGCCTCCTTGAGGGAAGGAAAAGCATCGGTGCTCCTCGCAGCGTACCTCCGAGGCAGTGCCCGGGACAACGGCATAAATGGATCCCTCTGTCCTTTTCCAGGCCCACCCCGGTCTGAATCCCCACCCTTTAAAAAGCTGCTTCCAAACCCTCTCTGGCCCCATTTTGCCCTCTCATGGCTGTGTGAGGACTCGTCTCATCCACCTCTTCGTATCGCACATCGTATCTACAGTGGATGCCTAGAAAGGCTGTTCCCCCAGAGTTAAGGCTTCCTTTGGTGGGCAGAATGCATCCCACCTGCTGAACCCGACTTTCCTCCAAGGAGCACAAAGCAACCTATGGGGATATTCCCACCCAGTTCCCTCATAGGAACCCTGCAAGGTAAGATAGGACGGAAGTGAACAAGATGTCCAAGGCCACCCCCGTCAGGCTCACAGTGGAGTGAAGGATCTGAACTCGTCTCTCCGCAATCCGGCGACCACACTCTGAACCACGGCACCCTCGTGGAATGCCTGAGGGCCAAGGTCCTGCGGAAGCATCCGCGACCAAGGAGTGCTCTTTCTACTGCCTCCCTTCCTAGCAGGACGGAAGGTGAGCCGGTGCCACTGACCTTTCTCAGGAGCTCTGCATGTGTGCGGATCAATTCACTGTGCTTCTCTTTCAACTTCGTGTAGCGGATTTCGTTGGCACTGGCTTTCTCTAGCGAAGAGAAAAATGCCCTTTAATAGTGGTGCTAGACAGCGACGCAGGCAGGGGGGGGTCTGTGAAGCTGCGAGGCTGTCTCAAGGGGACCGTCTCAGTGGACAGATTCTTCAAGGGGGTGGTTCTGAGGCAGAGGCCGGGCGAGAGGACCTGACCAAGCACAAAGGGCGCCACTTACTTTCTGCTTCGAGATAGAGATTCCTGCTCTTGTCTCCCTCCAGCTTGGCCTTCTGCAGCCTTTCCAGCTCGTCCCGGAGCTGCTCGTTGTCCACCAGGGCTTTCTGCTTCTGCTTCCTCTGCTCTTCGACTTCAGCCTCCAGGCTGTTAATCTGAGCCTTGAGCTGAGTGATGTATCTTTGAGCCTAAACAAAGCCAGAACAAGGACGCGTCCAGAAAAAAAAAGGCACCATTTTCCAAAGAGGCAGAGCAAAACTGCCCTGTGAAATGTTGCTGGACTGCCCCCCTTGACACACACACACACACACACACACAGAGAGAGAGAGAGAGAGAGAGAGAGAGAGAGAGAGAGAGAGAGAGAGAGAGCTTACACTCCCCCATTTCAAGGAACAACTAAACAATACTTCCTTAGTGTTTAAGGAAAACTTTTCACCAACGGGTGGAATTTCACATCCACTGCTGTTAACGCTTCATTTTTTGTGCTGCTGTTACTTGGGTGTGAGTGATAGCTGTGGTTTTTACTGTTTCTTCCTGCTAAACGTGCATAAATTAGCATTTTTAGCACTTTCAGCACTTGGTCCCTTCAGGAACCTGCCGTAACACTTCTGCCAGAGAAGAATTGGCAGGAGGCACTTGCAGTAGATGGCCCAGAGGAGAAAAACCTTTTCTCACTTGAATAACTTCAAGACCAATACAGACATGATAGAACTGCTGGCCACGTTAAGCAACATGCTCGTACAACTCACAAATATACACACAGCAGGGAAGATGCTGTTTTTTTCCACATGGAAAGGGAAAGGGGGGATTCAGACAACCCACCCTCCTTCACTCCCTCACTGGACCTTACTTGCAAGGATTGTCAGTTTGCAGGGCGTGTGAAGTCAGCTTCCTGCATCCTGTTGCCTTTCCAAGCGCAATTCAAGGCCGTTCTGACCATCCCTAAATAATCAGCTATGGGGATGATGGGAACAGCGGCACAGCGTACCTGGAAGGGCCCGGGTTGGGGGAGCAGTTTTTTTTCTCTCAAAAGACAGATTCACTGAACTCGAGAGAGAGAAAAATACGGAGAGGGTTTCATTGCCCCCATATTCCCTTTCAGGTTCCACACGCAGCAGGCCCCCTCTGCATGCGCTCGTGTTTGCCTGGGGGAGGAGCAAGGGCAGGTGTGGCCTCCCTTCCACTCTCGCTGGGCCGGCAGGGCGCTAGCCAGCTCACTGGAGCCCTTGGTGGAATGAACACTGCCAGACCAGTGGGTTCGAAAAGCTAGGAATTTGGATCTCCCTCTCTCCCTCTCTCTCTCCCCCCCCACACACACACACACACACACACACAGAGCGCAGACACAGGCGTCTGACCTTACCTCAAGCTTAATCTTTTCCAGCTCTCCCCGGAGCAGATCAATTTCTTTCTTGAGATTCTCGATTTGAAGATCCCTGAGGACAAAGAGAACAATCGTTAACTTTTTGCCTGTCAAATATAGTGAAGAGCTCAAGTTTAGGAGCAAGACGCCTGCAGAGTCTCATCACTGCTGCAAAGTCAACAAAAGTGTTCCTCCTTCCCTCCAGCTAATCAACACTATGGGGAAACAAGCGGGGAGAATCTGCAACAAAAACGTTGGAAGGTCAAGTGAGTTCTACTTCTTAATCCATTTAAGCGCTATATAAATGCTACCTCCCATAACTGACACGTGGCGGCTGAAAGCTCGCCTTCAATGTTCCTGACAAAACTGCCCTTACCTGTCGTCTCTCAAACCGTTGGGAGGCCCAAATGTCTGCTCAAATATATCAGAAACATTCTAGAAAAGATAAAACAGCAGAAGGGAAGAGAGTGGAGGAGGCGTTCCTCAGTTGCATTGCCCTGTGCCTGCTTATTAATTCCCAAAAAGAAAGAAAGGGCATTTAAAAAACAAAATCTCTCTGAAATAAGCCCATCCTCACAAAGTGAACCATTTCCTCAACCCTTCCGGTAGTGGATCTATTTCTGAATATGCCCTCGTGTGGCAGCACCAGAGAACAACCAACCCCATATAAGGAGGAACCCCTGAAAGAGCACTCGCTGCTCTCTAGACAGACATCAGGAGCGAAGGAGCTGCTTGTTAGAACCTAGCCAGTATTCGCTATATTGCAATCGTAAATTAAAGGATTAAATGACAGAATCCTCTGATGCTAGACGTGCTTCCTTTTCCAGCAAGCCTGCCTGTTCCTTTTGTAGGGCTGCGTCATGCCACCCGTTCCTTTCATGAGGCTATACTTACATCCTGCTTTTCTGCAAACAAACTCAAGGCTATGCATGTGGCCATTTATCTCTCTGCTCTTTTCTGCCACGGCTCGTTAAGTCTGGTTGAGGGAGAGCGAGAGCGCAAGTGGGCTTAAGGTCACCCAGAAAAGATCCATTAAATACAGAGGCAAGAGTAGGCGATGCCTGTATAGACCACTACAAATCATCATACAACATGCGCGAGCTTTTGTGGATCAAGACCACCACGAAAGCTTGCATATGGTATGATGATTTTTAGGGGTCTATAAGCCTGCTCTTGCCTCTGTATTGTGTTTCCCTTTGACTACACAGCTCGCCCTGGTTGCGGTAAAAAGATTTGGGGCTCCGTGGGCAAAAGGCACCCAGCCTCCTCCTCCTCCTCACCTGCTGCTCCACCGTAGGGGCTGTGCTGATTTCTATCAGGGCCTCGGGTTCTTCATCCTCCGGAGCCTCTTCGGGATCACCACCACAGGCTTCACATGTTCGGCCAGAGCCGATGCCCGCAGGAAGTTGGGTGGGTTCTGTGGTTAAAGAAACACACACACAACAGAGAGTGAGTCTGACATCCTGGTGGGAGGGAAAAGGCTGGGAACCACAGCATCACAAGTACTGTATATACTCGAGTATAAGCCTAGTTTTTCAGCCCTAATTTTGGGCTGAAAAAAAGGGGTCCTCGGTTTATATGCGGGTCAATACTTTTAGCCACTGAGGCAAGTTTGGGTCAGTGGCTAAAAGTCATTTTAAACACTGTGCGCCACTTCTCCTGACCCCCCCTCCCATGTTTAGAATGACTTTTTAAAAGGTCATTTTAAAACAATGTTTAAAATGACTTTTAGCCACCAACTCAAGCACTTGCCTCGGTGGCTAAAAGTCATTTTAAACATCACACACCACGCCCCCAGCTCACAAAGGAGGAGTTACCAGGCCCTGCTGCATTTCCCACCCTAGGCTTATACTTGAGTCAATAAATTTTCCCAGTTTGGGGGGTTTAAATTAGGGCCCTGGCTTATACTCGGGTCAACTTATACTTGAGTATATATGGGTATTTATTCAGCCCAGTTGTCCTCTGAGAAGCTTCCCCATCACAAACGCACACGAGTCAATTCTGTGATGAGTCAGGGCTCATTTCAGGCAAACCTGCACGCCACAAAGGTGGGAAGAAAATGGAAGACCATACCTCAGGTAAGCGGGGGATCTGGATGAGTCGCTTGAAATACAGCATGTCTGAGGCTCTTTTGAAGAAGTTCTTAAGGCTGCGGAGGTGGAAGGAACCATCAGTCTGGAGGCCAAAGGCTGGCCTAACCCTAACCCCACAGCAGAACCTGCTACTGCTTTCGACACCCCTGGAATCCCCCGGCCGGCCTCACTGGCTAGAGAGGACCCAAGGAGTTGCCGGCCAAGAAGGCATCCTTTCTAAACATGTGCAAAGATAGGAACAAAAAGTCTACCAAGCCCAAGAATTCCTAAAGTTCTCCGTAGCCCCGCGAGGCACCATGGGGAAAAGGGTGGGAGATAGACCTGCAAAGGCCGCAGAGAAGCTGTTCATAGCTCTGTGTCAAATGGGAACCACACACGCAAAACACACAGGCGGGCTCAGAACCAAGGGCACCATGGTTCCTAATGAAGACCTAAGCCTATCTAGAGATGGTTGGACTTGATAGTGCAGGTAAAAGCCCCACTGATGGAAACATTGCATTATGAAACAGGTTGTCAAGGTGAAAATTAAGGTTATAACCGCCCCCTGCGATAGCCCTGCAGAGAGAACTGGTTTTGTGCCAAAAAAAAAAAATTCAAATAGGGAGGAGTGCTGAATCACAAATGTTCCCGTTCTCCTCCTCAACTCTCTTTCAATACATGCCAGATGCAGCTTGGCCACCCATCTGGAAAGAGAGAGAAATCCAAGCTACGTTACCTGCGAAACTGCTCATGGAACCGGTCCCGGTGGCCTTGAAGGGTGTCAGCCGGCAGGCCTGAAGATGCAAAGAAGGGAAAAAGAAAAGGAGGCAGTTACCGCAAGCCATAATGCTCGACAGGACCTCGTTCTCCTTCTAGAGAGGGCTTTGGCAGACGTGTCCAAGAAATACTGAAGGGTTACAATCCAACTTGACAGGAGAACCCTCCGTATATGCCTTGATGCCCGGTTTCCAGTTTCCCCAAAAGAGCCACAAGGCCAGGGCGGTCGGGAGGGGGCACTTTGAACTCTCAGACTGGATAAGAACTCAGAACCCATCGGATGCATTTTTTCCTCTCTTGAGGAATTTCTGCCAGTCCTGCTTCCCTTTGCAAAATGCCCCCCCCCCCCCCAAAAAAAAAACCTAAGCAAAGAAAGAACCATGCCACAGCAGAGCAACAAAACTAGGTAAAAGGTGGGGGAAGAGCCGAGATCTGTCATCACAGCAGATACTGGGAGAGCTTCTCCAGGCAAATGCACCCAAGGCCGGTTTTATCATTCTGCAGCATCAAGTAAGGACTGCAAGGAAGGAACTTTTTTGTTTTACTGTAAGGCCAGCCTTGGGTGTTCAGCTGCACGGCTGCTGGAAGAGCTTTAGCAAGTGGCATTTTAAAGAATTTGTACGGTTTATCCCATTGTGGTCTTTTGGTGTCTTTTATTGTTAACTGTCCTGAATGGTACATTTGGCAGAACTGTGAAGTATAAATGTAATAAATAAGTAATACACAAACAGAATCCACACGCTCTTGAAGAGATACACTGTTTTTTGAGGGCAGCCTGACTGTTGAATGATGTTGTTTCTTCATTTCTAATGTTACTGATGATGCCTCAGTATTTACTGTTTGTCAACGCCTCTGAAAACCCTCTCTTTGGCAGAAAAAGAAACAGGTAGAAAGGCTCTCTACAAATTAAAGGTACCCAGAGGCTAAAAGCTCTGTAAGAAAAACACAAGTGTGGCAAAAGCCTCACAGCTCCTGAGCAATGGATGAGTCATGAAACATACCGCCTTCCCTTCCCAGAATTCTAAATATATTTGATTATTGCCATTCTTTGTGGCCTTGGGAGAGGACCAGGCAAACGGGGGCTTGATTTGACCAGATCACACCGAGAAGATCCCAGGTTTAGGGTGGTCGCTATGAACAGAGTTTTGACTTCTCCTCCCTGCCCCAAACGGCCAGAGGCAAGAGGTTGCCCACCAGCCCTGCCACCAAGGGAAAGGGAGGCGACAGATCAGGCAGGAAAAGGCTGCAGCGGGTTTGCTCTGTCATCTGTCCCTGCTGCTGCTGCTGCTGTGCTACCGTTCCTGGAGATGTAGAGAGAAGCTTCTACAGCATTCTGCTTCCAGTAGCAAAACAGGATGTGTGTTGTGTCTGTGTGTGTTTTAAAGTCATATTTGATGGGATAATCACTGCTACTTGTGTCTCACACACAGTAAAATCCCTTGGGCCAGTCCTCCATCCCAGTGATGACATTAAGAAAGCAGCAGTGCAACCCAAAGAAATTCCTGGGTGAATTCAGGTCATCCATGGGCTGTGAAGCAAAACCATCAGCATGCTATCTCTCTCGCTGGCGCTGCCTGGACGTATTTACAATAATACCATCTGTGCTGTGACTTGTCGAGTTCAGATTAAAATCAGGGGCATGAACTCAGCAGCTTGCAAACTCTCTCCTGCCACCGAGGGGATCCCCCTCCGAATCGGCCCATTGGCCAAAAAAACTCCTGCTCGCTCCCGAAAGGCACGTGGTAGGCATCGCCAGAGGCAGGAGGCCTGTGTTCTCAGCCCTGCTGCCTAGACTGTGGAATGGAACTGCCCCTCTCTCTGTGCAGAAAATCCATCCTTGGCCTCCTCTCTGAGATGCTCCTGCTTTCACCAGGAACGGTACCGTTTGGGGGCGCTTTCAGAGTATGCAAGTCCCCTTCTTTTATAAGCTGGGCAACCGAAACAAAATTTTGCCCGCACAGCTAGAACTGTGTGGAGGCGGTAAGCACAGGAAGGTGGCTAGGCTTTATGTCCACGAACCAAGCCCCTCAAGAAATTGCCAACCAACGAACGGAGGGTTTGGCCTGAAGCCCACCCCATCCACAGGGCGGAGCAACTTACAAGAATGGAGATTGAACATCAGCTTCACCGTGTAGTGGTAGAGGTGGCTGCAGTCCTGGATCACCTGGATGAGGGGAGCCAGCCGGCACTGAACCGCCGACATCTGAGAGACGGCCATGGAGGTGTTGAGTTGCCTGAAAACTGAGGGAAACGAGGGGGCCGTGATTCCCTGCGCCAATCTGAAGCCTTTGACTTACTAAATCTTTATATATGGACAGGAAGGCAGGCTAGCAATGGGGAAACTACTACCAGTAGTAGCATGGCCACCATTGATACTACTCATAGTAGCAGAGCTGCAAAAAGTTTATTGTCAGGCCTGCAGGTACTCTGCAGATGGTTGTGCATACAGATTTAGCACTGCTTAGTCTCTATTGCTATGAATTGCTTTTATATCTTATTTTTTTCCACTACAAAACTATGTTCAAATAGGCTGAATAAGTGAACTATTTTAGCTGGAAATAGACAGACCGCAAAAGGAGGTTGCTGTGATTTTCCCGTCACTAAACTACTAGCAGTGTTCCTCACCCCCTTTGTTTACTCAGGCTGCTGCTAGGTAGGACTGAGCACAATCAGAACAGATTGTGAAAGCTTGTTCATTAACCCAATGCATACGATGCCTGGCCACAAGGAGAAAGCATGCCAGGTTCACATGACAGCACAGGACCGGCAAGTGGAAGACAGACAGACAGACAGACAGATGGGGGGGGGACAGCAGCACAACCCTGACTGGCAAGACAGCGAGGGCCAATCGTCAAAAGAGCAAGGCCACAACAAGTAAAATACTAGAAGCTGGCAACTTAGCGGAAGTCCACTAGCCTAATCAGCGTCTATGCTTTTGATCCGCAGACATCAGGAAGTGGTGACAGTTTAACAAGCTGCGAATAAGCTTCGCCTACAAACTTCTGCAGCCCTAGCCGCTTCCTAAAAGGCATATGAGCAGATGAACATATTTTTTAAGTTAGGAATGTAAAAACAGAGAGGAGAAGAGGGGTATTAAATATTAAAATGAAACTGAAGGAACATTGACTGACAGCGGGGTACCTGACTCGGAGAGTTTGAGTTCACAATCCATGTAGTCAAACATCTCAACAGTGAGCTGAAAGCTATAAGGGAGTTAAAGGGAAAAAAAGATGACAGAAGATTATTCTCAGTAGGAAACTAAGGTCACTGAATGTTTAAAAAGTCAAACATTAGATTCCCCCTTTTTTTACAGAGGGAATCAAAACTGAGACAAGTTCTTTGGACTACAATGACCACAATCGTTGCCAGCCAGTCTAGGCTTGATGGAGGACTCTGGGTGTTGTAGTTAAAGATTAACTGTTTGACTTCCTGAAGTTCTGGATGTCATATTGAGACAATGGCTCTCATACAAGGGTCAGATGGAGATATTTTGTGGCCTAGGGCACACCTGGAAGCAGCCTTCTCTAGGGGCCTGTGCAAGGTGTATCAAAGAACGTAACACGATGGTCCAGCCATCGGAAATTTAGAAAAGACTAACGAGATCAATTCATGACCAAGGCAGGCTGCGAAGGAGCGACTTCGGCTCAGATCCAGAATATACTGAATGAGGCACGTTTTGGGACGCTCCACTAATACATCCAAGGAAGAAAAGGGGTCATTATGCTTTGTCCAAAATCACAGATCATCAGAAATGAGCGGGGGGGGGAGAGAGAATGGGACGGGAGGGTGGGGAAACTTACATGTTATTCACGTCTGTTCCAGCAGCTTTTTCTAACACCTCGTCCGTCACTTCTAGGCCTGGGGGAAATTCAACATGCTTTGGAAAGAAAAACAGGAGTTAGCGATTATTAATGAAGCAGGGTTCTGTCCTACCCAGTGGCACAACCCAGGATACTTAATTGCCTTGGCAAAGAGGGCTGTCTAAACCCTTCCTGTTTTGCCCACATGTGTTTCACACATTCAAATCATTCAGGCATAACAAAATATATATATATATTACAGCACCACTCTGGTTAGAGCTCGGATGTCTGTTGATAGGGCAGACCTACATAGAACAAGCTAACTAAGTTAGTTGAAGATCCCAGTTGGCGTCCTTCAGAAACAAAGGCCTGGTCCTCTGGGTCAGGCCAAGAGTAGCAAATAACACCGTCTAATTTATGAGAAAGTAGTTATAGCCAGACAAATAACATTTGGGACATGAGGCAGAAAACCTCTAACACATCTCTTCCCATTCCACTTACTGTCCTGCCCTTTCATCTATCCTCAGACAGATCAGAAGCACTTCACAACTCCACCAGGAAGGCCACGGCTAACGACCCATCCTTAATGGGTGCTGGGAAGGGTTGCATCGGTGGGGCTTTCACACACTCCAGGCCACTGTCCACCTAACAAGCCTATTCAGGCCACAGGCCACCTAGCAGCCTATTCAGACCAGGATGGCGTGAAACCAAGGAGAACTATAAATTGGAAGCCTCGCACCAACTTTCCTCAGACAGACAAAGCTACTTGGATGAGTAGCAAAACATTTCGATTTCACTAGCCCAGTTGCCAGGACTCAACTTCTGGGTATCTCTTCCTGTTGTTTGCAAGGAAATAACAAGTATTTGACGTGGTTTCCTGTTCTTTCATGACACACAAAATCCTCCTCTCTACCCCAAACCCGGAAAGCAGTGCATCCCAAAACCAAGATGTAATTAGAGTTAATAAGAATTACCTTTAAATGGAAGGAGATTTTGGTGAGCAAAAGCTTGGTGTAAATATTTACAAGCTGGCCATAACGATCATGCAGGTGGCCCTGTTGAGAAATCAAAACAAAAACAGACTTTGATCTACCAAAGGCAGCCATGAAGCAAATTCCATCCCTGGGAGATGCAGAATCTGCCTCCACCATCAATCAATCAATCAATCAAACAAACAAACAAACAAACTTTATTACAGTCAATGACCAGCAACTGGATACAGTATAATAAAGAGTAATAAAATATATAGAAAATAAAAAATGGCTACTTCAATACCTAGAAGCAGGCCAGACATCCAGGTGAACAGCCAAGGTTAAACCACAGCTTGGAGGTGGGAAAAACCGGCTGACGGTCTTACCCACCCTTCCTGCTCTAAAAGGTTTGCCAAGACATCCGTCTCAAAAATAAGACCTTCAACTACACCGTAACTGCTTACCAAGGGCATATGCCCCCTCCCAATGTCAGGAAAATGTCTGAAGAAAGCATTTCAGAATGTCAGGGTCAGAGGCCGTCAGCACGCTTCTACTACTCACCCAGAGGTCTCCGGTTTCTCGGATATTGCTTCGATACCGCTGACAGTCATGAAGAACCTAGGATAGGTAGGAAACAGAAGAACAAAAAAATAAGATGCCACAGAACCCTAAGCCTTATTATCAAAGAGGCTGGATTTATCTCCTCAGACTGCCCCAGAAACCTCGATTTAATTGGGCGACATGTGAACTTAGAAGCATGTAGTCACTGAAAAAATTCATTAATTAAGTCAAAGAAAACCCTGAAATGTATCTAGTCTTTTATCAAAATTAAAATCTTGGATAGGTCTAAGTGGTGGGCAGCCCTGCCCTTAGGTAGGAAGAGGTAACTGCCTCAGGTACTAGACTTTTACGTGTCATGAAAAAGCAGCCAATAGTTATTAACGTTTAACTGAATTATTATTGCCAGGGAGAGCAAGAAGTGTTTGTAAGATTTTCTGCCCGATGAGCCCAAAGAACTTGTCTGGACATGGGGTACTAAATGCACCTGGATTCTAGCTGCAAAATACCACGAGTCGTCTCTGACTAATCAGAATGACAGGTCTCAGTGCTTCTTTTTTTAATTATGATCAAGATGCTGTCAAGTATTTTGCAACTTCTATTTTAAAAGGGAAGAAATCATATGCAAGACACCGCAAAATCCAACTTTTACATTATCTTAGAGAAGCATCTCTGGGTGTTTTTGTTTCTTTTAATAGCGACCTAAGTGTTCATTTTCAGCTGCTTCCTTTTTGTGTGTGGAGGGGATTTAAAATGATTGTATCCCTTTGTCTAAAGATGAGCAAACTTACATTCGGATGCCCGTCTCGAAGGACTTTGTGAAGAACGTGGCAGAACTTCCAGCTCAGGATGGCACTGCTGGGTAAAGGCAGACCGATCGCGTAGGACCAAAAAGTAAATGCTCCTTTTTCATGGTGAGTTCCCAGAATAATTCCTAGGTCAAAGTCAAGGGCAATCTGAAACATGGCGCACACAGATAAGTTAAAGGGTGAAAACACCAAGGAAATTAGCCCTCTCTTCCTGACTCCCTCTAGCTCAACCCTCAAGCCATTTCCCTGCCAGAGAGCCTGCTTCGGTCAGAAAAAGAAAGTACCGGAGCCTAGTAGGAAAAAAAAATCAATCCTGTATATCCAAGTTCTGGTTCATGGAGGGCTCTCTAGACAGTGTCAACAGACACAGGCTTTGATAGCGTGTTCCAGTGTCTGTGAGTGTCGTTAGATCCAGCAATGGACACAGATACAGGGAGCAAGCAGATCGATTACTCAGCTGTCCATCACACTGTCTAATTCTTCCCAGAAAACTGCCAGTCATGGTGGCACCACAGGCTCCTGCATTTCTTTATTCCATTTGTATACCATGTGATGCAATAAAACAGCAAAGGCGTCAGCATTTCACTAAGGAGTTGGTACTCGTCCATCCTTGCCACAATTCCCTCACCACTTCTTAGCTAACAGCCTTTAAACTGTAAGCTCTTTGGGGCAGACCCCAGCTTTGCTTTGTTTTGCTAGCTGGCCTTATTCTGTGGAGTCAGGAGCAGGAATACCACAGGGTCCTGTAAACGCCAACTAAGAATCAGCGTTGGACCTCCAGGAATGCAAGCGGGCAAGGCGCGTTACGCACACCAAAAGGATACGGCGAGCGTGCTTCTCTTTCACCGGAGCTTCCAGGGTGTTGATGGCTTTACTGATGCTCATCGCCTGGAATGGGGGGGAAGGGGGGGAGAGGCAAGATAGCTGATATTAAAGACAGCATTCATGAGCATTTCAATTTTTTAGCAACAGAGCCATTTGCTAAGAAGACCCACCAATGTATCACCCTTCACAGTTTAATGTACGTACAGTGCATCTTTATGTATAGACCCCTCCCCTTCCTCTACAACTGAGTATCAACCACAGTTTAACCAAAAAGGGTGGGGGCACTTCAGGCCCACCCACTCGCTCATTCTCAAAACAAATGGATGTGCCTCCTCACCCTTTTATGACCACCCCTACACTCAAGGGGTACATTTTGAATTCATTTTTGTTATGGTAATGCAAAAACCCCTGGATTTATATGGAGGGAGAAAAATGATAACCAGGCAGCGTACACTTTCTGACCTTCCTCCTGGGAGTTACGAAGGCAGACGGAGTGTTTTGATAACACTGTGTGAATTGTGCTGACTTCCATTCGTGCAGTGGTTAAATGCCTGTTGCAAGTAAAACTGTGCTCACACCTGGGTTCAATCCCTGGTAGCAGGCTCAAGGTTCACTCACTTGAGGTCTAGTACCCAGCTTGCTGGGGGGGCAATTGTAGCCTGCACACTCAATAAAATTGTAAACCGCCCAGAGACTACTTGCGTATATGGGGGGGTATATCATATCCTTTAAACTTGACTAGAAGATTTGACCCTCAATATGTAGCGTATATGGTTCAATCCCAACAGGACTATGCAGCCTTCGACATAATCACTAGTCACACATCAGAAATAATGCCAAAGGACCACACCATGGGGTTACAATGCCAGCCTTGGTAAGGAATTCGGTTCTTTTCTCAACCAGAAATCTTATTGACGTGACAAATTAATAAGGGATGCCGTGTGACAAAGTCAACCCAGGGATCCAAGAACCTAGTTGCAACCTGGGAAGAACTAATTTAGCTCAGACCAAACGAAGGTAACTTTCTGCACACCACAAGTGGCACCCTCCCGGCCTTAAGAGATGGCTAGCAATGAAATTTCCCCCTCAGCTTTCTAGACCACATGGTTGCAGCGAGAACTGTTCTCTCCCACCAAGCACCCGCCAAACCCCATCCCAAGGAAGGGCGTCTCAAAGGGCAAACTATGTCAGGATGTCATCATCCTTCTGGCATCAAAGGCCACATCTGCTGCTGCCTCCCAAGTAATAAAGATACAGTAAATAATCTGCTGTTCTATGAGCGAGAACTGGCAATTTCAGTGAAGTGCTCAGCAATAAGAGAATTTCTCTAGTAAAATCAGCAACGACGACAACGAGGAATCCTACGAAGGCTAATTCAGACATAGACGGTCTTCCAAGAGGCTTCCTACATCATGGACGAAGAATTGCAGCTTGAGATTCAGGAAAAGGGCGACATATACATGACCACAATCGAGAAAGCATTCCTGTGCTGAAAATACTCTCTCGGCCCAGTCAGCACAGTTCCCGATAGCCTCCCACACAAAGACAGAATTAATTACCACCTAAGTCATCTTCATCTGGGCAAGTATTTATTTAACCCGTCATTAAGAGCTTCTAAACATTTTTTTTCGGAATTGGAAATCAAGTCAGGAATACCTTCCATTTTGTATTTTTTCCCCCTGGGGAGACCCCCGAGTTATTGCCTTTCCCCCTCATGCTTATTTCTAATAATATAAACAATTAAATGACCTTTGGAAAAATGAATGTTCTGTGTGCTTTTATCACCAGGTCTACCAGGAGATGGGGGTGGGGAGCATTTTAGCCTCACTAATTCCTCGTGATGGAGGTTATGACAAGAATGCTGGCTGTCCCAATGTTTCCTGTTCAGATCGTGGCTGATCAATGTTTGAGCCTGACTCGCCGGGGGTCCCTGCTCCCAAACATTATCCCCCTCCACCAGAAAAGCATTCCCATTAGAATCTATTTTTAACATGCAATTATCTTCTTCTGTACCAATACTCTAAGTGAAGGACATTTCACTGTATTGGGTTTTTTTAAATGGGCAGCTGCAGTGGCTTTTCTTAAATCATTCATGAATTAAAAATAAGACAGGAGTAACTGATACAAGGATATCCTCTCCACATAACCTTAAAAGGCAGGGTGAATGCCAGGACTACAAAGACAGAATCAAGTATTAAGTACTTTTTAATGGCACTGGGTGGGAAGGGAAGTGGGGAGGAGGATAAAACCAGAATGGACATGGCAGGCCTCAGAAAACTTTAGGTAAAGCTGTGGCATCTTTAAACTAGCGAGGATGCCTGATTTCCAATTGTTTTAAAAAGTGCATCAAACTGGCCGTTTCCCCGGACTTCATGATACAGCTGAAATCTACATAAATGATCACATCCATTTAAAGGAACTAGGATCTGTGTGTTCATTTGCTAATCATTGAGGGCTGATTCTTCACACAGAGTCGCTTCCAATGTTTTATTTTCATTTCATTGAGGGCTCCCCCAGCCTTTGATGGTATTCTTTTTATTTTTGGTCCCCCTTCTTGTTTATAGTAAGCCTGGAATTACAAGGATCAGATTGTGTGCGTGGAACAGCTGTGAGCATCATTCAGCCCTGCTAGTGTTTAAGAGAATGCCAGGATATCCATGCAAGATCAATGTGAAAGTAAAACTACTTCCCCACCCCATCTCCTGGGTCCCTGGGCAGTTCTGACGCCAGAGTAACGGTTCGACTTAGCCCTGCCTGAATTATCTCAGTCGGTGCTGGAAATCTTGAGCAGACTTAAGATTTACCCAACTGCATGCATAAGGGACAGTCATTGCTAAGGTACACCTTTTGCACCTAACTGAGGCTGGTGGATGTTGGGGTTCCAATAAAAATTAAACTAGATGCCTCTCAGGAGCCTGAATAATGTCTTGCATCTGGTGTGGAACAACTAGTTATTTAACTCTAGAACCCAGGGTCATCCAGTGAAGCAGAACAGTGGAAGGCTAAGGACACAGAAAAGCCATTATTTCTTCAGGGGACACCACCAATTTGCCATATATACACAGCTAGCGCTCATCTTTTATATACAGCAAAGTGTGGTTCGATCCACACACTCCCCCCCCCTCCACCGACCCCACCTGCAGATTGACTGCCTTCTGCGGATGCTCCGTCTCCGAATGGGTTGGAGCTGAAGGGCTGCCTTCCCAGCGCTCTTGGCCTGACCTCGTTTTATACAGAAGTCCATTGTGGCCTCCGTTCATTGAGATTCCAAGAACTAGTCCTGCAGCTGAACTGGAGAAATGAATGATGCCGTCTCTTTTGAAAGCTATATATGACTAATTGCCCTGGCTTTTTAATCCGCAAGGCGTCTAGTCTGCCAAAAGCAAACACATTCTAGATACATGCATTTTTGATCGAGTCCTCTTAGTTTGCTAAGTGAAAATGGCTCTTTATTTGAGTGTCGTTACAAAATCATGTGTTTTTTTGGCGGCGGGGAGGGGGGGGCTTATACTTCTCATCTGGATGGTATTATTAATATCCTTGCTCTTAGAATTGGGCCAATAAACGTGGAGAAGCCTGAAGAAAATGTCCAAACTCAAGTAGAACAACCAAGTTCTACTGGGGATGGAATGTGAAAGTGCTTCTGGAGTTACTGTAAAGCAGGCATGTCCAAACTTCGGCCCTCCTGATGTTTTGGACCACAACTCCCAAAATTCCAAGCCTGTATTTCCAATGGCAAAGGACTGTGGGAGTTGTGGTCCAAAACATCTGGAGGGCCAAAGTTTGGACATACCTGCTGTAAAGCTATCCAGACGTGTCCTTCTTTAAAGATTTCCTTAACTAACTGTATAAAAGCTCTCGACAGGCCCACGGGAAACCCTTTCAAATATACTGTGCAAATATTCAAGGCAAATATTCACAGTAGGTGGGAGCACAGCAGGTCAGCCCAAGCCTGTGAACAATGAAACGCAGAAACCGTGTTTAGACAGCCAAAGGATAAAACGGCAAGGGCACTCCCTCCTTGCCTGCCAATTTAGGGCAAAGTTGTGCTTGTTAATTTAAGCATGCTTGTGCTCCTTTGATCTCTTCCGCTTCCTCATTAAGCTGTCCGTTGGATAGGAATTTGATGGAGGGCCGCCTTCAAGTTTGCTCATCCGTTCTAACAACTACTCAGCGACATCCCAGGGACCCACATCCTGCCCGCTGGATGACGTCCAGCCGGAAAACTCTCTCTTGAGCGCTTCAAAGTGACACCAAATCCTTAACGAAGCGCTCAGCTAAGAAATTGCAGAACAAGGAAGCTGGCGGGATTTGCCAGCCGGGCAGCAGCCAAATCAAGAGAACTCAGAACAGTTTATGCAACCTCTTTGGACTGGGTGAACTTCTAACAGCTGAGGTTTTTAAAACACCACACGGGTTATAGGACCGGGAGAAATCCCAACAGACTCTTGCAGGGACAAAAGGGACTAGTGACAACGACTCAGCCGTCAACCTCAGCATTCGACTGGCTGCATTACCAGACGGACAGTATAGAAATGAAATGAAATAAACAAACGAGCCATCCTGTCACAGGAGAGTCTTGAACAATGAAGCAAAGAACCTTTTTTCCAATCCAATCACCTCAGTTCAAAACAAAATCCCTTTTGCCACATAGTCAGCCAAAAGGATGGGACCAAAAAATGCCAGTTTATTTTACCTGGAAGCGCTCCTTATCAGTAACTAACCCTTAGGAGCTGCACTTCTCATGGGCAAATAATAAGTTGCATTCCGCTCTGTCTCTACAGGTGGTGGGGTGCATCATTCTCACAAGCCATCCTCTCCCTGAAAGTTAAACCGACCAGGCATGTCCAAACTTCGGCCCTCCTGGTGTTTTGGACCACAACGCCCAGAATTCCAAGCCTGTATTGCCAATGGCAAAGGACTGTGGGGGTTGTGGCCCAAAACATCTGGAGGGCCGAAGTTTGGACATGCCTGTTACACTCCCTGTGAACCAGGAACCGCCTGGGATGAATGCAGCTTCTCCCTTGCATGACAAACCACCTTCGTTGTCACTTGCAACTCGAGACGGTGGGGAAAGAAATTAATTTCTGGGACTCAGTATTTCCAGCTAAACTGAGCTAAGTGGTACCTCCATGCTCAAGGGCAGTATATCAGATTACCACTGCTGATTTCTTTTCTTTTCTTTTTTCTTTTTTGGTCAGCTCAGCAATAGAGCCTCTATTTCACTTGCCGCAGGTCCCAAGTTTATTCGCTGGCTTGATCTTAAGAAATCTCAAACAGCAAGTGATGGGGGGGGGAAAGCTGTCCTCTGCCTGAAAGGCAGGGAGAAAACAAAATAATGGGGCAATAAAAGAAAACAAAAGGTTTTGTTTGGTGTTAAGGTCACTTTTTATATACCCTCCTCAATTCTCCATTCTTACACACCGTCCTCACTTCTGCATTGTTTTAAAGACATACCAAAATACTCTAAATCTCAGTGAAGGATGGTGATATACCGTATTTTATGAATATTATAAAACCTATGTATTCTCCACTGAGAATTAAAGCAGGATCACTTTCTTAGAAACAGTCGGGACCTTGGCAAAGCTATTGTCCCCAGTTCCTGCTTGATTTTAATTCCCAGCCACAAATCTATAGGGCCGATGGAACAAAATATTCCAATGCCAGCCTGATGAGCCCAGCAATTCGTTCCCATCTTGGGTGCCCTCATTTCCACACACAGCTGTGTAATTACGCCTGAAGACTTGTTTCAGTGAGCTGCGCGAACTTAAAGGGCAGCTGTTGAACCACAGGGCTGGTGGTGAAGCCACGCAAGGCAGGTGAGGCAGCTGGCGATACGAGGCAGGGCTGAAGGACAGTCCCTCCAAACCGATCTGGCCGCATACCTGAAAATCTGTCATTTGCAGAAATCTATAGAACAAACACCCTGTGAAACAGCATTTGCAGCTGCTATTGTAGCAGGAGGAGGATGCAGGGGACACAGAGAGAGAGAGAGAAAATGTTTGTTGGGAAGTACGTCCTGCCACACACACATGCACATGACCCTTCTCTGGAACTGCCCTGTTTAGTAATAAGCAACACCTGGAAAACACGCGGATTGATCCCTAAAACTACTCTGGGTGAATAGTTTAAAGCACCAATTAGCACAGAGAAACTACGAATGTGGGCGAGAAACACCCAGGCCTCCACCCTCCACCACCAGAGAGAGAAGAGCTAGATGTTTCTAGGCACCCATCCTGACCCAGATAACAGGATCCGCTCAGATAACCAATTTGCCAGATGCGGGCAGGGTGGTTCCCTCGTCTTCCGCAAGCAGCAGGTTGGGGTCTGTGATTCCGTCAGGGAAAAAAGAAAAGGAAGGCCTAAGGAAGCAGCCATCTGAATCATAGCAACAGAAACCGGTGGCGTTGCCCATCAGCTTCCCCTGTCTGGAGAAGTGGGTGGAAGACACCCAAGTTTGGCAATTGGGTGAAAGATTCCACAGACTCTTTTGGACATGACGTGTTCCTGACGATGCTTCGGTTTCACAGCAGCTGCAATTGGCTGCACTGTGGTGGGGAAAGCCATGTGAAGGAGGGTGACGTAAAAAGGAATGGGTATCAAGTGAGGAAGGAGAACATAATCATTCCCCGACGGCTTTGTTACAACAACAGTGTTGAGCCATGGATGCTGTGGGACAGCTTCACTTAATTGGGCTTTCAGGACAGCAGATGACGAGAGACACAAGCATCTTGCTCGGAGGCTTAGCAAGGGCATCATCATCCTTGTTCTCGTAGCGTCACAACACACCGAAACACATTCAGCCTTTGAAATTCCAGCGGCAGGGGAGAGGAATGTTAGAGATACAGGGCAATGAATAGCAGCAGGCGGAGTGGTTTATTAGGATACTGTCCTTGCCTTGCCTGCAACTTTTTAAAATTGTCCTCTCGGGATGCCTTCAAAGGCCCTTTCTGGCATCATATTAAAAGTTAATCAGCTGACAGTTATCCCCTCCTGGAAAAACTATCCAGCTGCTGGGTGAATTCTCCAGCAACATGTTTTCCAAAATTCAAGTGCCTCTTGCAACATCTGGCTGAATCGTTTTTCTCCCAAGGCACAAGTGGCTGGTGGGGGAAGGAAGTGAGTCAGAACCAGCTCAGAACCACCAAAATGATGCAGCCGCGAAGCAAGGGAGTTAATTGTTTTGTTGTGAGACCAATCTGGTATTTCTGGTTTGAGGGCGGTAGATGCATTTGGACTTCCTTGTTTTAAAAAAAGGCTGCTTCCTTGAACATGATCTCATTTCCCCTTTGACACCTGACTCTGCTAGATGCACAAAACAAAAACTACGGCGGATCGGGAGGGCAGGGTTCCTCTCCTTGTTAAAAAAAAGTCCCCGTTACTACTAAAGCATTCCAAGAAAGTGTCTGAAAAACTTCAGCTGGTTAGCGCTGGTTAGCAGCCAGCTAATACCTCACCTAAAAGCTTTCATCAGCTTGAAAGTCTATTATGAACATACAACGTTGACTTCCACAGCTCTGAAATATCAATGAGATCGTAACTCAAGAAGGATTGTCACGTTGATATTGTCGCTTTAAAAATTTATAACATCACAACGTGAACATCAGCCACAAGTTTAGGGTAATGTGTTTGTGACACAATAGCACCAAAATGTTGTTTCTGAAAAACTACACTTCTGGAATTACAAGTAAACAAAGTTTGGTATATTTTTATTTTATTTATTTAGTTAGTTAGTTAGTTAATTTTATTTTATTTTAGAGTATTTTACCCCACCTTTCTCCTTGGAAAAGGAGCATGATATGATACAGCATATCATTGGAGCCACCGCAACGTGAAAAGACCATGGGCGTGGGGAGTGAGCTGCTGAACTTTGAGCTTGGAAAAGCTGCCCCCTTGGATTGCAAACCCCAAGTCTGAAAGCAGGGCACGAATTCCGATATGCATCCCTTGGTGCCCAACCAGTTCCTGCCTGATGCTATTTAAACCGAAGCCGAGGAGCGGAGCTTTGAAAAGCTATCTTGCCGCCTATAAACCCCAACACCTCTCGCGGCTGCCATGCTGAGCCACAAGAGTCCAGCAGGGCAAAAAAGTATATCCTTTACCTCTGAATAGGACACTAACATCACGAAACATGTAAGCTGCCTCTTTCGGAGTCAGTCGTACGATCTTTCTCACTCGGTGCTATCTATTCTAAAAATCCATAGTTGATCATCGGACGGACGAGATATGTAAAAGCCAGTCATCCTGACCTTTCTCTGTCCCCTTCTCTTCTCACGCAGCCTGGAGGCAACCTGTCACGCTGTCTAGACACCCATGGCCACTCTGTGCTCTGCCTGCTGGTATCATGCCAGCATGTCACCCACTAAGCCCAGTTCAGCTACTGGGGAGAGGCCTCTGTCGCAACAGACAATCCTGGCACCCATCCCCAATAGCTCCATTTAGAGGAGAAATGGACAGAAGGTCTCTTGCAAGTCCAGAGTCTAGAGAGCACAAAGCAAGACAATGGCTGTGGTCTATCTTGGGTGGGACAGTTTTATTTCCCTCCATGTATATACGTCCTTTGTTTATGTCTTTGCTTAATTGCTGGATGTGCATTCAGCCATCCTCTCAAAAACTAGCAATCCAGGCAGCGTACAGGGAGGTGGAATTATAAATACAATTACAAAATACACAACAAGCCCAACAATTCAAGAAGAATAAAAGGTACGGGTCAAAATGATACAAAACATGTCTTTGAGGAAAGTTAAGTACTCAACTGGGAACTCATTGGATAATCATTGGCCAGTCACTGATTCTCAACCCAAAAGGTAGGCTCCTTTGGGTGGGGTGGGGGGTTTGCAAACTCACAATAAACCTGTTAAGGCTTTGTTAACATGTAGTTCATGTCCAAAGTGTATTTGCTAAAACGAGGGTTGATTCTTTTTTGAGGTATCAGCTGATGAAAACAAAATTATTTCCCCTCCGGCAAACAGAAAATATCACCCGATTCTTCCAAACAAGACTAATTAAAGGACTTAACTGGTTACCAGTAATAAGGTTTACAATGAACATTTCACCTCTCTAGTGTTTTTGTCCCAAAGAACTTACTGAGGTCTGCATTTTTAGTAACACGAAGCATGCAAAATATGGAAACTAGAAAATAAGGAGTTTCCACATTCATTTTTAACGAGGTAAGGGAGCTGCTTGGTGTTTCATTTTTTTTTTTTTTTAAATAAACCCTCCCCAAGTTCTACTGTAACAATTTCCAAAGAGGGAAATGGTTGTAGCTGTTACAAGAGTAGCAATCAAGAGTCCTGTGATACTGAAATATGATTTTATTTACAGCAATATACATATAAGATTTTGATAGCAATTAAAAATATGTCAGCCCTTGAAGGCTACAGAACTCCACTGCTTTTGTTCTAGTCCCTGACGTTAAGTCATTCAAGTATTTTTCTTCCCTAGGCCTACCTATACACACACAAACAAGAGTCAACACACAGTCAGCTGCTAAAACTATTGGGTAACCTGGCCTAAAGGTTTGTTACAGTTAAGGTGTGCTTGGCCATTAGAAAGAAGCAAGTCCTTCCTGAATTTTTCCAAAGGTCTGGGACAGATGAAGACTGTAAACATGGTATAGGGCTTTAAAAAGAGGGAGAATGATATTGTGAGGCTCAGAAGGATCCAGGAGATACGACCCACCACGGTTCCCAAAGGGACTGGCACTGCTTAGCAATCTGGAGACAGCAGGCCTACACAAATTGTATCACTTAGCTGTGGTTGCCTCAGTATGGGAGGACATGCTGTCTTAGCTGATGGAAAGAAACCCTGAGCTTGTTCAGAGGTACTTTGCTTGATTGCATTTTGGTGTCTTTAACATCCAAAGGCAGAGGTATTTAAATATAAAGAAATCCCAGGAAACCGCCTTGTTAATCTGTTAGACCATGTGTATACACCTATCCTGGCACCTTAAGGGGAAATAGATTTAATTGTGGCACAGATGTTATGGCCTACAGGTCATGCCTGTACACAGCAGGAAAAAAAAAATCCAATCCAAACCAATTAAGAAATTAAAAACACATAGGTTCCGGCTTCAGAAATCATTTTTACAGCCCTCAGATTACCCGGTTAAAACTGACATGAGTAATTTCTGAGCATATAAAAGCATCGCCTGGTTCTTCATGTCAGGTCACACCAGAAGCTAAATTAGATTATTGGACACAGGAATATGTAGCTTGCTATCCCAAAGCCTTCAAGGTTTCACATCTATGACAACAGAAAGAAAAACAATACAAAAATACACAACAGAACACATTTCTGTGCAAAGGGCCACCCTTGTCCATTCACAAAGGGGAAGGTATTCCTTTCTCACACATAGACTGATTTTTCTTTCATGTTAGACACCCGTCATTAACAAAATAACAATGCACCACACAATACAGAAACAAAACCCAGAAATCAGTAAATTATTAAAAACACAAGGGGGGGGGGAAATGATTCTTTCCAAAGGCAGTAGAAGTAGCACATAAAAGCAGTCCTTGTGGGATAACAATTCAAGATAGACCAGATAAGACCACAAATTCGTGGGAAGGTAGTGTGGCATGTTTCACCCACCGGACTGGGCAGTTGCAAATTGGTTTCGCAGGAAAACACAAACAGAGGCGGCCTCCTTTCTGACACCTGTTTGAAAGCTCAGCCCTGAAAGATACCCAGCTTGGTTGCAAGGATGGCAACCAGTAGCGTAAGTTTCAGATTCGGGGGCTCTGGTTTGGGGGGAGGCATCTCATCACCTCTCTTAAATTGCATGTTCCATAAAAAGGAGCCCATGTGCTACCTCACAAATGTGCATCCTGTCACTATGATCAGCCCCTCCATTTTTTCCTGCTCTCTCCCCATCAGGAAACCTGCCCCCCCCTTGCCAGCATGACCAAGCCCTGGTGTCCCCACCTGAGACCTCTTTCTCCTCCCATGCCTGGGAAGGGTACACAGGTGTAAAGAAATTAGATCAACCCAGAGGTGTTAGGGCAGTACTCGTGAATGCCTTCATGGTTCCCCCCCTCCCTCTCTTCTTCGTCTACAATGGTTTGATCCAGGTGATTTCCCCCACCCCCCCGTCGTATAATCCACTTCCTCTCCTTCCCCGCCTCCTTCGCGGGTCTCTCTATCCACGCTCCGAATCGATTCCGATTTCCACGCACCCAAGTCGATCCGGATTTTTGGTTGTCCACCTCCACGCCACAACAATTCCCCACCACGACGTCAGGGGAGGCACCATTAAATGTGATGTTTTTAATCAGGGTCCCCCCCCATACACATACACACACAGAGGGAAGCGTGCCTTACATCCTGGGGGGGGGGGGGGCGTGTATGGAGAGGGAGCCTGGCTTTTATACGGAGGAGGAGGAGGAAGAAGGGGGGGGGCAGCCGTGCAAGAATCAGGACTGGGTCCAGTGGGGAGAGATTCCCCATGCAAGTGAATGGGGACCCCCCTCTTCTCTCCCGTAGCCCCCCCCCCCAAAAATTATGCACGGGTCGCTCTCTTCGATGCGACGCTGGTTTACACCGCTCCCGTCCACCCCCCACCCCCCACCCATCCCGCGTTTGCGTCCCCCCCCCCAAAAAAAAAACCCCAAGAAGCGTTTCCAGCGAAGGCTTCTGCCTCCCTCGCTTCCCTCCCTTCCCTTCCTGGCTTGCCTGGATCTTGTCGAAGTGCTCCCTCTCCGCCTCCAGGCTGTGGCCGCCGCGGCGGTTCAGCACCCGCGCAGGCACGTTCTTGATGGTGTTCATCTTGGGCTTCCCCCCCCCCACGCCCTCCGAAAGGCACCGGATGGGTGGGTCCCGCGGGAAAAGAAGTCCGCTCCCGCTTCGTTTCTGGCGCTCTGCCTCCCTGGGCGACCCGCTCCGGATTCCGGCCCGAGCTCACCCGCTGCCCGACATCCCCGCCCCGCCGCCGCCGGGAAGGCAAAAGGCGCTCCTCCCGGGAGAAGAGAGAGAGAGAGAGAGAGAGAGAGAGCGAGAGCCAGGGCGCCCCCCGGCGGGCGGGAACGGGAAGCGGCGGGCCCCGCCTCTTTCCTCGACTCCTCCTCTTGGCCATTCACAAGGCGAGCGCCGCGCCGCTCCCTCCTTCCCGGCAGCCAATCAGAGGCCGCCCTCCTGGCCGAGTCCAGCCCCCCTCCCTCCGACTTCCCCGCCGGCTCCTCCGCAGCTCCGACCGAGGGATGGACTTGCCTCCTTCTCCTTTCTACTAGACCCATCGTCCGAGCTCAAGGGGCTGCTTGGGTGCGACGCTGGACTACAACTGCCAGAATCCCCTTGTCCGCGGAGTCCGGGGGGTGGGGGGAGAGGGGGAAGCAAGTCCCTCAAACGTTGGTCCATTGAGTATTGTGCGCTTAACTCACTGCCTTCCAGTTGCCGATGGACTACAACCCCTAAAACCCGTGACTACTGGCTATGATTCCTGGGAGTGATGGGAACCAGAGTTTTTAAAACAATTAAATGTCCGGGGCTTTCAAGTCTCCATTCTCATTAGCAACTCATTCCCAAGATGTTCTGCTACACTTGGACGGGTTGGCTGTCTTGAACACACTTTTGTTAAAATAAAATTGACTCAGTTGCCTTTAAAAGGCGTTTGGAAAGGCCAGTCTGCCTGACTTAACTCTGTCCAGGAGGGTTTTTTCAAACTGTTCTTCATCAGGCATTAAATTGTGCTTTTAAAAAAATATATATACATTTTCATTGGGAGCCCTGGTTGGGCAGGAAATGGTTTTTTTTTTTTAAAAAGCCCCTTTGGAAACGGTGGCACCCTCTTGTAAATCTTAATCCTTGTGTCACAGCCAACAGTTCTCCTTCATCCCCCTGAAGCCACCCTGACTTTTCTATTTGAAAACTACTGCATTCCCCAACAATTCAGACCAGACTACCTCTGTGGAGTCAGAAGATGATGGAAGTGCTTATTCTTAAGGAGGATGCTGGCTCAAACCAGCTCCAAACTAGACTGCAACCCTTGTAAAATATAGATTTGTAACATAATCCCCAATCTGCTTGATTTCAGTAGGAGTTGCTTATGGCTTTGAAGTTACAATCTGCCGATCCCAACTTTAAAACGCTCAATGAGCTTATCCGGTAAGGTCCCAGTAAGAGGATTTGGCTGTGTTTTAAAAGTCACTCGAGCCATTTTCGAGTGGTATCAATGGGTCCGTGCCAGGAATAGCTGGTGGAATAACAATACATTCCATTAACCTTGTCCACTGGCTTATGGCCTAGAGAAGGTCCAACAGAGGTCACGGATCGCACCATGAGAAAGTTATTATCTCTGTTGGTTTACACACAAGTGTGCACGGTCTCCCCAAGACTCAGAATAGGATGGAAGAGTCAACTTTTTTAAAAAAAAAGTTCTAATGGCTCCTATCTCTCCATTAAAAGACAGGGCATAACTAGATGAGCCACAGTACAGGGTGGAAACAATACAGAACAGGGTGGGCCAAGTACAGTCTATCAACCCCCCCCCCAGCATTCTTCTGAGAGGATTAGGCTGATTACGGCTGATGGCAGTTGTCGCCTTAACATCATGCCGAGGGCTGCATTCTACCCACTTCTGCCGTAGACACTAACAAGGATATTCTGGAAGAGACAGGAACATACGTGCATGAGCTAGTAATGGAGATGACCGGCGGCTTGGAAACCAAGGAAAGTGTGTAGGAACTTCAGCTCGAAGAAAAGGAATATACATAGAGGGGAAGCTCTACGAACCTTTGACAGGTTGTTAGACCAACAGGGCAATTGCTTCCACTGATCTAATGGCCTTGAGGGAGGGGGTAATTTTGATTGCACACCTCTTGAGGCAGTGAAAACAGGCCGGTGGTCATTTTTCCCTTCTCTGGAAATATTCATGCAAAGGCTGGGCATCCCCTAGCTCTGGAAGATTGCTAACACGGAGCCAGGGGATGCCCTGAACAAGCTACGGGACACCCTCCAGCTTTCTGAGTCTGTGTTGTGAAAGTAAAAGGCTCTGTTTCTACTGCTTTCCCTCCCTCCTTGTGTCTTGACCCTCTAATTAAAAGAGAGCGTGGAAAGCCTACACACCCGAGCTGAAGGCAAGCAGAAAATAAATGGAAGCTTTGTTTCCCTCGAATAACACCCAACTCTGTCCATACAAGGCAGCTGGCCCGGCCTTGCCCTTGTTTGTAAAAGAACACCTCTGTTCTTAGCCAGTCAAAGCATGCAAGATCCCCCCCCCCCCCGGGATGCTTCTGAGTCAGGTAACCACATCATCACCACCAGCATCAAAAGTCAATGTAACTTTTTTTTTTGCATATCACAAGGGATGCAAATTTAATTTCTTGGATTTGGTTGCCACCTGTGGGGATATAGGAGTCGTAGCCAAAAGCATCTGGAAGGCGTCAGATGGGAAAGGACAATCTATCCTTTTTGAAACATACATCTTCAGAATATTTTATAAGCAATGGAAGGAATTCAAAGATCCATCATTTAAAAGATAATGAATACTGATAAAATACTGAAAAATTAGTTTCACAATACAGATGCAAAATATTACCATGAAAAGGCCAAGAAAATATATTTCTCTCTTTCTGTTTTTTTCCTCTGAATGAGCAATTATGGTTTTAAGCAGCCTTTCCAAAAAAATCCAAAATGTAATTTATCTACTCATAAACATACTAGAAAGTATTTTGTTTAATTTGCTTTACAGAAGCTTTTAAAATTCATGTTAGCATAATTCTAATTGTCAAGTACATGCCTATATATGTGTGTTAGGGAGTTAATTCCAGCATTTAGTCATTAGTCTTTGGCACTTACAAAGTTTTCAAGACTTATATGAGGATAATGTCCATTGAACTTAATACATCACAATGAACGCCCATCTTCAAGAGAAGGTGCACATATTTTCTTTGCCCTCGGCAGACAAAACGTCAGGCAGCTGGTTTTAAAAAGAAAAAAAGGAAGAAGAAGTGAGTCTTGATGGAGCAAAACATATTGAAACTCCATACTGTAATTAACCTTCAGGGGTGTTGTTTTATAACCGGTCTGTTTCTCACAAATGGAAAAACCCCAGCCAGGATATGTTGTCTCAGACAAAATGCACTGTTTTGCAAACATGCCTGAGCTTTACACCTGCAGAAAACCATCTGCATATATTTTATTTCCAAAGAAGCTTTGTTATGTAAAGTAAATACACATGGACAGAAAAGGGCTGGATGGCTCACCTGAAGTCATAAATTAAAAAGAGAAAGCTTCGTCTCACTTTCTCCTGCAGCTGGCAATTTTCCTTTGCACAAGTTTTCAGTACACTCCGTGAACTGTCAAGGACGTAAACACAGATAGAGCCCAATTTAGAAAATTAAAAAGATAACTATGTAAAAACAAACAAAAACTGCATTTGCAAGAAATGAAATGGGATGAAAGCCAGATATAAATATCATCCGTGTAGCCTGCATAATTAAATTGTAAACTGCCCAGAGAATGCTTGAAGCACTATGGGGCGATATATAAGAACACTTTGCTTTCCTCTGCTTTTGTATGCCCATCTGCAATGTGCAATTGAAACTAGTGGCACCCGATCAGGCTTATTTTGTTATTTTCTGTCTGCAACACAAGCCAGAGTGGTCACTGTATAATCCCACAGCTGAGGGTGTGTTCAGGACAGTTCTATTAAGTCCCTGGCCATAGCAGAGATAAAAAGAGTTTCAGGTATACAGTATTCATGTTTTGCTGTCGAATAACTGGAGGGTCACAGTCGCCCCACCTCTATACTTAAAAGGCTAGAAGAAACAGAAAAGCAAAAGTGCTGCTGGAGGTTGTGTGTGTGTGTTGTGTCGTTATAGTCGTGACCGACTCTTCGTGACTCCATGTCCATGGAGTTTTCTTGGCAGGAGTACTGGAGTGGCTTGCCAGTTCCTACTCCAGGCGCCTACAGCACCTGGTCTTCCCTGGGGGTCACCCATCCAAGGTACTAACCAGGGCCGACCCTGCTTAGCTTCCGAAATCAGGCGAGATCGGATGTGTTTAGGGCATATTATCCTTTATCAAAATGGTTTGAAAAGCCAGGGCGCACCGTAGGATGAGTACAGCTGGGACTGCAGCAAGGGCTGGCACCAAGCAGGCTGCTAAGCTCCAGGTCTGCTACCATCTGTCGTGACTCCGCCAGCAGCCGCTGAAGCTTGCTTGTGGGCGAGCAGGACTCCTAGGAGGAAATCGGAACAGAGCACGTCAGGGAAAAGCTAAGAGGGTCCAGCAAGACAGGGCAGCTGCATGGTAGCACATTCCGCTACAACCTGGCGGTGAAATATCTGTGTCCTTCCAGTGACTGTGATGAGTAGGACTGCTTTGGATAGGACAGGCTGCAGTGAGACTAAGAGCAAATGAGGTCAAAGATTTGGGTCAGGAAGACAGGGCACAGATCAAAAGCAAAAGGAGAGAGGAATTAAATTCCAAGTCCCAACTCTGGGACAAAATGAGGATTCCAATCTGAAAGGGGTTTTGCAATAGGACTTTGTATTTAAGTATAATTAGACTGTGTTCACGATGTAACTGTGTTTTAATAACTAATCTTGTTTTAGGTTTTAATTGTGGAATCAGGATCATAGGTTAATTGAGTAGGAAAGCACTCATAAGACCATCAAATCCAACTCCCTGCTCAATGATGTCATTATTTGAATGACTTTTACCATGAACTACCTTGAGTCCCGTTTTGGGAAGGGAAGTTATAAATCTAATAAATAAATAAGAAAGCAAGCAAGTAACAAAGCCAAGAGCACTCAGTGCCTTCGCTCAGCTGTGAATTCTCCCCCTTTCACACTCTGAATGCAAAAAAAAAAAACCCCCAGTAAGGCTGGCTGAAGTCACAGACAGCAGCTGAGGTGACACTGAACAGTACACTGTGGTAGGACTCCTGAAGCATCTGAGCCAGACACTAATCTACTCTGCCTGCAGATTCTCCCAGGTTCAATCCTCAGCATGTCCAAGTAGGGCTAGAACCCCCCCACACACACACACCTGAAAACTTGGGCCAGTGCTGCCAGTCAGAGATGGAAACACTGAGCCGGATTTGGCCAATGACTTAGGCCCTTTGTACACGACCCCTAAACTCCGCCGCAAATGGCTCCCAGCTCCGGAGCTTAAAAATATTTCCCCACCAGCTCTGGAGTTTACAGGAAATTAAGTGCGACCACGCCCACTTTAGCGCGTCCCAGCGCACCTTTCAAGTACCTGCTCTCTGGAGGTGAAAATTCTTTGATGCGGTGTAACGATAGTGAGTGTGGGGCTCTCCTCACTTCTGTTTGTTGTTTTTTGGCTCCCGCCCCTTTAAGAGCTACTTAAGAGACTGGAATGTTGCCGCGGCAAGAGCGAGAGGCAGAACGGAGATGAGCCACGTCTCTTTTCTTCCTGTTTTTTCTCCCTCCCCTCACGCTGCCAGCAGCCAGGAGTGCGGAGGGGGTGGGAACGCAGGAACAGTGACAAACCCCTAAGATCTCTGGTCCGAATTTAAGTGGCCAGCGGATCTTAGGGGTCGTGTGAAAAGGCCCTTATAAAAGGCAGCTTCCAGGATTCTTACAAGAGGAAGGGATAGGGTTGGACCAAGAGCCCCACAAGATCCAGGTGATCAAAGAAAAGATAAAGACTTGCATTACCAAAAGCTTCAAACTCTTACATGATAGAGAGGAGGGGAGCCATGCTCATTCTCTGCATGATCGTCGGTGAAGCTTGGGAGTTCCAAAGTGGCGGCTGCATCGAATACCTTTTCCAGTCTCTGAGGGTCACTTGTTTTTTGGGTTGATGTCAAGCAGGGAGTACCCAAGTCCAAAACATTCAGGCCCACGTCATGGTCACTGTGTTGATTTTTTAAAAGAAAGATTTCCTGAGAAAAGACATCTACAACACCAATTAAAAAGTACACACACACACACACACATTTAGTACAGCAGTCATATTGTAGACCAGGGGAGTAGACACAGGAGGATAGAAAGAAAGGACCTGTGGGCCTCACAAGACCGTTATTCCTAAATAAAGTATTCTTTAATGTTAAGCTTCTCTTTTTAAAATTAGACATTTCTAGTCCATTTGAATGGAAAACTTTTAGGAACTTGGTCTGAAGCAGAATAGCCTGGGGGCAATTCCAAGAGGGATCTGCTGTGCACCACAACAGGCAATGCAGTTCCTGTCCTCTGCTCAAAAATATAGGCAAAAGCAAAGAAGAACAAATGGCCACAATAAACAGAGAAGGCAAAAGCAAATGGTTTCTTGGTTGGACCCCTGTTGTTTAGGAAATAAGCCTGAATATCTCACAAAATTATCCTTGAGACAGACTAAGCCTGATGAACAATCAAGTGAGATGCAAAAGCTTGACCAGATGGCCAAATTAATAATATACTGTAATTTTACCTGAATAGCAGCAAACCCTTTTACTGAACTATTCCTTGCTTTCTACACGCAACAGATCCTCTTTCCTGATTTTTAAGACCCGATGTAGGGTCCCAGCGCTGCAAACCTCAGCTTGCTTTCTGTGCCTTACAATGTGACTGCTTTGTTTAATGGGGATTTAAGGAGATAATCAATGTCAGTCATAAAATGCAGAGACTTGTTTGGGGCAACCACTCTTAGCTCTCATGCACACACCCCAAATCTCGATGATCATGGTAGAATTCAACAGAATTGCAGCCCAAAAATGTAATATTTCAAAACTTTAAATATAGATAGGGCACAAATTGGGCGGAGGGGGGGGGTGGCGCACTGAGAAATTGGTCTAGCTTTGAATCCCAAACTGAGTTATGGTCTTGTGGGTTTTGTTTCTGAGAGTCATCAGGCCTAGATTAACATCAGAACGGTGTTAGTACAACAGAAAAACTGTCACCACCATGATCAAAAGACTCAGAACAGAGATTATCCCCCTCAGCGTTGTATCAGGAGGGAGGGAATCCATCGCACTTCCACAGCTGAGTTTGGACAGGGGTTGTCAATGGCTACAAAAAGCTAACAAAGCCAAAAAAGAGGCCTGCGTGTGTGTCTCATGATGCAGCAAAGAACCCATCTCTCTCAGCAGTCCAAACACATCTCTGCTTCCGTTTCTCTTTTCCTTTCACACACATACAGAGCACAAGACGTTAGTAACTACAGTAAATAGCAAATTACAGCTCTCTGGGGGGAAAGTGTCCCCTCTAGATGAAGGGAAAATCCTTTCAAAAACCCTCTTGGTCTTGAATCAGGGCTAGGGCTTTGCAGGAATCGATTGTTTAACATGTGACAGAATAAAAGAACTCCAATGCCTGTATTGTGTTCTTTTCCCATATTGCTGGAAAAAGCCCCAATATTCATGATTCCCTGGAAACATACAGGATATAGGAAAGATGGGACTTGTTCACTGCTCCAAGTCTACCCAGATTTCAGAGAGAAACAGGGTCATTCTTGCCACACTGGTGCACACTGCTGATGGCTCTAACTGGTGCTGCCTGAAGTGGACCTGGAGAGGAAGGCAATGGGAAATGAGGAAAAAGTCTTCCCCCGTGGTTTCTGACAGCTACTTTTTTCAAGGTATTTCGCCGCGAGCACAAGGAAACAGAAAAGTTGTGACCATACAGGTCTGCAGTGTGATTTTTCTCCCTACAGCAAATCCTGTGTAGAAATGATCCAAAATCTCCTTTTGGGATCGTCCTTGTAATAGTTTCACATACCTTGAAAAACATACTTAAGGGCAACAACACCAATTGGGTGCAACTGAATGAGCAAGCCTACTGAAGGTATCCATATTGAAAAACCAAGACTTGCCAGTGTTCCCATATTTGAGAATTTCCCCCCCATATAGTGGAATCGAAAATTATGCCCCCTACTCAACAAAGGGACTCTTTTGCCTCCTTTGATGCGATAAAGGGGATGAGAAAGTTGCAGAACTGGTTATGGGCTCTGAAAAGAAAGGAGTGAAATGTATTTAACAGCTGGTGCACTAAGCCAGAGAGAGGGCTGATGAATTCCAAGGTAAGCCGGATGGATGGGACTGCTCTGGAACCACATTCCATCTTAAAGCATGTGCCCTTGGAAGCAGATGTTTGTCTAGCCCGGGGATCCATCGTTTTTTTTCTGTTTTCACCGTTTGGTTTTGTGCATCTGCCTGTTTCCCCTAAAGGAAGGTCCTCAGACGTCCACGCATACAAAAACTCAATCAGAATGCATGGGTAATGGCTAGAACTGAAGTTGGCCCTTTTTTTTTTAAAAAAAAAGAAGGGGGATGTTTGTAATACATATGCTTCTAACAATGCTAAAATTAGATCAACAGGGCATATTTTCCAAGGACACACATCAAACAAAGCTAAAAATGACTTCCTCGACAACTGTTTTTAAAAGGTTGCAAGGGATAGATGGCTCTCAGAGGGGGACAGAGGCAAGGAGGGGCTTCTCCCTATAACTCCAGCAATGATTTATAACAGAAAGACCCATGCTCAGAGTACGGGGTCTAATCACAAATGAGACTGAGACAGCATTGGGGGCTCAGGACTCACCCAAGGCAGCTACAGATGCCTGATGATTTGATTTTGTAAAGCAATCTTGTGCCAATGGGAATTTATGCAAGGATGAAACATGCATTTTTAAGAGTAGGGTACATTTTTTGTCTACGTCTACGCAGAGAAGTCGGCTTTTCTATTTCCCGCTGCTTGTGGAGGGGTCCCTTGAAAAAGACGGGTGATAAAAACCACACAAGGAGACTCTAAAAACTCATATCTCAGTTGTCCTATCATTGGCTGGAACCTAATTATTCCTAATCTAATTAACACAGCCTTTATGTTCTACACATCCAGCTCAGCTCAGCAAACCTTTGCCTCGACATTTAACAATACCTGGTTAGTCTTTTTAAAATTCTATATGTTTTTTAAAGTATGGAAGTGCAATCTTCTTGCTTTATTTATTTATTTATTTTGTTCAAGGTGGGGCAATTATACCTAACAGATAATTATACCTAATATTCTTAAATACTGAACCTTTTACGCTTGTCACTTTTAATCCCATTGGTGGCCCGAGGACTGTTGGAAAAAGCTCTGTCCCGTGTGCCTTCTTCTTTCATAGGCTTGAAAATCTGCATCCATTCTCGGTCACTCACTGGGTGGGAAACGACAGCTGAGCTTATGCCGTTGCAGGAGCAGTGTTCCAAAGATGGGACGGAACCGGGAGGGGTGCTGGGACATTGCCCCCATGGAACCCCAGCTATATCTCTCTCTGAATGTTGACAATCTCCTTCGCAGCTTGAGGGCTCCACAGAGAAATTCGCTTCGACCCAATGTTCATGTATTGGTAAAGATGCGATGGGGTTTGAATCCACCACCTGAGCCATCTCCCTGCCTTCGGTCTTCCATGCCGTCTCTAACTGGGAGGCGGGTCTGCTGTCGACCTCCCCAGGGCTGAGGGAGGCACTTGGTTTTGACTCTCCACTGTGCGGAGTTCTTGGCCCTTCCTGTAATTGAGCCAAACTCACTGACCGCCTCTCCTTTGGATCTGTTGTCTGCCTACTCTCCGCTCTGCACGCCTGGCAGGTGCTTTTCGAACTACAGCTGGGCACATAGACGAACCGGGTATGTATCTTCTGGCTGACTTCCCTGCAGGCTGTTTCTTTGTTGCTGCTATTCTCGAGATCTGACAAAACCATCCCTCTGCTATAAACGGCACAATAAGGAACCTATGTTATCAAGACTGGACTTTGCAACTAAAACTTATAAGCAATCCCTGCACTGGGTCATTACCCCCCCCACTTCCATCCACTTCTGGAAGAAGTTCAACCTAGACATCCACGATCCATTCACAGCTTTACACAACACGGTCTGTTCAGCTTATCTAGATTTTACACATGTTCTACAATTAATCTCCTACTTTAGTAATATTAGAATTGCCATTTTTCTTTGTTTAATGCCTTTCAATGGACCTGGGGATTTTAAGTACTGGAGAATTACTAGCTTTTGGATCTTTGAAGAGTCAGGCTTCAATTGTGACAAGGGTCAGAAACCATTTTTCAGCTCAAGTTGTGTGCTACTGTGGAAGTCCTCTTTGAATGATAACGTCCCACAAGAAGGCCCTTTGCCCTACTCACCTTGCTTCCTGCGCCTCTCTGTTGTGTGTCTGCTTTGTTTCCTGTGAACTTTCCAAGTTGAAATGCAGAAACTGCAGATCCTGTTGCTGCTTCATGTAGATCTGATGGCAGAATAACCAATAGATCTTGCAAACAGAAATGATTTAGGGTTTTGATCTATTCATTTTCCCCTGCTTTTCTATCCATATCCAAAGGGGGGGGGGTTACAAGAAACCTAACCCTAGCCCTTACCCTAACAACAATACATTTAAAGTACAGTATAAACAATCATTATTGTGAAATAACAAAAACAAAACATCACTTTAAAAACTAGAAAGTTGTATTTAGCTATTTTCGTCTAAGATTCCAGTACACACTTTGTTGTTTTTGCTATGAGGACTTAACAAATCAGCCCAATCAGAATGTTCATGGAAAAAACCCACTCCATTTAAAAAGTCAGAAAACTATCAGAACAAAACGATACATTTTCCTGTTTGATTCATGTTCTCACATGAATATAATGTGTCTATACCGTAACACTATGGCATACAGCATCATAAATTTGTGTTTCATTTTCTCAAGAAATACATAGCTGGCAGGAAGAGGGAAAGTCATCTTGGATCTTCTCCTGAAAATATATTTCTAAAAGTAGGACAACTCTGCTCGCCTTTGGTTCTGTTCCACTTTAGGCTGCGATGCCAAAGGCCTAAGGAAATATGCAAATCCTCTTTCCTGATCTCCACCCCACCTTACACCAAACAGTTAGAAGGAGTCAAACCTGTCGCAAATTCCTCAGCTCTGTGTCAGTTCGAAGTTGTTTAGATTTGGCAGACTGAAGAAGCTGGTCTTTTCTATTTGCTCTCTCGGCTGATGTGTGTGGGGTGGGAGGTGTCAGATATTTTTCAGAAGAAAAATATAAAACAGAGAAACCACATAGAAGTGGCAACCATTAAAAAAAAGATTCGGCATTAAACTAGCTAATGTCATTTTTAAAAAACTTTGCAAGCGTTGCTTATAATCAGTCATTCAAGAGACATATGAAGCATTGATCTCCCTCTTCAAACATAAACAGACAGCAGTTTTATTACTGGCATTTTGAAGATATGGTTCATTTAGGTCTGTACAAATACCAATGGGAGACAGAGTCTCGAGATTTTCTATGCAAATAAAAAGCTTCTTACAAGGAGCCTCTCGCACAGAAAATGAATTTCATGGAAAAGCATCACTGAGCTAATCTCCACTCCAAGAACAAAGTAAACACCTGCTGCAGAAACAAACAAACAAAACTGTGGAAACATGTGCACAAAAAAGCACTGATGATCTTGGTTCAACATTTGCATCATTTGGAATGCAGGAAAAATACCAAAACTATCTAGGAGAAACCCAGGAGTACTGGAAGAATAAATGCTCCATCTGGATAAGCTCTGATGCCATGAACAAAGCAGTCGGTCGTGAATGTCAGGGCTAGTTTGACAATACTTCTATATCTGTTTCCAACTCAGATTTCAAAGAAAAGCACAAGAACATATGCAACACTACACTTAGTAAATAATCAAGAGGTTTAGAAGTGTGATACAGTGTAAACTCCTACCAACAGCCAGAACTGAAAAAAATGTTTCTCTTTGCTCACCGCTAAGCATCAATTCATTACTCAAATAACCATTTTCTTGTTTGAGGCGTATTATCTCTTCCCTCTGTTCATTGTTTTCTTTTGTTTTTTCACTGAGATCACCTGGAAAAGAAAAGAAAAACATGTTGTTGAGGCGAAACCTCTCACATAGACACTTGAGTTCTCAGCATGCATCTTTATATATAATTGTCAGCATTGTAAATTGTTTTAGCGAAGCATCAATGGCTACCGCTGGTATTCCAAAATGGGCACCGAATTCTACCCATAATTTACCTTTTAATTTGCTTGTTTCCAGAATAAGTTCTTTCAGCTTCAGTTTGAAATCCTGCTTTTCCCTTTGGACACTTGCTTCATCTGCTCTTGCAGCTTGCAGTGCTCTTTCCAACTTTTTAAATTTACATGTAAATTCCGTAATGTGATTGCTCGCTTCAAGTATATCATTATCCTAAGGGGAAAAAAAAACATAAACAAAAAAAAGTACAAGCAAAAAACCAGTAACGGTTCTCCACTGATCTGCCTTGCACTGTACTATTGTTGCATCTTTCCGTCTGCCTGGTGAATTCAGAAAATTAAGACTCTCTTTTTGAAAAGCAGTTAACTCCACATGCATTGGCATTCATCCCAGTGATGGAGAGGGGTTTAAACTCCTTATTTGCTTTGTTATCCCTCATATGCCACTCCCCATCCTCATTTAATACAGGATCCCTCCCTGTGTCGATTTAAGGGCGTTTATACACGACCCCTAAGCTCTGTGGCAAAGGGCTGCAAGCTCCGGACCTTAAAAATGTTTTCCCACCAGGTCCGGAGTTTGCAGACAATTAAGTGCGACCCCACCCACCTAAGCGCGACCCAGCTGCACTTTCTTGTACTTGCTTTTGGGAGGTGAAAAATATTTGATGCGGAGCGTGCCTGAGCTCTCCTTGCTTCTTTCTGTTGTTTTTCTTTCGCCTCCGCCCCTTTAAGAGCAACCAGGAAGTAAATCCGGGGCTCGGAGCAAGCTTCCACGCACGGGAGGTAAGGGTTTCTTCTTTTGTCCGTGTCTAAGGCTTTTTCCCCCTCCCTCCCCTCCCGCAGACAGAACAAGGAAGTGCGGAGGGGGTGGGGACGGAGGAACAGCAAGGAACCCTCAAGATCACTGGTCCGAATTTAAGGGACCAGCGGATCTGAGGGGTCGTGTGAAAAGGCCCTAAGTTTCTGAGGCAGGCACATGTATATATATGCACCCATATATTGGGGGGGGGGGGTGAGGACAAGGCACAAAGAAAATTACCTTCAGATTTAGCATGGTGAGCAGCTCCTGTTCCCTGGCTTGGAGCTGCCCTACTTTATTAGACAGGTCCATCACTGAGTGACTAAGGGCTTGGTTTTTCTCCTGGGAAAGAGAGGGAAAATGGAAAAGGATCTACCCGAGTCCAATCCCCAAGTGGATTTTTCCTTGGCAGCCCTGTCGTTTCCTACATACACAAAGCCACCCCGGCGTCTCCAACCCTTCTCATTTGGTTTATAAACTATCGGGCGGGGGGGGGGGGGGAAATCCACAATTCTCCTCCACCTGTTTCGGTGAAGGAGCAACAGTACAACTCCTTCTGTACATCAAGTTCCACAGGCAACACAAGCAGAAATGGGCTTGAGCTGCTAGAGAGAAGAAGAGCCGACGACCCCTCCGATCCTGGATTGTACTCACGGTTCATTACAGAACTGGATGTGAGACCTATCTCCCAATATTTCTCATGTTTGTTTATTTATTTATTTATTTGTTGCATTTATACCCCGCTTATCTACATAGTATACTCTAAGTGGCTTACAAGGCTACCATATGTAGCTCGCCCACGTTCTCTCCACTTCAAAATTTAGCACAGCAAAGAGTAATAGCCCCTATAGGAAGATGTGGCGGTATACAAATGCAACAAACAAACAAATAAATAAATAAATAATAAATGCAAGGGTTAGGTGATGCCTTTATTGAACCACCCATCCAAAATCTGGAACTAGTTTACCCCCTGGCTAGTCACTTTCATCCAGGGATGTGTTTTGCACCCAGACAAGGAATTCTGAATCATCCCATAGATCAGTGGTGGCGAACCTATGGCACTCCAGATGTTTTGGACCACAACTCCCACAGTCCTTTGCCATTGGCAATCTAAGCATGGAACTCTGGGAGTTGCAGTCCAAAAACATTTGGAGAGCCGAAGGTTCGCCACCACTGCCATAGATAAAGGTCTACCTGAAGGGCCTGGCAGTGGTGTGAAGTGTCAGCTGCTTTCCTGGAGAGTTCCTGGAGCTTCTGGTGTGTATTATCAAGGGTCGCCTTGCAGTCACTCTGCTGAGATTCAAGGAATTTCAACCTTTTGGTCAAGGTTTTTATAATTTCATTTCTCTTTTGTAGCTCATCTGAGGGAAGAGGTCAGGTATAAAACTAGAGGAAGGATAAAGAATCACTCTAAGCAGAGCTTTTAACTGATTAAAAACACGCTAGCAGGGAAACATTTTAATTCTAAAAAGCTACGTGTAATCATAAGTTATCTTAATGCAATTGGCTAAATAGGTAGGTAGGTAATAGTTTATTGCTAAATAGCTTTACCTGCCATGTTTCTTCCCTCTTAAACTGTATGGCTGGGAAATCTGTAAGGAGTTCTCTTCATTTTAAAAATATATTTTATATAAAGATCGTAAGAATGCAAAATTATTCCACTTCTACAGCAGTTTTTTGTGTGTGAAAAGTGTAAAATAATCTACTTTACATAATAAGGGTCTTCTTAGGAAGCTTTCTGGTTATGTCACTGTGGTTACAGGATCACTTGGTGATCAAGTTCTAGACATTTCCTGTCATTCAAAACATTCTAGCATTTCCATGGTGCCCCAGTTCAGATGAAATTTTCATTCTGTTGACAGCATTGATGGGACTGGGCAAATAGTTCCTCTATGCTCTTTCCTGATAACTTGACTTATTTTGTGAAGTTCCAATGAACAACTTAAAAGATATGCGTAAGACAAAGCTTAGAAGAGAAACTCACAATATTATTAATTATTTCTCAACATAGTAACAGATGTTACTATAATGATACCATTGTGCTAGTAATTCCTTGTGATATACAGTACTGTCATTATTACCAATAAGCCAGAACAATATAAATAAGGCATGTACTATCTCTAGTGGTCAGTCCCAATATTACACCTTGGAAATACTTATAAAAGTACAAAATATAAAATAATGGTACACTTTCTTCTCAATTTAGGACTGACAAGAGGATGGCATAACATTTGAAAAATTCCTGTCAAAAGGTTTTGAAAAATGTTCTAGAGTAACCATGAAAAGTAAATTTTGAAAGAAGCTATCCAAAAAAGGAACATTGGAGATTCTAGCTACACACAAATTATGCAGAAAGTAACTAGATACATGCAACTACTTTATTTTTAGTTAATTCCAAGTTCTGATATAAAACGAGGAAAAATCTTGTGCTTTAATTATGCCATCACTTATAATATAATATCTTATGATTAATAAGTGTAGAGCCAAACCTCATAAAAGCTAGGAAGAGGGACACATTAAAGCTGCCTTAAATCACATCAGATCGTTTTGTCCTTACAACCACAAATTGGCAACAATTGTTATCTGGGATCCCAGGAAGGCCTCTCTTGCTATCTGCTAATTGATCCTTTCCACCAGAGGTACCAGTGCTGGGTTGGGTTGGGTTGGCATAGCTGTTGATCAGGAAATCGTATCTTACATCTCCTCTCACTAGGTGGCTTGTGACAAGTCACAGTCGGGCTCAACACTCCCCTCCAGAACGTGGAGCATAAGACACCAGCTTAATTCTGCAGACTATACTCCATCTGGAACTCACCCTCCAACTTGCTGGACCTCTCTGCAAGTGTCAGTCTTTTCTGCCGATCATCCTCCCAAGCCAGTAACTGCCTCTGGTGCGCAGCCACCATAGCGTCGAGCTCCTTGTCACGGTCTTTTAGCTCCGCGACTAGCAGCTGTAGTTCCTTCCTTTGCTTCTGAATGGTGGCGCTCTCCATTTCAGAGGAGAGGGTCTAAGGGGAACAAGGCGGAGAAAGTAGAGCCATCATGTCATACAAGCACAACAGGAATTAGTCATTACAGAATTGTGGCTCAAAATACAAAATTACATGTTACAACACCGTGGCCTATTTCTATTAAAGTAGAAGAAGATCTAAACAATGTAATTAAAGGCATCGGCCGTTGATGGATGGAGCAGGGGGTATGCCACACCTTATGATTTAGGAAGAGAACTGCTGGATTGCTCAGAGTTTAGAGCCAGAGTCTAGTACTGTAATCTAATTATTTACTGTGCCTCCTAGACAGGGGCCGGACTCGATCCATAGGGTGATGATGATGATGATGATGAAATACCAGGCACAGACTTTTTCAGACTTTGCACCAGCTTAACTGAAGTAATTTGGGTTAGTTGAGTGAAGGCAAAAAGTTTTAGTCGGTTTTTAGATGGGTGTTTCTATTTTAACACCATACATTTTCCTGCAATAGCTTTAAATTGCATTTTAACACTGAACATCCCAACACCTGCATATACGTATATTATATAGGATCACCAGCCTTTGACGCTTAAAAAAAATGTAACTGACTTTTAATATATTGTTTTCCACTCTGCTTTGGCTTTCTTACCTGAGGAGGAGTGGACAGGGGCAGTGAGGAATTCATAAGGCCTCTTGAGTTAACAACTTCACCCGTTTCAATTGGTTTGGAAAAATACAACGGGTTGTTTCAAAATTCAGTTCGGCTGTCCCACAGAAATGAAATTTTGTTTGCTGTCCACCGCAATCCAGTCTTTCAGACATTAAAGTGATAAAACAGGGTTAGAAGAGAATACTATATACAGAAAGAGAATAGTTACAAATTATACTGCTCCTGCACAAAGACCACTATACATCATTTAAATAGAAAAGATAAATTAATTCGCCAATATGGAGGATGAAGTAACTTTGAGAAACGGACAAGGAGGGGAGGATTATTAAGCAAAATGAAAACAGGCTCCCAAATATTCCAAGAAAACTGGGGAAGAGACTTGATTATCTGTTTTTCACACAAAACATTAAGCAAGAATTCTTGGCACAATGAAGCTTCCTTAGCATTAACATCTAAAACTAACTAGGATGGGATAATCTCCTGACATCTGAACTAAGGATAATTGCATGTTTTTCTCAAAGAAGCCAGTGTTCAAAAACTAATAACAATCCTGGTTTTGGGGGGTTTTTTTTGGCGGGGGGAGGTAGTTGGGTTCTTGTTTTGTCAGACCCAAGTTTCTTTGGGAGTGACAATAACTGTTTTCTGAGGAAGTGGATGTTGATCCACCGAAGCTCCGATTGAAATAAAACTGTTAGTCTTGAAAGAGGATACAAATACAAAATAGTTACAATATATTACTTTTTTTTCCTTCTGCCAACCTGCTCAGACAAGCCTTGCTACGTCTTTGGAAAGAAATACATATTATTATACAGTACATGTATAAATGGGACATCCTGCTACATTGTTTTGTGTTAGTAATATCACTAAACACGTACATATGTAACATTTGCACATACCAGAAAAAAAATGTGTACACACACACATTTGATAGATTCTACCAAATATTCATACAAATATTTGGATAGATTCTATCCAAATGTGTGTGTGTGTGTCTGTGTGTGTGTAAATTCTATCAAATATTCACACACATCTATCAAGTGTTTGTGTGTGTATGTACACACACGCATTTGATAGATTCTATCAAATATTCATACAAATATTTGGATAGATTCTATCCAAATGTGTGTGTGTGTGTGTGTGTGTGTGTGTGTGTAAATTCTATCAAATATTCACACACATCTATCAAGTGTTTGTGTGTGTATGTACACACACGCATTTGATAGATTCTATCAAATATTCATACAAATATTTGGATAGATTCTATCCAAATGTGTGTGTGTGTGTGTGTGTGTGTGTGTGTGTGTGTGTGTGTGTGTAAATTCTATCAAATATTCACACACATCTATCAAGTGTTTGTGTATGTACACACACGCATTTGATAGATTCTATCAAATATTCATACAAATATTTGGATAGATTCTATCCAAGTGTGTGTGTGTGTGTGTGTGTGTGTGTGTGTGTGTGTGTGTGTGTGTGTAAATTCTATCAAATATTCACACACATCTATCAAGTGTTTGTGTGTGTATGTACACACACGCATCTGATAGAGTCTATCAAATATTCATAGAAATATTTGGATAGATTCTATCCAAATGTGTGTGTGTGTGTGTGTGTGTGTGTGTGTGTGTGTGTGTGTGTGAAAGAGAGAGACAGAAAGAGAAAGAAAGAAAAAGAAGAAGCTGCCTTGCCCACAGAGGGGGTTAAAAGGGGTGTGCGAAGCGGCGGGCGTGAGGGAGGAAGGCAGCTTGAGAGAGAGAGAGAGAGAGAGAGAGAGAGAGAGAGAGGGGGGGGGCGGCCATTAGGAAGCCGGGCTTCCCTTTCTCCCTCCTTCCTTCCCTCCCTCAGGGCGGGACAAACATGTTGGCGGGAGGGAGGGAGGGAGAGGCGCGCGCCAGCCCGCTTACCGGCCGTGGCCGTTTCCCGCCCAAAAGCCAGCGAGCGAGCGCGCGCGCCGGCGGCCGCTCCTGAGGAGAATGAGGAGGAGGAGGAGGAGGAGGAAGGCCGCGAGCTTCTTCTCTGGACCCCGCCTCCTCCTCCTCCTCCTCCTCCTGTAGTTCCTTCCTCGACCACATCTATGCATTTTCAGCCAAAAATCAAAGAAACAAAACACGAACAAACAATCATGTGGCACCTTAAAAAGACTAACTTTCATATTTTAATGCAGTGGTTCTTCAACCTGTGGGGGTGTGGGGGTGTCCCCAGATGGTTCCTGGACTGCAACTCCCAGAAATCCTGGCCAGCTCAGCTAGTGAGGAAGACTTCTGGGAGTTGCAGTCCAGGAATATCTGGGGACCCACAGGTTGAAGAACCACTGTTTTAATGTACAGTAATGGTTTTGTGGACATGTCCACTTCTTTAGACCTATAGCACAGCAAAATGAGGTGTATCATATAATATGTAATGGAATATAGCTTTCATGCCAAATATTCATTTGGCTGTTGTACACAGGTACATTTGCAGGCAAACTTGGTTGTAAAAATTCCTAAAGAGACATATATGTCTGTATGTCCAAAGAAGTGGACGGGCCCAGGAAAGGTTACATTCAAATATGAAAGTTAGTCTATAAGGTGCCAAGTGTGGTTTTTTTTGTCTTTTGTTTTTGATTTTTGCCTGGACTTCTTGCACAAACTACCTTTTCCAAAACTTCATCTATGCATTTGTTTATGAAGCATGTACTGTACAGTATACAGATTTACCAGATGGATTGAAAGGTTTACAATGGAGACCGCAAGCATTGTGTCTGCTTTTCAGACACAAGATTTTTATTTATGTATTTCTTTATTTATTTGGGTCAACATCCTCCATGGGGTTGAAACTTGGGACCCTTACAGACGCAATTAGGCAGGCAGCTTGGAAGCTTTTGAGATGTGGACCTACAGACAAATTCTGAAGATACCTTGGCCAGCCAGAGTCACTAATGTGGCCATACAGTATTACAGCACATGAATACAAAGCTGGAAAATCTCAATACCGTAATCAAATTAAATTGGTTTTTCAACATTCCAAAAGGACCATTGCATTCATATATTAAAGGAAGCAAGCATTTATCTCACTTGTCCTGTTTATCTGTCGCACCGTAAATATTGCACTGCAATAAATCAATTCATACTTTTGTGTGCAATTCTTATTTAAATGTCTGGTTATGCCATACAAGAGCATCAGTCATTTCAAACCTTCTGTCTTCTGACAGCACGATCATGAAAACCACTAAGGGTCTGGAAATGGTTAGGAACGGAATAAGGAAACACACGGTGAGGAGCAGCAACATCTTTATTTGATTAAATCTCTACTTCATGCAGAAGCATGATAGTCCCACTTCTCCTTCGTTTTAAACTTTGGCAAAAAATCACAAACAGAAAATAAGCAGCCAATACAGAACAGTGAAAATGCCAACAGTAAGGGTGCCCTTTATAACGGTTCTGCTGACAGGCAAACACACACCGTAAAAGCCTTAGTTTGGCTACAACGACTAGACCTGTTGTTGGTTAAAAGGCAGGGTTTTGTTTTGTTTTTGCTTTAAAATCACAGCTTCACTTTTTGACTTCGCCTAGATCTTCAATGCTGTCATCATCCACCTGCAACAAAGCATATTGTCAGTTACAATACAGAACTTCCAAGGAGCTACAGAAACACAACGCCACACATAAAAGGAGATCAACCTGAGAAATTAATATGAGTTTTTTCACCCACTGCATTGTTAGTCTGTGGAACTCCCTGCCATAGGAGGTGGTGATGGCATCTGGCCTGGATGCCTTCAAAAGGGAATTGGACAGATTCCTGGAGGAAAAGTCCATCACAGGTTACAAACCATGATGGAGATGTGTGTTAACTCCAGGCTTAAAACCAGGGTATACTTCAAGGACCAGATGCAGGGGAGTGGGATCAGGAGACGGAGATCTAGTCTCGTGCGCTCCCAGAGGCATTTGGTGGGGCCACTGTGAGATCCAGGAAGCTGGACTAGATGGGCTTTTGGCCTGATCCAGCAGGGCTCTTCTTAGGTTCTTATATGTTCTAACAATCTGAAAATAAGCCAGAGTATCTGGCAAAAAAGGGTTAACCATTCACTATAACACTGTTCTACTTCTTGAATGCAATGTAAATGACAACTCACCATTTACATTGCAATTAAGAACTAGAATATAGTGTTGTAGTGGCTGCAGTCCAGATGGGTAGTCTACAAGTCAAATGAATGAATGGTGTGGAAGCAGTAGCTAAGCAAAAAGGACTGTCCTTTTGCATGATATAACTTTATAACGTTTCACACAAGAAAGCTGATGGCCTCTAGGAAGTGCTGAATCCAGACAGATCTTCGAGACCATTAAATCCCAAATGCCACGTGATATGTTTCCCAATTCAGCACTTCTTGACTCGTACTACCCTGTCACGTTGCTTGAAGTGTGTTGTTACTACTATACCACCATTGATAACGATTAGTAATTCAACAAGTCGCAACACGACTAGAAACAAAATACTGTATACAGAAACTTAACATGCACACCTCAGAAATCAGGTTACCCAACCTACCTCCGGCCATTTTTCCTGAATTACATCGATAATGTCATCTGTGAAGTCGCCCTGAATGATTATTTCATCTTCTCCTGTTACCGAGGCACCACAGGAGAACTTCTGAGCAAAGAATCTTTGTGCTTCCTTAAGATCTATTTCTGTTGGGACAAAAACACACCCACACATATCCCACAATGATAAGACCATTGCCGATCAAAGATCAATATCTAGAGAGACCTCAATGACAGCAAAGCCTTTCCTCACCCACCGAAAGTTGCGAGCCCGCACACTCTTGTAACGTATTTCTTCTTTGCTCTTGGGATTTTTGCTATCGTGACTTTCTGAGGGACAGTCTTCTTCTTTTGCTTTATCTGACCTCTTCCACCTAGGGAAGAGAAGAGAAAATAGGACAGAAAAATATATATAGCCAAGAGCCTCAAAACCTATCCTTGGCTTCAGAGTGCAGAAGGAAGACACATCAGATTTCCAGTCCTTGGCCATGCATATCCAGGCATATCCAAACTTCAGGCATATCCAAACTCCAGCCGTCCAGATGTTTTGGACCACAACTCCCACAGTTCTTTGCCATTGGAAATACAGGCAAAGGACTGTACGGTAGAACCCCCGTATCCACCAATTCAGTTATCCACGGATGGCAGAGGAAAAATAAATAAATAATTCAGCAGCCACAAAACAAGCTATTGTCACAAAGCAGCTGTAAAGCAAGCTATTGTCACAAATAGCATCTGTAAAGCAAACTACTGTCACAACCAGCAGCCATAAAACAAGCTACTGTCTCAAAACAGTAGTCATAAAACAAGCTACTGTCAGGAAACAGCAGTTTGGGGGTGGGGTGGGCAGGCGCTCTCTCTTATCCATGGTTTTAATTATCTACGGGAAGGCCTGGAACCAATCCCCAGCGGATACCGGGGTCCTACTGTATTTGGTTTTTTTTTTTTTTACTACATCCAACCCATAAATAAGCAGCAATTTAGACCTTGCCTCTCTTTTGCTTTTTCTTCTCTTCCTCTTCGCCAATGGTTCCTTGGCCTTCTCCGACGCCAGATTCTTGTTTAGGAGAATTTTCTAAATTGGGATATAAATGTATTCAAGGTTAGCAAAAAAAGTAACATATAACCGGCTCCTTCTTAAGAAGGCAGAATGCCATCCAGGGCAAAAGGATTGCCATTTTTAATTGATAAACTGCACATGTGTTTATTCAGATATAGATCACACTACGTATAATGGGATTTACTTTCCTGTTAAATGCATCTGTACTTGCAGCTTAAAATATACAGCTGCTAACACCGTTCACGCAATAAAGCTAATAAAGTAAGGTATGAGTCTTCTTCTTTTTTAAACCAACAAATCATTGTATGGACCTTTGCAGATAATCCACTTTAATCCTGGAAGGAAAATGTTTGATAGACGAGTTCCACCATATTTTTCTCATCAAAAAAACCAATTGTGGAGTTCATTGTACTGCCTTTAATCTCCACAGCAAACTGCATCTGATTAGTTTTCTTTGAAGAACCCTATCTATTTTCTTCTCCCTTACAGTGGAAACCTGTGCAAGCTTAATCAAGAGTAAATCCCATGAAAATTAACGGGGTTTATATACAAGCAAGTGTGCACAATTTATTTATTTATTTATTTATTTGTTGCATTTGTATACCGCCACATCTTCCTAAAGGAACTCGGGGCAGTGAACAGTAAAAACAAAAAAAGAAACGAGGATAAAAATAAGTAAAAGGCAATAAGGTTGTGGCTGAAACCTCAGGATTAAAAAAAAAAAATACCAGCAAGTATTTCTTACCCACAGTAAGTTTTGCAAACTCCTTTGGAAAATTCTTCTCTAGCCATTGCCTACATTTCGCCACATCGGGCATATATTCGCAGTACTAGAGAAGAAACGAGAGGAACAACCGGTCAGCCGAAGGAGCCTTACATTCATACAAACTTAGTAACGATGACCAGGAACAATAAGATGAAGGGTTATGGGTGTTGCGGCTTAAAAAGATCTGGAGCCATCTGATTTGGTTAATCCTTCATGGACAATTAATAAATATAATGTACATCCACATAACGAGGCATTAAAGCTGCTATTCTCAATTGGGGGAGCGGGGCACAGACTGGAAACAATTATTCACACATCACTTTATTAGATCTGCTCCACAACATATACAATCCTGATTTGGACTGTATTTCTTTCACATTGTGTTTATGGCTGTGGCCAAAAAAAAAAGGAAGGAAGGAAGGAAGGAAGGAAGGAAGGAAGGAAGGAAGGAAGGAAGGAAGGAAGGAAGGAAGGTTGATAATGGCTGCCCTAAAGGATGATGATAGCTGAAATAAGACTTGGTTTCAACCCAGCTCCGGGTGGTAGAAATCCAGAATGGATTCAACCCCACTTCCCTTCTGAACGACACTCTCCGAGTATGGTGATCATGAAATCATAGATTTGGAAGAGACCTCAAGGGCCATCTAGTCCAACCCCCTGCCATGCAGGAATCCCCATCACAGTATTTCCGACAGATGGCCATCCAGCCTCTGCTTAAAAGCCTCCAAAGAAGGAGACTCCACCACCCTCCTTTGTGGCAGCATATTCCACTGCCAAACAGCTCTAACCGTCATGAAGTTCTTCCTAACACTCAAACCCATTGCTCTTTGGAACAGATTGAACTAGCATCTCTCTCGCGGATCTCTAATTTGTTAGATGCAGAGGATTTGTCAAGGACAAAAGAACCCTACCGCCACCAAACTTTCAGGCAGTTTACTCTATCCGCCTTATTCCACCAACTCTGCAGACCAATTTGAAAGAAAGTTAACTCACCTCCGTTGGCAATGAGCAAACTGGAAAAAGAAGGAGAAAAAAGGTGTTGGTTTTTATACTGGATCTGTCATATCTGAAAAGGTTTATCATTTCAAGCATGCAATGATAATACACAGTAGTGGCTAAAATCCTGCTGGGTAAGGCACACAGCATAAGGTTGGTGACATCATCAGTTGTGCCAATTTCCGGGACTTAAAAGTTCTCCTTTTCCCACCCCATCCCCTTCAAGGGTCCTGAGGATTCTTTAGGACCCCTTGTCATGAGGAAGGTGTCAAAGGCTGTAGGACCAGATGAGGAGTCTTTAATTTCCAAAAAGAGCTGATGGCAGTAAAATCCTCAAGGTGGAATACTGTGGCAGAAACCTGCATGAAAAATCACGGGGTGAGATGTTCACAAGTTTAACCACATTAATGGAAAATATTAGATTTTTTGAGGGGGGGGAGACGCTGCCTTTCACCCCAAATAAATGACGTTTTCCATTTTCCTTGCAGCTATCCACAAAGAGTTGTCTGGAAAGAAAAACAGACCTTCCGACATACACCCAAGGCTTTTAAAAAACAGCAACCCTCTCACACTCCATCCATACTTGCCTCCACAGTAGAGAACTCGGAGGGGGTAATCGACGTCTGATTTAGCATTGCACTTTTGGTCTCCTTTACAATCTAGGGCTGTGGACTCAGATGCATCCATTGCCATTTCATAAACCTAAAACACACACAAGCAGAGAAATTCAGTACAAAAATCTAATGCGGATCATAGAAAGAGCTGCCCCTTGACACCCCTGAAACTGCTGGTGTGCCAATACATGTGTCACTGTTACGAGAGAACAGATTGTGTACTGAGAAGATGCAAATCTGGATATTAGGTGTGAGTGACAAAGACCTTACTACTTTTGGGGATGACAACATCCAGCACCCTGGATGGTGGTATCCCAAAATGTATCTGGAAGTTGAGTCATGGCAACTAGATTTCTTTTCTCATGAGATTGAAATGTTTTGCTATTTGTCCCAGTAGCTTTGTCTATGCTAAGCTTCCTTAAGCGACTTGGATGAGCAGCGAAACGTTTCGATCTCACAAGAAAAGAAGCCCAGTTATTGTGGCTCCACTTTCCAGATAACCTAACCTGGATGACTGAGAATCTTCACAGACATCCCAAAATGTAATATTTCCTCCACGTTCTGGACCAGAGCATATGAAATCCCAGAAAATCAAAGGGAGGCCAGGTAGCGGGCTGGCTGGTAGCAGGCAATGAGAGATGAGAGCCTGAATGAGGGATCATGGTTGAGGGATGGAGGGAGCTAGGTAGGTACCAGAAGGAGGAAGCACGGTCAGCTCAGGCAAAAGGATCCTGGACAGCCCGCATGACTGGAGGCCACCTGAGAAGCAGATCCAGTTTGCGTCCTCTTGAGTCTCCAACAGGTCGTGCGCATGAGTGATTTTAAATATATATATATATATATATATATATATATATATTATAACATAAAATCTGTATATATAGGGGAAATTTATATTGCCTATGGGGAAAATCTGTCCCAGCCCAAAAGACAAGAGGAGCCACTGCAGGAAAGCAGGCTTTGCCGAGGGTGGGACCCAGCCAGGGCTCCATGCCAGGCAAGGAGGGGGCGAGGAAGAGACCCGAAGGAAAGGATGCCCTGGGACCCACCAAAGCAGGCGAGGGGTTTAGGTGCCAACTTTGGAGGAAGAGGAGGAGGAGGAAGAAGAAGGGGAGGAGGAGGAGGAGGAGGAGGCGAGGGCAAAACCAGGCAAGGAGGCGTGGGGAGGAAGGGAGAGGGGAGTCCCCCCCCCTGGGGAACAGGTGGCCCAGGCAGGGGCGACCAGGGGGGAGGGGGTGGTGGCCCATCTCTTACCCGGGAAGCCCTCCAGGCACGGTGCCGGCGGAGGGGCTGGTGGATCCTCCTCCTCCTCCTCCTCCTCCTGCCGCCACCTCCTCCTCCTCGGTGGCACATGCAAGACCCGCCGGGGAGGCTGGCTGCCCAGCTGCAAGCAGGCTGGGGCAGGAAAGAGCGCGAGAGCTTGCCGCCTTCTCGCGAGGCTTTCCCCCGTGGAGGAGGAGGAGGAGGAGGAGCGAGGACTGAGCCACGGAGGATGCCGTAGAGCAGTGGTTCTCAACCTGTGGGTTCCCCCCCCCAGATGTTCCTGGACTGCAACTCCCAGAAGTCTTCATCGCTAGCTGAGCTGGCCGGGATTTCTGGGAGTTGCAGTCCAGGAACATCTGGGGACCCCCCACAGGTGGAGAACCACTGCTTGTAGGCTCCTGATCTCCTTGGCTACTGACAGCTTTGCTAGCTTGTGGCTGGGAATAACAACATCAGCAACAACAACAACAACAACAACAACAACAACAACAACAACAACAACAACAACAACAGCGTGCATCTGTTCTTTAACAGCAGTCTGTGCTTTTGTGATTTCCCTCACCTTTATTGTTGTAAACCGCCCTGAGTCCCCTTTGTGGGAAATAGGCGCGGTATATAAGTGTGAAAAATAAATAAATAAATAAATAAATAAATAATAAATATTTTGACTGCCTTTCACATTCTCGAATATCTGAAGAAGAATACTGGAGGTGTGCAGATGTGCGAGGAGTTTTTTTAACTACATCTCCCAGAATTCACTTTTGTGGCCTGAGGAATTCTGGGGGTTGTAGTCCAGGAGAGCAAATCAGCGCATTATAAATAAAGAGCAGACCTAGATCTATTCCTATCTTTGGAGATCCACAAGTTCCCCAAACCTAACATTTCTCCCCCCCAATTCTTCAGCTGATAATTTTAAAATAATAATAAAAATCTCTCTTCCTTAAACTGTTCCCGGGACGGAGTATTGCAAGAAACGGCGCCTCCTGCAGCAGCTCAAGGGTTAACGGGAGGAAGAAGCCGAAATGGCTTTGCTTGAGCCTCGGGGCTTGCCGTAGCTGCGGGCGTGACGCAAAGAACCATAGAGTGAAGTCAGGAGCGACCAAAGAACGCGAGGCGGGACGGGTGCCTCGTTGGGCCAAGCTAGTCTCGTCCGTTTTGTTTTTCCTGATCGCTGGGCTAAAATAGGGGGCAGCGATGCCTCGCTATGCCCAGCTAGTGATGGGGCCCGCGGGGAGTGGAAAGGTAAGGGGTATTCTTTTAAGGGGGGGCAGTGAGATGTGCATAAATAAGAGATTAAATCAGGGGAGGGGGGACATTGTGGCTACTAGTTTCTTAGAGGTCCGGTGAACTTGGCCATCATGTAGTAGCGTGCTGTTCCTATAGCTATTGGTTATTTTATTATTTTGCCACTGTTGTCCTCGCCCTCTTTAGTGGCAGATTTATTTTTGGAAGAGCCTCAGAGAGAGGTTTACAGAAGAGCAGTCAATTAAGGCCAGCAAGATATTAGGAGCTAAAATAGCAACTGAGAAACTAGCAATGAAGACCATTGAATTTTAATACAGTGGATAGTAATGATGATGATGATGGTGATAATGACAATACAGTGGACCCTCGTATAACAAACAGTTTGTATCACATAAAATCTTTAGAACATAAAACGTTCTGGAGAGAGGGGAAATTTGCTTAAAAGAATCGCCTATGGGGCAACCCCTACAACATAAAAATGGTTGTAATTAGGAATTACTCTGTTTTCGATGCATTCCTATGGGGAAATTTGCTAACATGATTTCATTTGGAACGAATTGATTCCTTTATACAAGGTGCCACTGTATACAGAAACTTAACATGTGCACCTAATTAAAAACAATGTTCAGCCTGATATCAAAAACAACGTAGCAAAATGTGGACTTGCTTCCTGGAGCCTCTCCTGGTGATGTTTAACCTTCAGTTCATGTTGTGCTTTTTGGAAACCAGAGCACCTACTGTGCCACGATGGTCCAGCACTGTGAAGTTCTGAACCGCTCAGTCCAAGTGGTCAACCTCGATCCAGCTGCAGAACACTTTGACTACGACGTCATGGCAGGTGAACCTGAGACAGAGGCTTCAAGGCCGGGCAGTAAAAAGAGGGACCCCAGAGCTCCCGGTGGCCAGTCTGTCCAGCGTTGATGGGAGTTATCATGCCATCACGGACTTTTTAATACATCTGGTAAGGCCGGCAGTTTAGGCTGTGGGTATCATTTCAATCAAGCCCATTGTTTCCTTGTTGTTGTTGTTGTTCCAGATATCCGGGAGTTAATTGAAGTGGATGATGTGATGGAAGATGATTCTCTCAGGTTTGGCCCCAACGGAGGCTTGGTTTTCTGCATGGAATACTTTGCAAATAATTTTGACTGGCTGGAAGAATGTCTCGGCCACGTGGAAGACGATTATATCCTTTTTGATTGCCCAGGTAAGCAAAGGAAGGTGGACCGTTTTTACTAAAGCCTTGGAAATAGCCTAGGTGTGTTGGACACCATCTCTTAGAATTGCAACCAAGATGGAACAGCGTTGTGTATGAGTTTGTGTGTTATCCTCTTCAGAGACTCGCAGCGTTCTCTTTCAGATGACCACCCATAGAATCTCCCAACTACAGAGATCACTGGGCATACTGACCTGCAACCTTGTGGCATTCTGGAGGGTTTTGATAGGTCTGCCTAAGACAGGGGTGCCCAAACTTTTTGTAAGGAGGGCCAGATTTGGTGGCTGAGAATGTGTCAGGGGCCGGTTGCTCCCCAACCCTGCCACCCCACTGCAAGCCCCACCCACTTTCTTTAAAAAAATGGGGTGAAGGAGGGGGAAGGAGGGGCGGGCCAGCCAGCCACGGGCCACTCAGAATGGCCTGACGGGCCGGATTTGGCCCCCGGGCCGGACTTTGGGCAGGCCTGACCTAAGTGCATAGCTCTGATTAGCTGTAAGCAGCCAGTGTATTTCAGTTCTGTTGTGTTGGGAGTCCGTAATCAGGATTCCACAAAAAAGTGACCAGTGAGGATCCAGATGTTTTCAATGACAGCTGTTTCAATGAATAGCGCTTTTTCAGCAACTGCCCCCAGACTATGGAATGCCCTCCCAAATGAGACTCGCCTGGCGCCGACGTTAATAACATTTCGGTGCCAGGTAAAAACCTTCCTATTCCAAAAGTTTTTTAACTAATGATTGTGGGTCCTGATGGCAATTTTAGTGGTGTGTTTTTAATGTATTGTATTTATTGCATTTACATGTTTTATTGTTCTAATTTTATTGTATCTTGATGTTTTAATTGTTCATTCTGATTGTGAGCCGCCCAGAGACCTTTGGGTAGTGGGCGGCATACAAGCTAAATAAATAAATAAATAAATAAATAAATAAATAAATAAATAAATGACTGACTGACTGACTGACTGACTGACTGACTGACTGACTGACTGACTGACTGAATTTGTGTGTGCTCTTTAGGACAGATTGAACTCTACACCCATTTACCGGTGATGAAACAGTTCGTAGAACAGTTGCAGCAATGGGAATTCCGGGTCTGCGGAGTCTTTCTCGTTGATTCTCAGTTCATGGTGGAATCTTTTAAGGTATCAAATAATTACCAGCCCCAGGGCAACAACACATCGAGGCGAGCTGTTGTATCTTTTCCAAGTCTTGACATGGTGTGACTTCTTTTTATACGTTGGTAAACTAAGCATGCCTTGATGAGACAGGGGATGGGGTGGGGGAGGTATTTCCTTTTGCTAATCTACAAGGCATTTGGGTGCTTTGTACTATATAGGGCAGTGGTGGCGAACCTTCGGCACTCCAGATGTTTTGGACCACAACTCCCAGAATTCCAAGCTTGTACTGCAAATGACAAAGGGCTGTGGGAGTTGTGGTCCAAAACATCTGGAGGGCCAAAGGTTCACCATCACTGCTATAGGGTGTGAAGTTCCCCCAGGAATATGCAGGGTGAAGCCCCAAGGTTTTACTTGTTGGATCGTTTGATTTATCTCCTTCCCCCCAAAACTGGGATTCAAACTTCGGCAAAATTAAGAAAAAGATACACATAAAAACTCAAAATATGATCATGCCCAAAAAACCCAAACAGTCCCGCAAATTATACTATTAATGCACAATCGAATTTAAAAGCCATGTCAAAGTAAAACGGCGTGGCATTCATCAGTTGAAAAACAAACTTTCTCAGTAGCCAGTCAAGGGCCAGAAGTCTAGCAGAATCCAAAAACCTTTGCACACCAGCAGAAGGATAACAGGGAGGGAACCCAGCCGACCCATTCTTGGGAGAGAATTCAGCAATTCAGGAGGAGCCATCCAAGGAAGCCTATTTTAAGACAAGGATTTGTTTGTAATGACAGACCCTGGAGCTTCCCTAATTCCAGGAATGTGGGATGGGCCTAATGCAACCCTGACAGTCCATAGCACCTGCCCACTAGTGACTTACAGCCGTGGTTCCCATGGTCTCCAGATGTTCTTGAACTCCAACACCTGGCCTGCACAGGTAGTGATGAAAGTTTTTGGGTGTTTCTGTCCAAGAACATCTGGGTTGGGAACCACTGATGTACGGGAACAGGATAAGCGCACAGAAAAGGAGGTGTTGATGAGAGGAAAGGTTGGCCGTGGTACTTCTGTTTACCTGTGGATGTGTGCCATTGCCTTAGTGTTCGTGGTCCGTCTCTCCCTGATATGGGTTCCTCTCCAGAGCCATATTTCAGAAAGTCAGGTGCACCCAATCCTTTTGTGATCGCCGTTTCCCTTGTTGATATGTGTGTCTTTCCTCCTCCTGCTAGTTCATCTCGGGTGCCATGGCAGCTCTCAGTGCGATGATCTCCTTGGAGATTCCCCAGGTCAACGTCATGACGAAGATGGACTTGCTAAGCAAGAAAGCTAAAGCAGAAATCGAAAAGTAAGCCTGTGGAAGCGACAAGGCTGCTTGTGAACGGCGTGTGAAGGGTCATTTTTGGACTACAACCCCCAGAATCCTTCAGCTAGCCTAGTTAACTGAGAGATTATGGGAACTTTAAAAAAAAAAAACTCCAACACTTTCCCCAAACTTATTACTTATTACGTACTCTGAAGGAAACATGCTTTTTTATTTTCTACATTTGGATAGACACATCTCTGCCAAAGCTGTAAGCAGTAGATTGCTAGATTGCAGTTTTAAAATGGGTCTGTCCTGTCCATTTGATAATTCAGAAATATGAAATATTTTGTTTACTGGTCATGTGAAGGCCTGTTGTTATTTTAAATCCTATGCAATTCCTTCCAGATATCTGGACCCTGACATGTATTCTGCAATGGAAGATTCTACAGATTTACTCAAAACCAAACAGTTTAAGAAGCTGACTAAAGCAATCTGTGGCTTGGTAAGTAAATGCTGTTTTTTTTTTAAAGTTGAATTTTCAAAATCAAACTTAGTGAGACGTAGAACTAGCCTGTGTCTCTCAGAGTGACTTACACATCACCAGTGTCATAGCCTTGCAGGTGGCACATGAAATAATCTGGAATTCACAGAGTGGTTTTCCAGCCTTTTAGACTACAACTCCCATAATTCCCAGCCTATCTGTGATATGAACTAACCTCCTGCCTACGCCCGAAGCCACATCCCACCTCACTTTTTAGGGCATCTCCAGATGTGTGTGTGTGTGTGGGGGGAAAAGTATTCAGTAAACCAAAGGATCTCTCATTTCATCCAAGCCAGAGTACTATGGTGATCCGCTTTGCAGCATGCTTCAGGAATAAAACAGAGCTTAGACTAGGTTCCTTTTTTGGATTACAACTCCCAGAATCCCCACCTTGCATGGCCACGGAACCAAAATGCGAAGTCTGGTTTGTGTTAAAGGCGGAATAACCCCCGTTTCCTGGTGGATGAAACAACAAACTATGGTTAGTGAGAGATGTCTGGCATGCCAATGGGCTGAAGAGTCACTCATGTCTTGATTTACTATGCTAACGTGGATTAATCCATGGATTGTTTCAACATCTATGTCATTTTATTTAATGCCGTCTGTGATTACTGAATGTTTGGCTAAGGCAGTGCACTGTCCCTGCTTCTATCAGCAGGCCCTGTCTTTCTATTTATTAATCTTTATTTATTTAAAGATTGATGACTACAGCATGGTTCGCTTCCTGCCTTTTGACCGCTCTGATGAGGAGAGCATTAACATTGTACTCCAGCACATAGATTTTGCCATTCAGTACGGGGAGGATCTGGAATTTAAAGAGCCGAAGGTGAGAAAAGTTCAAATCTGCCATTTAAGGCAGCGTTGTTTTATGCATCGAAAGGGCGCAGGAAGAACACTTTGTAAGAAACTATAGGGGATATTTAGAAAGACATCCAAACTGAGGATTCTATGGAGCAACCCTGGATTTCTCCCTTAGTGCAATTTTATATGCATGTCTTCCGAAAAACATTTCGCTGGCCAGTTTCCTTTCACTCATCTCAACTAGAGAATAGACCCATCGGCTGAACAGTAAATCATTTCCTATTCCTATGTCAATGGATCGACTCAGATGAGGACTAGAGAATAGGAAACCACAGTGATCGGAGAAAACATCTCTTCCTTGAATGTACTGGAAGGTGGTCTAAACGAATGAACCAAAAATGACTCTCATCAGAAGAAAGAGGAACACCTATTTTGGATTTTAGGTGGTAGAATGAATGAATGAATCTTTATTTACGTTTTTTAACCAAATCAGTTCGTCTCCGACTCTTCAAGTTGTGTTGTTGTTCGTTGGAAGATTTTAGGTGGTAGGTGAAATTACAACATGATTTCACTGGTGGACAGAGTTAAGTTATGCATCTTGGATTACTGTATGATCTTGAACTATTTATTTATTTATTTATTTATTTCCAATAGGAAACTGAAGAAGACAAATCTTCAGCTTTTGATGAATATTTCCAAGATCGAGTTGATGAATGAAGAGATCGAAGTCTGTTTTGTACAAGCTTAGATTTTTCTACGCAGCGTATTTTAAGATGTACCATCTGCCGGCTGCATCTCAGGTGGAAAATGACCAATGGACTCCCCCCCCCATAAAGAGTTAATGTATATAATTAGTCAATTCCATGGAGAAATAAATTATTGAATTATATTTTTATTGCTTGGTAGCTTTCCCATCAAGGAAAACATGTTTCTTTCAAACTGTTGTTTGTGTGTGTTTGTTCACTTCAGCAGCTGGAACCAATAAATACCAGGTGCTTCTTTATTTAAATTTACTGCCTCACAATATTTGACTTTTGATGTTTTGCTTTTTATTCTTCTTCAAAAAAAGAGGACACCACCACTCATTACAAAACATTCGGTTATCAAGATGCCCTTTGTCTGCTAAGAGAAGGACATTAAGGGGCAGGCCAGCATAGCCCCTCATGTGGGAGGGAGTTCCACAGCTACTCTCTGCTTTTATATTTATAGCCTTCAGACAGCAGTCTGTAGCTTCCAGATGTGCTGGGGAGCACCACACACACACACACACACACACACCTGCCAGCCAGCCAGCCGCAAAGGGACATCAGGAAGATGGGAGTAATAGTCCAGTTTATTTGGAAAAAAATCTCCTTCCATGGTAAGGAGGCCCATTGGGGGAAAAACTGTGGCCTACCTCGCAAGGCTGTTGTGAGAAGAACATTAGGCATCTTCCCTTTGTAGACTTTCCCAAGATCTTTGGAGGAAAAAATATGAAATATGAAATGAAAAAAAAAGAGAGAGGAAGTGTCATTCTCTTGAGTTCTGTTAGCTAAACCAAGGCAGGGTGTTAGGAGGAAGTTCAGGGTGGGGCTAGGCTGCCGTTCTCTGTGAGAGCCCGACGCCTGGGGACGATGGAGTGTGTAGTCCACCACGGACATTCTGAAGAAGGCTCCTCGTGAAGTTTTGGCATGCTATGCTTTCAAAGAGCTGCCTCCCTGGCAAAATAACCGGTTCTTCTTCCCAAACAAACAGCCCGGTTATTGCATGGCTGCAGTTTCCACCCCCTCCACCCATGTTTCCTAACAGGCAGCAATTCAACAGGTAGGGTTCTGATTTCCTTCCCCGAAATAAGAAGTGCAGGATAGCCCCTCCACCAAAGAATGCACTTTTTTGGTGGGGTCGGAGAGGGTGTTCCTCCTACGGAAAGCACTGCCTGTGGAACTTCTGCCCCCCCCCCTCTGAAAAGCACAGGGAACCGTCCCCGTGGATTATTTGAAAGGCTCACACACCATAAATGACATTTTGTTAATTGCTGGGTTAATTCCGCCTCGCCTCTGCTGCCCTCTGGCGGCCACCCGCGGCCATGGCCTCCCCTCACTTCCTGCCTGCTTCCAGCAACCCCTTTTCGGGTGGAACAGGAAGGGTGGTGCTTTTATTTTATTTTTTTGCCATTTGCAAGATTTCTCTGCCTCTCCTCGCTGGGAAGGAGGCTTGCTCCCGAGTTTGCACCCCTGTGCCGTCGGATTGCTGCCCTCCAAAAACATGCCGGTAAGAGAGGAAAGAGAAAGAAGGCCTGCCCGGGCGCGCGTTGCAGGCTGTCCCTTGGCTTCTAAAAAGGAAATTATTATTATTATTATTATTTTGAGTGGGAGAGAAGCAGGGAAGGTAACTAGAGATGCTACTGGCCCGTGAGGCCGGGAAAGCAGCGCTTCCAAGGAGTCTCTCCTATCTGATCACCAGCCTTTTCAAAAACGAGGTTAGATAGATAGATAGATAGATAGATAGATAGATAGATAGATAGATAGATGGATAGATGGATAGAGCACTCAGTATATCGGTTTCCCCTGCTTCTGATTTCCCGGGCAGCCTTCCGCCGCTTGGTGCGTTCTGGGTGGGTTGTGGATTCCCGCGGTTGCGGATGATGGGACATGTGATCCGACAGATCTGAACGGGAGGCGGCTCACCGAAGCCGATCGATGGTTTCTGGTGGCAGGAGAGACAGGGTAAAATAATGGGGAAGGCTGAGTGTAAGATGAATGTCGGCCATGGGGGGGGGGGGGAGGAACTTCCTTATTTGGCTGTAGAGCGCCTTGGGTTCCCCAGATGTTCTTGGACTACAACTCCCAGAAGCCTTAGCCCAGGATTTATGGGAGCTGTAGTCCAAGGGTTTTGGGCACCACCACTTTAGCGAGTTTAATAAAAACCTATGATCTCTGCAGTGGATTGTGAGCCATGGTTGTTAAAAGTGGGAAATTCGATGCATTGATCTAGTACAGTGGTTCTCATCCGGCGGGTCCCCAGATGTTCCTGGACTGCAACTCCCAGAAGCCTCCACCACTCGCTGTGCTGGAAGGAGTTTCTGGGAGTTGCAGTCCAGGAACATCTGGGGACCCACCGGTGCAGAACCACTGATCCAGTAGCTTTGAGCTAAATAGGGTAAGATCACAGGGCAAAGTGGCAGCAAACGCATCACCCCTCACAATTATTTCCATATACAGTACTAATCATGTGCCATCAACTCAATTCTGAGTTATGGGAACCCTTTGCAGTGTTTTCCAGGTAGACAATACGCAGGAGTGGTTTGACCATCCCTTCTTCCAGGGGTGCCCTGGGACTGGGCGGCTGCCCCAAGGTTCCCCGGGCTGGCTCTTCTCCCCATGGGGGAATCGAACTCCTGAACTCTGCTTCTGTAGCCAGATACAGTACTTAAACCACAGAGCTTGCCAGCTAGAGACCAGTACACAGTCCATTATATCTGCAACCTTATATCTTGTAATACTCTCAAAAATCACTCCAAGAATTCAGGAAAATTCTCCAGCTTGCAGTAACTCTGCAGTTATCATGAAGAAGGGCGAACTGAGCTTAAAGAACAGGAGAGAGGAAATGGTGTATCTTAATTTATTTTATTTTATTTATATCCCACCTTTTCCTTGCAGGAGCAAGATAAACATGCAGTATTAGTCGCCAAATTCAAATATCTAAAAAGAATAAATTCCCTGTGTTTGATTGTAATTCCAAACCAGTAGCACCAGAAGACAAATAGAACACATGCTTCTTCTGTGATATGTTTCTAACTGATGCCTAGAAACAGCTGGTAATATAGATCTGGATAATCAGATCTATAATAGAAGAGAATTCTGAAACCAAGTTGCTACCACGGAGAAGGCCATGCCATGTGGGCTGGGAGTAGTTTCTTTATACTATCAAGACAACTGGAAACAGTAGGGGTTACGAGGGAAACTTGTAAACTAAATTAAAATAAAGATCCTTCCGTTCTTCTGTCTACAGGCCTATCATTCTACCTTGATGGATCCTGACACCAAACTGATTGGGAATATGGCTTTGTTGCCTATTAAGACGCAATTCAAAGGACCGGCGCCCAGAGAAAGTAAGTTTGCAACACCGGCCTTGTATTGTTGTAGCATCTTCTTCCACCTGCTTCCTCTTTCCGCCTCTCCTCTGCGTTTCAGACCACCTGAAAGTCCCTGAAACTGGCCAGATGTAAGCCAACCCACCTGGCTATTATCCTTGTAGACAAAAAATGATCAGCAGAACGGAAACTGTAGATTTAGTTTTTTTTCCTCTCTTTTTTAAAAAGGCAATAAGGGATCGTAGATTTTAGAACAGCAGAGAACTTGCTCTCTTCTAGACAAAAGGCATCTTTGATCTGTCTGAAGCCACTCTGCCCCTGAATTGGGCCAGATCAGGAGCACGGAGTGATACGGAAGTCTTTCATGTTTTGATGAAAACCTTATTTCCTTGTGTATTATTGCTAACAGAATGTGCCTGTTCTTTCCCTGACAGCCAAAGACATGGACATCATTGACGAGGCCATCTGCTACTTCAAAGCGAACGTGTTCTTCAAAAACTACGAAATCAAGGTGATTCGTGGCGCGATGGGGGGGGGGGTTTCCCTGCATGGCAGGGGGTTGGACTGGATGGCCCTTGAGGTCTCTTCCGACTCTATGATCTCTATGACCCGTTTTCAAGGTTGTGTAGACAGAGAATTTGTATGGCTGAAGAAGAGAAGGTGGAGCTGGCACGTCGAAAGCCGCCATTAATTTAAGAAACGCCCTTTTAGGATAGGCACCCATGTCCATAGCCGTCCTAGTTGGAAAACGTCTGTGCAGAAAACATCTCAAGGGTTAAGAGGAGGCGGGAGTGCTTGGCAGAAATACAGAGATGATGCTTTTAGGAGACAGAATTGACAGAGATAGAGAGGTGATGGTTTTAGGATACTGCTACAAATCGTGTCTATGAGGCAGAGGACAGAATGAAGCATCGAAGATAAACTCAAAAGTTGAACCTTACTCTCACAGGTGGAGACCCCAAGTTTTCCCCTATTAACTCATCCCATTTCTTTCTTTTATTTTAGAATGAGGCAGACAGGACCTTGATCTACATCACGCTATACATTTCCGAGTGCTTGAAGAAGCTGCAAAAAGTAGGTCCTTCATGTGTGTGTGTGTTTGTGTGTGTCTTTTCAGAGTATCTCCCCAGCTCTCGCTGTCTTTCATCTCTCCAAATGCTCACCCTTCTTTTCGCCTCCAGTGCAATTCCAAAGGCCAAGGAGAAAAAGAAATGTATACCTTAGGGATCACAAATTTCCCAATCCCTGGAGAGCCTGGATTCCCGCTGAACGCACTCTACACCAGACCCACCAACAAGCAGGAAGAAGGTATGGGGAGGTCTCCGGAAGGGATGCGGACTTGGATCAATGGGCTCATTGACCAACAGGACGATTTTAAACTGATGTGTCCAGATGCTAGTCCTCAGGACATATGCCATAGGAATTGGAACTTTTCTTGTGGTGTACACAACACAAGTGCCTGCTGTCAGATCAGAAGAGCTCTTCTGAAGGGCCTTCAGGCAGAATTCTTGTTTTATTCCCTTTTTCCCAACCAAGGGCATTCCATCCTAAATATTATAGGGAAACTTTCTAAAGAAGGGAGGAGGCACCAGCTTACCCACAAGCATGAGTTAAAGAAACTGCTAGTGGAGAATGGGAGACAAAGGATTTAAAATTCCTGAAATGTTTAGTTGAAGGAGAGCTAAAATATGATTTTAACAGACTGTGCTTCCCTCTCTTTTTAAAGAGGTGATGAGGGCGTACTTGCAGCAGCTGAGACAAGAAACAGGCTTGAGGCTTTGTGAAAAGGTCTTTGATCCCCAGAGCGACAAACCTAGCAAGGTAAGAGGTTGATCTGACCGTGGCTGGGGTTGGTTTAAAGCTAATTAGAAGTTATCCTTTTATCTTTTTTAAAAAGGGGGAGCATTTTCTAAATTGCATCTATATTTCATTAGAACTGGAGACATCCAAGAAGAGCTGACAGCGGATTGCCTCATTTTTCTCTTAAATGCCTCCACTACTGGAGCGCTTACCACCTCCTAAAATCATTGTTTCCATTGTCATACTGCTCTAACAGTCTTCCTTGCTACTCAGCCTCAATCTGTAGCTCCAGCCGATTATTGTGTATCCTGCTGATTTGAACACTTATATGCCACTATATTGTTTAGTCTGTGATCTTTTTGTATGCCCATGTTCATTGAAACGGAGATGGGAAAGATGACTTTTTGGGACCGGAACTTTGCAGTGTACCCATAGTATATTGTACTGTGTGTTGTTTTTTAAAGGAGCATTTCCAAGCTCTGGAAAATGGAATAGGTGTTTGTCCCTGCTTCGTTGTATTTTTGTTATCTCGTTTTCTCTTCCTTTTGCCTTCTAGTGGTGGACCTGTTTTGTGAAAAGGCAATTCATGAACAAGAGCCTGTCAGGCCCAGGGCAATGAAGAAAGGACGAGGCCGTTCTGTCGAAGCACTTTGGTGCCTGATGTATAAAATCTTGCTTCCGTTTTATGTTTTCTACCGAAAGGGAAGGGGTGCTTCTTTAGGGTAAACGCCACCGACAAAAGGAACGGTGGAGCTTAAAATCATGTGCAAATCTTGTTGAGCTGGAGCTCAGGAAGGAAAATGGATGAAGAAAAAATAATAATAAAAATGGTTTCTAACATGGTTTTGTCTATATTTGCCTCTTGACATAATCTAAGAGATGGGGGACCATTTCTGTTAGAGATCCTGATCTTTTGTGGATAATCTTTCAGAAATCATTTGCCGAACGTGGGACATCTCTGCCACTTCTTCATCCCCCCGCCCCCCCAGCAGTCTGCCAGAGGAGGGACAGACCACTCCTGCTAGATGTATTGTCTGCAGTTATTCAGAAACCACTTAGATCTGCAGACTAAGCTACAAGCTTCAGTAATAGAATACACAGAATTAACATACAGTATTTTACACTGACCGTGGAAAAAGATGTTAGACCGAACTATACAGAGAAGGCATGCAGGGGGGGGGGGGAATCCATCTCATTCAAGAATGGTTTATGTGCATTATTTGCAACCAACTGCTTATAGGGTTTTTTTAAAGGATGGTTGAGGGCAACATAACAGTGACACAGCTTGCTCACCCCTCGCACCCCCCCCTTTTGAGATTTTTAGCATTTCGCTTGCAACTGTTAGGAGGTATCCTAGAGAGCCTCCAAAGCTCATTCGGGGTTCCTTAAATTAGAAAGTCTGCAGTAGAAAATGGCCTTTCCTGAGAGACAGATTGCTCAGCTATAATTGATCTTCCATTTTAGAAAGCTGCTCTTCCATTCAAAGAAAATGGCCATGCAAACTGTTGATAGGCTTCAGAACACCTCTCAAGGGTCACATTTTGCTGGAGGCCTTTGAAACGACAAGTGGGCATGTCAAGATGTCTGGTCTGGGTAAAAAGGAGTGCAAGATCACTGTAATTTCAAAGCGATGCTGAGATGCACACCATAGCAATTCTGGATCCACTTCCTATTATTTTTCTGGGCATGTCTACTCGGAATTACCCCCTACTGAAGCCCAATGAGATAAACCCATGACTTTTGGATGGTCTACCGAACGTGATTACATGGCATTTATACTCTTTTTCTTAACTGCTTGCTGTTCTCTTTTAGCTTTATCATTGCCTTCTAATGCTGAAAGACACTCTCAATTCCCTGCCCTTAAATTTGAATAGGTCTTAATTGTGCTGGACTACTGTATATTGTCCCTCATCACTGTACGCCGCCTTGTAAGGCGGGGTAAAAAGACTCATAAATAAAAATAAATTAATTAACTCCCTAGCAACTACAGCATTGCAACCTTAATATGGATCACTGGACAATGTCTAGGCCTTAGGGGCTGAAGAGGAAGAGGAAGCGGAAAATAACACCACGGTGAAGTGGGGCGCTCCAGCCCTCCTGAACCCCTACTAGCAGGTAAGAGAAATCCATCAATACAGGCTTATAGGAGAGACTTAGAACCTACTGCGCATGCTCGGATCTCTCCGCCTCTCCCCCCTCCCCTCTCTAGGGACCTCGGATTGCAGCAGGGTGTCTACTGTATAGCCATTAAAAAATCCTTTTCAAGGACTGGAGCCATTTTTAAACACTAAAAAAAGGGGGGAAAGTACCTGCGGTGAAATAATGTTTTCCTCAGTAGAGGAAAAACAACAAGTTTTAAAATATTGAGATGGTCAGGCAACGCGTAGGGCAGCCCTCGGTGGGTAGGGTGGGGGGCCACCCGCGTCCCGCCCTTCTCATCATGGCCGCCTCCTCGGCTAGGACCCCGCCGGGAGCCGCCATTTTAGGTTCCCTGGTCGAGCCGGGGGGCACGGTGTATCCGCGGTCTCCGCCGTGGGCTCTTCGACAGACCGCTGCCGCCTTCGTGGCCTCTTTCCTTCCGTGGCCATGAGCGTGGTGGATCATGTGCGGGAGATGGCGGCCGCCGGGCTCCACTCTAACGTGCGGCTGCTCAGCGGGCTCCTCCTCACCATGAGCGGCAACAACCCGTGAGTGGGGCGGCCGGGAGATGGGTGGGTGGATCGGGCCCCGTGCCTTCCCGATGGACCTTCGGGGAGATGCTTCCGACGTATTGCTTGTCAGGGCTTTGTATCAAGTAGGACCCCCGTATCCTCCGGGAAAATATCCCCGCCCAGCCGATGCTGGAAAACGCGGATGCTAACGAATGCTAGCCATAGCATGGTCTCCGGTTCCATCTAGTGGCCCACTCTGGTCTTCATCTTTAGAAATATACTGTATAGATTTCGAGGAATTTTCTTTTGAGTTTTTGACTGTAGATAGGTGAATCAGTGGATAATGACAGCCGTGCTGTATTTACTGTACATATTTATAGCTTCTTTTCCCAATCCCTTTGGCACCCTGTGCCAACTGAACCGTCATAACAACCCTGCAGGGTAGGCTACTTCGGAAGGGGGAATTGACCTGAAGGGGTACCTATTCGTTGTTAATGTTAACTTACTTTAAGTTATTCAGTTGTGTTTTAATTAGCATATAGTTTAAGGCATTTTAAAGTGTTATATTTCTAATTTTGTTCATTTTCATACTGGGAGCCGCCCTGGGTCCCTTTATCAGGAAAAAGGCAACTTATAAATCAAACAAATAAATATATACAAAGCCTTTTTGGTGGTGGTGGGATTCGAACCAGATCTCCCCTTCCCCATTTAATCCCAACTTGGCCTTGCAGAATACATGCCGCTGCATTGCCAGTTCCTGCTTGTCTGAGTTTATTTTGCATACTCTAATCTTGAAATAGATTTATCGAAGACTGCACTTTAAGAGAGAGGGGGGAAAACAGGCCGTGGGCCACATTTTCACCCCGGCATCCTTTTAATTTTCTTCTTGTCGCTAACATGCAATTCTTGCATTTCATGCAGTGGACTGGACTGTATAAAAGCTTCTGCTACTACAGCAATTGAGGCTGCAGACGTCTTGCAACAGGACGCTTCCCTTAATGCAATATGTATTTCAGCAAACATCTGTAGAATTCTGTGGCATGTTGCTGAAAATTCTTGTGGCAGCTTTGGAGGCAGATATATCTTAATTTTCTAATGAAGCCAATGTGAGCCCCAAGTGATGAACTGTCGGGGTCAAATTAAACCAGGGGTTTGGTGCAGTCGCTTCAAGTTTTCTTGTTTTGTGTTTCTTGCAGTGAGTTGTTTTCCCCGTCGCAGAAGTACCAGCTTCTTGTATATCACGCAGATTCTCTCTTCCACGACAGGGAATACAGAAACGCCGTCAGCAAGTACACCATGGCTTTGCAGCAGAAGAAAGCTCTGAGTAAAACGTCAAAAGTCCGCCCTTCGACTGGAAACGCGGCGTCTGCTCCTCAAAGCCAGGTATTGATTCCTCATGAACGCACTGCTCGTTGCTTAGTATCTCCCTTGTGGGCCAAACAGTTGCTGAATTAGCAATTGATTACTTCGAGAAGCAGATTCACATTCATTTTGCAGCTTCAGGGCTTAGCACCGCAAAGTGCAACACCGGATCCTTGCTAGCACAATGGTAGGCAGCCTTCGTATTTTCAGGGGTCCCCTTTTTATCACTAGGCACCCACACACCCCAAGACGAACAGGTGCAAAAGTCATGCAGTCTTTTTTTATTGAAAAGTTTATTGATTTTGATGGGAAAAGGGAAGGGGAAAAGGGGGGAGGGATAAGAATAAAACAGGAAATTACACTAAATCTATCAAGTCAAAGTCAAAGATTGTGCACATCAAGATCTAATAACGTATCAGTTAGCTAGTAAACTTCCTACTTCTTGTCATCTTGTTCTCCTGGTCTCTTCATAGTCTCCTTTCACTTTCAGGTATCCGGAAGGTCTGTCGATTTCGATACATTCTCTTATCTTTTCACAGAAATTTCTCTCTGTAGGCGCTTCAGGTTGCTTCCGAAACGGCGCATATAAAATCATTGCTGCAACTATTACATGATATAATACATATCTTTGATCATGAGAAATATTTATATCAACTATATTCAATGAAAAAAAAAGTCATGCAGTTTGAATTGCAGCTTGCAGCTCTTCCACACAGCTGTTTGTTCCTGGTTACCTGCCCATGGTTAGCAGCTCCATTCAGAGGCAAAACTTCTTGTCATAAATATTCTCCTGTCTTGCAAGAGGTGCGGAGCTTTTAAGCCGCCGTCTCCGTTATATTTCATAGTGTCTGCCTTCGGAGATAGAAGTGAAATACAAAATGGCTGAGTGCTATACCATGCTCAAGCAGGACAAGGATGCTATCGCCATACTGGATGGGATCCCATCCCGACAGAGAACGCCAAAGGTGAGTCCTTTTTAACGGGGAGGAAAAAAGATAAATCTCTCCAAAGCCTTTGAGATCAAAGGGGGTATTCATTCTGTCGAGGAACTGGTTGGAAAACAGATAGGGTATAAATCGCCAGCCATTGGAATATAAAGCAAAAAGGAACGTTCCATTAAACGCTGCAAGCCCAGAGCGTTGTGCAGTGGCATTTAGGATAAGCAAACCTCTTGTTCATTGTACTGCGTGTTGTGTTATGGCAAAGCCAGCTACTTTAACCAGCGTGCGTTAGAGTCATGAAGTTGGAAGGGGCCTCCCCCTCCCGAGGTTATTGATTCCATTGCCGTACTTCTCTAACAGTTAGGAAGTTTTTCCTGACGTTCAACCGAAATCCAGCTTCCTCTAACTGGAGGCCCTTGCTGCATGTCCTGGATTCGGGGTTGATCGAGAACCGATCCTACCGCTCTCCCTGCTCCATCACTACCTTTCAAGTCTTTGAGAAGTGTTCTCCTGTCTCTCCTCCGTCTCCTATCCTCAAGGGTCAACATGCCGAGTTTTCTCAGTCTTTCCTCGTAAGGCATGATACGGGAGCTCTTGTTTCCACAGGCGGGTCGCATGTCCTGTTCAATGAGCACAGATCACTCATTGTGACATTTGTGTGGGTTGCAGATCAACATGATGCTAGCAAACTTGTACAAAAAAGCCGGCCAGGAGCGATCCTCTGTCACAAGTTACAAAGAGGTCCTGAGGCAGTGCCCGCTGGCCCTGGACGCCATCCTGGGTAAGGATTTTCCCTTCCTCCAACAAGACTGTCACTGAAATTCTCCTGAAGCAGCCTTCTTGCCTGCCACAAAAGGTGTGGTTGGCCATGTTCTCGTCCATGGGAGGTTGCCGGACATGGATTCATAAAAGGAGTACATTCTGTCCATGGCCTGCTTACGAGCAGAGGTTGAAGGGGTTTCTGAGGATGGCTGGACGTCTTGAGTCTCAGAAACTAGGAAGGCCAGAGCGATGCCGTTTCAAGGGCATCCCTTATCAGAGGGGAAGAAAGGATGGCCGGCGGGGTGGGTCCACAGGGTCCCCGAGAGCCATTTGCTGCTGTTTATACCCGATCACACAGCGTCCTCGGGCTTATCAAGCACATTTTGTCAGGACGGTGACCGCCGCCACTCTCGCCTCTCCCTTTAGGTTTGTTGTCGCTGTCGGTGAAAGGTGCGGAAGTGGCCTCCATGACCATGAACGTGATCCAGAGTATCCCAAACTTGGACTGGCTTTCAGTGTGGATCAAAGCATACGCCTTTGTACACACCGGGGATAACACCAGAGCCATCAACACCATCTGGTAAGAATCTTGGGCTTTTCTTGTCTTGAGCTTAGTGCAAAATGTTTTCTATCTATCTATCTGTCTGTCTGTCTGTCTGTCTGTCTGTCTAGATTAAGGGTCTGAATCTGTCTGTCTGTCTATCTATCTATCTATCTATCTATCTATCTATCTATCTATCTATCTATCTATCTATCTATCTATCTATCTATCTATCTATCTATCTATTTGCCTGACTTCCAGAGGATGCAAACCAGCTTCCAAACCGTCTCTTTATTTGTGTCTTTAACTATTCATGAGATTTAAATTCCACATATGTCTTTTTTCCCCAAGCTCGGACACAACTTGCTTTATGCACTCATCACTCATCACAGGTCGTGTGTATACTCCTTGCATTTCGCGCTGACCTAAAACCAGTTTGCTGTTAACTTATAGCCTGGATCCTTTTATAGCAAAACAGCTAAACAGTTTCCCTGTTCCAAAAGATCCTGGGCAGCCAAAGCGTGACTTCTGAGGTGCGGAATCTGACACAAAAGAAAAATGACAATCTGAATATAACTTTCCTTTTCTCTGACTTCCTCTTTGCCTTCCTGTCTTCTGTTTATTCTTCTTTGGGAGGATGCGCTGCGTTTACAATTGTGCTTTGGAAATACGTAGATATTTGCTGCTCCGACCTTACTGGCATTGAAATGTGCTTTCTTTTTGTTTGGGGAAAAAGCAAATTGTAATTGAATATGATGAGAATATCATTAATATGATAAACTACTGTTGCTCTGTGGACTTAATATTTTTCCAATGTTTTCCTCTATTGAAAGCTCACTGGAGAAAAAGTCACTGCTGAGAGACAACGTAGACATCCTAGGAAGCTTAGCGGACTTGTATTTCAGAGCCGGAGACAACAAAAATGCAATTCTGAAATTTGAACAGGCGCAAATGTTGGATCCGTATTTAATAAAAGGTGGGTTCCTGGACAATGTGGCAGATTTACTACTATTATTTATGTTCTGCATTCAGTTTACACTGCACTTCCATCTGTCTATTCAGAAGGAAATCCTGTTGGATTCCAAGGATGGACTCCAAACCACACATGAAAAGAAGTGCAGTAAACTTCAATGTGTAGCCTGCACTCTGTAATTAAAATTGTAAACCGCCCAGAGACTACTTGTAGTAGTATGGGGCGGTATATAAGCAGAACACTTTGCTTTTGCTTTGTAAAGGAACCAGAAACCTCACTGAGGTTTTTCACGGTTGTTTCGTAATGACGTTGAAGTTAAAAATCAGGATAGACTAAACACATATTGAATTCTCTTCCTGTTTATTTTCTAAATCTAAAAGATGATCTTGTCCTTTACTCTTCTTAAGGCTTGAACAGTTGTGTGTTGTCTTAGCAGGGTGGTGGTTCTGAAAGTCAAACTCTCATCTTTGGCTTTCAGGAATGGATGTCTATGGCTACTTGTTAGCTCGCGAAGGCCGTCTCGAAGATGTAGAGAACCTCGGTTGCCGGCTTTTCAACATTTCTGATCAACATGCAGAGCCTTGGGTGGTATCGGGGTAATATACTGCACCTTGCTGTTTTATTATTATTATTAATACTCCAGCAAACCATCTCAAGATGGGATATTTCCAGAAGGCTGCCTTGGTTCAAGGACCATAAAACAGATTTTTCAATTATTTGTTAATTGCTCTCTTCTTGAAATCTCGTGCTAAGATTAACATTTCAAGTTGTTCCCTTCATTGAAGATTGTGCGAACATACCCACTCGGAATGTCTGTGAAGATTCTCAGTCATCCAGGTGAGGCTGTCTGGAAGTTGAGTGATGGCAACTGGGCTTCTTTTCTCGTGAGAGATCGAAACGTTTCACTACTCCCCTAAGGAGCTTCTTCAGTCTGAGGAAAGTTGATGGGAGGCTTCCAGTTTGTGCAGCTGCTTGGCTGAATAGCGAATCGTTTTGATCTCTCGCGAGAAAAAGAAGTCCAGTTGCCATGGCTCAACTCCTGGATTCAATGGAGGCGGAAGGCTGAGCCATATTAACACCTGTTCCCTCCTCTCTCTCTGCAGGTGCCACAGCTTTTACAGCAAGCGCTACTCCCGGGCCTTGTATCTGGGAGCCAAAGCCATTCAGCTCAACAGCAACAGCGTCCAGGCTCTGCTGCTAAAAGGCGCCGCTCTGCGCAACATGGGGAGAGTACAGGAGGCCATCATCCACTTCCGCGAAGCCATCCGTCTGGCACCTTGCCGGCTGGACTGCTACGAAGGCAAGTGTAGCTGCTGGGCTTCTTGGTGTATGTACCGGAGGACAACCTCCCCCATCTGGTTTCAAAACCCACCCTGCCTCAGCGGATGCTGAAAATGGCGGATTATAGCAAACCCTGTTTTAATAGCATACACTGCTCATAGCATGGTCTCTCTCTCTCTCTCCCCCTAGGGGAGGTTAAACTTCCTCTTTAGAAATAAATATTTCTCGGATTTTTCTGTTAACCTTTTTAATATTTTCAGATTGTGGATAAATAACTTAGCAGATACTGTTCCTACACAGAAGAGGGTCCTAATGTAATGTTAAATATGATCTAGTGGTTAATGAGCTGGCCTCCGACTTGAAGACCTTCCTTTAAGTCCCCATTGAACCATGAAACTCACTGGGTGATTTTATGCTTGTTAACATGTCCTCAGCTGACCTGCCTCACAAAATTCTGGTGAGGAGGAGGAGGAGGAGGAGTAAAAGACCCAAGAATGCTTTCTTCAGTGCACTGAAGAAAAAAACGGGGTATAAATATAATAACAGGAGAGGCAACATATACTGGGATGTTCATTTTCGGGGGGGGGGCGTCCCCAAAACCTTAAAGCTATCGGCCCAGTATGCTAACTTCTTCAGTGACGGCTTATATGGGAGGCAGCTAAGCAATTCTTCACAAGAATGTTGTTCATCTCGGCGACCTCTTTCGCCCTCAGGCCTCATCGAGTGCTACCTGGCGTCTAACGGTCTCCGCGAAGCCACCGTGATGGCCAACAACGTGTACAAAACCCTGGGGGCAAACGCGCAGACTTTGACGCTGCTGGCCACGGTTTGCCTGGAAGACCCCGTCGCGCAGGAGAAAGCGAAGACATTGCTGGACAAAGCGCTGACGCAGCGCCCGGACTACATCAAAGCGGTGGTGAAAAAGGCAGAGCTGCTGAGTTACGTCTGTTCCCTTCCTCTCTTGTGCTTTAGTGACTGGCTTTTCAGCGTATCTAGCATGTGTTTTTCTTTCTTTCTTTCTTTCTTTCTTTCTTTCTTTCTTTCTTTCTTTCTTTCTTTCTTTCTTTTTTTCTTTTTGTTTTGTTTTGTTTTGTTTCTGGAGTTGCCAGCACTTTCATGTGCTTGGTTAAATTCTTCGTCTTATGGAAGAACTTGTCATTTAACTGAAAAAGCATTTCTGTTTGTACAGGAAAACATGGTTCTACAGGAAAACAAGAGTGGCTGCTTGACCAGATGGGCAGGAAATAAATCAATACAATAAATAAATAAATATTCATCTTTTTCTTTAGAGAACATTGACGCTGTGTAAATTAGCACATGAATACATAACTTTCTCCCTTTGAAGGTGTGACTGATAGTAATACTCTTAACGGTTCCAGCATCAGTTCAGACTAATCATTCTTGTATACAGAAGCCTGGCATCTTTTATATTTTTTTGATAAGCAGTATAAATATTTTAAGGCTCATGCTATTAAGTGTCTAGGATTTCTTCAACTGTGTGGCAGCTCTGCTATTAACAGGTGTAAATCTGTTCCCGCAGGCCGAGAGCAGAAATACGAAGATGGCATCGCTTTGCTGAGGAACGCCCTGGCCAACCAGAGTGACTGCATTCTGCATCGGATGTTAGGGGACTTCCTCGTTGCCGTTAATGAGTATCAGGAAGCCATGGACCAGTATAGCATCGCTTTAAGGTAAGCTTCTGGAAACAGTGCCCTGGTCTGGTCTGGTCTGGTCCAGGATGAATTTTGTAAGCACCTTTCTCAGAAAAGACTTGATCATACCTACTGGGGCTTCTCCCTCATCTCTCTTCATTCTCCATTTGTCTTCCCTTCCAAGAGCTGTGGACAGTTGTGTTTTTAAGGGGCATTTTTTTTCCATGTCCGCATGACTTGGGTACATTCCCAAAAGATTTTGAACTTCTGGTTCTGAGTCTCCAAGTGGTTGAACTGCTCTCTTCAGTCACTTGTATACCAGCAGAGGGTGGCTGTTAGTTACGTGGATTGAATAGGGAAGGAGCTGACCTCTGACCTCAGTGTCTTTAAGAAGGTTGGCTTGGTAATAGATCACCAGGCATTTGGGCAGTGATCCTAATGATGTCAAGCCCGTTAGTATTATGGAGGTGGACGAAATGCAGCCTCGCTCCATCCTTGAACAGTCAGGGGGAGAAAAAAGACAAACTGTGTCCCCAGAAGCCACGAGGAAGACTCAATCTGTCCTCTAGACGTAATTTCAAACCCACCCCACTCCAGACTAGGGACGGGCATTTCGTTCTGAAACCAGTAGGTTATGAAACGAACCACGCGAGCCCAGGTGGTCCTCAGAACCAGCTGATACACGCAGATCCAGTTGCTTTACTTTTCTCTGTCTCGTGCAGGGTTAAAAATCCAACGAGGAAGCATGCTGCGACGTCATCTGTGCTAGATCTGTGATGCTGGCCAATCAGGAGCTGTGCAGGGACAGGCACCATCCCGCCTCCCCCTCTGATTGGCCAGCAGCACGAAGTACAGCGTGTTTCCTCGTTGGATATTAACCCTGAGCGAGACAGAGAAAGGTAAAGCAATTGGATCTGCGTGTATCAGCCGGTTCTGAGGACCACCTGGGCTTACTGGTTCCGAAACAAAATGTGCATCCCTACTCCAGATCTTTTTTTGGCCAGAAAGAAAAATTCCTTTCTAAGTCTGACAAATACCCCGTTTCTCCACCACCCTGAACCAGTTCAGTTTGGTTCCCTGAGATCACGTTGTCTATAAGCCACATCCTCCTCAGAATGTCTAGGGTGATTCACCCTGGGGAGAGAAGGGGGTCTATATTGGAGCCAAAAGGGTGGAAATTAGAAAGCTAAACATGGGAGAAGAGCATGAGCAGAGCAGATGTGTTCTTCTAGGCGTGTCTTTGAAGTGGTGTGTTTGGTTTGCCCACCCCATACCCCCTTCTCCCTCCCTCCAGCTTGGATCCCAATGACCAGAAGTCCCTGGAAGGCATGCAAAAGATGGAGAAAGAAGAAAGCCCCACCGACGCCACTCAAGAGGAGGACGTGGACGACATGGAAGGCAGCGGAGAAGAAGGAGACCTTGAAGGCAGCGACAGCGAGGCAGCCCAGTGGGCGGATCAGGAACAGTGGTTCGGCATGCAGTGACGTGGCCCCGGAGACGGGAAGGATAGCGCTTGAGGAGGGACCCAGGACATCATACCTTCTCCCTCGCTTGAAGAGGGGAGCGCGCGCTGCTCGAGGAGCCAAACTTGAAGTCCTATCCCAAAGTAGCTGAAAGATTGGGGGAGAGGGAGAGGGGGGGAAAAATCCCTGCCCAATCCAGTCCTGTTTCTATTTTATGGCCCTTATTCCATGTGAAGGCTGAGCCACTTGAGGGGGTTTGCCGGGGAGCCGAGATTTTGAATTACCGTTTCTGAAATTAGAAGCGTTAATGCGCGTAAAGTGTTCCTCCAACCTTTGTTAACGAGGAAAGTGGCACTGCCGCGGTGCTGCAAGCTAATGACGCTTGATCCCCAGCGGTGGATAGACGTGGGTTGATGTTCTATCCTTTTGTAAAAGAAAACTCTGGGCACAAAAGGCTTTTTTTTTTGCATCTCGGGGTGCTTAAGACGCCTCCAGAAACCAGCAGGAGTCTCAAAAACGGCCATTCCCTAGCCTCTCCCTGCTTATTATGGGTAAGCTACATGTACATTCTAAAGCTGGAGTTTAAATCCATGAAGGAATCGCAGTGGTTTCTACATTCTCTGCTAAGAAATGCCCCAAGCCCCCGTTATCGATACTGGAATAAGTAAATGGAACAATATTGATGAAAGAACCGCCTGCATAACCTTTATAGACTAGACCAGTGGTTCTCAACCGGTGGGTCCCCAGATGTTCCTGGACTGCAACTCCCAGAAATCCTGGCCAGCTCAGCTAGTGATGAAGACTTCTGGGAATTGCAGTCCAGGAATATCTGGGGACCACAGGACTAGACAGTGCACATAGAAACATGTATGGGAGATTATTTGACATCCATTTTTGCTTTTTCCTCGGTGCTAATCCCCAGACAAACGGGACAGGCCTGCTCGAAAATGTCTACCCCATCTTTGGCTTTGCCACATCAGTTTCATGGAGTTCTTTGTTCTTTCGTATCACCTTGGAATGAAATTCTGGAAAACTTAAATGTTTTTTTTTCCTAATAAAGAGAGCCGTGACTTGCCTAACGAGACTTGTAGACTAAGTGAATGTGAATTTCAGTTTGTTTTCTTAGCCGCGGTGCTGCAGTTACTCTTAAGAATCACTACTGATGAAACCACGTGTATAAAGAAGGGGAATAAGTGATCCTAATGATGGCAGGCGAACAAGGAAAAAAAACCAGATTCCCAGCTATGGGGGGGGGGGATGTCAAATTGAAAGAGGGTAAAAGGATGAGCAAGGAGGGGGTGTTCACTCATTCCTAATGCCTCTGGAGCAGTGGCTTCCGGTGCTACTAATGATGGATTTAATAGCTTCTTAATGCTTGGCATTTAAAGAGCCTTGGAAACTTCACTGCAGCTGAGAGCAGATGTTTATATCTTGAAATCCACCGTTGAAATATATGCCAGGCACCTGTTCTTCCATCAGGGCACAGTCCAAAGGTTTTAATGGACTTCAAAACGAACCTCCTCTTATCACAGCAAAAGTTACCTTTTTAATTTTTCATTTTTTAACATGAGGTTTTGAATTAAACATTCATGCTACAACTGTTGCTCCCCCCCCCATTGCAGTAATAGTTTATGGTGTGATGGTAACAGATGTCTGCTGATTTTTAAAAAAAAATCATATTTCTAGAGAGCAAGAGAATGGAAGTCATCGTGTTTCTCTGAACAAGGATCTTTAATATAAGGAATAAATATCTTATTTACTGTCTTCAAAATGCCGCAAGGTTGAGGTGTTTTGATTTTTGCTGCAATAAATTACCATAGCTAACCCCCCTGGAAATATCAGTGATATAATATTGCCTTTCTTCCAGAAGAATAGAAAACACAAGTCTGCTTTTAACACCATTTTAAAAAAAACCAAGCCACCGCCACAAACCAACCACAAATTACACCATTAAGTTGGAACAGAACTACCCGTTGAAAACAGACAAAAAGGGATCGAGAACTAAAGAGATAAAAAGCCCCAAGCAGTTAACCAGGAAAATATATAAACACTCACAAAATATTCACCTAATGATGTCTGCCTTGACGCAGGCAGTGCTAGCGAAATCTCTCGGGAACTACAACACCCAGAATCCCGCAGCCAGCACAGCTTCGGAGTGATTTTTGATTGCCTGTTTTTAATGTAATCCTTGCTTTTTTCTTTTTATCTTTGTTGCCTTTTGCTTGTAAATATTGTTTGATTATTATTATTATTATTATTATTATTATTATTATTATTATTATTATTATTATTACTGTTGTAAGCCAACTTGGGTTCTTTTCAAGAGAAAAGCAGGGTAAAAATATTTTAAATAAATTAATTCATAAATTATATCACCCACCATCAAGTCGGGCTTCAGCAAGCTGTCCTTGGCAGCTTTCTCTAGAGGTGCAGCATGATGAGCCTAAGAGTTTATTGGACTATAATTCCCATGATCCCCCACCAATTAACTGGCTGGGGGGGGGGGATTTAGTGTGTTGTTGACCCCCTGAAAAATGAAAACTTCCTAAGAGGAAACCACTAGAGACCACTGTATAGTATTGCAAAAATAACTTTAAAAATAAATGCATCTGTAAACCAAAGGCACAAAAATCCTTAGAAAGCCCAGGCCCCAAAAATTGTTTTCTAGTATCACCCCGGATTTATGTCTTCTGATTTTTTAATATATTGCCCTTCCGCTCTGCCTCAATAAGGCTTCTTTCATCTACACACAACCTTCTCAAATTTTGTTTTTCTCCAATGAGGTAAACCACAATCAATGTCTTGAGGACCGTTTTTAAAAAAATGTAAATTTGAATCCTTAAATTAAAAAAAAAAAGTCAGAACACGACAGAAATTTTAGGACAAGGGGGTAAAAATGAGGCACTGAGAACAAGCCAAGCGGAAAGTCATACCATTGGGATATAAAAGGAAGACCGTGAGAGGATTAATTTAAAAAAATGGCTAAAAATTGGGTTTTTTTTTGAGTCTGAAAGGCTAAGCCGGAGATAAAAGCGAGACGCCTGAGGTAAAATATGAAAGGAAATAGCGGAAAAAGCTCTTCAGGTCGTGATATTTTGAGGCTTACCTGAGGGAACGTCTTCTTCGCACGTAATTTCGTTGCACTTTTCAAGACATTCAGGCAAAACCTCGTTTTGTTTTAAGGGTTGCTGTGTCCTTGGCAAAAAGAAAGTCTCCACAGCCGTTCCTCTTTGTTTAAGTAAAAATAAATGAAGTGGAGAGCTTTTGCTCCCGTGTGGCCTCCTGGCCTCCCATCCAAAAGTATAATTTTTGATTATTATTATTATTTTTTTTTGGGGGGGTGTACCTGGGTGGTTTTTGCCCATAAACAAGAGTCAGAGTGCCACTGCTTCATCCAGCCATTAAAAAAGACAAAAACCACCAATATTTAAATGTCTTTGACCAGAGTATTTGCTTTTTTACCTTGCCTTTGGCAACAAGGGAAAAGGCAGGTGCTGATTTTTTTTTAAAATGAAATAAAAAGGAGGCCTGAGTTGTAGAAACAAGGACTAAAATAAATGGACTTTTAAATAGAATACATAAAAAATAAAAGTACTACAGAGTGCCGTATAGGCAGAGAAGGCTGGCTGATGGCCCCCCTCAGGGAAAAGCCATACTATGGGACTACAATTCCCAGAACTAGTGGCCATGTCACCTAGGGAATTCTGGGAGTTGTAGTCTCAATCTAAATCTGCCCTAAGGACACGATAGGAACCACAGGACAGACGTGGGGTTGCCCATTTCTGTCCGGAGACTTGCCTAAGGCCTCCCTAAACAATTTCTGGGCATGACTTGAAGTCTCTGAACCCTCTTCATTGCCTCTGAAACGTCCTCGTTCTCTACTCGTTTAAAAGCTGATATGGTTATTTATTTTTAAAAAGTCAACAAAAACATAACTGCCCCATGACAGATCACAATAATCATAATGGTGGGTCATCAAGTCAAGTCTGATTTAGGGTTTTCTAGGCACTCAGGGGTGTTTTTTTCCTTCCCTCCTTCGTCTGAGACTGTGCAGCTTGCCCAAGGACACCCAGGCTGGCACCATAGGGAATCGAACTTGCAACTTCTAACTCTGCAGTCAAGTACCTTAATCCCTGAGCTATTCATCCAGCTCCATTCGGACATTTTACAGCGATATGCCCGTCTTTCCCCATACGAGTCCAAACATGTATATAGCCACAGAATCAGAAATCTCAACATTGGAATGGACTATAATAATAATAATAATAATAATAATAATAATAATAATAATAATAATAATAATAATAATAATAATAATAATAATAATAATAATAATAATAATAATAAAATCAGGGTTGAGAAGACATCCATCCAGACGGCGACTGCTCCATCAAATGAGTATTTTGATGTTCTCTGTTTGCTGGAAAATATGAGTGATTTCTTCTAAAGACTCTGCTGTAAAATACTTCATTAACTTATGCAACAGCAGCATATAAGGCCTCCCCTGCTTGACACATTCAAATTTTAAGAAGTCATCTGTAGACATCCCTTAAATACCATTAAATACAGTGGCACCCCGCCTTAAGAGCAATTCGACTTAAGAGCGGAAAACTATTGGCATTTTAACTGCCGCCTTACAAATTTTAGATATGGTCTGCTTGACTTACATTTTTTTCCATTTTTACCTTATTTTTTCAATTTTTAGATAGGTACCCCGACTTAAGAGTAGTTCGATTGCATTTGGAACGGATTAAAATCGTAAGTCAAGGTACCACTGTAAAAACAGACGCCGACCCCCCCCCCCAAGTTTTTACAATGGAACAATTTAATTTTTGGAATTAGTTTTTTTAAAACATACACTTAAACATTTATTTATAGTAGTCGAGAAGGTCATCCAATTATACACGCCTACCCATGTGACACCAGCAAGGAAAGAGATCAATCTTAGGACAACCTGTGAGGACCTCGGCTCTTTTTATGCTTTTACAGGTGTCAGGAAATAAATTCCTTGCAGCACTGCAAGGAAATTGTACCTGGAAAAAGCAGCAAACTTAACCGTGATTAAATCAGAAGAAAATGCATTTTTTTTAAATTCCGCCTAAATATCTCTGGACTTTGTAAACCCCGTTCAATTACTTTTGGACATTGTTGCTTTGTTATTGTTGTTTGTATTGATTTTTGCTGTTTTAACTTAGATGCTGTGAACCGCCCAGAGCCCCCATTGTGGGAATGGGGCAGTATATAAGCGTAAATAATAAATAAATAAATAATAATAATAATAAATGGAACAGATGTCATGGATTCAAGACTAAGGAAGCAGCCTGAGCCATGTGTGGTTCAAGTAGAATTTTTCCCTTTAATGACAAGTGCTTTTATACAGAACAAACAGGTACTAAAACACTTTTCTGCTTCACAAATCCATCTCTTCGCAGGTTGCTTTTGTTCCAATAAACCCGGGTTGCAGGTCTTCTTGTTCCGTTCTCTGGATCCTTGGCTGTGCAATTTCCCCTCCTAAAAATGGATCAACTCCTTACATGTTTGCCCAGGCAGCGTTCTCTGGGCAATCAATACCTCTTCAGGCTGCCCATGGGGTTCACAGTCCGGGATCCTACCTTTTGATTCCGTTTCATTTGCAGACAAGATGCAAGAAAACATGTCCAGAGCAAGTCTGCCGAAAAAGCTTGTGTGTTCCTACAGCAGAATTACAAGTACCACCCGAAAACATAGCCCACTACATATGGTAGAATAAGTTTATTTTACCCAAAACCAGGATGGTAAAGTGTGATGCGTGCCACTACCAGCACTGAATCAGACAATGTTATTTACAATTTTTTTTTTAAAAAAAAAGGTCACACATGCTGTCTGAGGAACTGACTAGTTTCATTTTTTTTTTTTGGAATTCCATTACTGATAAGATAAAATGCATCACAACATGTGTATTGCACCAAAGTGTGTCTACGGCTTTAGATTTAAATAAGTTACATCGTTACAGTGCAAAATGAGTCTATTTGCACACTCCAAGGTATTTTTTTAAAAGCTGAAGTTATGGAATCGAAGGTTTAACAGTTTTTTTTTAAACACAGTACCGTTGTCAATGGACCTGTATAAATAGAATTGCATATGATACAGAGCTGTTTAAAGTGTTAAGATACGATAGAGATCATCCGCTACTTACAACTGAAACGCATGCATTACGGTTCAATATTGTACATTAATATAAACTATGACATTTTACACAACGAAATATGGAAAGGAAAAATAAAAAGATAAATCTTGGCCGATCACCCCTCTAGTTCTTGCTTAGCAGTTTAGGGAGACGTGACGTCACGCAACTCCAAAACTTCTTTGCAGAGGTCTGTTTTCAGTTAAAAACTATATTGCACATTGGTAGATCTGCATATAAACTGAAGCTTTTCTGAGCACCACACACTTTCTTCACGGAACACGAAGATTTCAGTTCTATTTTTTTTCCTCCCTCCCTAAGAAATATATATATATATATATATATATATATATATATATATATATATATATATATATATATATATATATATATATATATATGCTTTTTTACCCATTTACACAACTCATGCAGATGTTCTCAGTAGATGCGTTGCTAAAGACGCATGCAAGAAAATTAACCTTACAATTCTGCAAAAAAATGTGGGTTTTTTTTTAGGACTAAGGGATTACTCCAGATTTGCTGCAAAGGAAAAAAGAGAGAGAGAGAGAGAGAGAGAGAGAGAGAGAAAGGAAAACGTTAGTGGAAAAGATTGATCAAGAAGACTTAATCCAAGCAAAAGACTTTTGATTTTTAAAGGCTCAGTAGCGATAGAAGGCGATTTTAACACAATTTGGAAACTGTGGTACTCTCTCAATTTTTTCCAAGGGGGAGGGGAATGGATGTTAATTGGAAAAAAAGCATGGGAAAGAATTAAAAGCTGGAAGAACATCCCTGTTCTCCACATATCTCTGTTCTCCACAAATCACCCCACCCCTAGACAGGGAGTTCATTAGTCAGTTTCATTTTTTGCAATGTAGGTAACTGTTAAATCTCTTGATTTGGTAGCATTTGCAAATGAGGGGCAGAGATGATATTTAATTTCCTTAGAAGGTACTTTGTGTCTGCTGGAAGGGTGACCCAGAATCATCTTTCCCTCTACAAACCGTCTTTTATTCGTAAGGAAAGAAGCCGTCACCAAAACTCTTGAGATGCAAACCAAAACGATCTCACACCATCCATATGCATCTCACCCTAACTCCCTCTTACCTCTTGGCCTAGGTAAGCACAGACTAATCAGCAAAAAATAAGACAACAATTTTTCAATGCAAACCACTCTGCAGCCCACTGCTTCAGATCTGAACATGTAAATTAGGCATAAAGGATGTGGCCACCAATTAAGATTGATTGGCTTCCTAGCATCGTTTAAGTTTCCAAATGATTGCAGTTAAAAACAACACAGATTACTGATCTACAGAACAGAGCCGTTCCCTTCTTGTTCAGCCCTGAATTCCCTTCAGCTACACTTGATTATTCAGGTCTTGATCTTTCCGTATATGCAACTTTTAAGAAGCAATTTTAAAAAAGACGTTTTTTGGAAGTGTAATAACCTATAAGAAGGGACAATACTGGCTTCTCTCCCGTGCAATTTGTCATCACCTCAGGGATAAGTTACAGCAGGAGAGCAGAGAAATTCCACCCACTAAGACCTTCCCCAAGAAATTGGTTTTTGTTTTTTTAAAGGACCCACCCAACCACACTGTTTTGCGGACCCCTTCCCTATTGTGATGGTTCAACTTGGCTTTTGTACACTGGCTGGCTCTCCCCACGCCATCGAGTTAGGAAATCTGAAGATCTCTTTTATGGAGTATGTTTAATGTGTTACTTTTTTTTTAATGCAATGAGCAGAGATTAGGGAAACGACGGTTAAGAGTGCAAGAAGTAAAACGAGACAGGTGCAAGGACAGACAGGTTGGGTTGTTTTCCCCTATACCTCGCCCACACGGAAAGGTCCTCCGTTTCCCCCCTCCCTTTCATTCGTTATTCTACCACTTTCATTGGCTGCATCTTTAAAAGGCAGGAGGAGATGACTGCTGTACTGCATTTTATCACCACCACAGAAATCAAGGCTTCCACATCTCACCCACCCCGTCCTGGGCGTAATCAGGCCTTTTATGGTACGAAAGCAAGGCTCCAAGCACCCTGGATAGTCTTCAAGGAGCTTCAAGCAGCACAAACGAAGGAACTTGAGACACCTCAAAGTCTAGCAAGCTTTGCTTTGCACCCGCTTTCACGGAACTGGGGCTGTCTACAAATTCCTACATTTATACCTTCATCCTGCCTTGGGTCAAGAGTAACGCCACTGGCCAAATTGAGCTCAGTCTTTACATCCAGATCGGAATTGTCCCAAGCTTTTTTTTGACGAGAAATCCCCTCATTTCCTAACAACAAGCTCTCCTGAGACAGATCAATCGCCCAGAAGTTTTTTAGTTCACCAAAATAAAAATATTTACTACAAAGAGATAGGTATGTTCCTCTTGGTGTTTTTTTCCCCTTCCTTAGCAGCAGCTCTGCTATAACCTTCTTTAATCTCTGTTTGCACTAGCAGAAGCGTTGGACTCATCAGGGCCAGGTCATTTTATGGGCTTGGGGCTTCCTCATCCTACCACATCTGCATTTCCCTTCAAGAGACATGAATAGCAACCCATTAATGATTACTAGCTCCTTGAAGCATCCTTGAATTAGTGGGCCTAACACACACCCCAAACACACTTATTGGTTGCTTCCTTGAGTCCAAGGGGAGCCCCAAAAGTTGAGGAAGGGTGGGTTGGTGGAGCTGTTTCTGAGATCAGATGGCAAGATGCCTTATTTACCCAAGGAGAAGAACAGCTCATCCATCCCAGAACGGTCCACTCCTATTAGTAGCGGCTCTTGTCAAGAATCCAGGCATGGGTGTGTGTTTTTACCCCCAAGCCTTCACTGTGTGCCGAGACCGTATGTAAACAAAGCATCTCCTGGTCTCCCCTGGGACATATACAGTCAACGAGAAGCGAAGTCGTAGCCAAGACGACCAAAAGGCCCTCATCGGAACACATGTCGTGTTGGTCCACAACAGCCGCACCAGTTATGGTAGGGCTTTTTGTTTGTTTGTTCGATATAGCTCTCTGACTGATAAGTGCCGTATTATTCAGGACCTTCAGTTTTCCCAGCATTTTACAAAGATAGTGGGGTGGCTCTCTATCAAGGCGGGGATTACAATCAGAAATCTTTCCCATCAGTTATATAAGTGTCGTTGGCATCGTGTATGCTGGAACAGGGCAACTTGTGGGCGAAGGTGATTCCAGAACACGGCTGCAATTTCCCGAGACTCTCAGCCTCCTGCCCCCAACTCGCTTGATGTTTTAAAGATTTAAGTTAGAAAAAAGCAGGGCCAAAACACAGCCTGGAGTTTCATGTTACAGTAAATAGGATGTAAAGAGTGGTGATAATAATGTAGCACAGCAGAATATCTGACAAAACGCAGCAGGGAACGAAGGGAAAAAATTGGCATTTATTTTTGACATGTATACAGCATATGCTCTCTTTTATCTTTATTGTTTCTTTTTGTTTGTTTACACAGCACGTCACCACTGAAATGGTGAAATGGAAGAGATACTCACTTTAGTCGATGAATGTTGGAAGGCATTGGAGAGAAACACCACACAGTTAGGACTGTTAATGAACTTACACATCGTTGGTACAGGACTCGGTTTGGAAGGAGATTGGGGGGGGGGAGATACACAACGTCATGCGCTAACATTTATCGCAGGAGAATGATGGTGGTTAGTGCCACATTAAAAATAAAAATAATTCTATACAATATGTTCATTTGGTCATGTGGTATTTACAGATTTTACAAAAACACACACACGCACGCACACACACATGTACACACACACTGTTACTTCTCCACTTCAGGATGGGATGTGGCCAGTGGATTATACAGTACAGTATATGCCAAAATGTGGTGCTGATAGTTAAGAGGCCTAACCAAAAATCCCAGCGAGATCTCCGGATGTGCAAAATGCAAGTCACTGGTTTTTCCTGGTCCCTTTAACAATTCTTTTTTTAGAAAAAGGAACAAAAAATTCTGACACACAGAACTGAGCAATTAAAACAGAAGTCAGGAGCCCCCCTGGGGTATAAACAAAATGAAAAAAACAACCAATATTTTCTCAATTAAAAAAAAAACATTATTTCTGCTCTTTCTTTTTTAGTCCATCCAGGTAGTCTTCTCCCTCTCCTGCCCTCCCACACCCTCCCAAAGTGGGCAATGCTGGTGAAACAATGCTGTCACAAAAAAACTGATATTTAAATAAATATTTTTTATTTAAAAAAAACTGTATGTGTTGGGAGACGATCGGGGGGGACACACACATACTAACAGGTTGCCCCCCCCCCCCGGAATGGTCTTTTCTGCACCAGCAATAATAGGCATACCTCTTGCAAAAGCAGGACATAAACAAGACTTAGAAATCTAAAAATATCAGAAAGGAAAAGGCAAAATATGAAAGGAGGAGAGGAAAGATACTGAGGTAGCAGTATAATCTGCCCAGTGCAGAAAAAACCAACAAAATGGCAAAGTAAGACTAGACGACCATGCAAAAGACACAAACAGTTGCATGCTTTTAGTTTAAGGTGTGTGTGTGTGGGGGGGGGGGACAACACCCACACATGAACATTCATTCCCTAAAATCTGCTACCAATTACAATTTGCTCAATCGGTAAGTGTCCACTGCCACTCCCCCAACAAAACACTTTTTTTTTGCTTTTTTTGTTTTTACAAGGATGGGTTGACTATTAAACAGAACACTGTACATGCTTCTCTTCTACAAAAAATATTTGCATAAAATAGTGTTAATTTCTCTGTACATGTCAATGGATACCCTAGTTTGTGTATAAAAGAGAAGGGAGGGAATACTACTTCCCCAATGGAGTCGGGGAGGAGGAGGAGGGAAGAGGAGAAAAAAAAAACACACCCCAAAAGTCTAGAATATGGAACCTCGGTCACCGGCAAATATGTACGTGTGAAAATTCAGCAGAGTAAGACAATTGCTTTAAACAATTTAAAAAAAAAACTGATTTAAGTTAAACCTCTCTCTCTTGTCAAGCTGCCACCCCCTCCGGTCAAGACAAGAACATGTCGCTAAAGTTAGTGTCTGTGCTGTACAGCCAGATAAGCAAAGGTAAGGTCATGAGGACAAACGGCCAGGAAATCCCTTCGGTGCATGCGGACAAGGAACGTGGTTTGGTGGCGGGCGGTAGGCAGTCTTTACCCGGTTCTAGGTAGTTACGAGCCACAAACTTAAGGGTCTCGTCCAGCAGGATGACGGGAAGGGAGAGTTTCAAGACCATCAGCCACTGAGTGAGATTCAAAGGCGTGATTTGGAAGATGAGCTGGAGGAGAGGGAGAAAGGAGAAAAGAGGATCGCCGTCTGGAAGTCTTTGAGCCGAGAGCAGGTGACGAGCCACGTTGGAGGGAGAGGGACAAGGGGGCTTTCCCTCCCGGGCCGGGCAGAGGAGAACTTACCGGCAGGGGCTCCACGTAGAGGATGAGGAAGTGAAGGGACATGGACAAGCAGATGGAACCCAACAGCCAGACGTTCTCCCAGGGAGGCATCCGTAGCAACGACTGGTTCTCTGACAGGCTGAAAGCGAGGCAGAGAGGCAGAAAGGTGGTGGGCATACAGGTAAGAACCGGTTTCATGCCGATCACAGAAACTTCTGCATTTCAACCTGCAGAACCCCTCTTTTTTTGTTTTTGTTACAAACTACCAAGGCTCCGAACGCCGGAAGCCAAGGCAAGTGACTTATTCATAGGGAACGCGTGCGGAATTCGCACCTGACGCATCGATGCAAAGGAGGTCAGTTTAAAAAAACAGGGACAGCCATGAAATTCTTCCGTGTTCCAATTCAAAGGCCCCTTTCCTTACCTGTTGAGGGCGTTGCACATCTCGATCGTGACCAGGACTGAAAGTGCCATCGTCATGGGATACGGAGACTCAAAGACCACGCAGTCCACGCCTTCAAACTCGGGATTGTCATCTTTGCATTGCAAGAAATGGCTCTGCACAGCGTTTAAAAAAATAAAATAAAATCCACGTGTTGTTAGGATAACACATTATAACCCTGCTCCTTTTTCGCTTCCAAAAAACACTTATCAGAACCTACTTTTGCATTTGTGGGTGTGGGTGTTTTTTTAAAAGGAGAAGCCAGTTATAAAGCTACAAAGACTGAGGCCTTTTTAACCCCAAAAGCTCTCCAGTCCAGTTTTTATAGTTAAGCAGGGATTAGTTTAACGGGCAAAAGACCTTGCCTCAGATAAATACTGGTGGTCCTTTACAAAAACAATTGAAACCTGCATATTCTTACATAATGTGTACGCTTCCCTCTCTCCCCACAAAAAAACCCAACCAACCACCAGTTAACCATGTTTCTGAATTTGAAACATCTAGAAGGGAATAATACCAGCTGGTAGTAAGTAATTCTCGGGCCTCCATCAGCAGCGATAAACCACCAGGCAGCGGCTCCGACTGTAGCAGCTCCAACATAGCCTTAAATGAGGAAGGAAAATAAAAAGGTCAGTTCTCTGGAGGCCGAATAACAGGGCGCCTGTACCACCTGCTCACCGTGCCCGCACCTCCTTTCCTTTGGACAACAGATGGCGGTGCCACCCTGGCTCGTATCCTGCAATTACTATCCATGCTTCAATCTTGGCTGCCAAATCACCACCTCCTGGATCCTTTCAAGGGAGTCCTGTGTAGCTCAAAGAAATGGCTACTATCTCTCAGGAGGGGCAAAGGGAGGCATGGTACTATTAAAAGCCTGCTTTAGGACAAGCAAGTAACTCTTTTGCAGACAACACTGAATGATCCTCCTTTTCAACTGGCTTGTTTTAGTTTCAAAAGGCAGCACTCTTAAATGGAGAGAACATAACTCAATACCCGGGGAGTGGGGGGATTGATTTGGTGGAAGGTGGAGAGAAAACATCCAGAGACTTGCTTTGGAATTAGATTCAAGTCTGGCAATACCTCCATAGAAAGTATTTTGCATTGCTCCAGGGCTCAAGAAGTGATCCCCAAAGAAGACGGAGAAAGATAAGGGGAGGGTCGAAAGGAGGCAACAACTGGATGCGAGAACAATTTTTTCTAATATCCATAAGCTGACTTCCGCCCTCCTGAAATCTGCTACGGGGACGCCACGCTGTTCTTCTCATGGACCCACTTTGTATAAAAGCAAGGAGGAAGAGGAGGAAGATGGGTAGTCAAGGATAAAGGAGAGCAGAGGCAGCACCTCTGTTCCCTGTTGCTCAGGGGAAGAAGACTCACATCCAATGGCCAAGTAGCGGAAGAAGAGCCATCCAGAAATCAGGGGCTCTTTAGGATTGCGAGGAGGCTTGTTCATGATGTCCAGGTCGGGAGGGTTGAAGCCCAGAGCAGTGGCAGGGAGTCCATCCGTCACAAGATTCACCCACAACAGCTGGACGGGGATTAGAGCTTCCGGGAAACCCAAAGCAGCCGTCAGGAAGATACTGTGGAAGAAGAAAAGGGAGGAGGAGGAAACCCCACACAGGTGAGAACAGTCACAAAGCAAAGCAAAAAGCAAAGTGTTCTGCTTATCTACCGCCCCATACCACTACAAGTCGTCTCTGGGCGGTTTACAATTTTGATTACAGTGTGCAGGCTACACATTGCCCCCCCCCAGCAATCTGGGTACTCATTTTACCGACCTCGGAAGGATGGAAGGCTGAGTGAACCTTGAGCCTGCTACCAGGGATTGAACCCCAGGTGGTGAGCACAGTTTTACCTGCAGGACAGGCATTTAACCACTGTGCCAATGAGGCAGATTTTAATATGTGTGCCACACTTGCATCTTATGGACAAACAAAACAATAAGGGAGATGTGCATTGCCCGTGGCTGACACAATTTCCTTCCCCCATTAGTATTTTTCTCAGAGCCATGAACTTCAACGTTCAGGCCTGTTACATCGAGCCCGGGCTTCCCTTCAGATATTCAGTTCCCAAAACAAAAGCACATTAAATGCAAGATACATAGCCGAAGATCGCCATGTGCCACCACAGATGTTCTTAACCACCTAAGAGACCATCTCTTCTCCACATGTTTCACAGAGTGGTCCTTAGGCTTATGTGAGGGGGAAAGGCTGGAATTAGGCTACAAGGGTCCATAAATCACGTTGGCAAACCTGCCATAGATCTCTGGCTCCTGATACTATTATTGGGGTCACCTTGCAAGAACAGCGAAGGAACACGCGAGAGACACATTTCAAGGAGGGAGAGGAGGAGCAGTAACCTTTACCATGACCTCTAGTAACCTAGAAGTCGACAGCATGTATCTGTGGCTCATCCTTTTATTACAGAATGCAGAAGAGGTCATCTGACAGAGCGACTCCTCCCAAGAAGAACGGCCAGGATCACCCGTGCCAGCCAGGCAGGACACCTGGCAGTCCCAACCCCGAGGGAGGCCCAGAAAGCTGTCACAAGGAGTAGGGCCTTCTCGGTGGTGGCTCCCCAGTTATGGAACCATCTACCCCCTGAAATTCGGCAGGCACCCTCGCTTCAAACTTTTAAAAAACTATTGGAGACCTGGTTCTATAGAATGGCGTTCCCTGACTCTTCAAACATTTAGCGAGGCACTATTTTTTTAAAACCACTTTTCTTCTCATCTCTCCCCTCCCCCATTTTATCAACCTCTTGCCATTTTTAGCTTCTTTTTAGTTTTTTGTTGTTGATGCATGTATATTTTATTTTATTGTGTACCTTGTATTTTGGCTTTTAAAATGTATTCCTTTTGTCTGTATCACATGTTGTAAACCGCCCAGAGTAGCCCTTGGTCTAGATGGGCGGCATAGAAGTCAAATAAATAAATAAATAAATAAAATCTGGAAGAGTGATTCGCCATCCTTCAGGCTGACCGGTCTGGGTTACCTGCATTTCTGGCGAGCCACTTCTGCCAGAAGCCAGAGCTGAGGGGGGGGGGCTCTTTTCCCAACATGGATGGAGAGGAGGGGGGCAAAGGCAGGAGGCACTCACCAAACCACCTCTCCCACGTTGGAGGAGATGAGGTAGCGAATGAACTGCTTCATGTTGTTGTAGATGGCCCGGCCTTCTTCCACTGCGGCAACAATGGTGGAGAAGTTATCGTCCGCCAGCACCATTTCTGAAGCCGACTTGGCCACGGCCGTGCCCGATCCCATCGCAATTCCGATCTCTGCTTTCTTCAGAGCCGGGGCATCGTTTACGCCGTCGCCGGTCTGGAACAAGATTTCAAAGCGGGCATCAGCATAGGCCACTGGGTCAGGGTGGAGCAGGGTTCCCTAGCTTCAGGTTAGGGAGCTGGGCAGAGTTATTTCCTGGGCAGAAAAGATACTCTGTCTACACAGCATCCGTATTTTCATCTCTGAGTTAAGGCCCAGAATGTATAAAGGGCTCCAAAATTGTATTTGGGTAGTCATTGTGGGGTGATATGTATGTACAACCGCCCAGAGTTCCCTTTGGGAAAGTCGGGCGGTTTATAAGTATAATAAATAAATAAATAAATAAATAAATAAATAAATAAATAAATAAATAAATAAATAAATAAATAAAATTCATCTACCCACAGGTAGCTGAATTTGGGTCCCCTTATTGGGAGAAAAGCAACCAATAAATAAAACAAATAACAATAATGGGGAACTGAGTGGCAATATTTAAAGGGGCTTTTTAAAAAATGGGGGATCTCTTTGCCAAAATATGCGAATTCATTACCGGATCTCTACTCGATTCAGACACAATTTGGGCTTCAGCTTCAACACAACTGTGCAAAAAGATAAAAACACAAGCATCCCTTCAAAGAGATCATACACCCTTCTGCGGAGGCTTGCTCACAAGAGAGGGGGGTGCTGCTTCCCTCCCGATTCAGGTGGGGGGGCCCCTCGCCCCGGGGCCACCCTGACTACACAATAGGCTAGGTGCCGCTTGATCTCATCGTCCCACACGTACCAACTCCACTCATCGAAAGACTGGAGAAACTCCACAATCTTAGACTTGTGGGACGGCTCCACGCGGGCAAAGCAGCGGGCGTTCTGGCAGGCATCCCTTTGGGCCGCCAGGGAGAGCTCGTCAAACTCGCGGCCGGTGAAGGCTTTGTTGGTGACATCCTCGTCTTCCCCAAAGATGCCGATGCGGCGGCAGATGGCCACGGCCGTCCCCTTGTTGTCCCCCGTGATCATAATCACACGGATGCCAGCTTGCCGGCACAACTTGATGGACGAGGCCACCTCGATCCTGGGGGGATCTAGCATCCCCACGCAGCCCACGAAGGTCAAGTTGGTCTGAAAGGAAAACACATCCCACGTTTTCCCAAATAAAAGCTATATATAGATATGCATTTTTGTATCTGCAAGTTGCTGAAGGGAAGAAACAGGTTGGGAATAGTAAGGCCGCACCTGGAGTATTGTGTACAATTCTGGTCACCGCATCTCAAGAAAGACATAGTGGAACTGGGAAAGGTGCAAAAGAGAGCGACTAAAATGATTACTGGGCTGGGGCACCTCCCTTATGAGGAAAGGCTAAAACATTTGGGCCTCTTTAGTCTGGAAAAAAGGCGCCCGAGGCGGGATATGATGGAGACGTACAAAATAATTAAAGGCATGAGTAAAGTGGATAGAGGGAAGCTCTTCTCCCTCTCACAAAATACCAGAACTAGGGGACATCCACTCAAATTGAGGGCTGGGAGAGTGAGAACAGACAAAATAAAATATTTTTTTCACCCAGCGCGTTGTTAGTCTATGGAACTCCCTGCCACAGGACGTGGTGATGACATCTGGCCTGGATGCCTTCAAAAGGGGCTCGGATATATTCCGGGAGGAAAAGTCCATCCCAGGTGACAAACCATGAGGGAGGTGTGTCATCTCCAGGCTTAAAACCAGGGTACTTCAAGGGCCAGATGCAGAGGGAGTGGTATCAGGAGACAGATATCTAGTCTTGTGCGCTCCCAGACACATTTATTGGGGCCACTGTGAGATCCAGGAAGCTGCAGTAGATGGGCCTTTGGCCTGATCCAGCAGGGCTCTTCTTAGGTTCTTATGTTAAGGGGGGATAACTTTGTCCTTTGCAATTATACCTCGTAGGTAATGAAGTTTGCAGACTCCTCCAACTTCATGTCTTCCCTTCTCAGTGGGTTGTCGTGGGTCGCCAGAGCCAGGCATCGGAGGGTGTCTCTGCCGCTGCCCCACTCTCGAATGACGCTCATGATCTTCTGCTTGACCCCCGGGGTCAGCGGCATCTTGGCGCTGCCGACCCGGACGTGCGTACACCTGTCAATCACGCCCTCCGGAGCACCCTGCGGGAGCACAGCGTTAGGCGGGCGAAACCAGAACGCCCATTTGCCTTTGCAAGACAAAACCCCGTACACGTAACAAGCAAAAGTGTCCGTTCGTGCTTTCATTATTTAGCCGCCTTTTAATACTTGTCGTTTCTCGTTTTATATATTGTCTTTCAAGCATGTGAGCCACCTTTTTTAAAAGGAGAAAGGTGGGTAAAAATATTGAAGATAAATTAAATATTTAGTAAATATGGAAATAATCTTGTTTAAGATGAGAAGAGAATTATGCAACAACTAGGCCGATTTATTGGGAAAAACTTCTGATATATGTAACACGGCAGGAGATAAGCAATGTACTGTATCTGTTTTTAGTTTGTTAGTTTTAAAAATAAAAAAAAATTAATAATTTTTTTTGATAAATTGATTAAATTAAATATATATTGTCTTTCAATGTTGGGTTAAGGAGAAAGGTCAGGGTAAAAATATTTTAAATAAAATAAAAAGCACAGCAAAAATAGATCATAAAGATGACTAAAATCTTGTGGCACCTGCTCTATCTAGTTCAGCTCACATCCCGTGTCATTTGTCCACAAACGCTCACTTTAAAAAAAACAAAGTTAGTCTTGAAGGTGCCACAATGTTTTTTATCTTTTTAATTTTTCTTTTGCTTGATACGGTGACACAGGCCAGTGTGGCTACTTTTTCTAAAACCAGGTATACCTATGTAACTACCTCCCTACAAGAGGAGGAATATTATTAAGCACCGAGGTGGGAGCAGGGTTATTCCATAGCTGTGCGACCAACGCTCACTCCCACAAACTTGACCCGCCCTATCTGTCTGTCTGTCTGTCTGTCTATCTATCTATCTATCTATTTATTTATTTATTTTAGTACTTATATACCGCCCGTCTTCCAGAGGAACTCCGGGCGGTTTACAACAGAATAAACATCAGAATAAACACCTAGCAACAGAATAAACACCTTAACAAACATCTTGGTCATGGCAGTTCTGCTGGGTTTGTTTGGCGTGCAGTAGACGGACATGGACTTCCTGTCCCGAGAGAATTCAAGGGTGAACTCTTTTCTCATCAGCTGCTTGATCACCTGCAAAAGGGGAGAAAGAAAGGAGAGCGGTTGGAAAGGCGCCGCCATGAACCCACTGGGAAGGACGCCGGGGGGGGGGGGAGGGGGGAGTCACGCGTCCGCCCTGCGGCACAGAGTTCCCTGCATGCAGCACTGACCGAATTGCACGCGTTCGCCCTTTCAATTCTGGAGAGGCCTTTCAGCTCTGTGTCAAAGACGTTCATCTTCTCCGCCAGGCAAGTGAGGGCGGTCTCGGTCGCTTCGCCAACCTTTTCGTACACCCCTTTGGCCTTTTAAATGGAAACGGGTATTAATTAGTATGATTAAAAAAAGAAACAAGCAAAAGACAATCACGGACTGTCTTAGAATTTAAAAAGTTTAGGACAAGCTTCTGGGCAACACAAGCATTGTTTTAACGTTTAAAACAAGACCAGGTTTTTAAAAACATACACCTTTGGATATAACCCAAGTAAAAATAAAGAAATGATTATTCCCGCCCGCAGTTTTTAGGGGGCGGGGGGGGGGGTTCATTTTACGTCAGGCATGTCGAAACTTTGGCCCTCCAGGTATTTTGGACTGCAACTCCCACAGTCCTTTGCTACTGGGAATATAAGCTTAGAATTCTGGGAGTTGTAGTCCAAAACATCAGGAGGGCCGAAGTTTGGACATGCCTGTTTTAGGTGATCCTGCAGCTACACATGTAATAACAGCATCTGGATTGTTTCTCAATTATTGCATGCCACTTTGGACACAATGCTTGACAAAGGGTGATAACAATTCACAATTAAATAAGCACATTTGTCGGGCAGGCAGAGGCAGCTACCAGCTTTTTCTTTGGACAAATAGCTCTGACAATGTAGAAAGGAAGAGGAGAGAGGTGACAGATAACTCGACACTGTTATGGCTACAGGAAAACGGAGAGCATACATTTGAGTGGCTCGGCTGACTCCTTGGTTTCAAAAGATATACTTACCTCATTGAAATCCAGAGAGGAATCATTGCAAAGTGCACAGATTGTTGCTAATTCTATGAGCCCATCATACTGAGAGCATTTGACCAGCTTGTCATCTTTATGTCTGGGGAGAGAAAAACAGAGAGTCAGGCTTTCACTCCGGAGGCGTGTGTAGAATCAGCCTTTTCTCCATGACTAACCAACTCCATCTCCTTCCTGACAATAGGCAAAAGCTTCCAGAAAAACACAGAACCAACAGACTGAGACTCCGCAGATTCCACCAACGTAGATGTGCATGGATCTTGCTTTTTAATCTTTTTTTTTAGGAGAGCATTTTTAGGCTAGATAAAATTCTACGAAGCAGAGAGACTCAAAATGTCAACAGAATCTGCTATTACAAGCAGATTCACTGGTCTAGTACCACAAGTCCAATTTATTCTCCTCGATCTTGTTCTAGAATGTTTTCCTTCCTGCTGAAACAATAAAAAAGACTTGTGAAGCAGAAATGCTCCATTTTAAGGGGTTTCACCTTTAACCCAGAAGGCTTTTGGGAGACTGATCAAGCCCACCAAAGCAGCCATTCGCCAAATCCCTCTTGCCTACAGAACGAAAGATCTCATTTAGAATTATTCCATAGTGAGAGATATGAGTTTCATCTCAATGTCTCATTAAACGCTCCCTCTTATCTCCTCTTTCCAAACAGCTCTGTGTAAACAAAGCCATCAGCTAAGGAATGGTGACAGATGTTATGCCTTTTTCAACTGTCTCATGTTAACAATCTGTACCACTCTTTCAAATCCACAAAAAACCATGAGAAGACACCACATTCAATCCTATGCACATCTGTTTCATTATACAAGAGGAGAATGTACGCCAGGCCTGCCCAAAGTCCGGCCCGGGGGCCAAATCCGGCCTATCAGGCCATTCTGAGTGGCCCTCCCTTGGTCCCCACCTTCCTTCCTTCTTTCCTCCCTCCCTTGGTCCCCACCTTCCTTCCTTCCTCTCTTGGTTTCCACCTTCCTCCCTCCCTCCCTTGGTCCCCACCTTCCTTCCTGCGGGTGGGGTTGCAAGGGGTCAGTGGGTGGGGCTTACGGGTCAGTGGGTGGGGCTTGCAGTAAGGGGTGGCAGGGTCGGGGAGCAACCGGCCCCTGACCCATTCTCAGCCACCAAATCTGGCCCTCCTTACAAAAAAGTTTGGGCACCCCTGATGTACGCCTTTAAGTGGCTGAGGCCTAAGAGAATCAGAGACGTGACATGCACAGTCAATTGATTAACAGCAATTCACTCCAAATTCAAATGGCCAAATCCAGGTTCAAAGGCCACGGAACCGACACTCTTCTGGAACAAAAATCTAACTCTGAAGGTCAAGAAACGGCCACAGTCAACAGACAAATTTAGTCAGGCTGGTCACCACATTCTTCTCTTCCGATCAGACCAAATATCAACAATTTGTCTTTAAAAAAGGAATCCGTACTAGACACACTGGTACCTCAGCCTGTAACTCCCATCAGCTCCGATAAGCACAGGCCAACCATACCGGTCTGGGGGAGTTAATCGTCTCAAACATCTGGAAGCCCAGGTAAGCTTTCTGGATAACCTTTGCTTTCCTCTAGAAAATAATTCCTCCCAAAGTGTCAATTGACATATTAAAACACTAAACTTCAGGGTCACTTATCAGCAGCCAGCTTTCTTTCAGGCGAGCGTAGGCTAGGCCTATGTGTTGCCTTACGTACAGCCAGGATTGGTAAGAGGGTCCACTGGGAAACAGTAAGGATAAAGCTCTTACACTTCTCCGACGGGAGCGTATGTTGAGCCAGACACAGTAAATTCATGCAGGGAGCAGCTGTCCCCTTCCACTCGGTCCAGAACGAACATCTGTTAAGGCAGATAAAAATACAAATTGTATTAGTAAGGGAACTGAAGTCATTGCAGTAGGGTCGGTGCAAATTATGAAGGCTAGGGCTTTAGAATACAAATGGAGTTGAATGGCATTACGGAAGAAGAAACATCGTCCCAGGTATAGCGTGGTTTATTAACTCATGCCTGGATGGCTCTTTCCCACAGAGGGAGAGAATGTATTCTGAACCCAAGTGACCACCACCAGTCTTGCCCATGAGAAAGCAATATATCCTTTCTAACATATGAGCTAGCACCAGAGGAAATGGGCGTGAACATCTAGGATAAAGGGTAGCCGATTGTAAGAAACTAATAGAACCCATGAGAATCAGGGCTGAAGGGCAAGGTCAGCTTTTGCGGATGTTCGTTTGAGAGAAAGAGGAGAATTCTCTTCCGGCGAAACAGAGGCATTCTGCCTTAAGACCGCCACTCAAAGCTGAAGCCCTGTTGCACAGTTATGCCAACAGCACAATTTTAAAAGGCAAACTGCCTCTGATTGCTTCTGAAAATTCCTTTGAAGGGACCCCTTGCTCATTATACTGACAAGGGACTGTTTGGCTCTTTATATATGCCAAAGCTTTACCCCAAGACGTTCAAACCAGTGCTGAGGGACCCCGACACTAAAAGATAAAGAAAAGTGTCTAGGCTACCAGAGACGACATTAGAGTAACTTTTCTAAAAGAATTCAGGGCCTGAGACTGCACTGCAAAAAAGTTGTTTTTAGAAGAGAGAGACCTGGATGTTTTATATAGAGGAACCTTTCTGCCTTTTTTTTTTGGCATCTACCTTCTTAAGAGACAAGCGGTTATGCAATACCCCTGCAAGGAACCTTCTCTGGAATACAGATAAGCCTCTGCCTTGTGTCCCACAGACAGGAACTCGACAGCAGTAAAATTTTGGTGAAGAGGAAGGAGCAAAACCAATAGGTAAACAACATATTCAAAAAGCAGGACCCCAGTACTGGGGAGGGGGGGGAGAGAGAAATTATGGAAAACACAAGCAGTGTCCTAATAATTCTGCTGCCGTTGATATGAAATTCGGCTCCGTCCCAGTAATCCAAGATGCAATGTTTGGAGGCCACACGAGAGTCTAGAGAGGTGCCGACTCCATTATAATTTAATCTGAGCTACAGATCTCACTTTGTGCTTCCCTTATGCTCCTGCTCAGAATGCTAAGCACAAGCGAGGCACAAGGGCTGGAGAATAAGAAAGCTGCGCATTTGCCGGAGAGGCCACAATACCTAGATTAATCTGCATTCAGGACAAGCTTCCTTGAGGCGCAAACGTACACAAAGGCACACAGAGTGTTTACCCGACTGGGAAAGAAGCGCTTCGGGTGAAACGTAACCTCATAAATCCTCTTGGGCATGGACATGGCAGAGTATTCTACCAGGGCAGCATCACACTTGCCCAAGAGTTGTTCTTATATAAGTGGAGACCTTGTTTAGAACCTCTAGTATACGTCTGGGGCAGAGTGGTTCGTAGCGAGGCACTAACCATTTGGCCAGACAATCCCAGCCGAAGTCCCTGACTTTGATATTAAAGGACAGGTAAGATTTTAAGTTCAGGATGGTTTGATCTAATTCAGCCACAGTTCAGAGGAGGCAAAAGCTGAGGTGACACAGAATCCTGACATTGAAATGGCCTGCGACAGAAACAATGTCTCAGCAACCAGCTAGGGAAGTTTCTGAAACTAAGAAAGGCCACCTTGTTTGTCCATTTCAACCCTCAAGGAACATTTATTTTCCCCCAGCTGATGGGAGCAGAACGGCTGAAAAACGAAGTTCTAGAGCTGCTTAAGCTCTGCTTTCAAACCAAGCCTTTGATTCACTCAGAAATCTGAAGAGAAATCCAGATTCACAAAAAGGAGGAGGCATCCCCTTCCCAATTGAGTGCAAGTATAAGTGTGTGTGTGTTGCGTCATTATAGTCGTGACCGATTCTTTGTGACTCCATGTCCATGGGGTTTTCTTGGCAGGAATACTGGAGTGGCTTGCCAGTTCCTACTCCACTGGCGCCTACAGCACCTGGTCTTCCCTGGTGGTCTCCCATCCAAGGACTAACCAGGGCCGACCCTGCCTAGCTTCCGAAATCAAGCGAGATCGGATGTGCTTAGGGCATCGAGGCAGCTGCAAGTGTAAGTATTCCTGCACATCAAGCCTCTGTTGATAAAACTGCCGCCGGAAAGCAGGCTCTGGTGCCAGGGGTGTAGAGACAATCCTGTTGGCCAAAAACACAGCCCTTAGGCAGAATCGAAGGAGACAGAAGGAGAGACTCAACCATACCCTGCAAACCGACATCTGGTTGGTGGTGAGGGTGCCCGTCTTGTCCGAACAGATAACAGAGGTGCAGCCCAAGGTCTCGACGGAGGGCAGGCTCCGAACGATGGCGTTCTTCTTGGCCATTCGGCGAGTGCCCAGGGCCAAGCAGGTGGTGATGACGGCGGGGAGGCCCTCTGGGATGGCAGCCACGGCCAGGGCAACAGCGATTTTGAAGTAGTAGATGGCGCCCCGGATCCAGGAGCCGCCGTGGACGGGGTCGTTGAAGTGGCCGATATTGATTATCCACACGGCAATGCAGATCAGAGAGATGACCTTGGACAGCTGCTCCCCGAACTCATCCAGCTTCTGCTGGAGGGGAGTCCTCTCTTGCTCGGTGGCAACCATCTCATCACGGATTTTCCCTATTTCGGTGTTCACGCCGGTAGCCACGACGACCCCCATGGCTTTGCCCGCAGAAATGTTGGTGCCCTAAATCAAGAAATCGAAACAGGGCATGGCAAACTATTCGGTAAAATCACCAACACAGTTTGACAGATGGCAAGCGCCTTCCAGGCACTGCAACGTATCACAGTATTACATCTGAATGGTATTCAAAATCAATAATAAATAAATAAAATAAGGGCTTTTGCCTAATCTTCAGCCCAGGGACCAAGATTTTGTGCAATTGCTATGGCTCTTAATAGCCTTGTGGAAGTTACTTTCAATTTCCCTTCAGAACCAGCGCGCGTGCAAAGAGAATAGGTTATTTTAAGATTTACTCACAGAAAACAACATGTTCTTCTTGTCTTGGTTCACGGCACGAGGGTCAGGCACCGGATCCGTGTGCTTTATGACGGACACAGATTCACCTGGAGGGAAGCGATACTTTGAAGTAAGAGATGATACCTCTCCTTACCACGGCCGATCCCATTTTACCCCTTCTGAAGAGGAGACTTACAAAAACGATGCTGTCAAAGGACAACCTACGTAGAATCTGCACTCCAATAAGACAGTTGTTGAGGCTGGATAGAAATCATCCTCCTCCCCATTCACAGGGAAGGTTAGCTGTCAACGGGCGGGGGGGGGGGGGAGTGGTGTAACCACGAAGGCCTACATCCCTAAAATCCTATGAACTTGAAAAGGAGAAGCGATGAAAGCATTGTGAGGTCCACATTCACTCACATTTATTTGTATGCCACCTTTCTCCATAAAGGGGGCCCGAGGCAGTGCACAACAATCAAAACCACACAACCTCAATAAGTTAAAATACTATACCGAGCTATGAACGTGTTGATCAAAATTGTCAGTTTTAAGAATATTTTTAAGAACGTTTAAAATCCTCTAAATTTCATAACTGGAGTGTTCCCTAGACCCCTCCTTGTTTCTTAAAGGCCTGCCTTGATGGATGTCGGGCCGTCTCTTGGAAACATGGAAGAGTCACAACAGCCAACACATATTTTGAAGTCCTTGGGGGGGGGCAGAGTTGTAAATAAGAAAAGAAACTGCAAACTGCCTTTGGGCACTGTACAAGACTGATTTACTGGGTTTAGGGTTTATCTAAACCAGTGGTTCCCAACCTGGGAGTCGAGAGAGCCCTTTGGGGGGGGGGTCGAACAACTATTTCACAGGGGTCGCCATGAGCCAGTGAAGAAAAGGGCACAAACGGCTTGGGTCTGGAGGAGGGGGGGGAGGAAGGGTGGTGGTGGTGGGGAGAGTGAGTTACAGCTTGATAGGTTGGAGGGGATGTCAGTCAATGGCACCGGAAGCTGCGATTGGCCGAGGGTGCCTGTAGAAGGAAGTTCTCCATGGCACCGGAGGCAGTGGCCTGCCAAAGGGGGCTTGTGGCCTGCTCCAACCAGGGCAAGGAGGTCACCACAACATGAGGAACTGTATCAAAGCGTTGCGGCATTAGGAAGGTTGAGAACCACTGATCTAAACTCTAGAAGGGCGCTTAGATTTTTTTTAAATCATTTAGTTACTGAGAAAAAAATCTATTCCAATCCCTATCATCCTGAAAATGGGAGCCAAAACATATTGTAGGACTCGGCAGTGAGAGACGCGTTGTTAGCTTACTGATCAGGAGAATGGAGCTATAGAGGTCTCTCTTGTTTAACCTTCTTCTGCCTGATTGTCTTCAGAATTTCTGGGCAGGACGAGCTAAGAATTTACATCTGACCTAAATTCTACAAAGCAAGCGCACGACTCTCACCTCTACAATGTCAAATAAAAGCCTAAGTGGGACAACGGAAAAACGTCTCCTCTCCAGCATTTCTCTTCAACGGTAAGATCTCTTGCGGAGAGGGCAAACAGCTGATTTAAAAATAATCGCTGATTAAAAATGAGAAGCCGAGGGAGGACACAGAACCAGAACGGAGGAAGCTACCTAACGCCTAGTTAGGTAATGCCAGGTTACCTACATATCTCCATTCATTCATTTTCATAAGCAGGAAGTTGGACTTGACGGTCTTAAGTCCCTCCCAACTTCACTGTACTATGATTCTATGATAGCTGGAACTGAATTGAACGAAGGGTATAAGCTTAGGAGTATCTAAGAAGAACAAGGCACTGCTGTAGTGAGGCCTGTCTTGAATTAAAGCAGAAGACCAAAATGACGGAGGTGCAGCCTCCTCTGTGTAAAGACAGGGTCTGTTCAGCACACGACGCCTGCCTGGCTTGGGCAGCCCTGGCAGATAAGCAAGGCCAAAGGACTGCTCCCCGAAAGACAGAATCATTTCCTCTCCGGTTG